>OX371261.1:97409958-98609958 GCA_947311025.1 Lypha dubia
GTCCGATTTCTCAATTGTATTTGAGAATTTTTCTATAAAATTTGTTTGTCACTAATTTGGACCAATGGGAAATTAAAGCCAAGGATCCATACTTATAGACTATGTAAGACCGATTTCTCAATTGTATTTGAGAATTTTTCTATAAAATTTTAAAGATTAAAATTGTGTAAATTTTGTTCAGCTCTACGGGAATTTGGCTATTTCTGGGCACATTTAAGTTTGTCACTCATTTGGACCAATGGGAAATTAAAGCCAAGGATCCATACTTATAGACTATGTAAGTCCGATTTCTCAATTGTATTTGAGAATTTTTCTATAAAATTTGTTTGTCACTCATTTGGACCAATGGGAAATTAAAGCCAAGGATCCATACTTATAGACTATGTAAGTCCGATTTCTCAATTGTATTTGAGAATTTTCCTATAAAATTTGTTTGTCACTCATTTGGACCAATGGGAAATTAAAGCCAAGGATCCATACTTATAGACTATGTAAGTCCGATTTCTCAATTGTATTTGAGAATTTTCCTATAAAATTTGTTTGTCACTCATTTGGACCAATGGGAAATTAAAGCCAAGGATCCATACTTTTAGACTATGTAAGTCCGATTTCTCAATTGTATTTGAGAATTTTTTTATAAAATTTGTTTGTCACTCATTTGGACCAATGGGAAATTAAAGCCAAGGATCCATACTTATAGAGTATGTAAGTCCGATTTCTCAATTGTATTTGAGAATTTTTCTATAAAATTTTAAAGATTAAAATTGTGTAAATTTTGTTCAGCTCTACGGGAATTTGGCTATTTGTGGGCACATTTAAGTTTGTCACTCATTTGGACCAATGGGAAATTAAAGCCAAGGATTCATACTTATAGACTATGTAAGTCCGATTTCTCAATTGTATTTGAGAATTTTTCTATAAAATTTGTTTGTCACTCATTTGAACCAATGGGAAATTAAAGCCAAGGATCCATACTTATAGACTATGTAAGTCCGATTTCTCAATTGTATTTGAGAATTTTTCTATAAAATTTTAAAGATTAAAATTAAGAAATTATATATAAGTATACACAAAATATACACAACAAAATTTTACAACTAGCAATTAAATCAAAACATAATGAACTGAAACATTTTCAAAGTGAGATTGTTGTGATCAAGAGAATCTTAGATAGATATTTTAGAGCAGACGAAATGGAAGTTTTTATAAAATATGAAGAAAGATTAGCATTTTTATTAAATCAAAAGGTAAGAAAAGTTCATAGGGATAAATTTGAACGTCTTAGAAATTTAAAAAACAAAGAACTAGGAGTTAAAATTCATAATAAATGGTTTATAAATAAAACAGATATAGATATCCCAGATGATATAAAATGTATATTTTCACTAGGACAAAAACATGCATTACCTGTTAAAAAAGAAGATTTTCCGATTTTAAAAGTAATTTCAGAAGGTGAGGACTTTATACAGACTATAAAAATAAAAGAAGAACAGGAAGTAGCTAGAAACAGATTAACAAATATTATTGACAATCATGTAAATAAAATGAACTTAACAAACAGAGATAAGTTTATATTAGATAAAGTGAAAAAAAACAGAGAAGTTCTTAAAAAGAAATAAGGACATTTTTATTTTAAAATCAGATAAAGGTAATGCAACAGTAGCTATGTATAAACAAGACTATGACATAAGAATAAAGAATATTATAGAAGATAATAATAAGTATAAATTAATCAATAGAGATCCAACGAGTAGATTACAGAAAATCAATAATGATTTTATTGAGCAACTATTTAGAAAAGAAATTATTACAATTATAGAGAAAAACAGACTTAAGACAAACATTGCTACGGCACCTAAATTATACAGACTACCAAAGATTCACAAAGAGGAATTTCCATTGAGACCAATTTGCTCTTTCATCAATTCACCCTCTTATGAATTGTGTAAATATATTACAAACATTTTGAGAAAAATTACTGAAAATTCTAAATACAACATTAAGGACTCTTTACAGTTTAAGAATAAAATAAAAAATCAGATAATAGATTATAATGAAAAATTAATTTCACTAGATGTAGTATCATTATATCCTAGCATACCAATTGATCTAGCCATAAATATAATAGAAGAGAAATGGAGTGTATTACAGGAACACACAAATATTGAGAAAGATTTATTCTTACGTATTTATAGATTTTGTATAGAAGACAATAGATATTTTCAGGTTAAAAATAATATATATATTCAACTAAAAGGACTTCCAGTGGGTTCTCCAGCTTCTTCAATTATAGCTGATATTGTAATGGAAAAGTTAATAGATGATTCAATTGAAAAATTAAATGTAAAGCCTAGATTAATGACGAAATATGTTGATGACTTATTTTGTATAGTACCTAAGAACGAAATTGATAAAATATTATCAACATTTAATGATTTCGATTCTAACATAAAATTTACAATAGAACAAGAATATGATTCAAAACTTCCTTATTTAGATACTTTATTGATTAGAAATAATAACAGAATACTAGTAGACTGGTACCAAAAACCAACAGCTTCGGGTAGAATAATTAATTACTATTCAAAACATAACAAAAGAATTATTTTAAATACAGCTAAAAATCTAATAGAAAAAGTACTAACGATAAGTAAAAAAGAATTTCATAAGAAAAATAAAATTAAAATTAGAAACATATTAACTGACAATAATTTTCCAATTGACATTGCTTGCAAATTAATTGGTCAATATAGGGAAAGGAGAAATAATAATACCGTTACTATAGTAGAACCAAAGATTTATAAATCTATGACATATATACCAGGTATATCAGAACGTTTAGGAAAATCAAAGATTTATGATACAGAGAAATATAGGAGTGCTTATAGAACTTATAGCTCATTAAATAGATTATTTAGTAAAACAAAAGATAAAATTACAAAATGGGATATGTCAAATTTAGTATATAGGATACCATGTAATGAAAATAATACTGAAAATTGCAATAAGGTTTATGTAGGTACAACGAAAAATAAATTAAAAACAAGGATTGCAGGACATAAATCAGATCAGAAATATAGAAATATTAATTCACAAAAAACAGCATTATCCTCTCATTGTTTTGAATTGAATCACCATCCAGACTTTGAAAATGTATCAGTTTTAAACACAGAAAATAATTACAAACGCAGATATATGTTAGAAATGTTGCAAATAATTAACACACCAATACAACAAAGAATTAATTTTAAGACAGATACTGAAAATATAGCTCAAAATTACAGACATTTAGTTACAAAAAGATAGAACATTTCACATGTACTTTTTATTAATGTATTTATATAGTTACAAATAAAATTAGGTTTAGAGCAGTTAAGGAAATTGATATTAGAATTTAAGACTATAAGTTAGTAAGAGATAAAAATAGAAAAAATGTAAATTGTATTTATGTGTAGGTGTATATTCAAAAATATTTGTTCATTGGTTTAAAATTTTTTCACTCAAAGTATTTTGTTTTTGTTAAATTATTTTAAAGTTTTTTATTTCAAAAAGAAAATGGAAAAAACTATTTTCAATTGACAAATATTTTTCAATATTTTGATTGGTATTTGTTAAAATTGTTATAAATTAGATTTAAACTCAATTTCTCCTGAAGAAGCCAACCAACGGTGTGGCGAAATATCGAAAAATTAATATTAAAAACATTTTTATATAAAAACGACCTAAAGCTTGAAAAATTATTATAAAATTAAAATTAAAAAGGTCAAGAAAATTAGAAAACGATTAAAATTAAGTAAATTTTGTTCAGCTCTACGGGAATTTGGCTATTTCTGGGCACATTTAAGTTTGTCACTCATTTGGACCAATGGGAAATTAAAGCCAAGGATCCATACTTATAGACTATGTAAGTCCGATTTCTCAATTGTATTTGAGAATTTTTCTATAAAATTTGTTTGTCACTCATTTGAACCAATGGGAAATTAAAGCCAAGGATCCATACTTATAGACTATGTAAGACCGATTTCTCAATTGTATTTGAGAATTTTTCTATAAAATTTTAAAGATTAAAATTGTGTAAATTTTGTTCAGCTCTACGGGAATTTGGCTATTTCTGGGCACATTTAAGTTTGTCACTCATTTGGACCAATGGGAAATTAAAGCCAAGGATCCATACTTATAGACTATGTAAGTCCGATTTCTCAATTGTATTTGAGAATTTTTCTATAAAATTTTAAAGATTAAAATTGTGTAAATTTTGTTCAGCTCTACGGGAATTTGGCTATTTGTCGGCACATTTATCTTTGTCACTCATTTGGACCAATGGGAAATTAAAGCCAAGGATCCATACTTATAGACTATGTAAGTCCGATTTCTCAATTGTATTTGAGAATTTTTCTATAAAATTTGTTTGTCACTCATTTGAACCAATGGGAAATTAAAGCCAAGGATCCATACTTATAGACTATGTAAGACCGATTTCTCAATTGTATTTGAGAATTTTTCTATAAAATTTTAAAGATTAAAATTGTGTAAATTTTGTTCAGCTCTACGGGAATTTGGCTATTTCTGGGCACATTTAAGTTTGTCACTCATTTGGACCAATGGGAAATTAAAGCCAAGGATCCATACTTATAGACTATGTAAGACCGATTTCTCAATTGTATTTGAGAATTTTTCTATAAAATTTTAAAGATTAAAATTGTGTAAATTTTGTTCAGCTCTACGGGAATTTGGCTATTTCTGGGCACATTTAAGTTTGTCACTCATTTGGACCAATGGGAAATTAAAGCCAAGGATCCATACTTATAGACTATGTAAGTCCGATTTCTCAATTGTATTTGAGAATTTTTCTATAAAATTTTAAAGATTAAAATTGTGTAAATTTTGTTCAGCTCTACGGGAATTTGGCTATTTGTGGGCACATTTAAGTTTGTCACTCATTTGGACCAATGGGAAATTAAAGCCAAGGATCCATACTTTTAGACTATGTAAGTCCGATTTCTCAATTGTATTTGAGAATTTTTCTATAAAATTTTAAAGATTAAAATTGTGTAAATTTTGTTCAGCTCTACGGGAATTTGGCTATTTGTGGGCACATTTAAGTTTGTCACTCATTTGTACCAATGGGAAATTAAAGCCAAGAATCCATACTTATAGACTATGTAAGTCCGATTTCTCAATTGTATTTGAGAATTTTTCTATAAAATTTTTTTGTCACTCATTTGGACCAATGGGAAATTAAAGCCAAGGATCCATACTTATAGTCTATGTAAGTCCGATTTCTCAATTGTATTTGAAAATTTTTCTATAAAATTTGTTTGTCACTCATTTGGATCAATGGGAAATTAAAGCCAAGGATCCATACTTATAGACTATGTAAGTCCGATTTCGCAATTGTATTTGAGAATTTTTTTATAAAATTTGTTTGTCACTCATTTGGACCAATGGGAAATTAAAGCCAAGGATCCATACTTATAGACTATGTATTGGAAATTAAAGCCAAGGATCCATACTTATAGACTATGTAAGTCCGATTTCTCAATTGTATTTGAGAATTTTCCTATAAAATTTGTTTGTCACTCATTTGGACCAATGGGAAATTATAGCCAAGGATCCATACTTATAGACTATGTAAGTCAGATTTCTCAATTGTATTTGAGAATTTTCCTATAAAATTTGTTTGTCACTCATTTGGACCAATGGGAAATTAAAGCCAAGGATCCATACTTATAGACTATGTAAGTCCGATTTCTCAATTGTATTTGAGAATTTTTCTATAAAATTTGTTTGTCACTCATTTGAACCAATGGGAAATTAAAGCCAAGGATCCATACTTATAGACTATGTAAGTCCGATTTCGCAATTGTATTTGAGAATTTTTCTATAAAATTTGTTTGTCACTCATTTGGACCAATGGGAAATTAAAGCCAAGGATCCATACTTATAGACTATGTAAGTCCGATTTCTCAATTGTATTTGAGAACTTTTCTATAAAATTTGTTTGTCACTCATTTGAACCAATGGGAAATTAAAGCCAAGGATCCATACTTATAGACTATGTAAGTCCGATTTCGCAATTGTATTTGAGAATTTTTCTATAAAATTTGTTTGTCACTCATTTGGACCAATGGGAAATTAAAGCCAAGGATCCATACTTATAGACTATGTAAGTCCGATTTCTCAATTGTATTTGAGAATTTTCCTATAAAATTTGTTTGTCACTCATTTGGACCAATGGGAAATTAAAGCCAAGGATCCATACTTATAGACTATGTAAGTCCGATTTCTCAATTGTATTTGAGAATTTTCCTATAAAATTTGTTTTTCACTCATTTGGACCAATGGGAAATTAAAGCCAAGGATCCATACTTATAGACTATGTAAGTCCGATTTCTCAATTGTATTTGAGAATTTTTCTATACAATTTGTTTGTCACTCATTTGAACCAATGGGAAATTAAAGCCAAGGATCCATACTTATAGACTATGTAAGTCCGATTTCTCAATTGTATTTGAGAATTTTCCTATAAAATTTGTTTGTCACTCATTTGGACCAATGGGAAATTAAAGCCAAGGATCCATACTTATAGACTATGTAAGTCCAATTTCTCAATTGTATTTGAGAATTTTCCTATAAAATTTGTCTGTCACTCATTTGGACCAATGGGAAATTAAAGCCAAGGATCCATACTTATAGACTATGTAAGTCCGATTTCTCAATTGTATTTGAGAACTTTTCTATAAAATTTGTTTTTCACTCATTTGAACCAATGGGAAATTAAAGCCAAGGATCCATACTTATAGACTATGTAAGTCCGATTTCGCAATTGTATTTGAGAATTTTTCTATAAAATTTGTTTGTCACTCATTTGGACCAATGGGAAATTAAAGCCAAGCATCCATACTTATAGACTATGTAAGTCCGATTTCTCAATTGTATGTGAGAATTTTTCTATAAAATTTGTTTGTCACTCATTTGGACCAATGGGAAATTAAAGCCAAGGATCCATACTTATAGACTATGTAAGTCCGATTTCGCAATTGTATTTGAGAATTTTTCTATAAAATTTGTTTGTCACTCATTTGGACCAATGGGAAATTAAAGCCAAGGATCCATACTTATAGACTATGTAAGTCCGATTTCTCAATTGTATTTGAGAATTTTCCTATAAAATTTGTTTGTCACTCATTTGGACCAATGGGAAATTAAAGCCAAGGATCCATACTTATAAACTATGTTAGTCCGATTTCGCAATTGTATTTGAGAATTTTTCTATAAAATTTGTTTGTCACTCATTTGGACCAATGGGAAATTAAAGCCAAGGATCCATACTTATAGACTATGTAAGTCCGATTTCTCAATTGTATTTGAGAATTTTTCTATAAAATTTGTTTGTCACTCATTTGAACCAATGGGAAATTAAAGCCAAGGATCCATACTTATAGACTATGTAAGTCCGATTTCTCAATTGTATTTGAGAATTTTCCTATAAAATTTGTTTGTCACTCATTTGGACCAATGGGAAATTAAAGCCAAGCATCGATACTTATAGACTATGTAAGTCCGATTTCTCAATTGTATTTGAGAATTTTTCTATAAAATTTGTTTGTCACTCATTTGGACCAATGGGAAATTAAAGCCAAGGATCCATACTTATAGACTATGTAAGTCCGATTTCTCAATTGTATTTGAGAATTTTCCTATAAAATTTGTTTGTCACTCATTTGGACCAATGGGAAATTAAAGCCAAGGATCCATACTTATAAACTATGTTAGTCCGATTTCGCAATTGTATTTGAGAATTTTTCTATAAAATTTGTTTGTCACTCATTTGGACCAATGGGAAATTAAAGCCAAGGATCCATACTTATAGACTATGTAAGTCCGATTTCTCAATTGTATTTGAGAATTTTTCTATAAAATTTGTTTGTCACTCATTTGAACCAATGGGAAATTAAAGCCAAGGATCCATACTTATAGACTATGTAAGTCCGATTTCTCAATTGTATTTGAGAATTTTCCTATAAAATTTGTTTGTCACTCATTTGGACCAATGGGAAATTAAAGCCAAGCATCCATACTTATAGACTATGTAAGTCCGATTTCTCAATTGTATTTGAGAATTTTTCTATAAAATTTGTTTGTCACTCATTTGGACCAATGGGAAATTAAAGCCAAGGATCCATACTTATAGACTATGTAAGTCCGATTTCTCAATTGTATTTGAGAATTTTCCTATAAAATTTGTTTGTCACTCATTTGGACCAATGGGAAATTAAAGCCAAGCATCCATACTTATAGACTATGTAAGTCCGATTTCTCAATTGTATTTGAGAATTTTTCTATAAAATTTGTTTGTCACTCATTTGGACCAATGGGAAATTAAAGCCAAGGATCCATACTTATAGACTATGTAAGTCCGATTTCTCAATTGTATTTGAGAATTTTTTTATAAAATTTGTTTGTCACTCATTTGGACCAATGGGAAATTAAAGCCAAGGATCCATACTTATAGACTATGTAAGTCCGATTTCTCAATTGTATTTGAGAATTTTCCTATAAAATTTGTTTGTCACTCATTTGGACCAATGGGAAATTAAAGCCAAGCATCCATACTTATAGACTATGTAAGTCCGATTTCTCAATTGTATTTGAGAATTTTTCTATAAAATTTGTTTGTCATCCATTTGGGCCAATGGGAAATTAAAGCCAAGGATCCATACTTATAGACTATGTAAGTCCGATTTCTCAATTGTATTTGAGAATTTTCCTATAAAATTTGTTTGTCACTCATTTGGACCAATGGGAAATTAAAGCCAAGGATCCATACTTATAGACTATGTAAGTCCGATTTCTCAATTGTATTTGAGAATTTTTCTATAAAATTTGTTTGTCACTCATTTGGGCCAATGGGAAATTAAAGCCAAGGATCTATACTTATAGACTATGTAAGTCCGATTTCTCAATTGTATTTGAGAATTTTTCTATAAAATTTGTTTGTCACTCATTTGGACCAATGGGAAATTAAAGCCAAGCATCCATACTTATAGACTATGTAAGTCCGATTTCTCAATTGTATTTGAGAATTTTTCTATAAAATTTGTTTGTCACTCATTTGAACCAATGGGAAATTAAAGCCAAGGATCCATACTTATAGACTATGTAAGTCCGATTTCGCAATTGTATTTGAGAATTTTTTTATAAAATTTGTTTGTCACTCATTTGGACCAATGGGAAATTAAAGCCAAGGATCCATACTTATAGACTATGTAAGTCCGATTTCTCAATTGTATTTGAGAATTTTCCTATAAAATTTGTTTGTCACTCATTTGGACCAATGGGAAATTAAAGCCAAGCATCCATACTTATAGACTATGTAAGTCCGATTTCTCAATTGTATTTGAGAATTTTTCTATAAAATTTGTTTGTCACTCATTTGAACCAATGGGAAATTAAAGCCAAGGATCCATACTTATAGACTATGTAAGTCCGATTTCTCAATTGTATTTGAGAATTTTCCTATAAAATTTGTTTGTCACTCATTTGGACCAATGGGAAATTAAAGCCAAGGATCCATACTTATAGACTATGTAAGTCCGATTTCTCAATTGTATTTGAGAATTTTCCTATAAAATTTGTTTGTCACTCATTTGGACCAATGGGAAATTAAAGCCAAGGATCCATACTTATAGACTATGTAAGTCCGATTTCTCAATTGCATTTGAGAATTTTCCTATAAAATTTGTTTGTCACTCATTTGGACCAATGGGAAATTAAAGCCAAGCATCCATACTTATAGACTATGTAAGTCCGATTTCTTAATTGTATTTGAGAATTTTTCTATAAAATTTGTTTGTCACTCATTTGGACCAATCGGAAATTAAAGCCAAGGATCCATACTTATAGACTATGTAAGTCCGATTTCTCAATTGTATTTGAGAATTTTCCTATAAAATTTGTTTGTCACTCATTTGGACCAATGGGAAATTAAAGCCAAGGATCCATACTTATAGACTATGTAAGTCCGATTTCTCAATTGTATTTGAGAATTTTCCTATAAAATTTGTTTGTCACTCATTTGGACCAATGGGAAATTAAAGCCAAGCATCCATACTTATAGACTATGTAAGTCCGCTTTCTCAATTGTATTTGAGAATTTTTCTATAAAATTTATTTGTCACTCATTTGGACCAATGGGAAATTAAAGCCAAGGATCCATACTTATAGACTATGTAAGTCCGATTTCTCAATTGTATTTGAGAATTTTCCTATAAAATTTGTTTGTCACTCATTTGGACCACTGGGAAATTAAAGCCAAGCACCCATACTTATAGACTATGTAAGTCCGATTTCTCAATTGTATTTGAGAATTTTCCTATAAAATTTGTTTGTCACTCATTTGGACCAATGGGAAATTAAAGCCAAGCATCCATACTTATAGACTATGTAAGTCCGATTTCTCAATTGTATTTGAGAATTTTCCTATAAAATTTGTTTGTCACTCATTTGGACCAATGGGAAATTAAAGCCAAGGATCCATACTTATAGACTATGTAAGTCCGATTTCGCAATTGTATTTGAGAATTTTTCTATAAAATTTTAAAGATTAAAATTAAGTAAATTTTGTTCAGCTCTACGGGAATTTGGCTATTTGTGGGCACATATAAGTTTGTCACTCATTTGGACCAATGGGAAATTAAAGCCAAGGATCCATACTTATAGACTATGTAAGTCCGATTTCGCAATTGTATTTGAGAATTTTTCTATAAAATTTGTTTGTCACTCATTTGGACCAATGGGAAATTAAAGCCAAGCATCCATACTTATAGACTATGTAAGTCCGATTTCTCAATTGTATTTGAGAATTTTCCTATAAAATTTGTTTGTCACTCATTTGGACCAATGGGAAATTAAAGCCAAGGATCCATACTTATAGACTATGTTAGTCCGATTTCGCAATTGTATTTGAGAATTTTTCTATAAAATTTTAAAGATTAAAATTAAGTAAATTTTGTTCAGCTCTACGGGAATTTGGCTATTTGTGGGCACATATAAGTTTGTCACTCATTTGGACCAATGGGAAATTAAAGCCAAGGATCCATACTTATAGACTTTGTAAGTCCGATTTCTCAATTGTATTTGAGAATTTTCCTATAAAATTTGTTTGTCACTCATTTGGACCAATGGGAAATTAAAGCCAAGCATCCATACTTATAGACTATGTAAGTCCGATTTCTCAATTGTATTTGAGAATTTTCCTATAAAATTTGTTTGTCACTCATTTGGACCAATGGGAAATTAAAGCCAAGGATCCATACTTATAGACTATGTAAGTCCGATTTCTCAATTGTATTTGAGAATTTTCCTATAAAATTTGTTTGTCACTCATTTGGACCAATGGGAAATTAAAGCCAAGGATCCATACTTATAGACTATGTAAGTCCGATTTCGCAATTGTATTTGAGAATTTTTCTATAAAATTTTAAAGATTAAAATTAAGTAAATTTTGTTCAGCTCTACGGGAATTTGGCTATTTGTGGGCACATATAAGTTTGTCACTCATTTGGACCAATGGGAAATTAAAGCCAAGGATCCATACTTATAGACTATGTAAGTCCGATTTCTCAATTGTATTTGAGAATTTTCCTATAAAATTTGTTTGTCACTCATTTGGACCAATGGGAAATTAAAGCCAAGGATCCATAGGTTAGGTTAGGTTAGGTTTCGAGGGCCGCCACATCTGAGACGTGACGCACTTGGGTCCGTTAATTCGGTCCCTTTGTGATACCCTACAGCAGACAGGGCTCAGTCAATTGGTTATTCAATTGCCTGTAGTTGCCCTGTCGCCGGATCAAACCATCCTGATTGTTGCAAGAAGGAGGATATGTTGGTTAGCCCCATGTTCGCCAGACTGTCGAGGTCTGGCAGAGTGTTGGAGCCTATGGTAATCGCCCTAATGCTGTTAAGCGCGGGGCATTGACATAGAAGATGAAGAACTGTTTCTTCTTCCTCCTCATCGTTACAACTTCTGCAGTAGTCATTGTAACTTAGGCCCATCCTTTTGGCATGAGTCCCGAAACACCAGTGCCCCGTTAGCACTGTTACTAGTCGTCTTGTATGACATTTACCAAGCCTGAGCAGATCGCGAGTTCTGTGCAGGCTGTAGCGGGGCCAAGTGGACCTGGAGATTTGACAGGTATGCTCTTGTTCCCACCTTTCTTGAGCAAGATTGTATGATTCCTGCTGGATCAATCGCTTGCAGTAAGATAGAGGAATGCCAACGAAGTGGCATATCATCGAGTTGCTCAATGATGCGCCCCTTTTGGCAATTTCGTCCGCAATATCGTTTCCAGCGCACTCTGAGTGCCCTGGAGTCCAAACTAGTGTTACTCTTGAATGTCTCGCTATCTCGTTTAGAGATTTCCGGCATTCATTCACCACCGTAGATGTAGTGTATACACCATTGATAGCGGCAATGGCCGCTTTGCTGTCGGTAAAAATAAGGATGTCTCCCGATATCCTGTAATACCTAAGCCATCTTGCCGCTCTTGTAATGGCCGAGACTTCAGCTTGTAGGACGCTACAGCCATCCCGAAGTCTGAATGGAACCTTCACATTGAAGTTTTCCACGTAGAAACCGCCCCCGGTGTTAACGCCTCTTTTGGAGCCATCAGTGAATACTCTGGTGGCTCCATCGGTGGCAGGGGGTGAGGAGTGGTTTTCCCTATTGGGAACAATAGATTTAAATAGCCCGCCGAAATAAGGTTCCGGTGGGCAGTAGTCAGTAAAGTCATGGAGCGCTTGGTGCTGCCTGAGAATCTTGGAGTGACCAAGATCGGTTCTCTTCCATGAGCATGTAGCGTTCAATCTGATCGCCGCGAACAGAGCTAGCTGTTTGGCCAGAACGTCCACCGGAAGCCAGTTCAGCATAGCGAACAGTGCTTTCGTTGGAGTAGACCTGAGCGCTCCCGTTATCAGGATCGCCGCTAGCCTAAAAATTTTTTCTATAGTTCGTCGGTGGGAGTGTTTCTCTGTCGCTTCCCACCAGACTATAACCCCATAAAACATTATGGGCTTAATTATCGTCTCAAAGATCCAATTGGTCCCTCGGGGTTCGATGCCCCAGTTGCGACCAATCGCTCTTTTACAGGTGTAAATAGCCACGAGGGCCTTATTTGCTCTATACTGGGTGTTTAGGTTCCAAGACAGTTTACTGTCTAGGATTACGCCCAGGTACTTAGCGTTATCCGAGATTTTTAGTGTGGTCCCGTTTAATTTAGGGGGCGCAAAGTCTTCGATTTTGTGCCTCCTGGTGAATAGCACCAATTCGGTTTTCGCCGGATTGACGCCGAGCCCACAGCTGACACTCCATTTGCTGAGGATCGTCAGAGCAGACTCCATACACTGAGATATTGTGCTCAGGCATTTGCCAGAAATAGCTATTGCCACGTCGTCAGCGTAAGCTACGGTTTTAACCAGCTTCCGCTCTAGGCTTAGCAGAAGAGAGTTGATGGTCAGATTCCACAAGAGAGGTGACAAGACGCCCCCTTGTGGAGTGCCTCGATTCACTGCCCTGTATTCAGTGGCAGATCCAAACGATGCGCTTATGACCCTTTTAGTTAGCAGATTTTTTACAAACCTGCAGATATTGATATCGATTCCCATCTCTACCATGCTGTTGATGGTTGAGTCCGGTTTGACAAAATTAAAGGCGCCCTCTATGTCCAGGAAAGCCACCATAGTGAATTCCCTGTATTCGAGAGATTTCTCTATGTGGCTGACCAGGGAGTGGAGAGCAGTTTCCACAGACTTGCCCTTTGTGTAGGCGTGCTGTGAGGGGGATAGAAGTTCCTTCGGTATGGACATTCTGAGATGTATATCTATGGCTCTTTCCAGTGTTTTGAGCAGAAAAGACGTCAGACTGATAGGCCTGAAGTCTTTAGGTTTAGTGTGAGACGTCTTGCACCCCTTGGGGATGAAGACGACCTTGCACAGATTCCAGCAAGCCGGAATGTATGCCCTTCTCAGACACTCTTTAAAAATTTCAGAGAGCCAGGGCACGACTAGATCCATATTTCTCTGTAGATCCGCTGGAATGATACCATCTGGTCCAGGAGATTTGAATGGATCGAAAGTATTGATCGCCCATTTGATTCTGTCATTGCCGGGAAAGTGAGTATCAAGTAGTACGCTGAGCGTTTCTTGGCTACTTAGAGTCCAGCTTCCACATGGTTTTTGTATGTAGCTGGGTACCACCGGTGAGGTAGCTATTATCTTACGCAATCGGTTGGTTTCGGAGGAGCTTTCTACACCACTGCAGAAATTCCTCCAAGACTTCCTTTTTGCGTTTCTAACAAGGTTTTTGAACCTGTTAAGTGAGGACTTGTATCGCGACCAGTCACCTGTTCGCTTAGCGTCGTTAAAGAGTCTGCGGCACTCGCTTCGCGAGTGAGCGATATCAGGGCACCACCATGGTGGTTTGCTTTTGCCTTTGCGTATCGTGGTTTTGCAAGACAGATTTGTTGCATAGCAGAAAGATTCGTTGAAGAGATCTATTGCCGTATCGATATCCGTCGTGTTGTTAATAATGGGGACGGAGCTAAGAGTGCTGCGGAGGAGATTATTCTGCAACTCCCAGTTAGTTTTCCTTCTGTTTATCAGAGGATTCGGTATATTTTCACGAAACCCTATGGAGAAATCAATATAACGATGGTCAGAGAAGGAACAGTCGTCCGAAACCTTCCAGTCGCTAATTAAACTGTTGTGGTGTGCACTAATCAGTGTAATATCTAAAACCTCACTCCGGTTTGAGACGATAAAAGTTGGTTCTGAACCCCTATTTACTATTTCGAGATTATTATTGATAATAAAATCGAAGAGAGACTCACCTCGTGCGTTGGTGTCATTACTGCCCCATGTGATGTGGTGCGAGTTCGCATCAGCACAGATTATGATAGGCGTCCTTGTGCTTTCTGCTTTAGCCACAACCCCACGTACCAAGTTGTTTGGTGGACGCTCTCCGTGGTCGTGAGCCATGTAGCTGGAGACGACCCAACTGTTGCCGGTTTCAGTCTCCATAGCTGCAGTCACAGTATCCTCATCACTGTAATCAGATAAAATGAAGATGCGTAAAGAGTTTTTAGCCAATATGCAAGATCTGATGTTACCTGCACCATTGGCCACCAAGAGCTTGTAGCCCCTGAGGTTTAGTCCACAAACCCGTCCTTTATGGATCCAGGGTTCCTGGACCATTACCAGCTCCTCCTTCCTCTCTACCACTCGGAGAAGCATTGCAGCTGATGCTGCTTTAGAGTGGTGTAGGTTGACTTGAGTCACCTTCACCATTGTCCTTTTTTTCTATTATTGTGACGTCGACGTCCTCCTGGTCCTCATCAGAGGCCAGCAGATCGTCTTCGTCATCATCCGCGACGTTCAACCGTTCAGAGAAGCCGTCAACCAACGAGGAGGTTGATTGAGCATCTTCTCTGTCAGTTGAGTTCGCGGCAACAACACTTTGCATGCCGTCTTTTGACGGTACGCCTTCATGGCCCGGGTCGCGATTCCGTCTGGCGTCAGTCCGGTAGACGCGCAACAAAATTGTGCTGAAGCAGTAGAACAACTTGTTCTGCCTCTTCCGAACTAGCGCCAGCGACTCCTGATTCAGGATCAGAATCACTTTCCTTTTACACCCTTCGGCTGCTGACACCTTTGCTACCTTCCAGTCGCTGGTTGGTAGGTCGGGGTTACAGCATCGAAGGATCTTAAGGATTTCCTCCGGTGCCGATGGTTCATCTGGTATGATGGTAAAGGCCCTAGGTAATCTGGGAATCTCCTCCATAGGAACCGCATCCAGCCTAGCGCCCTGCCATACTTCACCAATACGATTAATGGCCTGCTTTAGCAACGTCGCTGAGCGCTCGTCTGCACAGGCCATCAACTTAATATGATTTTGGTGCCAGCCAAAATCACTGCACTGGGGGGGGGGGGTCCCGGATTGTCTTGGTAGACTTTCCAGAAAACCCCTACCAGTTTCTTGTTTACCATGTCCCACTTATCGTGTGACATGGCACCGTCACCTACACCCCTGTCTATGATGGCTCTTACGAGGTGGCCTTTGGCTACCTCACTATAGGAGCCACTACCGACTGAGGCGTGCTTCGGACGTTTAGTCCCCGAGGGGTTGGCTGACGCGTTCTCCTCCTCTGAACGTTGCCGTTTAGGCCCTGTAGCAGGGGGAGGATTGCTGCGCAGTGCAGCCATATGGGCTTTTGCCCATGTTAAGGAAGCTGTCTGCTCATTTGTGAGCTGATCAGCAGGTAAAGACCCTAAGGTCGAAATAAAACGCAAGGCGGAACGCCTTGTTGTTGCAGCCCTTTTTGAGTGCGTAATGTGCCCAGGACCTGTTTTGTTGCCGGGATTGGCAGGGGGTGGCAGGGTATTGGGGCCGGAGGTTTTCCTCTCGGTCTTTTTGCCTGCAATTTGCACATTGAGGGTGCCCGGTTCGTCCGGCTTTGCCTTGACGGAACTGGTCCCTAAAAAGGTAGGTTTTGCCGCCTTGGCGGCAAGGGCTTTGGCGGCTTTGGAGGTACTGGGCCCGAAATCCACAAGTACCTCACCGCGGGTTTTTTGGCATCCGCCTGTTGGCTGTGATGCCTTTTGGTGAGTAGTCAGGTTGGGTGTGCCACCCTGGCTGCTCACCACACCAGTTGTTCGTTGGCTGACAGAGTCTGGTGTAGCCACCCCGCTCGCCGTCGTCAAAGTCCCGTCATTTGAGTCCTGTTGTGCCTTGTCGTTAGTTGTTGTTGTTGGTTTTTTGTTGTTGTTGTTGTTTTTTGTTGTTTTTTGTTTGTTCGTCATAAAGTTCCCACGAGTGTGGGGGTCAGTAGGTCCACCACGTCATAGCCCCCTGTAACGTCGTAAGGGCGTCATTACTTGCTGAGGTGCCCAGGTATCAGCAAGGCTCCGTTAAAATACAGTCTCTTGCCCCCGACTGCAAAAATCCGATAGGCACGGGTCGCGTAACACCTCGGTTTGGGGGTTGGATAACCTTTAGTATACCGGCCTTTATAGCTTCGTGTCTTTGGCTCGGAGGTACTGTAGGGAAGCTTAGCATTAACCCATAGTTTCCGAGCAAAAGGCAGACACCACAGCCAGTACTTAAGCCACCACATCGCGACAAGATTGTTATCCAGGTGGGGTGATTGTTATCCAGGTGGGGAGATTGTTATCCAGGTGGGGTAAGGATCCATACTTATAGACTTTGTAAGTCCGATTTCTCAATTGTATTTGAGAATTTTCCTATAAAATTTGTTTGTCACTCATTTGGACCAATGGGAAATTAAAGCCAAGCATCCATACTTATAGACTATGTAAGTCCGATTTCTCAATTGTATTTGAGAATTTTCCTATAAAATTTGTTTGTCACTCATTTGGACCAATGGGAAATTAAAGCCAAGCATCCATACTTATAGACTATGTAAGTCCGATTTCTCAATTGTATTTGAGAATTTTTCTATAAAATTTGTTTGTCACTCATTTGGACCAATGGGAAATTAAAGCCAAGGATCCATACTTATAGACTATGTAAGTCCGATTTCTCAATTGTATTTGAGAATTTTCCTATAAAATTTGTTTGTCACTCATTTGGACCAATGGGAAATTAAAGCCAAGCATCCATACTTATAGACTATGTAAGTCCGATTTCTCAATTGTATTTGAGAATTTTTCTATAAAATTTGTTTGTCACTCATTTGGACCAATGGGAAATTAAAGCCAAGGATCCATACTTATAGACTATGTAAGTCCGATTTCGCAATTGTATTTGAGAATTTTTCTATAAAATTTGTTTGTCACTCATTTGGACCAATGGGAAATTAAAGCCAAGGATCCATACTTATAGACTATGTAAGTCCGATTTCTCAATTGTATTTGAGAATTTTCCTATAAAATTTGTTTGTCACTCATTTGGACCAATGGGAAATTAAAGCCAAGCATCCATACTTATAGACTATGTAAGTCCGATTTCTCAATTGTATTTGAGAATTTTTCTATAAAATTTGTTTGTCACTCATTTGGACCAATGGGAAATTAAAGCCAAGGATCCATACTTATAGACTATGTAAGTCCGATTTCTCAATTGTATTTGAGAATTTTCCTATAAAATTTGTTTGTCACTCATTTGGACCAATGGGAAATTAAAGCCAAGGATCCATACTTATAGACTATGTAAGTCCGATTTCTCAATTGTATTTGAGAATTTTCCTATAAAATTTGTTTGTCACTCATTTGGACCAATGGGAAATTAAAGCCAAGCATCCATACTTATAGACTATGTAAGTCCGCTTTCTCAATTGTATTTGAGAATTTTTCTATAAAATTTGTTTGTCACTCATTTGGACCAATGGGAAATTAAAGCCAAGGATCCATACTTATAGACTATGTAAGTCCGATTTCTCAATTGTATTTGAGAATTTTCCTATAAAATTTGTTTGTCACTCATTTGGACCAATGGGAAATTAAAGCCAAGCATCCATACTTATAGACTATGTAAGTCCGATTTCTCAATTGAATTTGAGAATTTTCCTATAAAATTTGTTTGTCACTCATTTGGACCAATGGGAAATTAAAGCCAAGCATCCATACTTATAGACTATGTAAGTCCGATTTCTCAATTGTATTTGAGAATTTTCCTATAAAATTTGTTTGTCACTCATTTGGACCAATGGGAAATTAAAGCCAAGCATCCATACTTATAGACTATGTAAGTCCGATTTCTCAATTGAATTTGAGAATTTTCCTATAAAATTTGTTTGTCACTCATTTGGACCAATGGGAAATTAAAGCCAAGCATCCATACTTATAGACTATGTAAGTCCGATTTCTCAATTGTATTTGAGAATTTTCCTATAAAATTTGTTTGTCACTCATTTGGACCAATGGGAAATTAAAGCCAAGCATCCATACTTATAGACTATGTAAGTCCGCTTTCTCAATTGTATTTGAGAATTTTTCTATAAAATTTGTTTGTCACTCATTTGGACCAATGGGAAATTAAAGCCAAGGATCCATACTTATAGACTATGTAAGTCCGATTTCTCAATTGTATTTGAGAATTTTCCTATAAAATTTGTTTGTCACTCATTTGGACCAATGGGAAATTAAAGCCAAGCATCCATACTTATAGACTATGTAAGTCCGATTTCTCAATTGAATTTGAGAATTTTCCTATAAAATTTGTTTGTCACTCATTTGGACCAATGGGAAATTAAAGCCAAGCATCCATACTTATAGACTATGTAAGTCCGATTTCTCAATTGTATTTGAGAATTTTCCTATAAAATTTGTTTGTCACTCATTTGGACCAATGGGAAATTAAAGCCAAGGATCCATACTTATAGACTATGTAAGTCCGATTTCGCAATTGTATTTGAGAATTTTTCTATAAAATTTTAAAGATTAAAATTAAGTAAATTTTGTTCAGCTCTACGGGAATTTGGCTATTTGTGGGCACATATAAGTTTGTCACTCATTTGGACCAATGGGAAATTAAAGCCAAGGATCCATACTTATAGACTATGTAAGTCCGATTTCGCAATTGTATTTGAGAATTTTTCTATAAAATTTGTTTGTCACTCATTTGGACCAATGGGAAATTAAAGCCAAGCATCCATACTTATAGACTATGTAAGTCCGATTTCTCAATTGTATTTGAGAATTTCCCTATAAAATTTGTTTGTCACTCATTTGGACCAATGGGAAATTAAAGCCAAGGATCCATACTTATAGACTATGTAAGTCCGATTTCGCAATTGTATTTGAGAATTTTTCTATAAAATTTTAAAGATTAAAATTAAGTAAATTTTGTTCAGCTCTACGGGAATTTGGCTATTTGTGGGCACATATAAGTTTGTCACTCATTTGGACCAATGGGAAATTAAAGCCAAGGATCCATACTTATAGACTATGTAAGTCCGATTTCTCAATTGTATTTGAGAATTTTCCTATAAAATTTGTTTGTCACTCATTTGGACCAATGGGAAATTAAAGCCAAGGATCCATACTTATAGACTTTGTAAGTCCGATTTCTCAATTGTATTTGAGAATTTTCCTATAAAATTTGTTTGTCACTCATTTGGACCAATGGGAAATTAAAGCCAAGCATCCATACTTATAGACTATGTAAGTCCGATTTCTCAATTGTATTTGAGAATTTTTCTATAAAATTTGTTTGTCACTCATTTGGACCAATGGGAAATTAAAGCCAAGGATCCATACTTATAGACTATGTAAGTCCGATTTCGCAATTGTATTTGAGAATTTTTCTATAAAATTTGTTTGTCACTCATTTGGACCAATGGGAAATTAAAGCCAAGGATCCATACTTATAGACTATGTAAGTCCGATTTCTCAATTGTATTTGAGAATTTTCCTATAAAATTTGTTTGTCACTCATTTGGACCAATGGGAAATTAAAGCCAAGGATCCATACTAATAGACTATGTAAGTCCGATTTCTCAATTGTATTTGAGAATTTTCCTATAAAATTTGTTTGTCACTCATTTGGACCAATGGGAAATTAAAGCCAAGCATCCATACTTATAGACTATGTAAGTCCGATTTCTCAATTGTATTTGAGAATTTTTCTATAAAATTTGTTTGTCACTCATTTGGACCAATGGGAAATTAAAGCCAAGGATCCATACTTATAGACTATGTAAGTCCGATTTCTCAATTGTATTTGAGAATTGTCCTATAAAATTTGTTTGTCACTCATTTGGACCAATGGGAAATTAAAGCCAAGGATCCATACTTATAGACTATGTAAGTCCGATTTCTCAATTGTATTTGAGAATTTTCCTATAAAATTTGTTTGTCACTCATTTGGACCAATGGGAAATTAAAGCCAAGCATCCATACTTATAGACTATGTAAGTCCGATTTCTCAATTGTATTTGAGAATTTTTCTATAAAATTTGTTTGTCACTCATTTGGACCAATGGGAAATTAAAGCCAAGCATCCATACTTATAGACTATGTAAGTCCGATTTCTCAATTGTATTTGAGAATTTTCCTATAAAATTTGTTTGTCACTCATTTGGACCAATGGGAAATTAAAGCCAAGCATCCATACTTATAGACTATGTAAGTCCGATTTCTCAATTGTATTTGAGAATTTTTCTATAAAATTTGTTTGTCACTCATTTGGACCAATGGGAAATTAAAGCCAAGGATCCATACTTATAGACTATGTAAGTCCGATTTCTCAATTGTATTTGAGAATTTTCCTATAAAATTTGTTTGTCACTCATTTGGACCAATGGGAAATTAAAGCCAAGGATCCATACTTATAGACTATGTAAGTCCGATTTCTCAATTGTATTTGAGAATTTTCCTATAAAATTTGTTTGTCACTCATTTGGACCAATGGGAAATTAAAGCCAAGCATCCATACTTATAGACTATGTAAGTCCGATTTCTCAATTGTATTTGAGAATTTTTCTATAAAATTTGTTTGTCACTCATTTGGACCAATGGGAAATTAAAGCCAAGCATCCATACTTATAGACTATGTAAGTCCGATTTCTCAATTGTATTTGAGAATTTTCCTATAAAATTTGTTTGTCACTCATTTGGACCAATGGGAAATTAAAGCCAAGCATCCATACTTATAGACTATGTAAGTCCGATTTCTCAATTGTATTTGAGAATTTTCCTATAAAATTTGTTTGTCACTCATTTGGACCAATGGGAAATTAAAGCCAAGCATCCATACTTATAGACTATGTAAGTCCGATTTCTCAATTGTATTTGAGAATTTTTCTATAAAATTTGTTTGTCACTCATTTGGACCAATGGGAAATTAAAGCCAAGGATCCATACTTATAGACTATGTAAGTCCGATTTCTCAATTGTATTTGAGAATTTTCCTATAAAATTTGTTTGTCACTCATTTGGACCAATGGGAAATTAAAGCCAAGGATCCATACTTATAGACTATGTAAGTCCGATTTCTCAATTGTATTTGAGAATTTTCCTATAAAATTTGTTTGTCACTCATTTGGACCAATGGGAAATTAAAGCCAAGGATCCATTCTTATAGACTATGTAAGTCCGATTTCTCAATTTTATTTGAGAATTTTCCTATAAAATTTGTTTGTCACTCATTTGGACCAATGGGAAATTAAAGCCAAGGATCCATACTTATAGACTATGTAAGTCCGATTTCTCAATTGTATTTGAGAATTTTTCTATAAAATTTGTTTGTCACTCATTTGGACCAATGGGAAATTAAAGCCAAGGATCCATACTTATAGACTATGTAAGTCCGATTTCTCAATTGTATTTGAGAATTTTCCTATAAAATTTGTTTGTCACTCATTTGGACCAATGGGAAATTAAAGCCAAGGATCCATACTTATAGACTATGTAAGTCCGATTTCTCAATTGTATTTGAGAATTTTCCTATAAAATTTGTTTGTCACTCATTTGGACCAATGGGAAATTAAAGCCAAGGATCCATACTTATAGACTATGTAAGTCCTATTTCTCAATTGTATTTGAGAATTTTCCTATAAAATTTGTTTGGCACTCATTTGGACCAATGGGAAATTAAAGCCAAGGATCCATACTTATAGACTATGTAAGTCCGATTTCTCAATTGTATTTGAGAATTTTTCTATAAAATTTGTTTGTCACTCATTTGAACCAATGGGAAATTAAAGCCAAGGATCCATACTTATAGACTATGTAAGTCCGATTTCTCAATTGTATTTGAGAATTTTCCTATAAAATTTGTTTGTCACTCATTTGGACCAATGGGAAATTAAAGCCAAGGATCCATACTTATAGACTATGTAAGTCCGATTTCTCAATTGTATTTAAGAATTTTCCTATAAAATTTGTTTGTCACTCATTTGGACCAATGGGAAATTAAAGCCAAGGATCCATACTTATAGACTATGTAAGTCCGATTTCGCAATTGTATTTGAGAATTTTTTTATAAAATTTGTTTGTCACTCATTTGGACCAATGGGAAATTAAAGCCAAGGATCCATACTTATAGACTATGTAAGTCCGATTTCTCAATTGTATTTGAGAATTTTCCTATAAAATTTGTTTGTCACTCATTTGGACCAATGGGAAATTAAAGCCAAGGATCCATACTTATAGACTATGTAAGTCCGATTTCTCAATTGTATTTGAGAATTTTCCTATAAAATTTGTTTGTCACTCATTTGGACCAACGGGAAATTAAAGCCAAGGATCCATACTTATAGACTATGTAAGTCCGATTTCTCAATTGTATTTGAGAATTTTTCTATAAAATTTGTTTGTCACTCATTTGAACCAATGGGAAATTAAAGCCAAGGATCCATACTTATAGACTATGTAAGTCCGATTTCTCAATTGTATTTGAGAATTTTCCTATAAAATTTGTTTGTCACTCATTTGGACCAATGGGAAATTAAAGCCAAGGATCCATACTTATAGACTATGTAAGTCCGATTTCGCAATTGTATTTGAGAATTTTTTTTATAAAATTTGTTTGTCACTCATTTGGACCAATGGGAAATTAAAGCCAAGGATCCATACTTATAGACTATGTAAGTCCGATTTCTCAATTGTATTTGAGAATTTTCCTATAAAATTTGTTTGTCACTCATTTGGACCAATGGGAAATTAAAGCCAAGGATCCATACTTATAGACTATGTAAGTCCGATTTCTCAATTGTATTTAAGAATTTTCCTATAAAATTTGTTTGTCACTCATTTGGACCAACGGGAAATTAAAGCCAAGGATCCATACTTATAGACTATGTAAGTCCGATTTCTCAATTGTATTTGAGAATTTTTCTATAAAATTTGTTTGTCACTCATTTGAACCAATGGGAAATTAAAGCCAAGGATCCATACTTATAGACTATGTAAGTCCGATTTCGCAATTGTATTTGAGAATTTTTTTATAAAATTTGTTTGTCACTCATTTGGACCAATGGGAAATTAAAGCCAAGGATCCATACTTATAGACTATGTAAGTCCGATTTCTCAATTGTATTTAAGAATTTTCCTATAAAATTTTAAAGATTAAAATTAAGTAAATTTTGTTCAGCTCTACGGGAATTTGGCTATTTGTGGGCACATATAAGTTTGTCACTCATTTGGACCAATGGGAAATTAAAGCCAAGGATCCATACTTATAGACTATGTAAGTCCGATTTCTCAATTGTATTTGAGAATTTTTCTATAAAATTTTAAAGATTAAAATTAAGTAAATTTTGTTCAGCTCTACGGGAATTTGGCTATTTGTGGGCACATATAAGTTTGTCACTCATTTGGACCAATGGGAAATTAAAGCCAGGGATCCATACTTATAGACTATGTAAGTCCGATTTCTCAATTGTATTTGAGAATTTTTCTATAAAATTTTAAAGATTAAAATTAAGTAAATTTTGTTCAGCTCTACGGGAATTTGGCTATTTGTGGGCACATATAAGTTTGTCACTCATTTGGACCAATGGGAAATTAAAGCCAAGGATCCATACTTATAGACTATGTAAGTCCGATTTCGCAATTGTATTTGAGAATTTTTCTATAAAATTTGTTTGTCACTCATTTGGACCAATGGGAAATTAAAGCCAAGCATCCATACTTATAGACTATGTAAGTCCGATTTCTCAATTGTATTTGAGAATTTCCCTATAAAATTTGTTTGTCACTCATTTGGACCAATGGGAAATTAAAGCCAAGGATCCATACTTATAGACTATGTAAGTCCGATTTCTCAATTGTATTTGAGAATTTTCCTATAAAATTTGTTTGTCACTCATTTGGACCAATGGGAAATTAAAGCCAAGCATCCATACTTATAGACTATGTAAGTCCGCTTTCTCAATTGTATTTGAGAATTTTTCTATAAAATTTGTTTGTCACTCATTTGGACCAATGGGAAATTAAAGCCAAGGATCCATACTTATAGACTATGTAAGTCCGATTTCTCAATTGTATTTGAGAATTTTCCTATAAAATTTGTTTGTCACTCATTTGGACCAATGGGAAATTAAAGCCAAGCATCCATACTTATAGACTATGTAAGTCCGATTTCTCAATTGAATTTGAGAATTTTCCTATAAAATTTGTTTGTCACTCATTTGGACCAATGGGAAATTAAAGCCAAGCATCCATACTTATAGACTATGTAAGTCCGATTTCTCAATTGTATTTGAGAATTTTCCTATAAAATTTGTTTGTCACTCATTTGGACCAATGGGAAATTAAAGCCAAGGATCCATACTTATAGACTATGTAAGTCCGATTTCGCAATTGTATTTGAGAATTTTTCTATAAAATTTTAAAGATTAAAATTAAGTAAATTTTGTTCAGCTCTACGGGAATTTGGCTATTTGTGGGCACATATAAGTTTGTCACTCATTTGGACCAATGGGAAATTAAAGCCAAGGATCCATACTTATAGACTATGTAAGTCCGATTTCGCAATTGTATTTGAGAATTTTTCTATAAAATTTGTTTGTCACTCATTTGGACCAATGGGAAATTAAAGCCAAGCATCCATACTTATAGACTATGTAAGTCCGATTTCTCAATTGTATTTGAGAATTTCCCTATAAAATTTGTTTGTCACTCATTTGGACCAATGGGAAATTAAAGCCAAGGATCCATACTTATAGACTATGTAAGTCCGATTTCGCAATTGTATTTGAGAATTTTTCTATAAAATTTTAAAGATTAAAATTAAGTAAATTTTGTTCAGCTCTACGGGAATTTGGCTATTTGTGGGCACATATAAGTTTGTCACTCATTTGGACCAATGGGAAATTAAAGCCAAGGATCCATACTTATAGACTATGTAAGTCCGATTTCTCAATTGTATTTGAGAATTTTCCTATAAAATTTGTTTGTCACTCATTTGGACCAATGGGAAATTAAAGCCAAGGATCCATACTTATAGACTTTGTAAGTCCGATTTCTCAATTGTATTTGAGAATTTTCCTATAAAATTTGTTTGTCACTCATTTGGACCAATGGGAAATTAAAGCCAAGCATCCATACTTATAGACTATGTAAGTCCGATTTCTCAATTGTATTTGAGAATTTTTCTATAAAATTTGTTTGTCACTCATTTGGACCAATGGGAAATTAAAGCCAAGGATCCATACTTATAGACTATGTAAGTCCGATTTCGCAATTGTATTTGAGAATTTTTCTATAAAATTTGTTTGTCACTCATTTGGACCAATGGGAAATTAAAGCCAAGGATCCATACTTATAGACTATGTAAGTCCGATTTCTCAATTGTATTTGAGAATTTTCCTATAAAATTTGTTTGTCACTCATTTGGACCAATGGGAAATTAAAGCCAAGGATCCATACTAATAGACTATGTAAGTCCGATTTCTCAATTGTATTTGAGAATTTTCCTATAAAATTTGTTTGTCACTCATTTGGACCAATGGGAAATTAAAGCCAAGCATCCATACTTATAGACTATGTAAGTCCGATTTCTCAATTGTATTTGAGAATTTTTCTATAAAATTTGTTTGTCACTCATTTGGACCAATGGGAAATTAAAGCCAAGGATCCATACTTATAGACTATGT
The DNA here is from genome assembly GCA_947311025.1 of Lypha dubia. Taxonomy (NCBI): domain Eukaryota; kingdom Metazoa; phylum Arthropoda; class Insecta; order Diptera; family Tachinidae; genus Lypha; species Lypha dubia. Next base: position 97,436,574 of record OX371261.1, read on the forward strand.
AAGTCCGATTTCTCAATTGTATTTGAGAATTGTCCTATAAAATTTGTTTGTCACTCATTTGGACCAATGGGAAATTAAAGCCAAGGATCCATACTTATAGACTATGTAAGTCCGATTTCTCAATTGTATTTGAGAATTTTCCTATAAAATTTGTTTGTCACTCATTTGGACCAATGGGAAATTAAAGCCAAGCATCCATACTTATAGACTATGTAAGTCCGATTTCTCAATTGTATTTGAGAATTTTTCTATAAAATTTGTTTGTCACTCATTTGGACCAATGGGAAATTAAAGCCAAGCATCCATACTTATAGACTATGTAAGTCCGATTTCTCAATTGTATTTGAGAATTTTCCTATAAAATTTGTTTGTCACTCATTTGGACCAATGGGAAATTAAAGCCAAGCATCCATACTTATAGACTATGTAAGTCCGATTTCTCAATTGTATTTGAGAATTTTTCTATAAAATTTGTTTGTCACTCATTTGGACCAATGGGAAATTAAAGCCAAGGATCCATACTTATAGACTATGTAAGTCCGATTTCTCAATTGTATTTGAGAATTTTCCTATAAAATTTGTTTGTCACTCATTTGGACCAATGGGAAATTAAAGCCAAGGATCCATACTTATAGACTATGTAAGTCCGATTTCTCAATTGTATTTGAGAATTTTCCTATAAAATTTGTTTGTCACTCATTTGGACCAATGGGAAATTAAAGCCAAGCATCCATACTTATAGACTATGTAAGTCCGATTTCTCAATTGTATTTGAGAATTTTTCTATAAAATTTGTTTGTCACTCATTTGGACCAATGGGAAATTAAAGCCAAGCATCCATACTTATAGACTATGTAAGTCCGATTTCTCAATTGTATTTGAGAATTTTCCTATAAAATTTGTTTGTCACTCATTTGGACCAATGGGAAATTAAAGCCAAGCATCCATACTTATAGACTATGTAAGTCCGATTTCTCAATTGTATTTGAGAATTTTCCTATAAAATTTGTTTGTCACTCATTTGGACCAATGGGAAATTAAAGCCAAGCATCCATACTTATAGACTATGTAAGTCCGATTTCTCAATTGTATTTGAGAATTTTTCTATAAAATTTGTTTGTCACTCATTTGGACCAATGGGAAATTAAAGCCAAGGATCCATACTTATAGACTATGTAAGTCCGATTTCTCAATTGTATTTGAGAATTTTCCTATAAAATTTGTTTGTCACTCATTTGGACCAATGGGAAATTAAAGCCAAGGATCCATACTTATAGACTATGTAAGTCCGATTTCTCAATTGTATTTGAGAATTTTCCTATAAAATTTGTTTGTCACTCATTTGGACCAATGGGAAATTAAAGCCAAGGATCCATTCTTATAGACTATGTAAGTCCGATTTCTCAATTTTATTTGAGAATTTTCCTATAAAATTTGTTTGTCACTCATTTGGACCAATGGGAAATTAAAGCCAAGGATCCATACTTATAGACTATGTAAGTCCGATTTCTCAATTGTATTTGAGAATTTTTCTATAAAATTTGTTTGTCACTCATTTGGACCAATGGGAAATTAAAGCCAAGGATCCATACTTATAGACTATGTAAGTCCGATTTCTCAATTGTATTTGAGAATTTTCCTATAAAATTTGTTTGTCACTCATTTGGACCAATGGGAAATTAAAGCCAAGGATCCATACTTATAGACTATGTAAGTCCGATTTCTCAATTGTATTTGAGAATTTTCCTATAAAATTTGTTTGTCACTCATTTGGACCAATGGGAAATTAAAGCCAAGGATCCATACTTATAGACTATGTAAGTCCTATTTCTCAATTGTATTTGAGAATTTTCCTATAAAATTTGTTTGGCACTCATTTGGACCAATGGGAAATTAAAGCCAAGGATCCATACTTATAGACTATGTAAGTCCGATTTCTCAATTGTATTTGAGAATTTTTCTATAAAATTTGTTTGTCACTCATTTGAACCAATGGGAAATTAAAGCCAAGGATCCATACTTATAGACTATGTAAGTCCGATTTCTCAATTGTATTTGAGAATTTTCCTATAAAATTTGTTTGTCACTCATTTGGACCAATGGGAAATTAAAGCCAAGGATCCATACTTATAGACTATGTAAGTCCGATTTCTCAATTGTATTTAAGAATTTTCCTATAAAATTTGTTTGTCACTCATTTGGACCAATGGGAAATTAAAGCCAAGGATCCATACTTATAGACTATGTAAGTCCGATTTCGCAATTGTATTTGAGAATTTTTTTATAAAATTTGTTTGTCACTCATTTGGACCAATGGGAAATTAAAGCCAAGGATCCATACTTATAGACTATGTAAGTCCGATTTCTCAATTGTATTTGAGAATTTTCCTATAAAATTTGTTTGTCACTCATTTGGACCAATGGGAAATTAAAGCCAAGGATCCATACTTATAGACTATGTAAGTCCGATTTCTCAATTGTATTTGAGAATTTTCCTATAAAATTTGTTTGTCACTCATTTGGACCAACGGGAAATTAAAGCCAAGGATCCATACTTATAGACTATGTAAGTCCGATTTCTCAATTGTATTTGAGAATTTTTCTATAAAATTTGTTTGTCACTCATTTGAACCAATGGGAAATTAAAGCCAAGGATCCATACTTATAGACTATGTAAGTCCGATTTCTCAATTGTATTTGAGAATTTTCCTATAAAATTTGTTTGTCACTCATTTGGACCAATGGGAAATTAAAGCCAAGGATCCATACTTATAGACTATGTAAGTCCGATTTCGCAATTGTATTTGAGAATTTTTTTTATAAAATTTGTTTGTCACTCATTTGGACCAATGGGAAATTAAAGCCAAGGATCCATACTTATAGACTATGTAAGTCCGATTTCTCAATTGTATTTGAGAATTTTCCTATAAAATTTGTTTGTCACTCATTTGGACCAATGGGAAATTAAAGCCAAGGATCCATACTTATAGACTATGTAAGTCCGATTTCTCAATTGTATTTAAGAATTTTCCTATAAAATTTGTTTGTCACTCATTTGGACCAACGGGAAATTAAAGCCAAGGATCCATACTTATAGACTATGTAAGTCCGATTTCTCAATTGTATTTGAGAATTTTTCTATAAAATTTGTTTGTCACTCATTTGAACCAATGGGAAATTAAAGCCAAGGATCCATACTTATAGACTATGTAAGTCCGATTTCGCAATTGTATTTGAGAATTTTTTTATAAAATTTGTTTGTCACTCATTTGGACCAATGGGAAATTAAAGCCAAGGATCCATACTTATAGACTATGTAAGTCCGATTTCTCAATTGTATTTAAGAATTTTCCTATAAAATTTTAAAGATTAAAATTAAGTAAATTTTGTTCAGCTCTACGGGAATTTGGCTATTTGTGGGCACATATAAGTTTGTCACTCATTTGGACCAATGGGAAATTAAAGCCAAGGATCCATACTTATAGACTATGTAAGTCCGATTTCTCAATTGTATTTGAGAATTTTTCTATAAAATTTTAAAGATTAAAATTAAGTAAATTTTGTTCAGCTCTACGGGAATTTGGCTATTTGTGGGCACATATAAGTTTGTCACTCATTTGGACCAATGGGAAATTAAAGCCAGGGATCCATACTTATAGACTATGTAAGTCCGATTTCTCAATTGTATTTGAGAATTTTTCTATAAAATTTTAAAGATTAAAATTAAGTAAATTTTGTTCAGCTCTACGGGAATTTGGCTATTTGTGGGCACATATAAGTTTGTCACTCATTTGGACCAATGGGAAATTAAAGCCAAGGATCCATACTTATAGACTATGTAAGTCCGATTTCGCAATTGTATTTGAGAATTTTTCTATAAAATTTGTTTGTCACTCATTTGGACCAATGGGAAATTAAAGCCAAGGATCCATACTTATAGACTATGTAAGTCCGATTTCTCAATTGTATTTGAGAATTTTTCTATAAAATTTTAAACATTAAAATTAAGTAAATTTTGTTCAGCTCTACGGGAATTTGGCTATTTGTGGGCACATATAAGTTTGTCACTCATTTGGACCAATGGGAAATTAAAGCCAAGGATCCATACTTATAGACTATGTAAGTCCGATTTCCCAATTGTATTTGAGAATTTTTCTATAAAATTTTAAAGATTAAAATTAAGTAAATTTTGTTCAGCTCTACGGGAATTTGGCTATTTGTGGGCACATATAAGTTTGTCACTCATTTGGACCAATGGGAAGTTAAAGCCAAGGATCCATACTTATAGACTATGTAAGTCCGATTTCTCAATTGTATTTGAGAATTTTTCTATAAAATTTTAAAGATTAAAATTAAGTAAATTTTGTTCAGCTCTACGGGAATTTGGCTATTTGTGGGCACATATAAGTTTGTCACTCATTTGGACCAATGGGAAATTAAAGCCAAGGATCCATACTTATAGACTATGTAAGTCCGATTTCTCAATTGTATTTGAGAATGTTCCTATAAAATTTGTTTGTCACTCATTTGGACCAATGGGAAATTAAAGCCAAGGATCCATACTTATAGACTATGTAAGTCCGATTTCTCAATTGTATTTGAGAATGTTCCTATAAAATTTGTTTGTCACTCATTTGGACCAATGGGAAATTAAAGCCAAGGATCCATACTTATAGACTATGTAAGTCCGATTTCTCAATTGTATTTGAGAATTTTCCTATAAAATTTGTTTGTCACTCATTTGGACCAATGGGAAATTAAAGCCAAGGATCCATACTTATAGACTATGTAAGTCCGATTTCTCAATTGTATTTGAGAATTTTCCTATAAAATTTGTTTGTCATTCATTTGGACCAATGGGAAATTAAAGCCAAGGATCCATACTTATAGACTATGTAAGTCCGATTTCTCAATTGTATTTGAGAATGTTCCTATAAAATTTGTTTGTCACTCATTTGGACCAATGGGAAATTAAAGCCAAGGATCCATACTTATAGACTATGTAAGTCCGATTTCTCAGTTGTATTTGAGAATTTTCCTATAAAATTTGTTTGTCACTCATTTGGACCAATGGGAAATTAAAGCCAAGGATCCATACTTATAGACTATGTAAGTCCGATTTCTCAATTGTATTTGAGAATGTTCCTATAAAATTTGTTTGTCACTCATTTGGACCAATGGGAAATTAAAGCCAAGGATCCATACTTATAGACTATGTAAGTCCGATTTCTTAATTGTATTTGAGAATTTTCCTATAAAATTTGTTTGTCACTCATTTGGACCAATGGGAAATTAAAGCCAAGCATCCATACTTATAGACTATGTAAGTCCGATTTCTCAATTGTATTTGAGAATTTTCCTATAAAATTTGTTTGTCACTCATTTGGACCAATGGGAAATTAAAGCCAAGGATCCATACTTATAGACTATGTAAGTCCGATTTCTCAATTGTATTTGAGAACTTTTCTATAAAATTTGTTTGTCACTCATTTGAACCAATGGGAAATTAAAGCCAAGGGTCCATACTTATAGACTATTTAAGTCCGATTTCGCAATTGTATTTGAGAATTTTTCTATAAAATTTGTTTGTCACTCATTTGGACCAATGGGAAATTAAAGCCAAGGATCCATACTTATAGACTATGTAAGTCCGATTTCTCAATTGTATTTGAGAATTTTCCTATAAAATTTGTTTGTCACTCATTTGGACCAATGGGAAATTAAAACCAAGGATCCATACTTATAGACTATGTAAGTCCGATTTCTCAATTGTATTTGAGAATTTTCCTATAAAATTTGTTTGTCACTCATTTGGACCAATGGGAAATTAAAGCCAAGGATCCATACTTATAGACTATGTAAGTCCGATTTCTCAATTGTATTTGAGAATTTTCCTATAAAATTTGTTTGTCACTCATTTGGACCAATGGGAAATTAAAGCCAAGGATCCATACTTATAGACTATGTAAGTCCGATTTCTCAATTGTATTTGAGAATTTTCCTATAAAATTTGTTTGTCACTCATTTGGACCAATGGGAAATTAAAGCCAAGGATCCATACTTATAGACTATGTAAGTCCGATTTCTCAATTGTATTTGAGAATTTTTCCTATAAAATTTGTTTGTCACTCATTTGAACCAATGGGAAATTAAAGCCAAGGATCCATACTTATAGACTATGTAAGTCCGATTTCTCAATTGTATTTGAGAATTTTCCTATAAAATTTGTTTGTTACTCATTTGGACCAATGGGAAATTAAAGCCAAGGATCCATACTTATAGACTATGTAAGTCCGATTTCTCAATTGTATTTGAGAATTTTCCTATAAAATTTGTTTGTCACTCATTTGGACCAATGGGAAATTAAAGCCAAGGATCCATACTTATAGACTATGTAAGTCCGATTTCTCAATTGTATTTGAGAATTTTCCTATAAAATTTGTTTGTCACTCATTTGGACCAATGGGAAATTAAAGCCAAGGATCCATACTTATAGACTATGTAAGTCCGATTTCTCAATTGTATTTGAGAATTTTTCTATAAAATTTGTTTGTCACTCATTTGAACCAATGGGAAATTAAAGCCAGGATCCATACTTATAGACTATGTAAGTGCGATTTCGCAATTGTATTTGAGAATTTTTCTATAAAATTTGTTTGTCACTCATTTGGACCAATGGGAAATTAAAGCCAAGGATCCATACTTATAGACTATGTAAGTCCGATTTCTCAATTGTATTTGAGAATTTTCCTATAAAATTTGTTTGTCACTCATTTGGACCAATGGGAAATTAAAAGCCAAGGATCCATACTTATAGACTATGTAAGTCCGATTTCTCAATTGTATTTGAGAATTTTTCTATAAAATTTGTTTGTCACTCATTTGAACCAATGGGAAATTAAAGCCAAGGATCCATACTTATAGACTATGTAAGTCCGATTTCTCAATTGTATTTGAGAATTTTCCTATAAAATTTGTTTGTCACTCATTTGGACCAATGGGAAATTAAAACCAAGGATCCATACTTATAGACTATGTAAGTCCGATTTCTCAATTGTATTTGAGAATTTTCCTATAAAATTTGTTTGTCACTCATTTGAACCAATGGGAAATTAAAGCCAAGGATCCATACTTATAGACTATGTAAGTCCGATTTCTCAATTGTATTTGAGAATTTTTCTATAAAATTTGTTTGTCACTCATTTGAACCAATGGGAAATTAAAGCCAAGGATCCATACTTATAGACTATGTAAGTCCGATTTCTCAATTGTATTTGAGAATTTTCCTATAAAATTTGTTTGTCACTCATTTGAACCAATGGGAAATTAAAGCCAAGGATCCATACTTATAGACTATGTAAGTCCGATTTCTCAATTGTATTTGAGAATTTTCTATAAAATTTGTTTGTCACTCATTTGAACCAATGGGAAATTAAAGCCAAGGATCCATACTTATAGACTATGTAAGTCCGATTTCTCAATTGTATTTGAGAATTTTCCTATAAAATTTGTTTGTCACTCATTTGAACCAATGGGAAATTAAAGCCAAGGATCCATACTTATAGACTATGTAAGTCCGATTTCTCAATTGTATTTGAGAATTTTTCTATAAAATTTGTTTGTCACTCATTTGGACCAATGGGAAATTAAAGCCAAGGATCCATACTTATAGACTATGTAAGTCCGATTTCTCAATTGTATTTGAGAATTTTCCTATAAATTTGTTTGTCACTCATTTGACCAATGGGAAATTAAAGCCAAGGATCCATACTTATAGACTATGTAAGTCCGATTTCTCAATTGTATTTGAGAATTTTCTATAAAATTTGTTTGTCACTCATTTGAACCAATGGGAAATTAAAGCCAAGGATCCATACTTATAGACTATGTAAGTCCGATTTCTCAATTGTATTTGAGAATTTTTCCTATAAAATTTGTTTGTCACTCATTTGGACCAATGGGAAATTAAAGCCAAGGATCCATACTTATAGACTATGTAAGTCCGATTTCTCAATTGTATTTGAGAATTTTCCTATAAAATTTGTTTGTCACTCATTTGGACCAATGGGAAATTAAAGCCAAGGATCCATACTTATAGACTATGTAAGTCCGATTTCTCAATTGTATTTGAGAATTTTCCTATAAAATTTGTTTGTCATTAAAATTAAGTAAATTTTGTTCAGCTCTACGGGAATTTGGCTATTTGTGGGCACATATAAGTTTGTCACTCATTTGGACCAATGGGAAATTAAAGCCAAGGATCCATACTTATAGACTATGTAAGTCCGATTTCTCTATTGTATTTGAGAATTTTTCTATAACATTTGTTTGTCACTCATTTGGACCAATGTGAAATTAAAGCCAAGGATCCATACTTATAGGCTATGTAAGTCCGATTTCTCAATTGTATTTGAGAATTTTTCTATAAAATTTTAAAGATTAAAATTGTGTAAATTTTGTTCAGCTCTACGTGAATTTGGCTATTTGTGGGCATATTTATGTTTGTCACTCATTTGGACCAATGGGAAATTAAAGCCAAGGATCCATACTTATAGACTATGTAAGTCCGATTTCTCTATTGTATTTGAGAATTTTTCTATAACATTTGTTTGTCACTCATTTGGACCAATGTGAAATTAAATCCAAGGATCCATACTTAAAGGCTATGTAAGACCGATTTCTCAATTGTATTTGAGAATTTTTCTATAAAATTTTAAAGATTAAAATTGTGTAAATTTTGTTCAGCTCTACGTGAATTTGGCTATTTGTGGGCACATTTATGTTTGTCACTTATTTGGACCAATGGGAAATTAAAGCCAAGGATCCATACTTATAGACTATGTAAGTCCGATTTCTCTATTGTATTTGAGAATTTTTCTATAACATTTGTTTGTCACTCATTTGGACCAATGTGAAATTAATGCCAAGGATCCATACTTATAGACTGTGTAAGTCCGATTTCTCAATTGTATTTGAGAATTTTTCTATAAAATTTTAAAGATTAAAATTGTGTAAATTTTGTTCAGCTCTACGTGAATTTGGTTATTTGTGGGCACATTTATGTTTGTCACTTATTTGGACCAATGGGAAATTAAAGCCAAGGATCCATACTTATAGACTATGTAAGTCCGATTTCTCTATTGTATTTGAGAATTCTTCTATAACATTTGTTTGTCACTCATTTGGACCAATGTGAAATTAATGCCAAGGATCCATACTTATAGACTGTGTAAGTCCGATTTCTCAATTGTATTTGAGAATTTTTCTATAAAATTTTAAAGATTAAAATTGTGTAAATTTTGTTCAGCTCTACGTGAATTTGGCTATTTGTGGGCACATTTATGTTTGTCACTTATTTGGACCAATGGGAAATTAAAGCCAAGGATCCATACTTATAGACTATGTAAGTCCGATTTCGCAATTGTATTTGAGAATTTTTCTATAAAATTTTAAAGATTAAAATTAAGTAAATTTTGTTCAGCTCTACGGGAATTTGGCTATTTGTGGGCACATATAAGTTTGTCACTCATTTGGACCAATGGGAAATTAAAGCCAAGGATCCATACTTATAGACTATGTAAGTCCGATTTCTCTATTGTATTTGAGAATTTTTCTATAACATTTGTTTGTCACTCATTTGGACCAATGTGAAATTAAAGCCAAGGATCCATACTTATAGGCTATGTAAGTCCGATTTCTCAATTGTATTTGAGAATTTTTCTATAAAATTTTAAAGATTAAAATTGTGTAAATTTTGTTCAGCTCTACGTGAATTTGGCTATTTGTGGGCATATTTATGTTTGTCACTCATTTGGACCAATGGGAAATTAAAGCCAAGGATCCATACTTATAGACTATGTAAGTCCGATTTCTCTATTGTATTTGAGAATTTTTCTATAACATTTGTTTGTCACTCATTTGGACCAATGTGAAATTAATGCCAAGGATCCATACTTATAGACTATGTAAGTCCGATTTCTCAATTGTATTTGAGAATTTTTCTATAAAATTTTAAAGATTAAAATTGTGTAAATTTTGTTCAGCTCTACGTGAATTTGGCTATTTGTGGGCACATTTATGTTTGTCACTTATTTGGACCAATGGGAAATTAAAGCCAAGGATCCATACTTATAGACTATGTAAGTCCGATTTCTCTATTGTATTTGAGAATTTTTCTATAACATTTGTTTGTCACTCATTTGGACCAATGTGAAATTAATGCCAAGGATCCATACTTATAGACTGTGTAAGTCCGATTTCTCAATTGTATTTGAGAATTTTTCTATAAAATTTTAAAGATTAAAATTGTGTAAATTTTGTTCAGCTCTACGTGAATTTGGTTATTTGTGGGCACATTTATGTTTGTCACTCATTTGGACCAATGGGAAATTAAAGCCAAGGATCCATACTTATAGACTATGTAAGTCCGATTTCTCTATTGTATTTGAGAATTCTTCTATAACATTTGTTTGTCACTCATTTGGACCAATGGGAAATTAATGCCAAGGATCCATACTTATAGACTGTGTAAGTCCGATTTCTCAATTGTATTTGAGAATTTTTCTATAAAATTTTAAAGATTAAAATTGTGTAAATTTTGTTCAGCTCTACGTGAATTTGGTTATTTGTGGGCACATTTATGTTTGTCACTCATTTGGACCAATGGGAAATTAAAGCCAAGGATCCATACTTATAGACTATGTAAGTCCGATTTCTCTATTGTATTTAAGAATTTTTCTATAAAATTTGTTTGTCACTCATTTGGACCAATGGGAAATTAAAGCCAAGGATCCATACTTATAGACTATGTAAGTCCGATTTCTCAATTGTATTTGAGAATTTTTCTATAAAATTTTAAAGATTAAAATTGTGTAAATTTTGTTCAGCTCTACGTGAATTTGGCTATTTGTGGGCACATTTATGTTTGTCACTCATTTGGACCAATGGGAAATTAAAGCCAAGGATCCATACTTATAGGCTATGTAAGTCCGATTTCTCTATTGTATTTGAGAATTTTTCTATAAAATTTTAAAGATTAAAATTGTGTAAATTTTGTTCAGCTCTACGTGAATTTGGCTATTTGTGGGCACATTTATGTTTGTCACTCATTTGGACCAATGGGAAATTAAAGCCAAGGATCCATACTTATAGGCTATTTAAGTCCGATTTCTCAATTGTATTTGAGAATTTTTCTATAAAATTTTAAAGATTAAAATTGTGTAAATTTTGTTCAGCTCTACGTGAATTTGGCTATTTTTGGGCACATTTATGTTTGTCACTCAATTGGACCAATGGGAAATTAAAGCCAAGGATCCATACTTATAGGCTATGTAAGTCCGATTTCTCTATTGTATTTGAGAATTTTTCTATAAAATTTTAAAGATTAAAATTGTGTAAATTTTGTTCAGCTCTACGTGAATTTGGCTATTTGTGGGCACATTTATGTTTGTCACTCATTTGGACCAATGGGAAATTAAAGCCAAGGATCCATACCTATAGGCTATGTAAGTCCGATTTCTCTATTGTATTTGAGAATTTTTCTATAAAATTTTAAAGATTAAAATTGTGTAAATTTTGTTCAGCTCTACGTGAATTTGGCTATTTGTGGGCACATTTATGTTTGTCACTCATTTGGACCAATGGGAAATTAAAGCCAAGGATCCATACTTATAGACTATGTAAGTCCGATTTCTCTATTGTATTTGAGAATTTTTCTATAAAATTTTAAAGATTAAAATTGTGTAAATTTTGTTCAGCTCTACGTGAATTTGGCTATTTGTGGGCACATTTATATTTGTCACTCATTTGGACCAATGGGAAATTAAAGCCAAGGATCCATACTTATAGACTATGTAAGTCCGATTTCTCTATTGTATTTGAGAATTTTTCTATAAAATTTTAAAGATTAAAATTGTGTAAATTTTGTTCAGCTCTACGTGAATTTGGCTATTTGTGGGCACATTTATGTTTGTCACTCATTTGGACCAATGGGAAATTAAAGCCAAGGATCCATACTTATAGGCTATGTAAGTCCGATTTCTCAATTGTATTTGAGAATTTTTCTATAAAATTTTAAAGATTAAAATTGTGTAAATTTTGTTCAGCTCTACGTGAATTTGGTTATTTGTGGGCACATTTATGTTTGTCACTCATTTGGACCAATGGGAAATTAAAGCCAAGGATCCATACTTATAGACTATGTAAGTCCGATTTCTCTATTGTATTTGAGAATTTTTCTATAAAATTTTAAAGATTAAAATTGTGTAAATTTTGTTCAGCTCTACGTGAATTTGGTTATTTGTGGGCACATTTATGTTTGTCACTCATTTGGACCAATGGGAAATTAAAGCCAAGGATCCATACTTATAGACTATGTAAGTCCGATTTCTCTATTGTATTTGAGAATTTTTCTATAAAATTTGTTTGTCACTCATTTGGACCAATGGGAAATTAAAGCCAAGGATCCATACTTATAGGCTATGTAAGTCCGATTTCTCAATTGTATTTGAGAATTTTTCTATAAAATTTTAAAGATTAAAATTGTGTAAATTTTGTTCAGCTCTACGTGAATTTGGCTATTTGTGGGCACATTTATGTTTGTCACTCATTTGGACCAATGGGAAATTAATGCCAAGGATCCATACTTAAAGGCTATGTAAGTCCGATTTCTCAATTGTATTTGAGAATTTTTCTATAAAATTTTAAAGATTAAAATTGTGTAAATTTTGTTCAGCTCTACGTGAATTTGGTTATTTGTGGGCACATTTATGTTTGTCACTCATTTGGACCAATGGGAAATTAAAGCCAAGGATCCATACTTATAGGCTATGTAAGTCCGATTTCTCAATTGTATTTGAGAATTTTTCTATAAAATTTTAAAGATTAAAATTGTGTAAATTTTGTTCAGCTCTACGTGAATTTGGCTATTTGTGGGCACATTTATGTTTGTCACTCATTTGGACCAATGGGAAATTAAAGCCAAGGATCCATACTTATAGGCTATGTAAGTCCGATTTCTCAATTGTATTTGAGAATTTTTCTATAAAATTTTAAAGATTAAAATTGTGTAAATTTTGTTCAGCTCTACGTGAATTTGGTTATTTGTGGGCACATTTATGTTTGTCACTCATTTGGACCAATGGGAAATTAAAGCCAAGGATCCATACTTATAGACTATGTAAGTCCGATTTCTCTATTGTATTTGAGAATTTTTCTATAAAATTTTAAAGATTAAAATTGTGTAAATTTTGTTCAGCTCTACGTGAATTTGGTTATTTGTGGCCACATTTATGTTTGTCACTCATTTGGACCAATGGGAAATTAAAGCCAAGGATCCATACTTATAGACTATGTAAGTCCGATTTCTCTATTGTATTTGAGAATTTTTCTATAAAATTTGTTTGTCACTCATTTGGACCAATGGGAAATTAAAGCCAAGGATCCATACTTATAGGCTATGTAAGTCCGATTTCTCAATTGTATTTGAGAATTTTTCTATGAAATTTTAAAGATTAAAATTGTGTAAATTTTGTTCAGCTCTACGTGAATTTGGCTATTTGTGGGCACATTTATGTTTGTCACTCATTTGGACCAATGGCAAATTAAAGCCAAGGATCCATACTTATAGACTATGTAAGTCCGATTTCTCAATTGTATTTGAGAATTTTTCTATAAAATTTTAAAGATTAAAATTGTGTAAATTTTGTTCAGCTCTACGTGAATTTGGCTATTTGTGGGCACATTTATGTTTGTCACTCATTTGGACCAATGGGAAATTAAAGCCAAGAATCCATACCAATAGGCTATGTAAGTCCGATTTCTCAATTGTATTTGAGAATTTTTCTATAAAATTTGTTTGTCACTCTTTTGGACCAATGGGAAATTAAAGCCAAGGATCCATACTTATAGGCTATGTAAGTCCGATTTCTCAATTGTATTTGAGAATTTTTCTATAAAATTTTAAAGATTAAAATTGTGTAAATTTTGTTCCGCTCTACGTTAATTTGGCTATTTGTGGGCACATTTATGTTTGTCACTCATTTGGACCAATGGGAAATTAAAGCCAAGGATCCATACTTATAGACTATGTAAGTCCGATTTCTCAATTGTATTTGAGAATTTTTCTATAAAATTTTAAAGATTAAAATTGTGTAAATTTTGTTCAGCTCTACGTGAATTTGGCTATTTGTGGGCACATTTATGTTTGTCACTCATTTGGACCAATGGGAAATTAAAGCCAAGGATCCATACTTATAGACTATGTAAGTCCGATTTCTCAATTGTATTTGAGAATTTTTCTATAAAATTTTAAAGATTAAAATTGTGTAAATTTTGTTCAGCTCTACGTGAATTTGGCTATTTGTGGGCACATTTATGTTTGTCACTCATTTGGACCAATGGGAAATTAAAGCCAAGAATCCATACCAATAGGCTATGTAAGTCCGATTTCTCAATTGTATTTGAGAATTTTTCTATAAAATTTGTTTGTCACTCTTTTGGACCAATGGGAAATTAAAGCCAAGGATCCATACTTATAGGCTATGTAAGTCCGATTTCTCAATTGTATTTGAGAATTTTTCTATAAAATTTTAAAGATTAAAATTGTGTAAATTTTGTTCAGCTCTACGTGAATTTGGCTATTTGTGGGCACATTTATGTTTGTCACTCATTTGGACCAATGGGAAATTAAAGCCAAGGATCCATACTTATAGACTATGTAAGTCCGATTTCTCAATTGTATTTGAGAATTTTTCTATAAAATTTTAAAGATTAAAATTGTGTAAATTTTGTTCCGCTCTACGTTAATTTGGCTATTTGTGGGCACATTTATGTTTGTCACTCATTTGGACCAATGGGAAATTAAAGCCAAGGATCCATACTTATAGACTATGTAAGTCCGATTTCTCAATTGTATTTGAGAATTTTTCTATAAAATTTTAAAGATTAAAATTGTGTAAATTTTGTTCAGCTCTACGTGACTTTGGCTATTTGTGGGCACATTTATGTTTGTCACTCATTTGGACCAATGGGAAATTAAAGCCAAGGATCCATACTTATAGACTATGTAAGTCCGATTTCTCAATTGTATTTGAGAATTTTTCTATAAAATTTTAAAGATTAAAATTGTGTAAATTTTGTTCAGCTCTACGTGAATTTGGCTATTTGTGGGCACATTTATGTTTGTCACTCATTTGGACCAATGGGAAATTAAAGCCAAGAATCCATACCAATAGGCTATGTAAGTCCGATTTCTCAATTGTATTTGAGAATTTTTCTATAAAATTTGTTTGTCACTCTTTTGGACCAATGGGAAATTAAAGCCAAGGATCCATACTTATAGGCTATGTAAGTCCGATTTCTCAATTGTATTTGAGAATTTTTCTATAAAATTTTAAAGATTAAAATTGTGTAAATTTTGTTCAGCTCTACGTGAATTTGGCTATTTGTGGGCACATTTATGTTTGTCACTCATTTGGACCAATGGGAAATTAAAGCCAAGGATCCATACTTATAGACTATGTAAGTCCGATTTCTCAATTGTATTTGAGAATTTTTCTATAAAATTTTAAAGATTAAAATTGTGTAAATTTTGTTCCGCTCTACGTTAATTTGGCTATTTGTGGGCACATTTATGTTTGTCACTCATTTGGACCAATGGGAAATTAAAGCCAAGGATCCATACTTATAGACTATGTAAGTCCGATTTCTCAATTGTATTTGAGAATTTTTCTATAAAATTTTAAAGATTAAAATTGTGTAAATTTTGTTCAGCTCTACGTGAATTTGGCTATTTGTGGGCACATTTATGTTTGTCACTCATTTGGACCAATGGGAAATTAAAGCCAAGGATCCATACTTATAGACTATGTAAGTCCGATTTCTCAATTGTATTTGAGAATTTTTCTATAAAATTTGTTTGTCACTCTTTTGGACCAATGGGAAATTAAAGCCAAGGATCCATACTTATAGGCTATGTAAGTCCGATTTCTCAATTGTATTTGAGAATTTTTCTATAAAATTTTAAAGATTAAAATTGTGTAAATTTTGTTCAGCTCTACGTGAATTTGGCTATTTGTGGGCACATTTATGTTTGTCACTCATTTGGACCAATGGGAAATTAAAGCCAAGGATCCATACTTATAGACTATGTAAGTCCGATTTCTCAATTGTATTTGAGAATTATTCTATAAAATTTTAAAGATTAAAATTGTGTAAATTTTGTTCCGCTCTACGTTAATTTGGCTATTTGTGGGCACATTTATGTTTGTCACTCATTTGGACCAATGGGAAATTAGAGCCAAGGATCCATACTTATAGACTATGTAAGTCCGATTTCTCAATTGTATTTGAGAATTTTTCTATAAAATTTTAAAGATTAAAATTGTGTAAATTTTGTTCAGCTCTACGTGAATTTGGCTATTTGTGGGCACATTTATGTTTGTCACTCATTTGGACCAATGGGAAATTAAAGCCAAGGATCCATACTTATAGACTATGTAAGTCCGATTTCTCAATTGTATTTGAGAATTTTTCTATAAAATTTTAAAGATTAAAATTGTGTAAATTTTGTTCAGCTCTACGTGAATTTGGCTATTTGTGGGCACATTTATGTTTGTCACTCATTTGGACCAATGGGAAATTAAAGCCAAGAATCCATACCAATAGGCTATGTAAGTCCGATTTCTCAATTGTATTTGAGAATTTTTCTATAAAATTTGTTTGTCACTCTTTTGGACCAATGGGAAATTAAAGCCAAGGATCCATACTTATAGGCTATGTAAGTCCGATTTCTCAATTGTATTTGAGAATTTTTCTATAAAATTTTAAAGATTAAAATTGTGTAAATTTTGTTCAGCTCTACGTGAATTTGGCTATTTGTGGGCACATTTATGTTTGTCACTCATTTGGACCAATGGGAAATTAAAGCCAAGGATCCATACTTATAGACTATGTAAGTCCGATTTCTCAATTGTATTTGAGAATTTTTCTATAAAATTTTAAAGATTAAAATTGTGTAAATTTTGTTCCGCTCTACGTTAATTTGGCTATTTGTGGGCACATATATGTTTGTCACTCATTTGTACCAATGGGAAATTAAAGCCAAGAATCCATACCAATAGGCTATGTAAGTCCGATTTCTCAATTGTATTTGAGAATTTTTCTATAAAATTTGTTTGTCACTCTTTTGGACCAATGGGAAATTAAAGCCAAGGATCCATACTTATAGGCTATGTAAGTCCGATTTCTCAATTGTATTTGAGAATTTTTCTATAAAATTTTAAAGATTAAAATTGTGTAAATTTTGTTCCGCTCTACGTTAATTTGGCTATTTGTGGGCACATTTATGTTTGTCACTCATTTGGACCAATGGGAAATTAAAGCCAAGAATCCATACCAATAGGCTATGTAAGTCCGATTTCTCAATTGTATTTGAGAATTTTTCTATAAAATTTTAAAGATTAAAATTGTGTAAATTTTGTTCAGCTCTACGTGAATTTGGCTATTTGTGGGCACATTTATGTTTGTCACTCATTTGGACCAATGGGAAATTAAAGCCAAGGATCCATACTTATAGACTATGTAAGTCCGATTTCTCAATTGTATTTGAGAATTTTTCTATAAAATTTTAAAGATTAAAATTGTGTAAATTTTGTTCAGCTCTACGTGAATTTGGCTATTTGTGGGCACATTTATGTTTGTCACTCATTTGGACCAATCAGAAATTAAAGCCAAGGATCCATACTTATAGACTATGTAAGTCCGATTTCTCTATTGTATTTGAGAATTTTTCTATAAAATTTGTTTGTCACTCATATGGACCAATGGGCAATTAAAGCCAAGGATCCATACTTATAGGCTATGTAAGTCCGATTTCTCAATTGTATTTGAGAATTTTTCTATAAAATTTTAAAGATTAAAGTTGTGTAAATTTTGTTCAGCTCTACGTGAATTTGGCTATTTGTGGGCACATTTATCTTTGTTACTCATTTGGACCAATGGGAAATTAAAGCCAAGGATCCATACTTATAGACTATGTAAGTCCGATTTCTCTATTGTATTTGAGAATTTTTCTATAAAATTTGTTTGTCACTCATTTGGACCAATGGGAAATTAAACCCAAGGATCCATACTTATAGGCTATGTAAGTCCGATTTCTCAATTGTATTTGAGAATTTTTCTATAAAATTTTAAAGATTAAAATTGTGTAAATTTTGTTCAGCTCTACGTGAATTTGGCTATTTGTGGGCACATTTATCTTTGTTACTCATTTGGACCAATGGGAAATTAAAGCCAAGGATCCATACTTATAGACTATGTAAGTCCGATTTCTCTATTGTATTTGAGAATTTTTCTATAAAATTTGTTTGTCACTCATTTGGACCAATGGGAAATTAAAGCCAAGGATCCATACTTATAGGCTATGAAAGTCCGATTTCTCAATTGTATTTGAGAATTTTTCTATAACATTTGTTTGTCACTCATTTAGACCAATGGGAAATTAAAGCCAAGGATCCATACTTATAGGCTATGTAAGCCCGATTTCTCTATTGTATTTGAGAATTTTTCTATAAAATTTGTTTGTCACTCATTTGGACCAATGGGAAATTAAAGCCAAGGATCCATACTTATAGGCCATGAAAGTCCGATTTCTCAATTGTATTTGAGAATTTTTCTATAACATTTGTTTGTCACTCATTTAGACCAATGGGAAATTAAAGCCAAGGATCCATACTTATAGGCTATGAAAGTCCGATTTCTCAATTGTATTTGAGAATTTTTCTATAACATTTGTTTGTCACTCATTTGGACCAATGGGAAATTAAAGCCAAGGATCCATACTTATAGGCTATGAAAGTCCGATTTCTCAATTGTATTTGAGAATTTTTCTATAAAATTTTAAAGATTAAAATTGTGTAAATTTTGTTCAGCTCTACGTGAATTTGGCTATTTGTGGGCACATTTATGTTTGTCACTCATTTGGACCAATGGGAAATTAAAGCCAAGAATCCATACCAATAGGCTATGTAAGTCCGATTTCTCAATTGTATTTGAGAATTTTTCTATAAAATTTGTTTGTCACTCTTTTGGACCAATGGGAAATTAAAGCCAAGGATCCATACTTATAGGCTATGTAAGTCCGATTTCTCAATTGTATTTGAGAATTTTTCTATAAAATTTTTAAGATTAAAATTGTGTAAATTTTCTTCCGCTCTACGTTAATTTGGCTATTTGTGGGCACATTTATGTTTGTCACTCATTTGGACCAATGGGAAATTAAAGCCAAGGGTCCATACTTATAGACTATGTAAGTCCGATTTCTCAATTGTATTTGAGAATTTTTCTATAAAATTTGTTTGTCACTCTTTTGGACCAATGGGAAATTAAAGCCAAGGATCCATACTTATAGGCTATGTAAGTCCGATTTCTCAATTGTATTTGAGAATTTTTCTATAAAATTTTTAAGATTAAAATTGTGTAAATTTTCTTCCGCTCTACGTTAATTTGGCTATTTGTGGGCACATTTATGTTTGTCACTCATTTGGACCAATGGGAAATTAAAGCCAAGGATCCATACTTATAGACTATGTAAGTCCGATTTCTCAATTGTATTTGAGAATTTTTCTATAAAATTTGTTTGTCACTCTTTTGGACCAATGGGAAATTAAAGCCAAGGATCCATACTTATAGGCTATGTAAGTCCGATTTCTCAATTGTATTTGAGAATTTTTCTATAAAATTTTTAAGATTAAAATTGTGTAAATTTTCTTCCGCTCTACGTTAATTTGGCTATTTGTGGGCACATTTATGTTTGTCACTCATTTGGACCAATGGGAAATTAAAGCCAAGGATCCATACTTATAGACTATGTAAGTCCGATTTCTCAATTGTATTTGAGAATTTTTCTATAAAATTTTAAAGATTAAAATTGTGTAAATTTTGTTCCGCTCTACGTTAATTTGGCTATTTGTGGGCACATTTATGTTTGTCACTCATTTGGACCAATGGGAAATTAAAGCCAAGGATCCATACTTATAGACTATGTAAGTCCGATTTCTCAATTGTATTTGAGAATTTTTCTATAAAATTTTAAAGATTAAAATTGTGTAAATTTTGTTCAGCTCTACGTGAATTTGGCTATTTGTGGGCACATTTATGTTTGTCACTCATTTGGACCAATGGGAAATTAAAGCCAAGAATCCATACCAATAGGCTATGTAAGTCCGATTTCTCAATTGTATTTGAGAATTTTTCTATAAAATTTGTTTGTCACTCTTTTGGACCAATGGGAAATTAAAGCCAAGGATCCATACTTATAGGCTATGTAAGTCCGATTTCTCAATTGTATTTGAGAATTTTTCTATAAAATTTTAAAGATTAAAATTGTGTAAATTTTGTTCCGCTCTACGTTAATTTGGCTATTTGTGGGCACATTTATGTTTGTCACTCATTTGGACCAATGGGAAATTAAAGCCAAGGATCCATACTTATAGACTATGTAAGTCCGATTTCTCAATTGTATTTGAGAATTTTTCTATAAAATTTTAAAGATTAAAATTGTGTAAATTTTGTTCAGCTCTACGTGAATTTGGCTATTTGTGGGCACATATAAGTTTGTCACTCATTTGGACCAATGGGAAATTAAAGCCAAGGATCCATACTTATAGACTATGTAAGTCCGATTTCTCTATTGTATTTGAGAATTTTTCTATAACATTTGTTTGTCACTCATTTGGACCAATGGGAAATTAAAGCCAAGGATCCATACTTATAGACTATGTAAGTCCGATTTCTCAATTGTATTTGAGAATTTTTCTATAAAATTTTAAAGATTAAAATTGTGTAAATTTTGTTCAGCTCTACGTTAATTTGGCTATTTGTGGGCACATTTATGTTTGTCACTCATTTGGACCAATGGGAAATTAAAGCCAAGGATCCATACTTATAGACTATGTAAGTCCGATTTCTCTATTGTATTTGAGAATTTTTCTATAAAATTTGTTTGTCACTCATATGGACCAATGGGAAATTAAAGCCAAGGATCCATACTTATAGGCTATGTAAGTCCGATTTCTCAATTGTATTTGAGAATTTTTCTATAAAATTTTAAAGATTAAAATTGTGTAAATTTTGTTCAGCTCTACGTGAATTTGGCTATTTGTGGGCACATTTATCTTTGTTACTCATTTGGACCAATGGGAAATTAAAGCCAAGGATCCATACTTATAGACTATGTAAGTCCGATTTCTCTATTGTATTTGAGAATTTTTCTATAAAATTTGTTTGTCACTCATATGGACCAATGGGAAATTAAAGCCAAGGATCCATACTTATAGGCTATGTAAGTCCGATTTCTCAATTGTATTTGAGAATTTTTCTATAAAATTTTAAAGATTAAAATTGTGTAAATTTTGTTCAGCTCTACGTGAATTTGGCTATTTGTGGGCACATTTATCTTTGTTACTCATTTGGACCAATGGGAAATTAAAGCCAAGGATCCATACTTATAGACTATGTAAGTCCGATTTCTCTATTGTATTTGAGAATTTTTCTATAAAATTTGTTTGTCACTCATTTGGACCAATGGGAAATTAAACCCAAGGATCCATACTTATAGGTTATGTAAGTCCGATTTCTCAATTGTATTTGAGAATTTTTCTATAAAATTTTAAAGATTAAAATTGTGTAAATTTTGTTCAGCTCTACGTGAATTTGGCTATTTGTGGGCACATTTATCTTTGTTACTCATTTGGACCAATGGGAAATTAAAGCCAAGGATCCATACTTATAGACTATGTAAGTCCGATTTCTCTATTGTATTTGAGAATTTTTCTATAAAATTTGTTTGTCACTCATTTGGACCAATGGGAAATTAAAGCCAAGGATCCATACTTATAGGCTATGAAAGTCCGATTTCTCAATTGTATTTGAGAATTTTTCTATAACATTTGTTTGTCACTCATTTAGACCAATGGGAAATTAAAGCCAAGGATCCATACTTATAGGCTATGTAAGCCCGATTTCTCTATTGTATTTGAGAATTTTTCTATAACATTTGTTTGTCACTCATTTAGACCAATGGGAAATTAAAGCCAAGGATCCATACTTATAGGCTATGTAAGCCCGATTTCTCTATTGTATTTGAGAATTTTTCTATAAAATTTGTTTGTCACTCATTTGGACCAATGGGAAATTAAAGCCAAGGATCCATACTTATAGGCTATGAAAGTCCGATTTCTCAATTGTATTTGAGAATTCTTCTATAACATTTGTTTGTCACTCATTTAGACCAATGGGAAATTAAAGCCAAGGATCCATACTTATAGGCTATGAAAGTCCGATTTCTCAATTGTATTTGAGAATTTTTCTATAACATTTGTTTGTCACTCATTTGGACCAATGGGAAATTAAAGCCATGGATCCATACTTATAGGCTATGAAAGTCCGATTTCTCAATTGTATTTGAGAATTTTTCTATAACATTTGTTTGTCACTCATTTGGACCAATGGGAAATTAAAGCCAAGGATCCATACTTATAGGCTATGAAAGTCCGATTTCTCAATTGTATTTGAGAATTTTTCTATAACATTTGTTTGTCACTCATTTAGACCAATGGGAAATTAAAGCCAAGGATCCATACTTATAGACTATGTAAGTCCGATTTCTCTATTGTATTTGAGAATTTTTCTATAAAATTTGTTTGTCACTCATTTGGACCAATGGGAAATTAAAGCCAAGGATCCATACTTATAGGCTATGAAAGTCCGATTTCTCAATTGTATTTGAGAATTTTTCTATAACATTTGTTTGTCACTCATTTAGACCAATGGGAAATTAAAGCCAAGGATCCATACTTATAGGCTATGTAAGTCCGATTTCTCAATTGTATTTGAGAATTTTTCTATAAAATTTTAAAGATTAAAATTGTGTAAATTTTGTTCAGCTCTACGTGAATTTGGCTATTTGTGGGCACATTTATGTTTGTCACTCATTTGGACTAATGGGAAATTAAAGCCAAGGATCCATACTTATAAACTATATAAGTCCGATTTCTCTATTGTATTTGAGAATTTTTCTATAACATTTGTTTGTCACTCATTTGGACCAATGTGAAATTAAAGCCAAGGATCCATACTTATAGGCTATGTAAGTCCGATTTCTCAATTGTATTTGAGAATTTTTCTATAAAATTTTAAAGATTAAAATTGTGTAAATTTTGTTCAGCTCTACGTGAATTTGGCTATTTGTGGGCACATTTATGTTTGTCACTCATTTGGACTAATGGGAAATTAAAGCCAAGGATCCATACTTATAAACTATGTAAGTCCGATTTCTCTATTGTATTTGAGAATTTTTCTATAAAATTTGTTTGTCACTCATTTGGACCAATGTGAAATTAAAGCCAAGGATCCCTACTTATAGGCTATGTAAGTCCGATTTCTCAATTGTATTTGAGAATTTTTCTATAACATTTGTTTGTCACTCATTTGGACCAATGTGAAATTAAAGCCAAGGATCCATACTTATAGGCTATGTAAGTCCGATTTCTCAATTGTATTTGAGAATTTTTCTATAAAATTTTAAAGATTAAAATTGTGTAAATTTTGTTCAGCTCTACGTGAATTTGGCTATTTGTGGGCACATTTATGTTTGTCACTCATTTGGACTAATGGGAAATTAAAGCCAAGGATCCATACTTATAAACTATGTAAGTCCGATTTCTCTATTGTATTTGAGAATTTTTCTATAAAATTTGTTTGTCACTCATTTGGACCAATGTGAAATTAAAGCCAAGGATCCCTACTTATAGGCTATGTAAGTCCGATTTCTCAATTGTATTTGAGAATTTTTCTATAAAATTTTAAAGATTAAAATTGTGTAAATTTTGTTCAGCTCTACGTGAATTTGGCTATTTGTGGGCACATTTATGTTTGTCACTCATTTGGACTAATGGGAAATTAAAGCCAAGGATCCATACTTATAAACTATGTAAGTCCGATTTCTCTATTGTATTTGAGAATTTTTCTATAAAATTTGTTTGTCACTCATTTGGACCAATGTGAAATTAAAGCCAAGGATCTCTACTTATAGGCTATGTAAGTCCGATTTCTCAATTGTATTTGAGAATTTTTCTATAAAATTTTAAAGATTAAAATTGTGTAAATTTTGTTCAGCTCTACGTGAATTTGGCTATTTGTGGGCACATTTATGTTTGTCACTCATTTGGACTAATGGGAAATTAAAGCCAAGGATCCATACTTATAGGCTATGTAAGTCCGATTTCTCTATTGTATTTGAGAATTTTTCTATAACATTTGTTTGTCACTCATTTGGACTAATGAGAAATTAAAGCCAAGGATCCATACTTATAAACTATGTAAGTCCGATTTCTCTATTGTATTTGAGAATTTTTCTATAAAATTTGTTTGTCACTCATTTGGACTAATGAGAAATTAAAGCCAAGGATCCATACTTATAAACTATGTAAGTCCGATTTCTCTATTGTATTTGAGAATTTTTCTATAACATTTGTTTGTCACTCATTTGGACTAATGAGAAATTAAAGCCAAGGATCCATACTTATAAACTATGTAAGTCCGATTTCTCTATTGTATTTGAGAATTTTTCTATAAAATTTGTTTGTCACTCATTTGGACTAATGAGAAATTAAAGCCAAGGATCCATACTTATAAACTATGTAAGTCCGATTTCTCTATTGTATTTGAGAATTTTTCTATAACATTTGTTTGTCACTCATTTGGACTAATGAGAAATTAAAGCCAAGGATCCATACTTATAAACTATGTAAGTCCGATTTCTCTATTGTATTTGAGAATTTTTCTATAAAATTTGTTTGTCACTCATTTGGACCAATGTGAAATTAAAGCCAAGGATCCATACTTATAGGCTATGTAAGTCCGATTTCTCAATTGTATTTGAGAATTTTTCTATAAAATTTTAAAGATTAAAATTGTGTAAATTTTGTTCAGCTCTACGTGAATTTGGCTATTTGTGGGCACATTTATGTTTGTCACTCATTTGGACTAATGGGAAATTAAAGCCAAGGATCCATACTTATAGGCTATGTAAGTCCGATTTCTCTATTGTATTTGAGAATTTTTCTATAACATTTGTTTGTCACTCATTTGGACTAATGAGAAATTAAAGCCAAGGATCCATACTTATAAACTATGTAAGTCCGATTTCTCTATTGTATTTGAGAATTTTTCTATAAAATTTGTTTGTCACTCATTTGGACCAATGTGAAATTAAAGCCAAGGATCCATACTTATAGGCTATGTAAGTCCGATTTCTCAATTGTATTTGAGAATTTTTCTATAAAATTTTAAAGATTAAAATTGTGTAAATTTTGTTCAGCTCTACGTGAATTTGGCTATTTGTGGGCACATTTATGTTTGTCACTCATTTGGACTAATGAGAAATTAAAGCCAAGGATCCATACTTATAAACTATGTAAGTCCGATTTCTCTATTGTATTTGAGAATTTTTCTATAACATTTGTTTGTCACTCATTTGGACTAATGAGAAATTAAAGCCAAGGATCCATACTTATAAACTATGTAAGTCCGATTTCTCTATTGTATTTGAGAATTTTTCTATAAAATTTGTTTGTCACTCATTTGGACCAATGTGAAATTAAAGCCAAGGATCCATACTTATAGGCTATGTAAGTCCGATTTCTCAATTGTATTTGAGAATTTTTCTATAAAATTTTAAAGATTAAAATTGTGTAAATTTTGTTCAGCTCTACGTGAATTTGGCTATTTGTGGGCACATTTATGTTTGTCACTTTTTGGACTAATGGGAAATTAAAGCCAAGGATCCATACTTATAGGCTATGTAAGTCCGATTTCTCAATTGTATTTGAGAATTTTTCTATAAAATTTTAAAGATTAAAATTGTGTAAATTTTGTTCAGCTCTACGTAAATTTGGCTATTTGTGGGCACATTTATGTTTGTCACTCATTTGGACTAATGGGAAATTAAAGCCAAGGATCCATACTTATAGGCTATGTAAGTCCGATTTCTCTATTGTATTTGAGAATTTTTCTATAAAATTTGTTTGTCACTCATTTGGACCAATGTGAAATTAAAGCCAAGGATCCCTACTTATAGGCTATGTAAGTCCGATTTCTCAATTGTATTTGAGAATTTTTCTATAAAATTTTAAAGATTAAAATTGTGTAAATTTTGTTCAGCTCTACGTGAATTTGGCTATTTGTGGGCACATTTATGTTTGTCACTCATTTGGACTAATGGGAAATTAAAGCCAAGGATCCATACTTATAGGCTATGTAAGTCCGATTTCTCTATTGTATTTGAGAATTTTTCTATAACATTTGTTTGTCACTCATTTGGACTAATGAGAAATTAAAGCCAAGGATCCATACTTATAAACTATGTAAGTCCGATTTCTCTATTGTATTTGAGAATTTTTCTATAAAATTTGTTTGTCACTCATTTGGACCAATGTGAAATTAAAGCCAAGGATCCATACTTATAGGCTATGTAAGTCCGATTTCTCAATTGTATTTGAGAATTTTTCTATAAAATTTTAAAGATTAAAATTGTGTAAATTTTGTTCAGCTCTACGTGAATTTGGCTATTTGTGGGCACATTTATGTTTGTCACTCATTTGGACTAATGGGAAATTAAAGCCAAGGATCCATACTTATAAACTATGTAAGTCCGATTTCTCTATTGTATTTGAGAATTTTTCTATAACATTTGTTTGTCACTCATTTGGACTAATGAGAAATTAAAGCCAAGGATCCATACTTATAAACTATGTAAGTCCGATTTCTCTATTGTATTTGAGAATTTTTCTATAAAATTTGTTTGTCACTCATTTGGACCAATGTGAAATTAAAGCCAAGGATCCATACTTATAGGCTATGTAAGTCCGATTTCTCAATTGTATTTGAGAATTTTTCTATAAAATTTTAAAGATTAAAATTGTGTAAATTTTGTTCAGCTCTACGTGAATTTGGCTATTTGTGGGCACATTTATGTTTGTCACTCATTTGGACTAATGGGAAATTAAAGCCAAGGATCCATACTTATAGGCTATGTAAGTCCGATTTCTCTATTGTATTTGAGAATTTTTCTATAACATTTGTTTGTCACTCATTTGGACTAATGAGAAATTAAAGCCAAGGATCCATACTTATAAACTATGTAAGTCCGATTTCTCTATTGTATTTGAGAATTTTTCTATAAAATTTGTTTGTCACTCATTTGGACCAATGTGAAATTAAAGCCAAGGATCCATACTTATAGGCTATGTAAGTCCGATTTCTCAATTGTATTTGAGAATTTTTCTATAAAATTTTAAAGATTAAAATTGTGTAAATTTTTTTCAGCTCTACGTGAATTTGGCTATTTGTGGGCACATTTATGTTTGTCACTCATTTGGACTAATGAGAAATTAAAGCCAAGGATCCATACTTATAAACTATGTAAGTCCGATTTCTCTATTGTATTTGAGAATTTTTCTATAACATTTGTTTGTCACTCATTTGGACTAATGAGAAATTAAAGCCAAGGATCCATACTTATAAACTATGTAAGTCCGATTTCTCTATTGTATTTGAGAATTTTTCTATAAAATTTGTTTGTCACTCATTTGGACCAATGTGAAATTAAAGCCAAGGATCCATACTTATAGGCTATGTAAGTCCGATTTCTCAATTGTATTTGAGAATTTTTCTATAAAATTTTAAAGATTAAAATTGTGTAAATTTTGTTCAGCTCTACGTGAATTTGGCTATTTGTGGGCACATTTATGTTTGTCACTTTTTGGACTAATGGGAAATTAAAGCCAAGGATCCATACTTATAGGCTATGTAAGTCCGATTTCTCAATTGTATTTGAGAATTTTTCTATAAAATTTTAAAGATTAAAATTGTGTAAATTTTGTTCAGCTCTACGTGAATTTGGCTATTTGTGGGCACATTTATGTTTGTCACTCATTTGGACTAATGGGAAATTAAAGCCAAGGATCCATACTTATAGGCTATGTAAGTCCGATTTCTCTATTGTATTTGAGAATTTTTCTATAACATTTGTTTGTCACTCATTTGGACTAATGAGAAATTAAAGCCAAGGATCCATACTTATAAACTATGTAAGTCCGATTTCTCTATTGTATTTGAGAATTTTTCTATAACATTTGTTTGTCACTCATTTGGACTAATGAGAAATTAAAGCCAAGGATCCATACTTATAAACTATGTAAGTCCGATTTCTCTATTGTATTTGAGAATTTTTCTATAAAATTTTAAAGATTAAAATTGTGTA
Organism: Lypha dubia; assembly: GCA_947311025.1. Taxonomy (NCBI): domain Eukaryota; kingdom Metazoa; phylum Arthropoda; class Insecta; order Diptera; family Tachinidae; genus Lypha; species Lypha dubia. Next base: position 97,464,895 of record OX371261.1, read on the forward strand.
AATTTTGTTCAGCTCTACGTGAATTTGGCTATTTGTGGGCACATTTATGTTTGTCACTCATTTGGACTAATGGGAAATTAAAGCCAAGGATCCATACTTATAGGCTATGTAAGTCCGATTTCTCTATTGTATTTGAGAATTTTTCTATAACATTTGTTTGTCACTCATTTGGACTAATGAGAAATTAAAGCCAAGGATCCATACTTATAAACTATGTAAGTCCGATTTCTCTATTGTATTTGAGAATTTTTCTATAAAATTTGTTTGTCACTCATTTGGACCAATGTGAAATTAAAGCCAAGGATCCATACTTATAGGCTATGTAAGTCCGATTTCTCAATTGTATTTGAGAATTTTTCTATAAAATTTTAAAGATTAAAATTGTGTAAATTTTGTTCAGCTCTACGTGAATTTGGCTATTTGTGGGCACATTTATGTTTGTCACTCATTTGGACTAATGGGAAATTAAAGCCAAGGATCCATACTTATAGGCTATGTAAGTCCGATTTCTCTATTGTATTTGAGAATTTTTCTATAACATTTGTTTGTCACTCATTTGGACTAATGAGAAATTAAAGCCAAGAATCCATACTTATAAACTATGTAAGTCCGATTTCTCAATTGTATTTGAGAATTTTTCTATAAAATTTTAAAGATTAAAATTGTGTAAATTTTGTTCAGCTCTACGTGAATTTGGCTATTTGTGGGCACATTTATGTTTGTCACTCATTTGGACTAATGAGAAATTAAAGCCAAGGATCCATACTTATAAACTATGTAAGTCCGATTTCTCTATTGTATTTGAGAATTTTTCTATAACATTTGTTTGTCACTCATTTGGACTAATGAGAAATTAAAGCCAAGGATCCATACTTATAAACTATGTAAGTCCGATTTCTCTATTGTATTTGAGAATTTTTCTATAAAATTTGTTTGTCACTCATTTGGACCAATGTGAAATTAAAGCCAAGGATCCATACTTATAGGCTATGTAAGTCCGATTTCTCAATTGTATTTGAGAATTTTTCTATAAAATTTTAAAGATTAAAATTGTGTAAATTTTGTTCAGCTCTACGTGAATTTGGCTATTTGTGGGCACATTTATGTTTGTCACTTTTTGGACTAATGGGAAATTAAAGCCAAGGATCCATACTTATAGGCTATGTAAGTCCGATTTCTCAATTGTATTTGAGAATTTTTCTATAAAATTTTAAAGATTAAAATTGTGTAAATTTTGTTCAGCTCTACGTGAATTTGGCTATTTGTGGGCACATTTATGTTTGTCACTCATTTGGACTAATGGGAAATTAAAGCCAAGGATCCATACTTATAGGCTATGTAAGTCCGATTTCTCTATTGTATTTGAGAATTTTTCTATAACATTTGTTTGTCACTCATTTGGACTAATGAGAAATTAAAGCCAAGGATCCATACTTATAAACTATGTAAGTCCGATTTCTCTATTGTATTTGAGAATTTTTCTATAACATTTGTTTGTCACTCATTTGGACTAATGAGAAATTAAAGCCAAGGATCCATACTTATAAACTATGTAAGTCCGATTTCTCTATTGTATTTGAGAATTTTTCTATAAAATTTGTTTGTCACTCATTTGGACCAATGTGAAATTAAAGCCAAGGATCCATACTTATAGGCTATGTAAGTCCGATTTCTCAATTGTATTTGAGAATTTTTCTATAAAATTTTAAAGATTAAAATTGTGTAAATTTTGTTCAGCTCTACGTGAATTTGGCTATTTGTGGGCACATTTATGTTTGTCACTCATTTGGACTAATGGGAAATTAAAGCCAAGGATCCATACTTATAGGCTATGTAAGTCCGATTTCTCTATTGTATTTGAGAATTTTTCTATAACATTTGTTTGTCACTCATTTGGACTAATGAGAAATTAAAGCCAAGGATCCATACTTATAAACTATGTAAGTCCGATTTCTCTATTGTATTTGAGAATTTTTCTATAACATTTGTTTGTCACTCATTTGGACTAATGAGAAATTAAAGCCAAGGATCCATACTTATAAACTATGTAAGTCCGATTTCTCTATTGTATTTGAGAATTTTTCTATAAAATTTGTTTGTCACTCATTTGGACCAATGTGAAATTAAAGCCAAGGATCCATACTTATAGGCTATGTAAGTCCGATTTCTCAATTGTATTTGAGAATTTTTCTATAAAATTTTAAAGATTAAAATTGTGTAAATTTTGTTCAGCTCTACGTGAATTTGGCTATTTGTGGGCACATTTATGTTTGTCACTCATTTGGACTAATGGGAAATTAAAGCCAAGGATCCATACTTATAGGCTATGTAAGTCCGATTTCTCTATTGTATTTGAGAATTTTTCTATAACATTTGTTTGTCACTCATTTGGACTAATGAGAAATTAAAGCCAAGGATCCATACTTATAAACTATGTAAGTCCGATTTCTCTATTGTATTTGAGAATTTTTCTATAACATTTGTTTGTCACTCATTTGGACTAATGAGAAATTAAAGCCAAGGATCCATACTTATAAACTATGTAAGTCCGATTTCTCTATTGTATTTGAGAATTTTTCTATAAAATTTGTTTGTCACTCATTTGGACCAATGTGAAATTAAAGCCAAGGATCCATACTTATAGGCTATGTAAGTCCGATTTCTCAATTGTATTTGAGAATTTTTCTATAAAATTTTAAAGATTAAAATTGTGTAAATTTTGTTCAGCTCTACGTGAATTTGGCTATTTGTGGGCACATTTATGTTTGTCACTCATTTGGACTAATGGGAAATTAAAGCCAAGGATCCATACTTATAGGCTATGTAAGTCCGATTTCTCTATTGTATTTGAGAATTTTTCTATAACATTTGTTTGTCACTCATTTGGACTAATGAGAAATTAAAGCCAAGGATCCATACTTATAAACTATGTAAGTCCGATTTCTCTATTGTATTTGAGAATTTTTCTATAAAATTTGTTTGTCACTCATTTGGACCAATGTGAAATTAAAGCCAAGGATCCATACTTATAGGCTATGTAAGTCCGATTTCTCAATTGTATTTGAGAATTTTTCTATAAAATTTTAAAGATTAAAATTGTGTAAATTTTGTTCAGCTCTACGTGAATTTGGCTATTTGTGGGAACATTTATGTTTGTCACTCATTTGGACTAATGGGAAATTAAAGCCAAGGATCCATACTTATAGGCTATGTAAGTCCCATTTCTCTATTGTATTTGAGAATTTTTCTATAACATTTGTTTGTCACTCATTTGGACTAATGAGAAATTAAAGCCAAGGATCCATACTTATAAACTATGTAAGTCCGATTTCTCTATTGTATTTGAGAATTTTTCTATAACATTTGTTTGTCACTCATTTGGACTAATGAGAAATTAAAGCCAAGGATCCATACTTATAAACTATGTAAGTCCGATTTCTCTATTGTATTTGAGAATTTTTCTATAAAATTTGTTTGTCACTCATTTGGACCAATGTGAAATTAAAGCCAAGGATCCATACTTATAGGCTATGTAAGTCCGATTTCTCAATTGTATTTGAGAATTTTTCTATAAAATTTTAAAGATTAAAATTGTGTAAATTTTGTTCAGCTCTACGTGAATTTGGCTATTTGTGGGCACATTTATGTTTGTCACTCATTTGGACTAATGGGAAATTAAAGCCAAGGATCCATACTTATAGGCTATGTAAGTCCGATTTCTCTATTGTATTTGAGAATTTTTCTATAACATTTGTTTGTCACTCATTTGGACTAATGAGAAATTAAAGCCAAGGATCCATACTTATAAACTATGTAAGTCCGATTTCTCTATTGTATTTGAGAATTTTTCTATAACATTTGTTTGTCACTCATTTGGACTAATGAGAAATTAAAGCCAAGGATCCATACTTATAAACTATGTAAGTCCGATTTCTCTATTGTATTTGAGAATTTTTCTATAAAATTTGTTTGTCACTCATTTGGACCAATGTGAAATTAAAGCCAAGGATCCATACTTATAGGCTATGTAAGTCCGATTTCTCAATTGTATTTGAGAATTTTTCTATAAAATTTTAAAGATTAAAATTGTGTAAATTTTGTTCAGCTCTACGTGAATTTGGCTATTTGTGGGCACATTTATGTTTGTCACTCATTTGGACTAATGGGAAATTAAAGCCAAGGATCCATACTTATATGCTATGTAAGTCCGATTTCTCTATTGTATTTGAGAATTTTTCTATAACATTTGTTTGTCACTCATTTGGACTAATGAGAAATTAAAGCCAAGGATCCATACTTATAAACTATGTAAGTCCGATTTCTCTATTGTATTTGAGAATTTTTCTATAAAATTTGTTTGTCACTCATTTGGACCAATGTGAAATTAAAGCCAAGGATCCATACTTATAGGCTATGTAAGTCCGATTTCTCAATTGTATTTGAGAATTTTTCTATAAAATTTTAAAGATTAAAATTGTGTAAATTTTGTTCAGCTCTACGTGAATTTGGCTATTTGTGGGAACATTTATGTTTGTCACTCATTTGGACTAATGGGAAATTAAAGCCAAGGATCCATACTTATAGGCTATGTAAGTCCCATTTCTCTATTGTATTTGAGAATTTTTCTATAACATTTGTTTGTCACTCATTTGGACTAATGAGAAATTAAAGCCAAGGATCCATACTTATAAACTATGTAAGTCCGATTTCTCTATTGTATTTGAGAATTTTTCTATAACATTTGTTTGTCACTCATTTGGACTAATGAGAAATTAAAGCCAAGGATCCATACTTATAAACTATGTAAGTCCGATTTCTCTATTGTATTTGAGAATTTTTCTATAAAATTTGTTTGTCACTCATTTGGACCAATGTGAAATTAAAGCCAAGGATCCATACTTATAGGCTATGTAAGTCCGATTTCTCAATTGTATTTGAGAATTTTTCTATAAAATTTTAAAGATTAAAATTGTGTAAATTTTGTTCAGCTCTACGTGAATTTGGCTATTTGTGGGCACATTTATGTTTGTCACTCATTTGGAGCAATGGGAAATTAAAGCCAAGGATCCATACTTATAAACTATGTAAGTCCGATTTCTCTATTGTATTTGAGAATTTTTCTATAACATTTGTTTGTCACTCATTTGGACCAATGGGAAATTAAAGCCAAGGATCCATACTTATAAACTATGTAAGTCCGATTTCTCAATTGTATTTGAGAATTTTTCTATAACATTTGTTTGTCACTCATTTGGACTAATGAGAAATTAAAGCCAAGGATCCATACTTATAAACTATGTAAGTCCGATTTCTCTATTGTATTTGAGAATTTTTCTATAACATTTGTTTGTCACTCATTTGGACCAATGGGAAATTAAAGCCAAGGATCCATACTTATAAACTATGTAAGTCCGATTTCTCTATTGTATTTGAGAATTTTTCTATAACATTTGTTTGTCACTCATTTGGACCAATGGGAAATTAAAGCCAAGGATCCATACTTATAGGCTATCTAAGTCCGATTTCTCAATTGTATTTGAGAATTTTTCTATAAAATTTTAAAGATTAAAATTGTGTAAATTTTGTTCAGCTCTACGTGAATTTGGCTATTTGTGGGCACATTTATGTTTGTCACTCATTTGGACTAATGGGAAATTAAAGCCAAGGATCCATACTTATAGGCTATGTAAGTCCCATTTCTCTATTGTATTTGAGAATTTTTCTATAACATTTGTTTGTCACTCATTTGGACTAATGAGAAATTAAAGCCAAGGATCCATACTTATAAACTATGTAAGTCCGATTTCTCTATTGTATTTGAGAATTTTTCTATAAAATTTGTTTGTCACTCATTTGGACCAATGTGAAATTAAAGCCAAGGATCCATACTTATAGGCTATGTAAGTCCGATTTCTCAATTGTATTTGAGAATTTTTCTATAAAATTTTAAAGATTAAAATTGTGTAAATTTTGTTCAGCTCTACGTGAATTTGGCTATTTGTGGGCACATTTATGTTTGTCACTCATTTGGACTAATGGGAAATTAAAGCCAAGGATCCATACTTATAAACTATGTAAGTCCGATTTCTCTATTGTATTTGAGAATTTTTCTATAACATTTGTTTGTCACTCATTTGGACTAATGAGAAATTAAAGCCAAGGATCCATACTTATAAACTATGTAAGTCCGATTTCTCTATTGTATTTGAGAATTTTTCTATAAAATTTGTTTGTCACTCATTTGGACCAATGTGAAATTAAAGCCAAGGATCCATACTTATAGGCTATGTAAGTCCCATTTCTCTATTGTATTTGAGAATTTTTCTATAACATTTGTTTGTCACTCATTTGGACTAATGAGAAATTAAAGCCAAGGATCCATACTTATAAACTATGTAAGTCCGATTTCTCTATTGTATTTGAGAATTTTTCTATAAAATTTTAAAGATTAAAATTGTGTAAATTTTGTTCAGCTCTACGTGAATTTGGCTATTTGTGGGCACATTTATGTTTGTCACTCATTTGGACCAATGGGAAATTAAAGCCAAGGATCCATACTTATAAACTATGTAAGTCCGATTTCTCTATTGTATTTGAGAATTTTTCTATAAAATTTGTTTGTCACTCATTTGGACCAATGTGAAATTAAAGCCAAGGATCCATACTTATAGGCTATGTAAGTCCCATTTCTCTATTGTATTTGAGAATTTTTCTATAACATTTGTTTGTCACTCATTTGGACTAATGAGAAATTAAAGCCAAGGATCCATACTTATAAACTATGTAAGTCCGATTTCTCTATTGTATTTGAGAATTTTTCTATAACATTTGTTTGTCACTCATTTGGACTAATGAGAAATTAAAGCCAAGGATCCATACTTATAAACTATGTAAGTCCGATTTCTCTATTGTATTTGAGAATTTTTCTATAAAATTTTAAAGATTAAAATTGTGTAAATTTTGTTCAGCTCTACGTGAATTTGGCTATTTGTGGGCACATTTATGTTTGTCACTCATTTGGACCAATGGGAAATTAAAGCCAAGGATCCATACTTATAAACTATGTAAGTCCGATTTCTCTATTGTATTTGAGAATTTTTCTATAACATTTGTTTGTCACTCATTTGGACTAATGAGAAATTAAAGCCAAGGATCCATACTTATAAACTATGTAAGTCCGATTTCTCTATTGTATTTGAGAATTTTTCTATAACATTTGTTTGTCACTCATTTGGACTAATGAGAAATTAAAGCCAAGGATCCATACTTATAAACTATGTAAGTCCGATTTCTCTATTGTATTTGAGAATTTTTCTATAAAATTTGTTTGTCACTCATTTGGACCAATGTGAAATTAAAGCCAAGGATCCATACTTATAGGCTATGTAAGTCCGATTTCTCAATTGTATTTGAGAATTTTTCTATAAAATTTTAAAGATTAAAATTGTGTAAATTTTGTTCAGCTCTACGTGAATTTGGCTATTTGTGGGCACATTTATATTTGTCACTCATTTGGACCAATGGGAAATTAAAGCCAAGGATCCATACTTATAAACTATGTAAGTCCGATTTCTCTATTGTATTTGAGAATTTTTCTATAACATTTGTTTGTCACTCATTTGGACCAATGGGAAATTAAAGCCAAGGATCCATACTTATAAACTATGTAAGTCCGATTTCTCAATTGTATTTGAGAATTTTTCTATAACATTTGTTTGTCACTCATTTGGACTAATGAGAAATTAAAGCCAAGGATCCATACTTATAAACTATGTAAGTCCGATTTCTCTATTGTATTTGAGAATTTTTCTATAACATTTGTTTGTCACTCATTTGGACCAATGGGAAATTAAAGCCAAGGATCCATACTTATAAACTATGTAAGTCCGATTTCTCTATTGTATTTGAGAATTTTTCTATAACATTTGTTTGTCACTCATTTGGACTAATGGGAAATTAAAGCCAAGGATCCATACTTATAGGCTATCTAAGTCCGATTTCTCAATTGTATTTGAGAATTTTTCTTTAAAATTTTAAAGATTAAAATTGTGTAAATTTTGTTCAGCTCTACGTGAATTTGGCTATTTGTGGGCACATTTATGTTTGTCACTTTTTGGACTAATGGGAAATTAAAGCCAAGGATCCATACTTATAGGCTATGTAAGTCCGATTTCTCAATTGTATTTGAGAATTTTTCTATAAAATTTTAAAGATTAAAATTGTGTAAATTTTGTTCAGCTCTACGTGAATTTGGCTACTTGTGGGCACATTTATGTTTGTCACTCATTTGGACTAATGAGAAATTAAAGCCAAGGATCCATACTTATAAACTATGTAAGTCCGATTTCTCTATTGTATTTGAGAATTTTTCTATAACATTTGTTTGTCACTCATTTGGACCAATGTGAAATTAAAGCCAAGGATCCATACTTATAAACTATGTAAGTCCGATTTCTCAATTGTATTTGAGAATTTTTCTATAACATTTGTTTGTCACTCATTTGGACTAATGAGAAATTAAAGCCAAGGATCCATACTTATAAACTATGTAAGTCCGATTTCTCTATTGTATTTGAGAATTTTTCTATAACATTTGTTTGTCACTCATTTGGACCAATGGGAAATTAAAGCCAAGGATCCATACTTATAAACTATGTAAGTCCGATTTCTCTATTGTATTTGAGAATTTTTCTATAACATTTGTTTGTCACTCATTTGACCAATGTGAAATTAAAGCCAAGGATCCATACTTATAAACTATGTAAGTCTGATTTCTCTATTGTATTTGAGAATTTTTCTATAACATTTGTTTGTCACTCATTTGGACTAATGAGAAATTAAAGCCAAGGATCCATACTTATAAACTATGTAAGTCCGATTTCTTTATTGTATTTGAGAATTTTTCTATAACATTTGTTTGTCACTCATTTGGACCAATGGGAAATTAAAGCCAAGGATCCATACTTATAAACTATGTAAGTCCGATTTCTCTATTGTATTTGAGAATTTTTCTATAACATTTGTTTGTCACTCATTTGGACTAATGAGAAATTAAAGCCAAGGATCCATACTTATAAACTATGTAAGTCCGATTTCTCTATTGTATTTGAGAATTTTTCTATAACATTTGTTTGTCACTCATTTGGACTAATGAGAAATTAAAGCCAAGGATCCATACTTATAAACTATGTAAGTCCGATTTCTCTATTGTATTTGAGAATTTTTCTATAAAATTTGTTTGTCACTCATTTGGACCAATGTGAAATTAAAGCCAAGGATCCATACTTATAGGCTATGTAAGTCCCATTTCTCTATTGTATTTGAGAATTTTTCTATAACATTTGTTTGTCACTCATTTGGACTAATGAGAAATTAAAGCCAAGGATCCATACTTATAAACTATGTAAGTCCGATTTCTCTATTGTATTTGAGAATTTTTCTATAAAATTTTAAAGATTAAAATTGTGTAAATTTTGTTCAGCTCTACGTGAATTTGGCTATTTGTGGGCACATTTATGTTTGTCACTCATTTGGACCAATGGGAAATTAAAGCCAAGGATCCATACTTATAAACTATGTAAGTCCGATTTCTCTATTGTATTTGAGAATTTTTCTATAAAATTTGTTTGTCACTCATTTGGACCAATGTGAAATTAAAGCCAAGGATCCATACTTATAGGCTATGTAAGTCCCATTTCTCTATTGTATTTGAGAATTTTTCTATAACATTTGTTTGTCACTCATTTGGACTAATGAGAAATTAAAGCCAAGGATCCATACTTTTAAACTATGTAAGTCCGATTTCTCTATTGTATTTGAGAATTTTTCTATAACATTTGTTTGTCACTCATTTGGACTAATGAGAAATTAAAGCCAAGGATCCATACTTATAAACTATGTAAGTCCGATTTCTCTATTGTATTTGAGAATTTTTCTATAAAATTTTAAAGATTAAAATTGTGTAAATTTTGTTCAGCTCTACGTGAATTTGGCTATTTGTGGGCACATTTATGTTTGTCACTCATTTGGACCAATGGGAAATTAAAGCCAAGGATCCATACTTATAAACTATGTAAGTCCGATTTCTCTATTGTATTTGAGAATTTTTCTATAACATTTGTTTGTCACTCATTTGGACCAATGGGAAATTAAAGCCAAGGATCCATACTTATAAACTATGTAAGTCCGATTTCTCAATTGTATTTGAGAATTTTTCTATAACATTTGTTTGTCACTCATTTGGACTAATGAGAAATTAAAGCCAAGGATCCATACTTATAAACTATGTAAGTCCGATTTCTCTATTGTATTTGAGAATTTTTCTATAACATTTGTTTGTCACTCATTTGGACCAATGGGAAATTAAAGCCAAGGATCCATACTTATAGGCTATCTAAGTCCGATTTCTCAATTGTATTTGAGAATTTTTCTTTAAAATTTTAAAGATTAAAATTGTGTAAATTTTGTTCAGCTCTACGTGAATTTGGCTATTTGTGGGCACATTTATGTTTGTCACTCATTTGGACTAATGAGAAATTAAAGCCAAGGATCCATACTTATAAACTATGTAAGTCCGATTTCTCTATTGTATTTGAGAATTTTTCTATAACATTTGTTTGTCACTCATTTGGACCAATGTGAAATTAAAGCCAAGGATCCATACTTATAAACTATGTAAGTCCGATTTCTCTATTGTATTTGAGAATTTTTCTATAACATTTGTTTGTCACTCATTTGGACCAATGGGAAATTAAAGCCAAGGATCCATACTTATAGGCTATCTAAGTCCGATTTCTCAATTGTATTTGAGAATTTTTCTTTAAAATTTTAAAGATTAAAATTGTGTAAATTTTGTTCAGCTCTACGTGAATTTGGCTATTTGTGGGCACATTTATGTTTGTCACTTTTTGGACTAATGGGAAATTAAAGCCAAGGATCCATACTTATAGGCTATGTAAGTCCGATTTCTCAATTGTATTTGAGAATTTTTCTATAAAATTTTAAAGATTAAAATTGTGTAAATTTTGTTCAGCTCTACGTGAATTTGGCTATTTGTGGGCACATTTATGTTTGTCACTCATTTGGACTAATGAGAAATTAAAGCCAAGGATCCATACTTATAAACTATGTAAGTCCGATTTCTCTATTGTATTTGAGAATTTTTCTATAACATTTGTTTGTCACTCATTTGGACCAATGTGAAATTAAAGCCAAGGATCCATACTTATAAACTATGTAAGTCCGATTTCTCAATTGTATTTGAGAATTTTTCTATAACATTTGTTTGTCAGTCATTTGGACTAATGAGAAATTAAAGCCAAGGATCCATACTTATAAACTATGTAAGTCCGATTTCTCTATTGTATTTGAGAATTTTTCTATAAAATTTTAAAGATTAAAATTGTGTAAATTTTGTTCAGCTCTACGTGAATTTGGCTATTTGTGGGCACATTTATGTTTGTCACTCATTTGGACTAATGAGAAATTAAAGCCAAGGATCCATACTTATAAACTATGTAAGTCCGATTTCTCTATTGTATTTGAGAATTTTTCTATAACATTTGTTTGTCACTCATTTGGACCAATGTGAAATTAAAGCCAAGGATCCATACTTATAAACTATGTAAGTCCGATTTCTCTATTGTATTTGAGAATTTTTCTATAACATTTGTTTGTCACTCATTTGGACCAATGGGAAATTAAAGCCAAGGATCCATACTTATAGGCTATCTAAGTCCGATTTCTCAATTGTATTTGAGAATTTTTCTTTAAAATTTTAAAGATTAAAATTGTGTAAATTTTGTTCAGCTCTACGTGAATTTGGCTATTTGTGGGCACATTTATGTTTGTCACTCATTTGGACTAATGAGAAATTAAAGCCAAGGATCCATACTTATAAACTATGTAAGTCCGATTTCTCTATTGTATTTGAGAATTTTTCTATAACATTTGTTTGTCACTCATTTGGACTAATGGGAAATTAAAGCCAAGGATCCATACTTATAGGCTATCTAAGTCCGATTTCTCAATTGTATTTGAGAATTTTTCTTTAAAATTTTAAAGATTAAAATTGTGTAAATTTTGTTCAGCTCTACGTGAATTTGGCTATTTGTGGGCACATTTATGTTTGTCACTTTTTGGACTAATGGGAAATTAAAGCCAAGGATCCATACTTATAGGCTATGTAAGTCCGATTTCTCAATTGTATTTGAGAATTTTTCTATAAAATTTTAAAGATTAAAATTGTGTAAATTTTGTTCAGCTCTACGTGAATTTGGCTATTTGTGGGCACATTTATGTTTGTCACTCATTTGGACTAATGAGAAATTAAAGCCAAGGATCCATACTTATAAACTATGTAAGTCCGATTTCTCTATTGTATTTGAGAATTTTTCTATAACATTTGTTTGTCACTCATTTGGACCAATGGGAAATTAAAGCCAAGGATCCATACTTATAAACTATGTAAGTCCGATTTCTCTATTGTATTTGAGAATTTTTCTATAACATTTGTTTGTCACTCATTTGACCAATGTGAAATTAAAGCCAAGGATCCATACTTATAAACTATGTAAGTCCGATTTCTCTATTGTATTTGAGAATTTTTCTATAACATTTGTTTGTCACTCATTTGGACTAATGAGAAATTAAAGCCAAGGATCCATACTTATAAACTATGTAAGTCCGATTTCTTTATTGTATTTGAGAATTTTTCTATAACATTTGTTTGTCACTCATTTGGACCAATGGGAAATTAAAGCCAAGGATCCATACTTATAAACTATGTAAGTCCGATTTCTCTATTGTATTTGAGAATTTTTCTATAACATTTGTTTGTCACTCATTTGGACTAATGAGAAATTAAAGCCAAGGATCCATACTTATAAACTATGTAAGTCCGATTTCTCTATTGTATTTGAGAATTTTTCTATAACATTTGTTTGTCACTCATTTGGACCAATGTGAAATTAAAGCCAAGGATCCATACTTATAAACTATGTAAGTCCGATTTCTCTATTGTATTTGAGAATTTTTCTATAACATTTGTTTGTCACTCATTTGGACTAATGAGAAATTAAAGCCAAGGATCCATACTTATAAACTATGTAAGTCCGATTTCTCTATTGTATTTGAGAATTTTTCTATAACATTTGTTTGTCACTCATTTGGACTAATGAGAAATTAAAGCCAAGGATCCATACTTATAAACTATGTAAGTCCGATTTCTCTATTGTATTTGAGAATTTTTCTATAACATTTGTTTGTCACTCATTTGGACCAATGTGAAATTAAAGCCAAGGATCCATACTTATAAACTATGTAAGTCCGATTTCTCAATTGTATTTGAGAATTTTTCTATAACATTTGTTTGTCACTCATTTGGACCAATGGGAAATTAAAGCCAAGGATCCATACTTATAAACTATGTAAGTCCGATTTCTCTATTGTATTTGAGAATTTTTCTATAACATTTGTTTGTCACTCATTTGGACCAATGTGAAATTAAAGCCAAGGATCCATACTTATAAACTATGTAAGTCCGATTTCTCAATTGTATTTGAGAATTTTTCTATAACATTTGTTTGTCACTCATTTGGACTAATGAGAAATTAAAGCCAAGGATCCATACTTATAAACTATGTAAGTCCGATTTCTCTATTGTATTTGAGAATTTTTCTATAACATTTGTTTGTCACTCATTTGGACCAATGTGAAATTAAAGCCAAGGATCTATACTTATAGACTATGTAAGTCCGATTTCTCTATTGTATTTGAGAATTTTTCTATAACATTTGTTTGTCACTCATTTGGACCAATGGGAAATTAAAGCCAAGGATCCATACTTATAAACTATGTAAGTCCGATTTCTCTATTGTATTTGAGAATTTTTCTATAACATTTGTTTGTCACTCATTTGGACCAATGTGAAATTAAAGCCAAGGATCTATACTTATAGACTATGTAAGTCCGATTTCTCTATTGTATTTGAGAATTTTTCTATAACATTTGTTTGTCACTCATTTGGACCAATGGGAAATTAAAGCCAAGGATCCATACTTATAGACTATGTAAGTCCGATTTCTCTATTGTATTTGAGAATTTTTCTATAACATTTGTTTGTCACTCATTTGGACTAATTGGAAATTAAAGCCAAGGATCCATACTTATAGACTATGTAAGTCCGATTTCTCTATTGTATTTGAGAATTTTTCTATAAAATTTGTTTGTCACTCATTTGGACCAATGGGAAATTAAACCCAAGGATCCATACTTATAGGCTATGTAAGTCCGATTTCTCTATTGTATTTGAGAATTTTTCTATAAAATTTGTTTGTCACTCATTTGGACCAATGGGAAATTAAAGCCAAGGATCCATACTTATAGACTATGTAAGTCCGATTTCTCAATTGTATTTGAGAATTTTTCTATAAAATTTGTTTGTCACTCATTTGGACCAATGGGAAATTAAAGCCAAGGATCCATACTTATAGACTATGTAAGTCCGATTTCTCAATTGTATTTGAGAATTTTTCTATAAAATTTTAAAGATTAAAATTGTGTAAATTTTGTTCAGCTCTACGTGAATTTGGCTATTTGTGGGCACATTTATCTTTGTCACTCATTTGGACCAATGTGAAATTAAAGCCAAGGATCCATACTTATAGGCTATCTAAGTCCGATTTCTAAATTGTATTTAAGAATTTTTCTATAAAATTTTAAAGATTAAAATTGTGTAAATTTTGTTCAGCTCTACGTGAATTTGGCTATTTGTGGGCACATTTATCTTTGTCACTCATTTGGACCAATGGGAAATTAAAGCCAAGGATCCATACTTATAGACTATGTAAGTCCGATTTCTCTATTGTATTTGAGAATTTTTCTATAAAATTTGTTTGTCACTCATTTGGACCAATGGGAAATTAAACCCAAGGATCCATACTTATAGGCTATGTAAGTCCGATTTCTCAATTGTATTTGAGAATTTTTCTATAAAATTTGTTTGTCACTCATTTGGACCAATGGGAAATTAAAGCCAAGGATCCATACTTATAGACTATGTAAGTCCGATTTCTCAATTGTATTTGAGAATTTTTCTATAAAATTTGTTTGTCACTCATTTGGACCAATGGGAAATTAAAGCCAAGGATCCATACTTATAGACTATGTAAGTCCGATTTCTCAATTGTATTTGAGAATTTTTCTATAAAATTTGTTTGTCACTCATTTGACCAATGTGAAATTAAAGCCAAGGATCCATACTTATAAACTATGTAAGTCCGATTTCTCTATTGTATTTGAGAATTTTTCTATAACATTTGTTTGTCACTCATTTGGACTAATGAGAAATTAAAGCCAAGGATCCATACTTATAAACTATGTAAGTCCGATTTCTTTATTGTATTTGAGAATTTTTCTATAACATTTGTTTGTCACTCATTTGGACCAATGGGAAATTAAAGCCAAGGATCCATACTTATAAACTATGTAAGTCCGATTTCTCTATTGTATTTGAGAATTTTTCTATAAAATTTGTTTGTCACTCATTTGGACCAATGGGAAATTAAAGCCAAGGATCCATACTTATAAACTATGTAAGTCCGATTTCTCTATTGTATTTGAGAATTTTTCTATAACATTTGTTTGTCACTCATTTGACCAATGTGAAATTAAAGCCAAGGATCCATACTTATAAACTATGTAAGTCCGATTTCTCTATTGTATTTGAGAATTTTTCTATAACATTTGTTTGTCACTCATTTGGACTAATGAGAAATTAAAGCCAAGGATCCATACTTATAAACTATGTAAGTCCGATTTCTTTATTGTATTTGAGAATTTTTCTATAACATTTGTTTGTCACTCATTTGGACCAATGGGAAATTAAAGCCAAGGATCCATACTTATAAACTATGTAAGTCCGATTTCTCTATTGTATTTGAGAATTTTTCTATAACATTTGTTTGTCACTCATTTGGACTAATGAGAAATTAAAGCCAAGGATCCATACTTATAAACTATGTAAGTCCGATTTCTCTATTGTATTTGAGAATTTTTCTATAACATTTGTTTGTCACTCATTTGGACCAATGTGAAATTAAAGCCAAGGATCCATACTTATAAACTATGTAAGTCCGATTTCTCTATTGTATTTGAGAATTTTTCTATAACATTTGTTTGTCACTCATTTGGACTAATGAGAAATTAAAGCCAAGGATCCATACTTATAAACTATGTAAGTCCGATTTCTCTATTGTATTTGAGAATTTTTCTATAACATTTGTTTGTCACTCATTTGGACCAATGTGAAATTAAAGCCAAGGATCCATACTTATAAACTATGTAAGTCCGATTTCTCAATTGTATTTGAGAATTTTTCTATAACATTTGTTTGTCACTCATTTGGACCAATGGGAAATTAAAGCCAAGGATCCATACTTATAAACTATGTAAGTCCGATTTCTCTATTGTATTTGAGAATTTTTCTATAACATTTGTTTGTCACTCATTTGGACCAATGTGAAATTAAAGCCAAGGATCCATACTTATAAACTATGTAAGTCCGATTTCTCAATTGTATTTGAGAATTTTTCTATAACATTTATTTGTCACTCATTTGGACTAATGAGAAATTAAAGCCAAGGATCCATACTTATAAACTATGTAAGTCCGATTTCTCTATTGTATTTGAGAATTTTTCTATAACATTTGTTTGTCACTCATTTGGACCAATGTGAAATTAAAGCCAAGGATCTATACTTATAGACTATGTAAGTCCGATTTCTCTATTGTATTTGAGAATTTTTCTATAACATTTGTTTGTCACTCATTTGGACCAATGGGAAATTAAAGCCAAGGATCCATACTTATAAACTATGTAAGTCCGATTTCTCTATTGTATTTGAGAATTTTTCTATAACATTTGTTTGTCACTCATTTGGACCAATGTGAAATTAAAGCCAAGGATCTATACTTATAGACTATGTAAGTCCGATTTCTCTATTGTATTTGAGAATTTTTCTATAACATTTGTTTGTCACTCATTTGGACCAATGGGAAATTAAAGCCAAGGATCCATACTTATAGACTATGTAAGTCCGATTTCTCTATTGTATTTGAGAATTTTTCTATAACATTTGTTTGTCACTCATTTGGACTAATTGGAAATTAAAGCCAAGGATCCATACTTATAGACTATGTAAGTCCGATTTCTCTATTGTATTTGAGAATTTTTCTATAAAATTTGTTTGTCACTCATTTGGACCAATGGGAAATTAAAGCCAAGGATCCATACTTATAGACTATGTAAGTCCGATTTCTCTATTGTATTTGAGAATTTTTCTATAACATTTGTTTGTTACTCATTTGGACCAATGTGAAATTAAAGCCAAGGATCCATACTTATAGGCTATGTAAGTCCGATTTCTCTATTGTATTTGAGAATTTTTCTATAAAATTTGTTTGTCACTCATTTGGACCAATGGGAAATTAAACCCAAGGATCCATACTTATAGGCTATGTAAGTCCGATTTCTCTATTGTATTTGAGAATTTTTCTATAAAATTTGTTTGTCACTCATTTGGACCAATGGGAAATTAAAGCCAAGGATCCATACTTATAGACTATGTAAGTCCGATTTCTCAATTGTATTTGAGAATTTTTCTATAAAATTTGTTTGTCACTCATTTGGACCAATGGGAAATTAAAGCCAAGGATCCATACTTATAGACTATGTAAGTCCGATTTCTCAATTGTATTTGAGAATTTTTCTATAAAATTTTAAAGATTAAAATTGTGTAAATTTTGTTCAGCTCTACGTGAATTTGGCTATTTGTGGGCACATTTATCTTTGTCACTCATTTGGACCAATGTGAAATTAAAGCCAAGGATCCATACTTATAGGCTATCTAAGTCCGATTTCTAAATTGTATTTAAGAATTTTTCTATAAAATTTTAAAGATTAAAATTGTGTAAATTTTGTTCAGCTCTACGTGAATTTGGCTATTTGTGGGCACATTTATCTTTGTCACTCATTTGGACCAATGGGAAATTAAAGCCAAGGATCCATACTTATAGACTATGTAAGTCCGATTTCTCTATTGTATTTGAGAATTTTTCTATAAAATTTGTTTGTCACTCATTTGGACCAATGGGAAATTAAACCCAAGGATCCATACTTATAGGCTATGTAAGTCCGATTTCTCAATTGTATTTGAGAATTTTTCTATAAAATTTGTTTGTCACTCATTTGGACCAATGGGAAATTAAAGCCAAGGATCCATACTTATAGACTATGTAAGTCCGATTTCTCAATTGTATTTGAGAATTTTTCTATAAAATTTGTTTGTCACTCATTTGGACCAATGGGAAATTAAAGCCAAGGATCCATACTTATAGACTATGTAAGTCCGATTTCTCAATTGTATTTGAGAATTTTTCTATAAAATTTGTTTGTCACTCATTTGGACCAATGGGAAATTAAACCCAAGGATCCATACTTATAGGCTATGTAAGTCCGATTTCTCAATTGTATTTGAGAATTTTTCTATAAAATTTGTTTGTCACTCATTTGGACCAATGGCAAATTAAACCCAAGGATCCATACTTATAGGCTATGTAAGTCCGATTTCTCAATTGTATTTGAGAATTTTTCTATAACATTTGTTTGTCACTCATTTGGACCAATTGGAAATTAAAGCCAAGGATCCATACTTATAGGCTATGTAAGTTTGATTTCTCAATTGTATTTGAGAATTTTTCTATAACATTTCTTTGTCACTCATTTGGACCAATTGGAAATTAAAGCCAAGGATCCATACTTATAGGCTATGTAAGTCCGATTTCTAATTGTATTTGAGAATTTTTCTATAACATTTGTTTGTCACTCATTTGGACCAATTGGAAATTAAAACCAAGGATCCATACTTATAGGCTATGTAAGTCCGATTTCTCAATTGTATTTGAGAATTTTTCTATAACATTTGTTTGTCACTCATTTGGACCAATTGGAAATTAAAGCCAAGGATCCATACTTATAGGCTATGTAAGTCCGATTTCTCAATTGTATTTGAGAATTTTTCTATAACATTTGTTTGTCACTCATTTGGACCAATTGGAAATTAAAGCCAAGGATCCATACTTATAGGCTATGTAAGTCCGATTTCTAATTGTATTTGAGAATTTTTCTATAACATTTCTTTGTCACTCATTTGGACCAATTGGAAATTAAAGCCAAGGATCCATACTTATAGGCTATGTAAGTCCGATTTCTAATTGTATTTGAGAATTTTTCTATAACATTTGTTTGTCACTCATTTGGACCAATTGGAAATTAAAACCAAGGATCCATACTTATAGGCTATGTAAGTCCGATTTCTCAATTGTATTTGAGAATTTTTCTATAACATTTGTTTGTCACTCATTTGGACCAATTGGAAATTAAAGCCAAGGATCCATACTTATAGGCTATGTAAGTCCGATTTCTCAATTGTATTTGAGAATTTTTCTATAACATTTGTTTGTCACTCATTTGGACCAATTGGAAATTAAAGCCAAGGATCCATACTTATAGGCTATGTAAGTCCGATTTCTCAATTGTATTTGAGAATTTTTCTATAACATTTGTTTGTCACTCATTTGGACCAATTGGAAATTAAAGCTAAGGATCCATACTTATAGGCTATGTAAGTCCGATTTCTCAATTGTATTTGAGAATTTTTCTATAAAATTTGTTTGTCACTCATTTGGACCAATGGGAAATTAAAGCCAAGGATCCATACTTATAGGCTATGTAAGTCCGATTTCTCAATTGTATTTGAGAATTTTTCTATAACATTTGTTTGTCACTCATTTGGACCAATGTGAAATTAAAGCCAAGGATCCATACTTATAGACTATGTAAGTCCGATTTCTCTATTGTATTTGAGAATTTTTCTATAACATTTGTTTGTCACTCATTTGGACCAATGGGAAATTAAAGCCAAGGATCCATACTTATAGACTATGTAAGTCCGATTTCTCTATTGTATTTGAGAATTTTTCTATAAAATTTGTTTGTCACTCATTTGGACTAATGGGAAATTAAAGCCAAGGATCCATACTTATAGACTATGTAAGTCAGATTTCTCAATTGTATTTGAGAATTTTTCTATAAAATTTGTTTGTCACTCATTTGGACCAATGGGAAATTAAACCCAAGGATCCATACTTATAGACTATGTAAGTCCGATTTCTCTATTGTATTTGAGAATTTTTCTATAAAATTTGTTTGTCACTCATTTGGACCAATGGGAAATTAAAGCCAAGGATCCATACTTATAGACTATGTAAGTCAGATTTCTCAATTGTATTTGAGAATTTTTCTATAAAATTTGTTTGTCACTCATTTGGACCAATGGGAAATTAAACCCAAGGATCCATACTTATAGACTATGTAAGTCAGATTTCTCAATTGTATTTGAGAATTTTTCTATAAAATTTGTTTGTCACTCATTTGGACCAATGGGAAATTAAACCCAAGGATCCATACTTATAGGCTATGTAAGTCCGATTTCTCAATTGTATTTGAGAATTTTTCTATAAAATTTGTTTGTCACTCATTTGGACCAATGGGAAATTAAAGCCAAGGATCCATACTTATAGACTATGTAAGTCAGATTTCTCAATTGTATTTGAGAATTTTTCTATAAAATTTGTTTGTCACTCATTTGGACCAATGGGAAATTAAAGCCAAGGATCCATACTTATAGACTATGTAAGTCAGATTTCTCAATTGTATTTGAGAATTTTTCTATAAAATTTGTTTGTCACTCATTTGGACCAATGGGAAATTAAACCCAAGGATCCATACTTATAGGCTATGTAAGTCCGATTTCTCAATTGTATTTGAAAATTTTTCTATAAAATTTGTTTGTCACTCATTTGGACCAATGGGAAATTAAACCCAAGGATCCATACTTATAGGCTATGTAAGTCCGATTTCTCAATTGTATTTGAGAATTTTTCTATAACATTTATTTGTCACTCATTTGGACCAATTGGAAATTAAAGCCAAGGATCCATACTTATAGGCTATGTAAGTTTGATTTCTCAATTGTATTTGAGAATTTTTCTATAACATTTCTTTGTCACTCATTTGGACCAATTGGAAATTAAAGCCAAGGATCCATACTTATAGGCTATGTAAGTCCGATTTCTAATTGTATTTGAGAGTTTTTCTATAACATTTGTTTGTCACTCATTTGGACCAATTGGAAATTAAAACCAAGGATCCATACTTATAGGCTATGTAAGTCCGATTTCTCAATTGTATTTGAGAATTTTTCTATAACATTTGTTTGTCACTCATTTGGACCAATTGGAAATTAAAGCCAAGGATCCATACTTATAGGCTATGTAAGTCCGATTTCTCAATTGTATTTGAGAATTTTTCTATAACATTTGTTTGTCACTCATTTGGACCAATTGGAAATTAAAGCTAAGGATCCATACTTATAGGCTATGTAAGTCCGATTTCTCAATTGTATTTGAGAATTTTTCTATAACATTTGTTTGTCACTCATTTGGACTAATGGGAAATTAAAGCCAAGGATCCATACTTATAGACTATGTAAGTCCGATTTCTCTATTGTATTTGAGAATTTTTCTATAACATTTGTTTGTCACTCATTTGGACCAATGGGAAATTAAAGCCAAGGATCCATACTTATAAACTATGTAAGTCCGATTTCTCTATTGTATTTGAGAATTTTTCTATAACATTTGTTTGTCACTCATTTGGACCAATGTGAAATTAAAGCCAAGGATCCATACTTATAGACTATGTAAGTCCGATTTCTCTATTGTATTTGAGAATTTTTCTATAACATTTGTTTGTCACTCATTTGGACCAATGGGAAATTAAAGCCAAGGATCCATACTTATAGACTATGTAAGTCCGATTTCTCTATTGTATTTGAGAATTTTTCTATAAAATTTGTTTGTCACTCATTTGGACTAATGGGAAATTAAAGCCAAGGATCCATACTTATAGACTATGTAAGTCCGATTTCTCTATTGTATTTGAGAATTTTTCTATAACATTTGTTTGTCACTCATTTGGACCAATGGGAAATTAAAGCCAAGGATCCATACTTATAGACTATGTAAGTCCGATTTCTCTATTGTATTTGAGAATTTTTCTATAAAATTTGTTTGACACTCATTTTGACCAATGTGAAATTAAAGCCAAGGATCCATACTTATAGGCTATGTAAGTCCGATTTATCATTTGTATTTAAGAATTTTTCTATAACATTTGTTTGTCACTCATTTGGACCAATGGGAAATTAAAGCCAAGGATCCATACTTATAGACTATGTAAGTCCGATTTCTCTATTGTATTTGAGAATTTTTCTATAAAATTTGTTTGTCACTCATTTGGACCAATGTGAAATTAAAGCCAAGGATCCATACTTATAGGCTATGTAAGTCCGATTTCTCTATTGTATTTGAGAATTTTTCTATAACATTTGTTTTTCACTCATTTGGACCAATGTGAAATTAAAGCCAAGGATCCATACTTATAGACTATGTAAGTCCGATTTCTCAATTGTATTTGAGAATTTTTCTATAACATTTGTTTGTCACTCATTTGGACCAATGTGAATTTAAAGCCAAGGATCCATACTTATAGACTATGTAAGTCCGATTTCTCAATTGTATTTGAGAATTTTTCTATAACAATTGTATGTCACTCATTTGGACCAATGTGAAATTAAAGCCAAGGATCCATACTTATAGACTATGTAAGTCCGATTTCTCAATTGTATTTGAGAATTTTTCTATAACATTTGTTTGTCACTCATTTGGACCAATGTGAAATTAAAGCCAAGGATCCATACTTATAGCCTATGTAAGTCCGATTTCTCAATTGTATTTGAGAATTTTTCTATAACATTTGTTTGTCACTCATTTGGACCAATGTGAATTTAAAGCCAAGGATCCATACTTATAGACTATGTAAGTCCGATTTCTCAATTGTATTTGAGAATTTTTCTATAACAATTGTATGTCACTCATTTGGACCAATGTGAAATTAAAGCCAAGGATCCATACTTATAGACTATGTAAGTCCGATTTCTCAATTGTATTTGAGAATTTTTCTATAACATTTGTTTGTCACTCATTTGGACCAATGTGAAATTAAAGCCAAGGATCCATACTTATAGACTATGTAAGTCCGATTTCTCAATTGTATTTGAGAATTTTTCTATAACATTTGTTTGTCACTCATTTGGACCAATGTGAAATTAAAGCCAAGGATCCTTACTTATAGGCTATGTAAGTCCGATTGCTCAATTGTATTTGAGAATTTTTCTATAAAATTTGTTTGTCACTCATTTGGACCAATGTGAAATTAAAGCCAAGGATCCATACTTATAGACTATGTAAGTCCGATTTCTCAATTGTATTTGAGAATTTTTCTATAACATTTGTTTGTCACTCATTTGGACCAATGTGAAATTAAAGCCAAGGATCCATACTTATAGACTATGTAAGTCCGATTTCTCAATTGTATTTGAGAAGTTTTCTATAACATTTGTTTGTCACTCATTTGGACCAATGTGAAATTAAAGCCAAGGATCCATACTTATAGACTATGTAAGTCCGATTTCTCAATTGTATTTGAGAATTTTTCTATAAAATTTGTTTGTCACTCATTTGGACCAATGTGAAATTAAAGCCAAGGATCCATACTTATAGACTATGTAAGTCCGATTTCTCAATTGTATTTGAGAATTTTTCTATAACATTTGTTTGTCACTCATTTGGACCAATGTGAAATTAAAGCCAAGGATCCATACTTATAGGCTATGTAAGTCCGATTTCTCAATTGTATTTGAGAATTTTTCTATAACATTTGTTTGTCACTCATTTGGACCAATGTGAAATTAAAGCCAAGGATCCATACTTATAGACTATGTAAGTCCGATTTCTCAATTGTATTTGAGAATTTTTCTATAACATTTGTTTGTCACTCATTTGGACCAATGTGAAATTAAAGCCAAGGATCCATACTTATAGGCTATGTAAGTCCGATTTCTCAATTGTATTTGAGAAGTTTTCTATAACATTTGTTTGTCACTCATTTGGACCAATGTGAAATTAAAGCCAAGGATCCATACTTATAGGCTATGTAAGTCCGATTTCTCAATTGTATTTGAGAATTTTTCTATAACATTTGTTTGTCACTCATTTGGACCAATGTGAAATTAAAGCCAAGGATCCATACTTATAGACTATGTAAGTCCGATTTCTCAATTGTATTTGAGAATTTTTCTATAACATTTATTTGTCACTAATTTGGACCAATGTGAAATTAAAGCCAAGGATCCATACTTATAGGCTATGTAAGTCCGATTTCTCAATTGTATTTGAGAAGTTTTCTATAACATTTGTTTGTCACTCATTTGGACCAATGTGAAATTAAAGCCAAGGATCCATACTTATAGGCTATGTAAGTCCGATTTCTCAATTGTATTTGAGAAGTTTTCTATAACATTTGTTTGTCACTCATTTGGACCAATGTGAAATTAAAGCCAAGGATCCATACTTATAGGCTATGTAAGTCCGATTTCTCAATTGTATTTGAGAATTTTTCTATAACATTTATTTGTCACTCATTTGGACCAATGTGAAATTAAAGCCAAGGATCCATACTTATAGGCTATGTAAGTCCGATTTCTCAATTGTATTTGAGAATTTTTCTATAACATTTGTTTGTCACTCATTTGGACCAATGTGAAATTAAAGCCAAGGATCCATACTTATAGGCTATGTAAGTCCGATTTCTCAATTGTATTTGAGAAGTTTTCTATAACATTTGTTTGTCACTCATTTGGACCAATGTGAAATTAAAGCCAAGGATCCATACTTATAGACTATGTAAGTCCGATTTCTCAATTGTATTTGAGAATTTTTCTATAATATTTGTTTGTCACTCATTTGGACCAATGTGAAATTAAAGCCAAGGATCCATACTTATAGGCTATGTAAGTCCGATTTCTCAATTGTATTTGAGAATTTTTCTATAAAATTTGTTTGTCACTCATTTGGACCAATGTGAAATTAAAGCCAAGGATCCATACTTATAGGCTATGTAAGTCCGATTTCTCAATTGTATTTGAGAATTTTTCTATAAAATTTGTTTGTCACTCATTTGGACCAATGTGAAATTAAAGCCAAGGATCCATACTTATAGACTATGTAAGTCCGATTTCTCAATTGTATTTGAGAATTTTTCTATAATATTTGTTTGTCACTCATTTGGACCAATGTGAAATTAAAGCCAAGGATCCATACTTATAGGCTATGTAAGTCCGATTTCTCAATTGTATTTGAGAATTTTTCTATAACATTTGTTTGTCACTCATTTGGACCAATGTGAAATTAAAGCCAAGGATCCATACTTATAGGCTATGTAAGTCCGATTTCTCAATTGTATTTGAGAATTTTTCTATAACATTTGTTTGTCACTCATTTGGACCAATGTGAAATTAAAGCCAAGGATCCATACTTATAGACTATGTAAGTCCGATTTCTCAATTGTATTTGAGAATTTTTCTATAAAATTTGTTTGTCACTCATTTGGACCAATGGGAAATTAAAGCCAAGGATCCAAACTTATAGGCTATGTAAGTCCGATTTCTCAATTGTATTTGAGAATTTTTCTATAACATTTATTTGTCACTCATTTGGACCAATGTGAAATTAAAGCCAAGGATCCATACTTATAGGCTATGTAAGTCCGATTTCTCAATTGTATTTGAGAATTTTTCTATAACATTTATTTGTCACTCATTTGGACCAATGTGAAATTAAAGCCAAGGATCCATACTTATAGGCTATGTAAGTCCGATTTCTCAATTGTATTTGAGAATTTTTCTATAACATTTGTTTGTCACTCATTTGGGCCAATGTGAAATTAAAGCCAAGGATCCATACTTATAGGCTATGTAAGTCCGATTTCTCAATTGTATTTGAGAAGTTTTCTATAACATTTGTTTGTCACTCATTTGGACCAATGTGAAATTAAAGCCAAGGATCCATACTTATAGGCTATGTAAGTCCGATTTCTCAATTGTATTTGAGAATTTTTCTATAACATTTGTTTGTCACTCATTTGGACCAATGTGAAATTAAAGCCAAGGATCCATACTTATAGACTATGTAAGTCCGATTTCTCAATTGTATTTGAGAATTTTTCTATAACATTTATTTGTCACTCATTTGGACCAATGTGAAATTAAAGCCAAGGATCCATACTTATAGACTATGTAAGTCCGATTTCTCAATTGTATTTGAGAATTTTTCTATAACATTTGTTTGTCACTCATTTGGACCAATGTGAAATTAAAGCCAAGGATCCATACTTATAGGCTATGTAAGTCCGATTTCTCAATTGTATTTGAGAATTTTTCTATAAAATTTGTTTGTCACTCATTTGGACCAATGTGAAATTAAAGCCAAGGATCCATACTTATAGGCTATGTAAGTCCGATTTCTCAATTGTATTTGAGAATTTTTCTATAAAATTTGTTTGTCACTCATATGGACCAATGTGAAATTAAAGCCAAGGATCCATACTTATAGACTATGTAAGTCCGATTTCTCAATTGTATTTGAGAATTTTTCTATAACATTTGTTTGTCACTCATTTGGACCAATGTGAAATTAAAGCCAAGGATCCATACTTATAGGCTATGTAAGTCCGATTTCTCAATTGTATTTGAGAATTTTTCTATAACATTTGTTTGTCACTCATTTGGACCAATGTGAAATTAAAGCCAAGGATCCATACTTATAGACTATGTAAGTCCGATTTCTCAATTGTATTTGAGAATTTTTCTATAACATTTATTTGTCACTCATTTGGACCAATGTGAAATTAAAGCCAAGGATCCATACTTATAGGCTATGTAAGTCCGATTTCTCAATTGTATTTGAGAATTTTTCTATAACATTTGTTTGTCACTCATTTGGACCAATGTGAAATTAAAGCCAAGGATCCATACTTATAGGCTATGTAAGTCCGATTTCTCAATTGTATTTGAGAATTTTTCTATAACATTTATTTGTCACTCATTTGGACCAATGTGAAATTAAAGCCAGGGATCCATACTTATAGGCTATGTAAGTCCGATTTCTCAATTGTATTTGAGAATTTTTCTATAACATTTGTTTGTCACTCATTTGGACCAATGTGAAATTAAAGCCAAGGATCCATACTTATAGGCTATGTAAGTCCGATTTCTCAATTGTATTTGAGAATTTTTCTATAAAATTTGTTTGTCACTCATTTGGACCAATGTGAAATTAAAGCCAAGGATCCATACTTATAGACTATGTAAGTCCGATTTCTCAATTGTATTTGAGAATTTTTCTATAACATTTATTTGTCACTCATTTGGACCAATGTGAAATTAAAGCCAAAGATCCATACTTATAGGCTATGTAAGTCCGATTTCTCAATTGTATTTGAGAATTTTTCTATAACATTTGTTTGTCACTCATTTGGACCAATGTGAAATTAAAGCCAAGGATCCATACTTATAGGCTATGTAAGTCCGATTTCTCAATTGTATTTGAGAATTTTTCTATAAAATTTGTTTGTCACTCATTTGGACCAATGGGAAATTAAAGCCAAGGATCCATACTTATAGACTATGTAAGTCCGATTTCTCAATTGTATTTGAGAATTTTTCTATAACATTTGTTTGTCACTCATTTGGACCAATGTGAAATTAAAGCCAAGGATCCATACTTATAGGCTATGTAAGTCCGATTTCTCAATTGTATTTGAGAATTTTTCTATAAAATTTGTTTGTCACTCATTTGGACCAATGTGAAATTAAAGCCAAGGATCCATACTTATAGGCTATGTAAGTCCGATTTCTCAATTGTATTTGAGAATTTTTCTATAAAATTTGTTTGTCACTCATTTGGACCAATGTGAAATTAAAGCCAAGGATCCATACTTATAGGCTATGTAAGTCCGATTTCTCAATTGTATTTGAGAATTTTTCTATAAAATTTGTTTGTCACTCATTTGGACCAATGTGAAATTAAAGCCAAGGATCCATACTTATAGGCTATGTAAGTCCGATTTCTCAATTGTATTTGAGAATTTTTCTATAAAATTTGTTTGTCACTCATATGGACCAATGTGAAATTAAAGCCAAGGATCCATACTTATAGACTATGTAAGTCCGATTTCTCAATTGTATTTGAGAATTTTTCTATAACATTTGTTTGTCACTCATTTGGACCAATGTGAAATTAAAGCCAAGGATCCATACTTATAGGCTATGTAAGTCCGATTTCTCAATTGTATTTGAGAATTTTTCTATAACATTTGTTTGTCACTCATTTGGACCAATGTGAAATTAAAGCCAAGGATCCATACTTATAGACTATGTAAGTCCGATTTCTCAATTGTATTTGAGAATTTTTCTATAACATTTATTTGTCACTCATTTGGACCAATGTGAAATTAAAGCCAAGGATCCATACTTATAGGCTATGTAAGTCCGATTTCTCAATTGTATTTGAGAATTTTTCTATAACATTTGTTTGTCACTCATTTGGACCAATGTGAAATTAAAGCCAAGGATCCATACTTATAGGCTATGTAAGTCCGATTTCTCAATTGTATTTGAGAATTTTTCTATAACATTTATTTGTCACTCATTTGGACCAATGTGAAATTAAAGCCAGGGATCCATACTTATAGGCTATGTAAGTCCGATTTCTCAATTGTATTTGAGAATTTTTCTATAACATTTGTTTGTCACTCATTTGGACCAATGTGAAATTAAAGCCAAGGATCCATACTTATAGGCTATGTAAGTCCGATTTCTCAATTGTATTTGAGAATTTTTCTATAAAATTTGTTTGTCACTCATTTGGACCAATGTGAAATTAAAGCCAAGGATCCATACTTATAGACTATGTAAGTCCGATTTCTCAATTGTATTTGAGAATTTTTCTATAACATTTATTTGTCACTCATTTGGACCAATGTGAAATTAAAGCCAAAGATCCATACTTATAGGCTATGTAAGTCCGATTTCTCAATTGTATTTGAGAATTTTTCTATAACATTTGTTTGTCACTCATTTGGACCAATGTGAAATTAAAGCCAAGGATCCATACTTATAGGCTATGTAAGTCCGATTTCTCAATTGTATTTGAGAATTTTTCTATAAAATTTGTTTGTCACTCATTTGGACCAATGGGAAATTAAAGCCAAGGATCCATACTTATAGACTATGTAAGTCCGATTTCTCAATTGTATTTGAGAATTTTTCTATAAAATTTGTTTGTCACTCATTTGGACCAATGGGAAATTAAAGCCAAGGATCCATACTTATAGGCTATGTAAGTCCGATTTCTCAATTGTATTTGAGAATTTTTCTATAAAATTTGTTTGTCACTCATTTGGACCAATGGGAAATTAAAGCCAAGGATCCATACTTATAGGCTATGTAAGTCCGATTTCTCAATTGTATTTGAGAATTTTTCTATAAAATTTGTTTGTCACTCATTTGGACCAATGGGAAATTAAAGCCAAGGATCCATACTTATAGACTATGTAAGTCCGATTTCTCAATTGTATTTGAGAATTTTTCTATAACATTTGTTTGTCACTCATTTGGACCAATGTGAAATTAAAGCCAAGGATCCATACTTATAGGCTATGTAAGTCCGATTTCTCAATTGTATTTGAGAATTTTTCTATAAAATTTGTTTGTCACTCATTTGGACCAATGTGAAATTAAAGCCAAGGATCCATACTTATAGGCTATGTAAGTCCGATTTCTCAATTGTATTTGAGAATTTTTCTATAAAATTTGTTTGTCACTCATTTGGACCAATGTGAAATTAAAGCCAAGGATCCATACTTATAGACTATGTAAGTCCGATTTCTCAATTGTATTTTAGAATTTTTCTATAACATTTGTTTGTCACTCATTTGGACCAATGTGAAATTAAAGCCAAAGATCCATACTTATAGGCTATGTAAGTCCGATTTCTCAATTGTATTTGAGAATTTTTCTATAACATTTGTTTGTCACTCATTTGGACCAATGTGAAATTAAAGCCAAGGATCCATACTTATAGGCTATGTAAGTCCGATTTCTCAATTGTATTTGAGAATTTTTCTATAAAATTTGTTTGTCACTCATTTGGACCAATGGGAAATTAAAGCCAAGGATCCATACTTATAGACTATGTAAGTCCGATTTCTCAATTGTATTTGAGAATTTTTCTATAAAATTTGTTTGTCACTCATTTGGACCAATGGGAAATTAAAGCCAAGGATCCATACTTATAGGCTATGTAAGTCCGATTTCTCAATTGTATTTGAGAATTTTTCTATAAAATTTGTTTGTCACTCATTTGGACCAATGGGAAATTAAAGCCAAGGATCCATACTTATAGGCTATGTAAGTCCGATTTCTCAATTGTATTTGAGAATTTTTCTATAAAATTTGTTTGTCACTCATTTGGACCAATGGGAAATTAAAGCCAAGGATCCATACTTATAGACTATGTAAGTCCGATTTCTCAATTGTATTTGAGAATTTTTCTATAACATTTGTTTGTCACTCATTTGGACCAATGTGAAATTAAAGCCAAGGATCCATACTTATAGACTATGTAAGTCCGATTTCTCAATTGTATTTGAGAATTTTTCTATAACATTTATTTGTCACTCATTTGGACCAATGTGAAATTAAAGCCAAGGATCCATACTTATAGGCTATGTAAGTCCGATTTCTCAATTGTATTTGAGAAGTTTTCTATAACATTTGTTTGTCACTCATTTGGACCAATGTGAAATTAAAGCCAAAGATCCATACTTATAGGCTATGTAAGTCCGATTTCTCAATTGTATTTGAGAATTTTTCTATAACATTTGTTTGTCACTCATTTGGACCAATGTGAAATTAAAGCCAAGGATCCATACTTATAGGCTATGTAAGTCCGATTTCTCAATTGTATTTGAGAATTTTTCTATAAAATTTGTTTGTCACTCATTTGGACCAATGGGAAATTAAAGCCAAGGATCCATACTTATAGACTATGTAAGTCCGATTTCTCAATTGTATTTGAGAATTTTTCTATAAAATTTGTTTGTCACTCATTTGGACCAATGGGAAATTAAAGCCAAGGATCCATACTTATAGGCTATGTAAGTCCGATTTCTCAATTGTATTTGAGAATTTTTCTATAAAATTTGTTTGTCACTCATTTGGACCAATGGGAAATTAAAGCCAAGGATCCATACTTATAGGCTATGTAAGTCCGATTTCTCAATTTGTATTTGAGAATTTTTCTATAACATTTATTTGTCACTCATTTGGACCAATGTGAAATTAAAGCCAAGGATCCATACTTATAGACTATGTAAGTCCGATTTCTCAATTGTATTTGAGAATTTTTCTATAACATTTGTTTGTCACTCATTTGGACCAATGTGAAATTAAAGCCAAGGATCCATACTTATAGGCTATGTAAGTCCGATTTCTCAATTGTATTTGAGAATTTTTCTATAAAATTTGTTTGTCACTCATTTGGACCAATGTGAAATTAAAGCCAAGGATCCATACTTATAGGCTATGTAAGTCCGATTTCTCAATTGTATTTGAGAATTTTTCTATAACATTTATTTGTCACTCATTTGGACCAATGTGAAAAATAAAGCCAAGGATCCATACTTATAGGCTATGTAAGTCCGATTTCTCAATTGTATTTGAGAATTTTTCTATAACATTTGTTTGTCACTCATTTGGACCAATGTGAAATTAAAGCCAAGGATCCATACTTATAGGCTATGTAAGTCCGATTTCTCAATTGTATTTGAGAATTTTTCTATAACATTTGTTTGTCACTCATTTGGACCAATGTGAAATTAAAGCCAAGGATCCATACTTATAGGCTATGTAAGTCCGATTTCTCAATTGTATTTGAGCATTTTTCTATAACATTTGTTTGTCACTCATTTGGACCAATGTGAAATTAAAGCCAAGGATCCATACTTATAGACTATGTAAGTCCGATTTCTCAATTGTATTTGAGAATTTTTCTATAACATTTGTTTGTCACTCATTTGGACCAATGTGAAATTAAAGCCAAGGATCCATACTTATAGGCTATGTAAGTCCGATTTCTCAATTGTATTTGAGAATTTTTCTATAAAATTTGTTTGTCACTCATTTGGACCAATGTGAAATTAAAGCCAAGGATCCATACTTATAGGCTATGTAAGTCCGATTTCTCAATTGTATTTGAGAATTTTTCTATAACATTTGCTTGTCACTCATTTGGACCAATGTGAAATTAAAGCCAAGGATCCATACTTATAGGCTATGTAAGTCCGATTTCTCAATTGTATTTGAGAATTTTTCTATAACATTTATTTGTCACTCATTTGGACCAATGTGAAATTAAAGCCAAGGATCCATACTTATAGACTATGTAAGTCCGATTTCTCAATTGTATTTGAGAATTTTTCTATAACATTTGTTTGTCACTCATTTGGACCAATGTGAAATTAAAGCCAAGGATCCATACTTATAGGCTATGTAAGTCCGATTTCTCAATTGTATTTGAGAATTTTTCTATAACATTTGTTTGCCACTCATTTGGACCAATGTGAAATTAAAGCCAAGGATCCATACTTATAGGCTATGTAAGTCCGATTTCTCAATTGTATTTGAGAATTTTTCTATAAAATTTGTTTGTCACTCATTTGGACCAATGTGAAATTAAAGCCAAGGATCCATACTTATAGACTATGTAAGTCCGATTTCTCAATTGTATTTGAGAATTTTTCTATAACATTTGTTTGTCACTCATTTGGACCAATGTGAAATTAAAGCCAAGGATCCATACTTATAGGCTATGTAAGTCCGATTTCTCAATTGTATTTGAGAATTTTTCTATAACATTTGTTTGTCACTCATTTGGACCAATGTGAAATTAAAGCCAAGGATCCATACTTATAGGCTATGTAAGTCCGATTTCTCTATTGTATTTGAGAATTTTTCTATAAAATTTGTTTGTCACTCATTTGGACCAATGGGAAATTAAAGCCAAGGATCCATACTTATAGACTATGTAAGTCCGATTTCTCAATTGTATTTGAGAATTTTTCTATAAAATTTTAAAGATTAAAATTGTGTAAATTTTGTTCAGCTCTACGTGAATTTGGCTATTTGTGGGCACATTAATGTTTGTCACTCATTTGGACCAATGGGAAATTAAAGCCAAGGATCCATACTTATAGACTATGTAAGTCCGATTTCTCTTTTGTATATGAGAATTTTTCTATAACATTTGTTTGTCACTCATTTGGACCAATGTCAAATTAAAGCCAAGGATCCATACTTATAGGCTATGTAAGTCCGATTTCTCAATTGTATTTGAGAATTTTTCTATAAAATTTTAAAGATTAAAATTGTGTAAATTTTGTTCAGCTCTACGTGAATTTGGCTATTTGTGGGCACATTTATGTTTGTCACTCATTTGGACCAATGGGAAATTAAAGCCAAGGATCCATACTTATAGACTATGTAAGTCCGATTTCTCTATTGTATTTGAGAATTTTTCTATAACATTTGTTTGTCACTCATTTGGACCAATGGGAAATTAAAGCCAAGGATCCATACTTATAGACTATGTAAGTCCGATTTCTCAATTGTATTTGAGAATTTTTCTATAAAATTTTAAAGATTAAAATTGTGTAAATTTTGTTCAGCTCTACGTGAATTTGGCTATTTGTGGGCACATTTATGTTTGTCACTCATTTGGACCAATGGGAAATTAAAGCCAAGGATCCATACTTATAGACTATGTAAGTCCGATTTCTCTATTGTATTTGAGAATTTTTCTATAACATTTGTTTGTCACTCATTTGGACCAATGTGAAATTAAAGCCAAGGATCCATACTTATAGGCTATGTAAGTCCGATTTCTCAATTGTATTTGAGAATTTTTCTATAAAATTTTAAAGATTAAAATTGTGTAAATTTTGTTCAGCTCTACGTGAATTTGGCTATTTGTGGGCACATTTATGTTTGTCACTCATTTGGACCAATGGGAAATTAAAGCCAAGGATCCATACTTATAGACTATGTAAGTCCGATTTCTCTATTGTATTTGAGAATTTTTCTATAAAATTTGTTTGTCACTCATTTGGACCAATGGGAAATTAAAGCCAAGGATCCATACTTATAGACTATGTAAGTCCGATTTCTCAATTGTATTTGAGAATTTTTCTATAAAATTTTAAAGATTAAAATTGTGTAAATTTTGTTCAGCTCTACGTGAATTTGGCTATTTGTGGGCACATTTATGTTTGTCACTCATTTGGACCAATGGGAAATTAAAGCCAAGGATCCATACTTATAGACTATGTAAGTCCGATTTCTCTATTGTATTTGAGAATTTTTCTATAACATTTGTTTGTCACTCATTTGGACCAATGTGAAATTAAAGCCAAGGATCCATACTTATAGGCTATGTAAGTCCGATTTCTCAATTGTATTTGAGAATTTTTCTATAAAATTTTAAAGATTAAAATTGTGTAAATTTTGTTCAGCTCTACGTGAATTTGGCTATTTGTGGGCACATTTATGTTTGTCACTCATTTGGACCAATGGGAAATTAAAGCCAAGGATCCATACTTATAGACTATGTAAGTCCGATTTCTCTATTGTATTTGAGAATTTTTCTATAAAATTTGTTTGTCACTCATTTGGACCAATGGGAAATTAAAGCCAAGGATCCATACTTATAGACTATGTAAGTCCTTTTTCTCAATTGTATTTGAGAATTTTTCTATAAAATTTTAAAGATTAAAATTGTGTAAATTTTGTTCAGCTCTACGTGAATTTGGCTATTTGTGGGCACATTTATGTTTGTCACTCATTTGGACCTATGGGAAATTAAAGCCAAGGATCCATACTTATAGACTATGTAAGTCCGATTTCTCTATTGTATTTGAGAATTTTTCTATAACATTTGTTTGTCACTCATTTGGACCAATGGGAAATTAAAGCCAAGGATCCATACTTATAGACTATGTAAGTCCGATTTCTCAATTGTGTTTGAGAATTTTTCTATAAAATTTTAAAGATTAAAATTGTGTAAATTTTGTTCAGCTCTACGTGAATTTGGCTATTTGTGGGCACATTTATGTTTGTCACTCATTTGGACCAATGGGACATTAAAGCCAAGGATCCATACTTATAGACTATGTAAGTCCGATTTCTCTATTGTATTTGAGAATTTTTCTATAACATTTGTTTGTCACTCATTTGGACCAATGGGAAATTAAAGCCAAGGATCCATACTTATAGACTATGTAAGTCCGATTTCTCAATTGTATTTGAGAATTTTTCTATAAAATTTTAAAGATTAAAATTGTGTAAATTTTGTTCAGCTCTACGTGAATTTGGCTATTTGTGGGCACATTTATGTTTGTCACTCATTTGGACCAATGGGACATTAAAGCCAAGGATCCATACTTATAGACTATGTAAGTCCGATTTCTCTATTGTATTTGAGAATTTTTCTATAACATTTGTTTGTCACTCATTTGGACCAATGGGAAATTAAAGCCAAGGATCCATACTTATAGACTATGTAAGTCCGATTTCTCAATTGTGTTTGAGAATTTTTCTATAAAATTTTAAAGATTAAAATTGTGTAAATTTTGTTCAGCTCTACGTGAATTTGGCTATTTGTGGGCACATTTTTGTTTGTCACTCATTTGGACCAATGGGAAATTAAAGCCAAGGATCCATACTTATAGACTATCTAAGTCCGATTTCTCTATTGTATTTGAGAATTTTTCTATAAAATTTGTTTGTCACTGATTTGGACCAATGGGAAATTAAAGCCAAGGATCCATACTTATAGACTATGTAAGTCCGATTTCTCAATTGTATTTGAGAATTTTTCTATAAAATTTTAAAGATTAAAATTGTGTAAATTTTGTTCAGCTCTACGGAAATATGGCTATTTGTGGGCACATTTATGTTTGTCACTCATTTGGACCAATAAGAAATTAAAGCCAAGGATCCATACTTATAGGCTATGTAAGTCCGATTTCTCAATTGTATTTGAGAATTTTTCTATAACATTTGTTTGTCACTCATTTGGACCAATGTGAAATTAAAGCCAAGGATCCATACTTATAGACTATGAAAGTCCGATTTCTCAATTGTATTTGAGAATTTTTCTATAAAATTTAAAAGATTAAAATTGTGTAAATTTTGTTCAGCTCTACGGGAATATGGCTATTTGTGGGCACATTTATGTTTGTCACTCATTTGGACCAATAAGAAATTAAAGCCAAGGATCCATACTTATAGGCTATGTAAGTCCGATTTCTCAATTGTATTTGAGAATTTTTCTATAAAATTTTAAAGATTAAAATTGTGTAAATTTTGTTCAGCTCTACGTGAATTTTGCTATTTGTGGGCACATTTATGTTTGTCACTCATTTGGACCAATGTGAAATTAAAGCCAAGGATCCATACTTATAGGCTATGTAAGTCCGATTTCTCAATTGTATTTGAGAATTTTTCTATAACATTTGTTTGTCACTCATTTGGACCAATGTGAAATTAAAGCCAAGGATCCATACTTATAGGCTATGTAAGTCCGATTTCTCTATTGTATTTGAGAATTTTTCTATAAAATTTGTTTGTCACTCATTTGGACCAATGGGAAATTAAAGCCAAGGATCCATACTTATAGACTATGTAAGTCCGATTTCTCAATTGTATTTGAGAATTTTTCTATAAAATTTTAAAGATTAAAATTGTGTAAATTTTGTTCAGCTCTACGTGAATTTGGCTATTTGTAGGCACATTTATGTTTGTCACTCATTTGGACCAATGGGAAATTAAAGCCAAGGATCCATACTTATAGACTATCTAAGTCCGATTTCTCAATTGTATTTGAGAATTTTTCTATAAAATTTGTTTGTCACTCATTTGGACCAATGGGAAATTAAAGCCAAGGATCCATACTTATAGGCTATGTAAGTCCGATTTCTCAATTGTATTTGAGATTTTTTCTATAAAATTTTAAAGATTAAAATTGTGTAAATTTTGTTCAGCTCTACGTGAATTTGGCTATTTGTGGGAACATTTATGTTTGTCACTCATTTGGACCAATGGGAAATTAAAGCCAAGGATCCATACTTATAGACTATCTAAGTCCGATTTCTCAATTGTATTTGAGAATTTTTCTATAACATTTGTTTGTCACTCATTTGGACCAATGGGAAATTAAAGCCAAGGATCCATACTTATAGACTATCTAAGTCCGATTTCTCAATTGTATTTGAGAATTTTTCTATAAAATTTGTTTGTCACTCATTTGGACCAATGGGAAATTAAAGCCAAGGATCCATACTTATAGGCTATGTAAGTCCGATTTCTCAATTGTATTTGAGATTTTTTCTATAAAATTTTAAAGATTAAAATTGTGTAAATTTTGTTCAGCTCTACGTGAATTTGGCTATTTGTGGGAACATTTATGTTTGTCACTCATTTGGACCAATGGGAAATTAAAGCCAAGGATCCATACTTATAGACTATCTAAGTCCGATTTCTCAATTGTATTTGAGAATTTTTCTATAACATTTGTTTGTCACTCATTTGGACAAATGGGAAATTAAAGCCAAGGATCCATACTTATAGGCTATCTAAGTCCGATTCCTCAATTGTATTTGAGAATTTTTCTATAAAATTTTAAAGATTAAAATTGTGTAAATTTTGTTCAGCTCTACGTGAATTTGGCTATTTGTGGGCACATTTAAGTTTGTCACTCATTTGGACCAATGGGAAATTAAAGCCAAGGATCCATACCTATAGGCTATGTAAGTTCGATATCTCAATTGTATTTGAGAATTTTTATATAACATTTGTTTGTCACTCATTTGGACCAATGTGAAATTAAAGCCAAGGATCCATACTTATAGACTATGTAAGTCCGATTTCTCTATTGTATTTGAGAATTTTTCTATAAAATTTGTTTGTCACTCATTTGGACCAATGGGAAATTAAAGCCAAGGATCCATACTTATAGGCTATGTAAGTCCGATTTCTCAATTGTATTTGAGAATTTTTCTATAAAATTTGTTTGTCACTCATTTGGACCAATGGGAAATTAAAGCCAAGGATCCATACTTATAGGCTATGTAAGTCCGATTTCTCAATTGTATTTGAGAATTTTTCTATAAAATTTTAAAGATTAAAATTGTGTAAATTTTGTTCAGCTCTACGTGAATTTAGCTATTTGTGGGCACATTTATGTTTGTCACTCATTTAGACCAATGGGAAATTAAAGCCAAGGATCCATACTTATAGACTACTAGCTGATCCCGGTGTACTTCGCTACCCCCCTCGTTATAAAATAAAATTAAAAGTATTTATATATCCTATTGTGACGATCGGTCCAGTAGTTAAGACTATATTACGATTTTAAATTTTAATAAAAAGGAGCGTGGTCCCATCCACTTTTCTCCCGGTACGTATTCCAAATTATGGCAATACCATATGTACCAAATATCATCGACGTAGGTCAAAAAATGCCCAAAATATGGCGATTTAAATTTTTGGGTTATATGGGTGGTGCCACGCCTCTTTGTCCAATCCCGCCCATATTTGCAGCAGCACTAAAAAAATGCACACCAAACCTACGTACCAAATTTTGTTCAAATACCGTTATCAGGAGCAGAAATAATAGATTTTTAATTTGTGGTTTGTATGAGAGGTACCACGCCCCTTTGTCCAATCCCTCCCATATTTGCAGCAGCACTAAAAAAATGCATACCAAACCGACTTACCAAATTTTGTTCAAATACCGTTATCAGGAGCAGAAATAATAGATTTTTAATTTGTGGTTTGTATGAGAGGTACCACGCCCCTTTGTCCAATCCCACCCATATTTGCAGCAGCACTTAAAAAATGCACACCAAACCGACGTACAAAATTTTGTTCAAATACCGTTATCAGGAGCAGAAATAATAGATTTTTAATTTGTGGTTTGTATGAGAGGTACCACGCCCCTTTGTCAAATCCCTCCCATATTTGCAGCAGCACTAAAAAAATGCATACCAAACCGATTTACCAAATTTTGTTTAAATACCGTTATCAGGAGCAGAAATAATAGATTTTTAATTTGTGGTTTGTATGAGAGGTACCATGCCCCTTTGTCCAATCCCGCCCATATTTGCAGCAGCACTTAAGAAATTTACACCAAACCGACATACCAAATTTTGTTCAAATACCGTTATCAGGAGCAGAAATAATAGATTTTTAATTTGTGGTTTGTATGAGAGGTACCACGCCCCTTTGTCCAATCCCGCCCATATTTGCAGCAGCACTTAAAAAATGCACACCAAACCGACGTACCAAATTTTGTTCAAATACCGTTATCAGGAGCAGAAATAATAGATTTTTAATTTGTGGTTTGTATGAGAGGTACCACGGCCCTTTGTCCAATCCCGCCCATATTTGCAGCAGCACTTAAGAAATTTACACCAAACCGACATACCAAATTTTGTTTAAATACCGTTATCAGGAGCAGAAATAATAGATTTTTAATTTGTGGTTTGTATGAGAGGTACCACGCCCCTTTGTCCAATCCCGCCCGTATTTGCAGCAGCACTTAAGAAATTTACACCAAACCCACATACTAAATTTTGTTCAAATACCGATATCAGGAACAGAAATAATAGATTTTTAATTTGTGGTTTGTATGAGAGGTACCACGCCCCTTTGTCCAATCCCGCCCATAAGTATTCTATGTCCTTCTCCTGGCTCTAAACTACCGCCCTGCCAATTTTCAGCTAAATCGGTTTAGCCGTTCTTGAGTTATAAGTGAAGTAACTAACACGACTTTCTTTTATATAGTATTGGAAAAAGTGGGCTTACTGAAGCGACTATAACTCATAAACCAATCCACACACAAAAACCGTATATACATAAAAACCTTGGTATTGACGTCACCTTTCATGAGAAGTTTACAGAATTGAAATCGGTTCAGGCATTACAGAGAACATCTATGCCAAACACAATGCTCTACATTTTTATATATATAGACTAAGTCCGATTTCTCTATTGTATTTGAGAACTTTTCTATAAAATTTGTTTGTCACTCATTTGGACCAATGGGAAATTAAAGCCAAGGATCCATACTTATAGGCTATGTAAGTCCGATTTCTCAATTGTATTTGAGAATTTTTCTATAAAATTTTAAAGATTAAAATTGTGTAAATTTTGTTCAGCTCTACGTGAATTTGGCTATTTGTGGGCACATTTATGTTTGTCACTCATTTGGACCAATGGGAAATTAAAGCCAAGGATCCATACTTATAGGCTATCTAAGTCCGATTTCTCAATTGTATTTGAGAATTTTTCTATAAAATTTGTTTGCCACTCATTTGGACCAATGGCAAATAAAAGCCAAGGATCCATACTTATAGACTATGTAAGTCCGATTTCTCTATTGTATTTGAGAATTTTTCTATAACATTTGTTTGTCTCTCATTTGGACCAATGTGAAATTAAAGCCAAGGATCCATACTTATAGGCTATATAAGTCCGATTTCTCAATTGTATTTGAGAATTTTTCTATAAAATTTTAAAGATTAAAATTGTGTAAATTTTGTTCAGCTCTACGTGAATTTGGCTATTTGTGGGCACATTTATGTTTGTCACTCATTTGGACCAATGGGAAATTAAAGCCAAGGATCCATACCTATAGGCTATGTAAGTTCGATATCTCAATTGTATTTGAGAATTTTTCTATAAAATTTGTTTGTCACTCATTTGGACCAATGGGAAATTAAAGCCAAGGATCCATACTTATAGGCTATGTAAGTCCGATTTCTCAATTGTATTTGAGAATTTTTCTATAAAATTTTAAAGATTAAAATTGTGTAAATTTTGTTCAGCTCTACGTGAATTTGGCTATTTGTGGGCACATTTATGTTTGTCACTCATTTGGACCAATGGGAAATTAAAGCCAAGGATCCATACTTATAGACTATCTAAGTCCGATTTCTCAATTGTATTTGAGAATTTTTCTATAACATTTGTTTGTCACTCATTTGGACCAATGGGAAATTAAAGCCAAGGATCCATACTTATAGGCTATATAAGTCCGATTTCTCAATTGTATTTGAGAATTTTTCTATAAAATTTTAAAGATTAAAATTGTGTAAATTTTGTTCAGCTCTACGTGAATTTGGCTATTTGTGGGCACATTTATGTTTGTCACTCATTTGGACCAATGGGAAATTAAAGCCAAGGATCCATACCTATAGGCTATGTAAGTTCGATATCTCAATTGTATTTGAGAATTTTTCTATAAAATTTGTTTGTCACTCATTTGGACCAATGGGAAATTAAAGCCAAGGATCCATACTTATAGGCTATGTAAGTCCGATTTCTCAATTGTATTTGAGAATTTTTCTATAAAATTTTAAAGATTAAAATTGTGTAAATTTTGTTCAGCTCTACGTGAATTTGGCTATTTGTGGGCACATTTATGTTTGTCACTCATTTGGACCAATGGGAAATTAAAGCCAAGGATCCATACTTATAGACTATCTAAGTCCGATTTCTCAATTGTATTTGAGAATTTTTCTATAACATTTGTTTGTCACTCATTTGGACCAATGGGAAATTAAAGCCAAGGATCCATACTTATAGGCTATGTAAGTCCGATTTCTCTATTGTATTTGAGAATTTTTCTATAAAATTTGTTGGTCACTCATTTGGACCAATGGGAAATTAAAGCCAAGGATCCATACTTATAGGCTATCTAAGTCCGATTTCTCAATTGTATTTGAGAATTTTTCTATAAAATTTTAAAGATTAAAATTGTGTAAATTTTGTTCAGCTCTACGTGAATTTGGCTATTTGTGGGCACATTTATGTTTGTCACTCATTTGGACTAATGGGAAATTAAAGCCAAGGATCCATACTTATAGACTATGTAAGTCCGAT
Source organism: Lypha dubia (assembly GCA_947311025.1). Lineage (NCBI taxonomy): Eukaryota > Metazoa > Arthropoda > Insecta > Diptera > Tachinidae > Lypha > Lypha dubia. The sequence goes on from OX371261.1 coordinate 97,506,975, forward strand.
TTCTCTATTGTATTTGAGAATTTTTCTATAAAATTTGTTTGTCACTCATTTGGACCAATGGGAAATTAAAGCCAAGGATCCATACTTATAGACTATGTAAGTCCGATTTCTCTATTGTATTTGAGAATTTTTCTATAACATTTGTTTGTCACTCATTTGGACCAATGGGAAATTAAAGCCAAGGCTCCATACTTATAGGCTATGTAAGTCCGATTTCTCAATTGTATTTGAGAATTTTTCTATAAAATTTTAAAGATTAAAATTGTGTAAATTTTGTTCAGCTCTACGTGAATTTGGCTATTTGTGGGCACATTTATGTTTGTCACTCATTTGGACCAATGGGAAATTAAAGCCAAGGATCCATACTTATAGGCTATCTAAGTCCGATTTCTCAATTGTATTTGAGAATTTTTCTATAAAATTTTAAAGATTAAAATTGTGTAAATTTTGTTCAGCTCTACGTGAATTTGGATATTTGTGGGCACATTTATGTTTGTCACTCATTTGGACCAATGGGAAATTAAAGCCAAGGATCCATACTTATAGGCTATCTAAGTCCGATTTCTCAATTGTATTTGAGAATTTTTCTATAAAATTTTAAAGATTAAAATTGTGTAAATTTTGTTCAGCTCTACGTGAATTTGGCTATTTGTGGGCACATTTATGTTTGTCACTCATTTGGACCAATGGGAAATTAAAGCCAAGGATCCATACCTATAGGCTATGTAAGTTCGATATCTCAATTGTATTTGAGAATTTTTCTATAAAATTTGTTTGTCACTCATTTGGACCAATGGGAAATTAAAGCCAAGGATCCATACTTATAGGCTATGTAAGTCCGATTTCTCAATTGTATTTGAGAATTTTTCTATAAAATTTTAAAGATTAAAATTGTGTAAATTTTGTTCAGCTCTACGTGAATTTGGCTATTTGTGGGCACATTTATGTTTGTCACTCATTTGGACCAATGGGAAATTAAAGCCAAGGATCCATACTTATAGACTATCTAAGTCCGATTTCTCAATTGTATTTGAGAATTTTTCTATAACATTTGTTTGTCACTCATTTGGACCAATGGGAAATTAAAGCCAAGGATCCATACTTATAGGCTATGTAAGTCCGATTTCTCTATTGTATTTGAGAATTTTTCTATAAAATTTGTTGGTCACTCATTTGGACCAATGGGAAATTAAAGCCAAGGATCCATACTTATAGGCTATCTAAGTCCGATTTCTCAATTGTATTTGAGAATTTTTCTATAAAATTTTAAAGATTAAAATTGTGTAAATTTTGTTCAGCTCTACGTGAATTTGGCTATTTGTGGGCACATTTATGTTTGTCACTCATTTGGACTAATGGGAAATTAAAGCCAAGGATCCATACTTATAGACTATGTAAGTCCGATTTCTCTATTGTATTTGAGAATTTTTCTATAAAATTTGTTTGTCACTCATTTGGACCAATGGGAAATTAAAGCCAAGGATCCATACTTATAGACTATGTAAGTCCGATTTCTCTATTGTATTTGAGAATTTTTCTATAACATTTGTTTGTCACTCATTTGGACCAATGGGAAATTAAAGCCAAGGCTCCATACTTATAGGCTATGTAAGTCCGATTTCTCAATTGTATTTGAGAATTTTTCTATAAAATTTTAAAGATTAAAATTGTGTAAATTTTGTTCAGCTCTACGTGAATTTGGCTATTTGTGGGCACATTTATGTTTGTCACTCATTTGGACCAATGGGAAATTAAAGCCAAGGATCCATACTTATAGGCTATCTAAGTCCGATTTCTCAATTGTATTTGAGAATTTTTCTATAAAATTTTAAAGATTAAAATTGTGTAAATTTTGTTCAGCTCTACGTGAATTTGGATATTTGTGGGCACATTTATGTTTGTCACTCATTTGGACCAATGGGAAATTAAAGCCAAGGATCCATACTTATAGGCTATCTAAGTCCGATTTCTCAATTGTATTTGAGAATTTTTCTATAAAATTTTAAAGATTAAAATTGTGTAAATTTTGTTCAGCTCTACGTGAATTTGGCTATTTGTGGGCACATTTATGTTTGTCACTCATTTGGACCAATGGGAAATTAAAGCCAAGGATCCATACTTATAGGCTATCTTAGTCCGATTTCTCAATTGTATTTGAGAATTTTTCTATAAAATTTGTTTGCCACTCATTTGGACCAATGGCAAATTAAAGCCAAGGATCCATACTTATAGACTATGTAAGTCCGATTTCTCTATTGTATTTGAGAATTTTTCTATAACATTTGTTTGTCACTCATTTGGACCAATGGGAAATTAAAGCCAAGGATCCATACTTATAGGCTATCTAAGTCCGATTTCTCAATTGTATTTGAGAATTTTTCTATAAAATTTTAAAGATTAAAATTGTGTAAATTTTGTTCAGCTCTACGTGAATTTGGCTATTTGTGGGCACATTTATGTTTGTCACTCATTTGGACCAATGGGAAATTAAAGCCAAGGATCCATACCTATAGGCTATGTAAGTTCGATATCTCAATTGTATTTGAGAATTTTTCTATAACATTTGTTTGTCACTCATTTGGACCAATGGGAAATTAAAGCCAAGGATACATACTTATAGGCTATGTAAGTCCGATTTCTCAATTGTATTTGAGAATTTTTCTATAACATTTGTTTGTCACTCATTTGGACCAATGTGAAATTAAAGCCAAGGATCCATACTTATAGACTATGTAAGTCCGATTTCTCTATTGTATTTGAGAATTTTTCTATAACATTTGTTTGTCACTCATTTGGACCAATGGGAAATTAAAGCCAAGGCTCCATACTTATAGGCTATGTAAGTCCGATTTCTCAATTGTATTTGAGAATTTTTCTATAACATTTGTTTGTCACTCATTTGGACCAATGGGAAATTAAAGCCAAGGCTCCATACTTATAGGCTATGTAAGTCCGATTTCTCTATTGTATTTGAGAATTTTTCTATAACATTTGTTTTTCACTCATTTGGACCAATGGGAAATTAAAGCCAAGGCTCCATACTTATAGGCTATGTAAGTCCGATTTCTCAATTGTATTTGAGAATTTTTCTATAACATTTGTTTGTCACTCATTTGGACCAATGTGAAATTAAAGCCAAGGATCCATACTTATAGACTATGTAAGTCCGACTTCTCTATTGTATTTGAGAATTTTTCTATAACATTTGTTTGTCACTCATTTGGACCAATGGGAAATTAAACCCAAGGATCCATACCTATAGGCTATCTAAGTCCGATTTCTCAATTGTATTTGAGAATTTTTCTATAAAATTTTAAAGATTAAAATTGTGTAAATTTTGTTCAGCTCTACGTGAATTTGGCTATTTGTGGGCACATTTATGTTTGTCACTCATTTGGACCAATGGGAAATTAAAGCCAAGGATCCATACTTATAGGCTATCTAAGTCCGATTTCTCAATTGTATTTGAGAATTTTTCTATAAAATTTGTTTGCCACTCATTTGGACCAATGGCAAATTAAAGCCAAGGATCCATACCTATAGGCTATGTAAGTTCGATATCTCAATTGTATTTGAGAATTTTTCTATAACATTTGTTTGTCACTCATTTGGACCAATGGGAAATTAAAGCCAAGGATCCATACCTATAGACTATCTAAGTCCGATTTCTCAATTGTATTTGAGAATTTTTCTATAACATTTGTTTGTCACTCATTTGGACCAATGGGAAATTAAAGCCAAGGATCCATACTTATAGACTATCTAAGTCCGATTTCTCAATTGTATTTGAGAATTTTTCTATAACATTTGTTTGTCACTCATTTGGACCAATGGGAAATTAAAGCCAAGGATCCATACTTATAGGCTATCTAAGTCCGATTTCTCAATTGTATTTGAGAATTTTTCTATAAAATTTTAAAGATTAAAATTGTGTAAATTTTGTTCAGCTCTACGTGAATTTGGCTATTTGTGGGCACATTTATGTTTGTCACTCATTTGGACTAATGGGAAATTAAAGCCAAGGATCCATACTTATAGACTATGTAAGTCCGATTTCTCTATTGTATTTGAGAATTTTTCTATAAAATTTGTTTGTCACTCATTTGGACCAATGGGAAATTAAAGCCAAGGATCCATACTTATAGACTATGTAAGTCCGATTTCTCTATTGTATTTGAGAATTTTTCTATAACATTTGTTTGTCACTCATTTGGACCAATGGGAAATTAAAGCCAAGGCTCCATACTTATAGGCTATGTAAGTCCGATTTCTCAATTGTATTTGAGAATTTTTCTATAAAATTTTAAAGATTAAAATTGTGTAAATTTTGTTCAGCTCTACGTGAATTTGGCTATTTGTGGGCACATTTATGTTTGTCACTCATTTGGACCAATGGGAAATTAAAGCCAAGGATCCATACTTATAGGCTATCTAAGTCCGATTTCTCAATTGTATTTGAGAATTTTTCTATAAAATTTTAAAGATTAAAATTGTGTAAATTTTGTTCAGCTCTACGTGAATTTGGATATTTGTGGGCACATTTATGTTTGTCACTCATTTGGACCAATGGGAAATTAAAGCCAAGGATCCATACTTATAGGCTATCTAAGTCCGATTTCTCAATTGTATTTGAGAATTTTTCTATAAAATTTTAAAGATTAAAATTGTGTAAATTTTGTTCAGCTCTACGTGAATTTGGCTATTTGTGGGCACATTTATGTTTGTCACTCATTTGGACCAATGGGAAATTAAAGCCAAGGATCCATACCTATAGGCTATGTAAGTTCGATATCTCAATTGTATTTGAGAATTTTTCTATAAAATTTGTTTGTCACTCATTTGGACCAATGGGAAATTAAAGCCAAGGATCCATACTTATAGGCTATGTAAGTCCGATTTCTCAATTGTATTTGAGAATTTTTCTATAAAATTTTAAAGATTAAAATTGTGTAAATTTTGTTCAGCTCTACGTGAATTTGGCTATTTGTGGGCACATTTATGTTTGTCACTCATTTGGACCAATGGGAAATTAAAGCCAAGGATCCATACTTATAGACTATCTAAGTCCGATTTCTCAATTGTATTTGAGAATTTTTCTATAACATTTGTTTGTCACTCATTTGGACCAATGGGAAATTAAAGCCAAGGATCCATACTTATAGGCTATGTAAGTCCGATTTCTCTATTGTATTTGAGAATTTTTCTATAAAATTTGTTGGTCACTCATTTGGACCAATGGGAAATTAAAGCCAAGGATCCATACTTATAGGCTATCTAAGTCCGATTTCTCAATTGTATTTGAGAATTTTTCTATAAAATTTTAAAGATTAAAATTGTGTAAATTTTGTTCAGCTCTACGTGAATTTGGCTATTTGTGGGCACATTTATGTTTGTCACTCATTTGGACTAATGGGAAATTAAAGCCAAGGATCCATACTTATAGACTATGTAAGTCCGATTTCTCTATTGTATTTGAGAATTTTTCTATAAAATTTGTTTGTCACTCATTTGGACCAATGGGAAATTAAAGCCAAGGATCCATACTTATAGACTATGTAAGTCCGATTTCTCTATTGTATTTGAGAATTTTTCTATAACATTTGTTTGTCACTCATTTGGACCAATGGGAAATTAAAGCCAAGGCTCCATACTTATAGGCTATGTAAGTCCGATTTCTCAATTGTATTTGAGAATTTTTCTATAAAATTTTAAAGATTAAAATTGTGTAAATTTTGTTCAGCTCTACGTGAATTTGGCTATTTGTGGGCACATTTATGTTTGTCACTCATTTGGACCAATGGGAAATTAAAGCCAAGGATCCATACTTATAGGCTATCTAAGTCCGATTTCTCAATTGTATTTGAGAATTTTTCTATAAAATTTTAAAGATTAAAATTGTGTAAATTTTGTTCAGCTCTACGTGAATTTGGATATTTGTGGGCACATTTATGTTTGTCACTCATTTGGACCAATGGGAAATTAAAGCCAAGGATCCATACTTATAGGCTATCTAAGTCCGATTTCTCAATTGTATTTGAGAATTTTTCTATAAAATTTTAAAGATTAAAATTGTGTAAATTTTGTTCAGCTCTACGTGAATTTGGCTATTTGTGGGCACATTTATGTTTGTCACTCATTTGGACCAATGGGAAATTAAAGCCAAGGATCCATACTTATAGGCTATCTTAGTCCGATTTCTCAATTGTATTTGAGAATTTTTCTATAAAATTTGTTTGCCACTCATTTGGACCAATGGCAAATTAAAGCCAAGGATCCATACTTATAGACTATGTAAGTCCGATTTCTCTATTGTATTTGAGAATTTTTCTATAACATTTGTTTGTCACTCATTTGGACCAATGGGAAATTAAAGCCAAGGATCCATACTTATAGGCTATCTAAGTCCGATTTCTCAATTGTATTTGAGAATTTTTCTATAAAATTTTAAAGATTAAAATTGTGTAAATTTTGTTCAGCTCTACGTGAATTTGGCTATTTGTGGGCACATTTATGTTTGTCACTCATTTGGACCAATGGGAAATTAAAGCCAAGGATCCATACCTATAGGCTATGTAAGTTCGATATCTCAATTGTATTTGAGAATTTTTCTATAACATTTGTTTGTCACTCATTTGGACCAATGGGAAATTAAAGCCAAGGATACATACTTATAGGCTATGTAAGTCCGATTTCTCAATTGTATTTGAGAATTTTTCTATAACATTTGTTTGTCACTCATTTGGACCAATGTGAAATTAAAGCCAAGGATCCATACTTATAGACTATGTAAGTCCGATTTCTCTATTGTATTTGAGAATTTTTCTATAACATTTGTTTGTCACTCATTTGGACCAATGGGAAATTAAAGCCAAGGCTCCATACTTATAGGCTATGTAAGTCCGATTTCTCAATTGTATTTGAGAATTTTTCTATAACATTTGTTTGTCACTCATTTGGACCAATGGGAAATTAAAGCCAAGGCTCCATACTTATAGGCTATGTAAGTCCGATTTCTCTATTGTATTTGAGAATTTTTCTATAACATTTGTTTTTCACTCATTTGGACCAATGGGAAATTAAAGCCAAGGCTCCATACTTATAGGCTATGTAAGTCCGATTTCTCAATTGTATTTGAGAATTTTTCTATAACATTTGTTTGTCACTCATTTGGACCAATGTGAAATTAAAGCCAAGGATCCATACTTATAGACTATGTAAGTCCGACTTCTCTATTGTATTTGAGAATTTTTCTATAACATTTGTTTGTCACTCATTTGGACCAATGGGAAATTAAACCCAAGGATCCATACCTATAGGCTATCTAAGTCCGATTTCTCAATTGTATTTGAGAATTTTTCTATAAAATTTTAAAGATTAAAATTGTGTAAATTTTGTTCAGCTCTACGTGAATTTGGCTATTTGTGGGCACATTTATGTTTGTCACTCATTTGGACCAATGGGAAATTAAAGCCAAGGATCCATACTTATAGGCTATCTAAGTCCGATTTCTCAATTGTATTTGAGAATTTTTCTATAAAATTTGTTTGCCACTCATTTGGACCAATGGCAAATTAAAGCCAAGGATCCATACCTATAGGCTATGTAAGTTCGATATCTCAATTGTATTTGAGAATTTTTCTATAACATTTGTTTGTCACTCATTTGGACCAATGGGAAATTAAAGCCAAGGATCCATACCTATAGGCTATCTAAGTCCGATTTCTCAATTGTATTTGAGAATTTTTCTATAAAATTTTAAAGATTAAAATTGTGTAAATTTTGTTCAGCTCTACGTGAATTTGGCTATTTGTGGGCACATTTATGTTTGTCACTCATTTGGACCAATGGGAAATTAAAGCCAAGGATCCATACTTATAGGCTATCTAAGTCCGATTTCTCAATTGTATTTGAGAATTTTTCTATAAAATTTGTTTGCCACTCATTTGGACCAATGGCAAATTAAAGCCAAGGATCCATACCTATAGGCTATGTAAGTTCGATATCTCAATTGTATTTGAGAATTTTTCTATAACATTTGTTTGTCACTCATTTGGACCAATGGGAAATTAAAGCCAAGGATCCATACCTATAGGCTATCTTAGTCCGATTTCTCAATTGTATTTGAGAATTTTTCTATAAAATTTTAAAGATTAAAATTGTGTAAATTTTGTTCAGCTCTACGTGAATTTGGCTATTTGTGGGCACATTTATGTTTGTCACTCATTTGGACCAATGGGAAATTAAAGCCAAGGATCCATACTTATAGGCTATCTAAGTCCGATTTCTCAATTGTATTTGAGAATTTTTCTATAACATTTGTTTGTCACTCATTTGGACCAATGTGAAATTAAAGCCAAGGATCCATACTTATAGACTATGTAAGTCCGATTTCTCTATTGTATTTGAGAATTTTTCTATAACATTTGTTTGTCACTCATTTGGACCAATGGGAAATTAAAGCCAAGGCTCCATACTTATAGGCTATGTAAGTCCGATTTCTCAATTGTATTTGAGAATTTTTCTATAACATTTGTTTGTCACTCATTTGGACCAATGGGAAATTAAAGCCAAGGCTCCATACTTATAGGCTATGTAAGTCCGATTTCTCAATTGTATTTGAGAATTTTTCTATAACATTTGTTTGTCACTCATTTGGACCAATGGGAAATTAAAGCCAAGGCTCCATACTTATAGGCTATGTAAGTCCGATTTCTCTATTGTATTTGAGAATTTTTCTATAACATTTGTTTTTCACTCATTTGGACCAATGGGAAATTAAAGCCAAGGCTCCATACTTATAGGCTATGTAAGTCCGATTTCTCAATTGTATTTGAGAATTTTTCTATAACATTTGTTTGTCACTCATTTGGACCAATGTGAAATTAAAGCCAAGGATCCATACTTATAGACTATGTAAGTCCGACTTCTCTATTGTATTTGAGAATTTTTCTATAACATTTGTTTGTCACTCATTTGGACCAATGGGAAATTAAAGCCAAGGATCCATACCTATAGGCTATCTAAGTCCGATTTCTCAATTGTATTTGAGAATTTTTCTATAAAATTTTAAAGATTAAAATTGTGTAAATTTTGTTCAGCTCTACGTGAATTTGGCTATTTGTGGGCACATTTATGTTTGTCACTCATTTGGACCAATGGGAAATTAAAGCCAAGGATCCATACTTATAGGCTATCTAAGTCCGATTTCTCAATTGTATTTGAGAATTTTTCTATAAAATTTGTTTGCCACTCATTTGGACCAATGGCAAATTAAAGCCAAGGATCCATACCTATAGGCTATGTAAGTTCGATATCTCAATTGTATTTGAGAATTTTTCTATAACATTTGTTTGTCACTCATTTGGACCAATGGGAAATTAAAGCCAAGGATCCATACCTATAGGCTATCTAAGTCCGATTTCTCAATTGTATTTGAGAATTTTTCTATAAAATTTTAAAGATTAAAATTGTGTAAATTTTGTTCAGCTCTACGTGAATTTGGCTATTTGTGGGCACATTTATGTTTGTCACTCATTTGGACCAATGGGAAATTAAAGCCAAGGATCCATACTTATAGGCTATCTAAGTCCGATTTCTCAATTGTATTTGAGAATTTTTCTATAAAATTTGTTTGCCACTCATTTGGACCAATGGCAAATTAAAGCCAAGGATCCATACTTATAGACTATGTAAGTCCGATTTCTCTATTGTATTTGAGAATTTTTCTATAACATTTGTTTGTCACTCATTTGGACCAATGGGAAATTAAAGCCAAGGATCCATACTTATAGGCTATCTAAGTCCGATTTCTCAATTGTATTTGAGAATTTTTCTATAAAATTTTAAAGATTAAAATTGTGTAAATTTTGTTCAGCTCTACGTGAATTTGGCTATTTGTGGGCACATTTATGTTTGTCACTCATTTGGACCAATGGGAAATTAAAGCCAAGGATCCATACTTATAGGCTATCTAAGTCCGATTTCTCAATTGTATTTGAGAATTTTTCTATAAAATTTGTTTGCCACTCATTTGGACCAATGGCAAATTAAAGCCAAGGATCCATACTTATAGACTATGTAAGTCCGATTTCTCAATTGTATTTGAGAATTTTTCTATAAAATTTGTTTGCCACTCATTTGGACCAATGGCAAATTAAAGCCAAGGATCCATACTTATAGACTATGTAAGTCCGATTTCTCTATTGTATTTGAGAATTTTTCTATAACATTTGTTTGTCACTCATTTGGACCAATGGGAAATTAAAGCCAAGGATCCATACTTATAGGCTATCTAAGTCCGATTTCTCAATTGTATTTGAGAATTTTTCTATAAAATTTTAAAGATTAAAATTGTGTAAATTTTGTTCAGCTCTACGTGAATTTGGCTATTTGTGGGCACATTTATGTTTGTCACTCATTTGGACCAATGGGAAATTAAAGCCAAGGATCCATACTTATAGGCTATCTAAGTCCGATTTCTCAATTGTATTTGAGAATTTTTCTATAAAATTTTAAAGATTAAAATTGTGTAAATTTTGTTCAGCTCTACGTGAATTTGGCTATTTGTGGGCACATTTATGTTTGTCACTCATTTGGACCAATGGGAAATTAAAGCCAAGAATCCATACTTATAGGCTATCTAAGTCCGATTTCTCAATTGTATTTGAGAATTTTTCTATAAAATTTGTTTGCCACTCATTTGGACCAATGGCAAATTAAAGCCAAGGATCCATACCTATAGGCTATGTAAGTTCGATATCTCAATTGTATTTGAGAATTTTTCTATAACATTTGTTTGTCACTCATTTGGACCAATGGGAAATTAAAGCCAAGGATCCATACCTATAGGCTATCTAAGTCCGATTTCTCAATTGTATTTGAGAATTTTTCTATAAAATTTTAAAGATTAAAATTGTGTAAATTTTGTTCAGCTCTACGTGAATTTGGCTATTTGTGGGCACATTTATGTTTGTCACTCATTTGGACCAATGGGAAATTAAAGCCAAGGATCCATACTTATAGGCTATCTAAGTCCGATTTCTCAATTGTATTTGAGAATTTTTCTATAAAATTTGTTTGCCACTCATTTGGACCAATGGCAAATTAAAGCCAAGGATCCATACCTATAGGCTATGTAAGTTCGATATCTCAATTGTATTTGAGAATTTTTCTATAACATTTGTTTGTCACTCATTTGGACCAATGGGAAATTAAAGCCAAGGATCCATACCTATAGGCTATCTAAGTCCGATTTCTCAATTGTATTTGAGAATTTTTCTATAAAATTTTAAAGATTAAAATTGTGTAAATTTTGTTCAGCTCTACGTGAATTTGGCTATTTGTGGGCACATTTATGTTTGTCACTCATTTGGACCAATGGGAAATTAAAGCCAAGGATCCATACTTATAGGCTATCTAAGTCCGATTTCTCAATTGTATTTGAGAATTTTTCTATAAAATTTGTTTGCCACTCATTTGGACCAATGGCAAATTAAAGCCAAGGATCCATACTTATAGACTATGTAAGTCCGATTTCTCTATTGTATTTGAGAATTTTTCTATAACATTTGTTTGTCACTCATTTGGACCAATGGGAAATTAAAGCCAAGGATCCATACTTATAGGCTATCTAAGTCCGATTTCTCAATTGTATTTGAGAATTTTTCTATAAAATTTTAAAGATTAAAATTGTGTAAATTTTGTTCAGCTCTACGTGAATTTGGCTATTTGTGGGCACATTTATGTTTGTCACTCATTTGGACCAATGGGAAATTAAAGCCAAGGATCCATACCTATAGGCTATGTAAGTTCGATATCTCAATTGTATTTGAGAATTTTTCTATAACATTTGTTTGTCACTCATTTGGACCAATGGGAAATTAAAGCCAAGGATACATACCTATAGGTTATGTAAGTCCGATTTCTCAATTGTATTTGAGAATTTTTCTATAACATTTGTTTGCCACTCATTTGGACCAATGGGAAATTAAAGCCAAGGATCCATACTTATAGACTATGTAAGTCCGATTTCTCAATTGTATTTGAGAATTTTTCTATAACATTTGTTTGTCACTCATTTGGACTAATGAGAAATTAAAGCCGAGGGTCCATACTTATAGACTATCTAAGTCCGATTTCTCAATTGTATTTGAGAATTTTTCTATAACATTTGTTTGCCACTCATTTGGACCAATGGCAAATTAAAGCCAAGGATCCATACTTATAGACTATCTAAGTCCGATTTCTCAATTGTATTTGAGAATTTTTCTATAAAATTTTAAAGATTAAAATTGTGTAAATTTTGTTCAGCTCTACGGGAATTTGGCTGTTTGTGGGCACATTTATGTTTGTCACTCATTTGGACCAATGGGAAATTAAAGCCAAAGATCCATACTTATAGACTATGTTAGTCCGATTTCTCAATTGTATTTGAGAATTTTTCTATAAAATTTTAAAGATTAAAATTGTGTAAATTTTGTTCAGCTCTACGGGAATTTGGCTATTTGTGGGCACATTTATGTTTGTCACTCATTTGGACCAATGGGAAATTAAAGCCAAGGATCCATACCTATAGGCTATGTAAGTTCGATATCTCAATTGTATTTGAGAATTTTTCTATAACATTTGTTTGTCACTCATTTGGACCAATGGCAAATTAAAGCCAAGGATCCATACTTATAGACTATGTAAGTCCGATTTCTCAATTGTATTTGAGAATTTTTCTATAACATTTGTTTGTCACTCATTTGAACCAATGGGAAATTAAAGCCAAGGATCCATACTTATAGACTATGTAAGTCCGATTTCTCAATTGTATTTGAGAATTTTTCTATAACATTTGTTTGTCACTCATTTGGACTAATGAGAAATTAAAGCCGAGGATCCATACTTATAGACTGGGTAAGTCCGATTTCTCAATTGTATTTGAGAATTTTTCTATAAAATTTTAAAGATTAAAATTGTGTAAATTTCGTTCAGCTCAACGGGAATTTGGCTATTTGTGGGCACATTTATGTTTGTCACTCATTTGGACCAATGGGAAATTAAAGCCAAGGATCCATACTTATAGACTATCTAAGTCCGATTTCTCAATTGTATTTGAGAATTTTTCTATAAAATTTTAAAGATTAAAATTGTGTAAATTTCGTTCAGCTCTACGGGAATTTGGCTATTTGTGGGCACATTTATGTTTGTCACTCATTTGGACCAATGGGAAATTAAAGCCAAGGATCCATACTTATAGACTATCTAAGTCCGATTTCTCAATTGTATTTGAGAATTTTTCTATAAAATTTTAAAGATTAAAATTGTGTAAATTTTGTTCAGCTCTACGGGAATTTGGCTATTTGTGGGCACATTTATGTTTGTCACTCATTTGGACCAATGGGAAATTAAAGCCAAGGATCCATACTTATAGACTATGTAAGACCGATTTCTCTATTGTATTTGAGAATTTTTCTATAACATTTGTTTGCCACTCATTTGGACCAATGGCAAATTAAAGCCAAGGATCCATACTTATAGACTATCTAAGTCCGATTTCTCAATTGTATTTGAGAATTTTTCTATAAAATTTTAAAGATTAAAATTGTGTAAATTTTGTTCAGCTCTACGGGAATTTGGCTGTTTGTGGGCACATTTATGTTTGTCACTCATTTGGACCAATGGGAAATTAAAGCCAAAGATCCATACTTATAGACTATGTTAGTCCGATTTCTCAATTGTATTTGAGAATTTTTCTATAAAATTTTAAAGATTAAAATTGTGTAAATTTTGTTCAGCTCTACGGGAATTTGGCTATTTGTGGGCACATTTATGTTTGTCACTCATTTGGACCAATGGGAAATTAAAGCCAAGGATCCATACTTATAGACTATGTAAGACCGATTTCTCTATTGTATTTGAGAATTTTTCTATAAAATTTGTTTGTCACTCATTTGGACCAATGGGATATTAAAGCCAAGGATCCATACTTATAGGCTATCTAAGTCCGATTTCTCTATTGTATTTGAGAATTTTTCTATAAAATTTGTTTGTCACTCATTTGGACCAATGGGAAATTAAAGCCAAGGATCCATACTTATAGACTATGTAAGTCCGATTTCTCTATTGTATATGAGAATTTTTCTATAAAATTTGTTTGTCACTCATTTGGACCAATGGGAAATTAAAGCCAAGGATCCATACTTATAGACTATGTAAGTCCGATTTCTCTATTGTATTTGAGAATTTTTCTATAAAATTTGTTTGTCACTCATTTGGACCAATGGGAAATTAAAGCCAAGGATCCATACTTATAGGCTATCTAAGTCCGATTTCTAAATTGTATTTAAGAATTTTTCTAGAAAATTTTAAAGATTAAAATTGTGTAAATTTTGTTCAGCTCTACGTGAATTTGGCTATTTGTGGGCACATATATGTTTGTCACTCATTTGGACCAATGGGAAATTAAAACCAAGGATCCATACTTATAGGCTATGTAAGTCCGATTTCTCAATTGTATTTGAGAATTTTTCTATAACATTTGTTTGTCACTCATTTGGACCAATGGGAACTTAAAGCCAAGGATCCATACTTATAGACTATGTTAGTCCGATTTCTCAATTGTATTTGAGAATTTTTCTATAACATTTGTTTGTCACTCATTTGGACCAATGGGAAATTAAAGCCAAGGATCCATACTTATAGACTATGTAAGTCCGATTTCTCAATTGTATTTGAGAATTTTTCTATAAAATTTGTTTGTCACTCATTTGGACCAATGGGAAATTAAAGCCAAGGATCCATACTTATAGACTATGTAAGTCCGATTTCTCAATTGTATTTGAGAATTTTTCTATAAAATTTGTTTGTCACTCATTTGGACCAATGGGAAATTAAAGCCAAGGATCCATACTTATAGACTATCTAAGTCCGATTTCTCAATTGTATTTAAGAATTTTTCTATAACATTTGTTTGTAACTCATTTGGACCAATGGGAAATTAAAGCCAAGGATCCATACTTATAGACTATGTAAGTCCGATTTCTCAATTGTATTTGAGAATTTTTCTATAAAATTTGTTTGTCACTCATTTGGACCAATAGGAAATTAAAGCCAAGGATCCATACTTATAGACTATCTAAGTCCGATTTCTCAATTGTATTTGAAAATTTTTCTATAAAATTTGTTTGTCACTCATTTGGACCAATGGGAAATTAAAGCCAAGGATCCATACTTATAGACTATCTAAGTCCGATTTCTCAATTGTATTTGAGAATTTTTCTATAACATTTGTTTGTCACTCATTTGGACCAATGGGAAATTAAAGCCAAGGATCCATACTTATAGACTATCTAAGTCCGATTTCTCTATTGTATTTGAGAATTTTTCTATAAAATTTGTTTGTCACTCATTTGGACCAATGGGAAATTAAAGCCAAGGATCCATATTTATAGACTATCTAAGTCCGATTTCTCTATTGTATTTGAGAATTTTTCTATAACATTTGTTTGTCACTAATTTGGACCAATGGGAAATTAAAGCCAAGGATCCATACTTATAGACTATCTAAGTCCGATTTCTCAATTGTATTTGAGAATTTTTCTATAACATTTGTTTGTCACTCATTTGGACCAATGGGAAATTAAAGCCAAGGATCCATACTTATAGACTATCTAAGTCCGATTTCTCTATTGTATTTGAGAATTTTTCTATAAAATTTGTTTGTCACTCATTTGGACCAATGGGAAATTAAAGCCAAGGATCCATACTTATAGGCTATCTAAGTCCGATTTCTAAATTGTATTTAAGAATTTTTCTAGAAAATTTTAAAGATTAAAATTGTGTAAATTTTGTTCAGCTCTACGGGAATTTGGCTATTTGTGGGCACATTTATGTTTGTCACTCATTTGGACCAATGGGAAATTAAAGCCAAGGATCCATACTTATAGATTATCTAAGTCCGATTTCTCAATTGTATTTGAGAATTTTTCTATAAAATTTGTTTGTCACTCATTTGGACCAATGGGAAATTAAAGCCAAGGATCCATACTTATAGACTATCTAAGTCCGATTTCTCAATTGTATTTGAGAATTTTTCTATAACATTTGTTTGTCACTCATTTGGACCAATGGGAAATTAAAGCCAAGGATCCATACTTATAGACTATGTAAGTCCGATTTCTCAATTGTATTTGAGAATTTTTCTATAACATTTGTTTGTAACTCATTTGGACCAATGGGAAATTAAAGCCAAGGATCCATACTTATAGACTATGTAAGTCCGATTTCTCAATTGTATTTGAGAATTTTTCTAGAAAATTTTAAAGATTAAAATTGTGTAAATTTTGTTCAGCTGTACGGGAATTTGGCTGTTTGTGGGCACATTTATGTTTGTCACTTATTTGGACCAATGGGAAATTAAAGCCAAGGATCCATACTTATAGACTATCTTATTCCGATTTCTCAATTGTATTTGAGAATTTTTCTATAAAATTTGTTTGTCACTCATTTGGGCTAATGAGAAATTAAAGCCGAGGATCCATACTTATAGACTCTGTAAGTCCGATTTCTCAATTGTATTTGAGAATTTTTCTATAAAATTTTAAAGATTAAAATTGTGTAAATTTTGTTCAGCTCTACGGGAATTTGGCTATTTGTGGGCACATTTATGTTTGTCACTCATTTGGACCAATGGGAAATTAAAGCCAAGGATCCATACTTATAGACTATCTAAGTCCGATTTCTCAATTGTATTTGAGAATTTTTCTATAAAATTTTAAAGATTAAAATTGTGTAAATTTCGTTCAGCTCTACGGGAATTTGGCTATTTGTGGGCACATTTATGTTTGTCACTCATTTGGACCAATGGGAAATTAAAGCCAAGGATCCATACTTATAGACTATCTAAGTCCGATTTCTCAATTGTATTTGAGAATTTTTCTATAAAATTTTAAAGATTAAAATTGTGTAAATTTTGTTCAGCTCTACGGGAATTTGGCTATTTGTTGGCACATTTATGTTTGTCACTCATTTGGACCAATGGGAAATTAAAGCCAAGGATCCATACTTATAGACTATCTAAGTCCGATTTCTCAATTGTCTTTGAGAATTTTTCTATAAAATTTTAAAGATTAAAATTGTGTAAATTTTGTTCAGCTCTACGGGAATTTGGCTATTTGTGGGCACATTTATGTTCGTCACTCATTTGGACCAATGGGAAATTAAAGCCAAGGATCCATACGTATAGACTATCTAAGTCCGATTTCTCAATTGTATTTGAGAATTTTTCTATAAAATTTTAAAGATTAAAATTGTGTAAATTTCGTTCAGCTCTACGGGAATTTGGCTATTTGTAAGCACATTTATGTTTGTCACTCATTTGGACCAATGGGAAATTAAAGCCAAGGATCTATACTTATAGACTATCTAAGTCCGATTTCTCAATTGTATTTGAGAATTTTTCTATAAAATTTTAAAGATTAAAATTGTGTAAATTTTGTTCAGCTCTACGGGAATTTGGCTATTTGTGGGCACATTTATGTTCGTCACTCATTTGGACAATGGGAAATTAAAGCCAAGGATCCATACTTATAGACTATCTAAGTCCGATTTCTCAATTGTATTTGAGAATTTTTCTATAAAATTTTAAAGATTAAAATTGTGTAAATTTTGTTCAGCTCTACGGGAATTTGGCTATTTGTGGGCCTATTTATGTTTGTCACTCATTTGGACCAATGGGAAATTAAAGCCAAGGATCCATACTTATAGACTATCTAAGTCCGATTTCTCAATTGTATTTGAGAATTTTTCTATAAAATTTTAAAGATTAAAATTGTGTAAATTTTGTTCAGCTCTACGGGAATTTGGCTATTTGTGGGCACATTTATGTTTGTCACTCATTTGGACCAATGGGAAATTAAAGCCAATGATCCATACTTATAGACTATGTAAGTCCGATTTCTCAATTGTATTTGAGAATTTTTCAATAAAATTTTAAAGATTAAAATTGTGTAAATTTTGTTCAGCTCTACGTGAATTTGGCTATTTGTGGGCACATTTATGTTTGTCACTCATTTGGACCAATGGGAAATTAAAGCCAAGGATCCATACTTATAGACTATGTAAGACCGATTTCTCTATTGTATTTGAGAATTTTTCTATAAAATTTGTTTGTCACTCATTTGGACCAATGGGATATTAAAGCCAAGGATCCATACTTATAGGCTATCTAAGTCCGATTTCTCTATTGTATTTGAGAATTTTTCTATAAAATTTGTTTGTCACTCATTTGGACCAATGGGAAATTAAAGCCAAGGATCCATACTTATAGACTATGTAAGTCCGATTTCTCTATTGTATATGAGAATTTTTCTATAAAATTTGTTTGTCACTCATTTGGACCAATGGGAAATTAAAGCCAAGGATCCATACTTATAGACTATGTAAGTCCGATTTCTCTATTGTATTTGAGAATTTTTCTATAAAATTTGTTTGTCACTCATTTGGACCAATGGGAAATTAAAGCCAAGGATCCATACTTATAGGCTATCTAAGTCCGATTTCTAAATTGTATTTAAGAATTTTTCTAGAAAATTTTAAAGATTAAAATTGTGTAAATTTTGTTCAGCTCTACGTGAATTTGGCTATTTGTGGGCACATATATGTTTGTCACTCATTTGGACCAATGGGAAATTAAAACCAAGGATCCATACTTATAGGCTATGTAAGTCCGATTTCTCAATTGTATTTGAGAATTTTTCTATAACATTTGTTTGTCACTCATTTGGACCAATGGGAACTTAAAGCCAAGGATCCATACTTATAGACTATGTTAGTCCGATTTCTCAATTGTATTTGAGAATTTTTCTATAACATTTGTTTGTCACTCATTTGGACCAATGGGAAATTAAAGCCAAGGATCCATACTTATAGACTATGTAAGTCCGATTTCTCAATTGTATTTGAGAATTTTTCTATAAAATTTGTTTGTCACTCATTTGGACCAATGGGAAATTAAAGCCAAGGATCCATACTTATAGACTATGTAAGTCCGATTTCTCAATTGTATTTGAGAATTTTTCTATAAAATTTGTTTGTCACTCATTTGGACCAATGGGAAATTAAAGCCAAGGATCCATACTTATAGACTATCTAAGTCCGATTTCTCAATTGTATTTAAGAATTTTTCTATAACATTTGTTTGTAACTCATTTGGACCAATGGGAAATTAAAGCCAAGGATCCATACTTATAGACTATGTAAGTCCGATTTCTCAATTGTATTTGAGAATTTTTCTATAAAATTTGTTTGTCACTCATTTGGACCAATAGGAAATTAAAGCCAAGGATCCATACTTATAGACTATCTAAGTCCGATTTCTCAATTGTATTTGAAAATTTTTCTATAAAATTTGTTTGTCACTCATTTGGACCAATGGGAAATTAAAGCCAAGGATCCATACTTATAGACTATCTAAGTCCGATTTCTCAATTGTATTTGAGAATTTTTCTATAACATTTGTTTGTCACTCATTTGGACCAATGGGAAATTAAAGCCAAGGATCCATACTTATAGACTATCTAAGTCCGATTTCTCTATTGTATTTGAGAATTTTTCTATAAAATTTGTTTGTCACTCATTTGGACCAATGGGAAATTAAAGCCAAGGATCCATATTTATAGACTATCTAAGTCCGATTTCTCTATTGTATTTGAGAATTTTTCTATAACATTTGTTTGTCACTAATTTGGACCAATGGGAAATTAAAGCCAAGGATCCATACTTATAGACTATCTAAGTCCGATTTCTCAATTGTATTTGAGAATTTTTCTATAACATTTGTTTGTCACTCATTTGGACCAATGGGAAATTAAAGCCAAGGATCCATACTTATAGACTATCTAAGTCCGATTTCTCTATTGTATTTGAGAATTTTTCTATAAAATTTGTTTGTCACTCATTTGGACCAATGGGAAATTAAAGCCAAGGATCCATACTTATAGGCTATCTAAGTCCGATTTCTAAATTGTATTTAAGAATTTTTCTAGAAAATTTTAAAGATTAAAATTGTGTAAATTTTGTTCAGCTCTACGGGAATTTGGCTATTTGTGGGCACATTTATGTTTGTCACTCATTTGGACCAATGGGAAATTAAAGCCAAGGATCCATACTTATAGATTATCTAAGTCCGATTTCTCAATTGTATTTGAGAATTTTTCTATAAAATTTGTTTGTCACTCATTTGGACCAATGGGAAATTAAAGCCAAGGATCCATACTTATAGACTATCTAAGTCCGATTTCTCAATTGTATTTGAGAATTTTTCTATAACATTTGTTTGTCACTCATTTGGACCAATGGGAAATTAAAGCCAAGGATCCATACTTATAGACTATGTAAGTCCGATTTCTCAATTGTATTTGAGAATTTTTCTAGAAAATTTTAAAGATTAAAATTGTGTAAATTTTGTTCAGCTGTACGGGAATTTGGCTATTTGTGGGCACATTTATGTTTGTCACTCATTTGGACCAATGGGAAATTAAAGCCAAGGATCCATACTTATAGACTATCTAAGTCCGATTTCTCAATTGTATTTGAGAATTTTTCTATAAAATTTGTTTGTCACTCATTTGGACCAATGGGAAATTAAAGCCAAGGATCCATACTTATAGACTATCTAAGTCCGATTTCTCAATTGTATTTGAGAATTTTTCTATAACATTTGTTTGTCACTCATTTGGACCAATGGGAAATTAAAGCCAAGGATCCATACTTATAGACTATGTAAGTCCGATTTCTCAATTGTATTTGAGAATTTTTCTATAAAATTTTAAAGATTAAAATTGTGTAAATTTTGTTCAGCTCTACGTGAATTTGGCTATTTGTGGGCACATTTATGTTTGTCACTCATTTGGACCAATGGGAAATTAAAGCCAAGGATCCATACTTATAGACTATGTAAGACCGATTTCTCTATTGTATTTGAGAATTTTTCTATAAAATTTGTTTGTCACTCATTTGGACCAATGGGAAATTAAAGCCAAGGATCCATACTTATAGGCTATCTAAGTCCGATTTCTCTATTGTATTTGAGAATTTTTCTATAAAATTTGTTTGTCACTCATTTGGACCAATGGGAAATTAAAGCAAAGGATCCATACTTATAGACTATGTAAGTCCGATTTCTCTATTGTATATGAGAATTTTTCTATAAAATTTGTTTGTCACTCATTTGGACCAATGGGAAATTAAAGCCAAGGATCCATACTTATAGACTATGTAAGTCCGATTTCTCTATTGTATTTGAGAATTTTTCTATAAAATTTGTTTGTCACTCATTTGGACCAATGGGAAATTAAAGCCAAGGATCCATACTTATAGGCTATCTAAGTCCGATTTCTAAATTGTATTTAAGAATTTTTCTATAAAATTTTAAAGATTAAAATTGTGTAAATTTTGTTCAGATCTACGTGAATTTGGCTATTTGTGGGCACATTTATGTTTGTCACTCATTTGGACCAATGGGAAATTAAAGCCAAGGATCCATACTTATAGACTATCTAAGTTCGATTTCTCAATTGTATTTGAGAATTTTTCTATAACATTTGTTTGTCACTCATTTGGACCAATGGGAAATTAAAGCCAAGGATCCATACTTATAGACTATGTAAGTCCGATTTCTCAATTGTATTTGAGAATTTTTCTATAAAATTTGTTTGTCACTCATTTGGACCAATGGGAAATTAAAGCCAAGGATCCATACTTATAGACTATCTAAGTCCGATTTCTCAATTGTATTTGAGAATTTTTCTATAAAATTTGTTTGTCACTCATTTGGACCAATGGGAAATTAAAGCCAAGGATCCATACTTATAGACTATCTAAGTCCGATTTCTCAATAGTATTTGAGAATTTTTCTATAACATTTGTTTGTCACTCATTTGGACCAATGGGAAATTAAAGCCAAGGATCCATACTTATAGACTATCTAAGTCCGATTTCTCTATTGTATTTGAGAATTTTTCTATAAAATTTGTTTGTCACTCATTTGGACCAATGGGAAATTAAAGCCAAGGATCCATACTTATAGACTATCTAAGTCCGATTTCTCTATTGTATTTGAGAATTTTTCTATAACATTTGTTTGTCACTCATTTGGACCAATGGGAAATTAAAGCCAAGGATCCATACTTATAGACTATCTAAGTCCGATTTCTCAATTGTATTTGAGAATTTTTCTATAACATTTGTTTGTCACTCATTTGGACCAATGGGAAATTAAAGCCAAGGATCCATACTTATAGACTATCTAAGTCCGATTTCTCTATTGTATTTGAGAATTTTTCTATAAAATTTGTTTGTCACTCATTTGGACCAATGGGAAATTAAAGCCAAGGATCCATACTTATAGGCTATCTAAGTCCGATTTCTAAATTGTATTTAAGAATTTTTCTAGAAAATTTTAAAGATTAAAATTGTTTAAATTTTGTTCAGCTCTACGGGAATTTGGCTATTTGTGGGCAAATTTATGTTTGTCACTCATTTGGACCAATGGGAAATTAAAGCCAAGGATCCATACTTATAGACTATCTAAGTCCGATTTCTCAATTGTATTTGAGAATTTTTCTATAAAATTTGTTTGTCACTCATTTGGACCAATGGGAAATTAAAGCCAAGGATCCATACTTATAGACTATCTAAGTCCGATTTCTCAATTGTATTTGAGAATTTTTCTATAACATTTGTTTGTCACTCATTTGGACCAATGGGAAATTAAAGCCAAGGATCCATACTTATAGACTATGTAAGTCCGATTTCTCAATTGTATTTGAGAATTTTTCTATAAAATTTTAAAGATTAAAATTGTGTAAATTTTGTTCAGCTCTACGTGAATTTGGCTATTTGTGGGCACATTTATGTTTGTCACTCATTTGGACCAATGGGAAATTAAAGCCAAGGATCCATACTTATAGACTATGTAAGACCGATTTCTCTATTGTATTTGAGAATTTTTCTATAAAATTTGTTTGTCACTCATTTGGACCAATGGGAAATTAAAGCCAAGGATCCATACTTATAGGCTATCTAAGTCCGATTTCTCTATTGTATTTGAGAATTTTTCTATAAAATTTGTTTGTCACTCATTTGGACCAATGGGAAATTAAAGCCAAGGATCCGTACTTATAGGCTATCTAAGTCCGATTTCTCTATTGTATTTGAGAATTTTTCTATAAAATTTGTTTGTCACTCATTTGGACCAATGGGAAATTAAAGCCAAGGATCCATACTTATAGACTATGTAAGTCCGATTTCTCTATTGTATATGAGAATTTTTCTATAAAATTTGTTTGTCACTCATTTGGACCAATGGGAAATTAAAGCCAAGGATCCATACTTATAGACTATGTAAGTCCGATTTCTCTATTGTATTTGAGAATTTTTCTATAACATTTGTTTGTCACTCATTTGGACCAATGGGAACTTAAAGCCAAGAATCCATACTTATAGGCTATGTAAGTCCGATTTCTCAATTGTATTTTAGAATTTTTCTAGAAAATTTTAAAGATTAAAATTGTGTAAATTTTGTTCAGCTCTACGTGAATTTGGCTATTTGTGGGCACATATATGTTTGTCACTCATTTGGACCAATGGGAAATTAAAACCAAGGATCCATACTTATAGGCTATGTAAGTCCGATTTCTCAATTGTATTTGAGAATTTTTCTATAACATTTGTTTGTCACTCATTTGGACTAATGGGAACTTAA
The DNA here is from genome assembly GCA_947311025.1 of Lypha dubia. Taxonomy (NCBI): domain Eukaryota; kingdom Metazoa; phylum Arthropoda; class Insecta; order Diptera; family Tachinidae; genus Lypha; species Lypha dubia. Next base: position 97,530,724 of record OX371261.1, read on the forward strand.
AGCCAAAGATCCATACTTATAGGCTATGTAAGTCCGATTTCTCAATTGTATTTGAGAATTTTTCTATAAAATTTTAAAGATTAAAATTATGTAAATTTTGTTCAGCTCTACGGGAATTTGGCTATTTGTGGGCACATTTATGTTTGTCACTCATTTGGACCAATGGGAAATTAAAGCCAAAGATCCATACTTATAGACTATGTAAGTCCGATTTCTCTATTGTATATGAGAATTTTTCTATAAAATTTGTTTGTCACTCATTTGGACCAATGGGAAATTAAAGCCAAGGATCCATACTTATAGACTATGTAAGTCCGATTTCTCTATTGTATATGAGAATTTTTCTATAAAATTTGTTTGTCACTCATTTGGACCAATGGGAAATTAAAGCCAAGGATCCATACTTATAGACTATGTAAGTCCGATTTCTCTATTGTATATGAGAATTTTTCTATAAAATTTGTTTGTCACTCATTTGGACCAATGGGAAATTAAAGCCAAGGATCCATACTTATAGACTATGTAAGTCCGATTTCTCAATTGTATTTGAGAATTTTTCTATAAAATTTGTTTGTCACTCATTTGGACCAATGGGAAATTAAAGCCAAGGATCCATACTTATAGACTATGTAAGTCCGATTTCTCTATTGTATATGAGAATTTTTCTATAAAATTTGTTTGTCACTCATTTGGACCAATGGGAAATTAAAGCCAAGGATCCATACTTATAGACTATGTAAGTCCGATTTCTCAATTGTATTTGAGAATTTTTCTATAAAATTTGTTTGTCACTCATTTGGACCAATGGGAAATTAAAGCCAAGGATCCATACTTATAGACTATGTAAGTCCGATTTCTCTATTGTATATGAGAATTTTTCTATAAAATTTGTTTGTCACTCATTTGGACTAATGAGAAATTAAAGCCAAGGATCCATACTTATAGACTATGTAAGTCCGATTTCTCTATTGTATTTGAGAATTTTTCTATAAAATTTGTTTGTCACTCATTTGGACCAATGGGAAATTAAAGCCAAGGATCCATACTTATAGACTATGTAAGTCCGATTTCTCTATTGTATATGAGAATTTTTCTATAAAATTTGTTTGTCACTCATTTGGACCAATGGGAAATTAAAACCAAGGATCCATACTTATAGGCTATGTAAGTCCGATTTCTCTATTGTATTTGAGAATTTTTCTATAAAATTTGTTTGTCACTCATTTGGACCAATGGGAAATTAAAGCCAAGGATCCGTACTTATAGGCTATCTAAGTCCGATTTCTCTATTGTATTTGAGAATTTTTCTATAAAATTTGTTTGTCACTCATTTGGACCAATGGGAAATTAAAGCCAAGGATCCATACTTATAGACTATGTAAGTCCGATTTCTCTATTGTATATGAGAATTTTTCTATAAAATTTGTTTGTCACTCATTTGGACCAATGGGAAATTAAAGCCAAGGATCCATACTTATAGACTATGTAAGTCCGATTTCTCTATTGTATTTGAGAATTTTTCTATAACATTTGTTTGTCACTCATTTGGACCAATGGGAACTTAAAGCCAAGGATCCATACTTATAGACTATGTAAGTCCGATTTCTCTATTGTATTTGAGAATTTTTCTATAAAATTTGTTTGTCACTCATTTGGACCAATGGGAAATTAAAGCCAAGGATCCATACTTATAGACTATGTAAGTCCGATTTCTCTATTGTATTTGAGAATTTTTCTATAAAATTTGTTTGTCACTCATTTGGACCAATGGGAAATTAAAGCCAAGGATCCATACTTATAGACTATGTAAGTCCGATTTCTCTATTGTATTTGAGAATTTTTCTATAAAATTTGTTTGTCACTCATTTGGACCAATGGGAAATTAAAGCCAAGGATCCATACTTATAGGCTATCTAAGTCCGATTTCTAAATTGTATTTAAGAATTTTTCTAGAAAATTTTAAAGATTAAAATTGTGTAAATTTTGTTCAGCTCTACGGGAATTTGGCTATTTGTGGGCACATTTATGTTTGTCACTCATTTGGACCAATGGGAAATTAAAGCCAAAGATCCATACTTATAGACTATCTAAGTCCGATTTCTCAATTGTATTTGAGAATTTTTCTATAAAATTTTAAAGATTAAAATTGTGTAAATTTTGTTGAGCTCTACGGGAATTTGGCTGTTTGTGGGCACATTTATGTTTGTCACTCATTTGGACCAATGGGAAATTAAAGCCAAAGATCCATACTTATAGACTATCTAAGTCCGATTTCTCAATTGTATTTGAGAATTTTTCTATAACATTTGTTTGTCACTCATTTGGACTAATGAGAAATTAAAGCCGAGGATCCATACTTATAGACTCTGTAAGTCCGATTTTTCAATTGTATTTAAGAATTTTTCTAGAAAATTTTAAAGATTAAAATTGTGTAAATTTTGTTCAGCTCTACGGGAATTTGGCTGTTTGTGGGCACATTTATGTTTGTCACTCATTTGGACCAATGGGAAATTAAAGCCAAAGATCCATACTTATAGACTCTGTAAGTCCGATTTCTCAATTGTATTTGAGAATTTTTCTATAAAATTTTAAAGATTAAAATTGTGTAAATTTTGTTGAGCTCTACGGGAATTTGGCTGTTTGTGGGCACATTTATGTTTGTCACTCATTTGGACCAATGGGAAATTAAAGCCAAAGATCCATACTTATAGACTATCTAAGTCCGATTTCTCAATTGTATTTGAGAATTTTTCTATAACATTTGTTTGTCACTCATTTGGACTAATGAGAAATTAAAGCCGAGGATCCATACTTATAGACTCTGTAAGTCCGATTTCTCAATTGTATTTGAGAATTTTTCTATAAAATTTTAAAGATTAAAATTGTTTAAATTTTGTTGAGCTCTACGGGAATTTGGCTGTTTGTGGGCACATTTATGTTTGTCACTCATTTGGACCAATGGGAAATTAAAGCCAAAGATCCATACTTATAGACTCTGTAAGTCCGATTTCTCAATTGTATTTGAGAATTTTTCTATAAAATTTTAAAGATTAAAATTGTGTAAATTTTGTTGAGCTCTACGGGAATTTGGCTGTTTGTGGGCACATTTATGTTTGTCACTCATTTGGACCAATGGGAAATTAAAGCCAAAGATCCATACTTATAGACTCTGTAAGTCCGATTTCTCAATTGTATTTGAGAATTTTTCTATAAAATTTTAAAGATTAAAATTGTGTAAATTTTGTTGAGCTCTACGGGAATTTGGCTGTTTGTGGGCACATTTATGTTTGTCACTCATTTGGACCAATGGGAAATTAAAGCCAAGGATCCATACTTATAGACTATGTTAGTCCGATTTCTCAATTGTATTTGAGAATTTTTCTATAACATTTGTTTGTCACTCATTTGGACTAATGAGAAATTAAAGCCGAGGATCCATACTTATAGGCTATGTAAGTCCGATTTCTCAATTGTATTTGAGAATTTTTCTATAACATTTGTTTGTCACTCATTTGGACCAATTGGAAATTAAAGCCAAGGATCCATACTTATAGACTATCTAAGTCCGATTTCTCAATTGTATTTGAGAATTTTTCTATAACATTTGTTTGTCACTCATTTGGACTAATGAGAAATTAAAGCCGAGGATCCATACTTATAGACTCTGTAAGTCCGATTTCTCAATTGTATTTGAGAATTTTTCTATAAAATTTTAAAGATTAAAATTGTGTAAATTTTGTTGAGCTCTACGGGAATTTGGCTGTTTGTGGGCACATTTATGTTTGTCACTCATTTGGACCAATGGGAAATTAAAGCCAAAGATCCATACTTATAGACTCTGTAAGTCCGATTTCTCAATTGTATTTGAGAATTTTTCTATAAAATTTTAAAGATTAAAATTGTGTAAATTTTGTTGAGCTCTACGGGAATTTGGCTGTTTGTGGGCACATTTATGTTTGTCACTCATTTGGACCAATGGGAAATTAAAGCCAAAGATCCATACTTATAGACTATGTTAGTCCGATTTCTCAATTGTATTTGAGAATTTTTCTATAAAATTTTAAAGATTAAAATTGTGTAAATTTTGTTCAGCTCTACGGGAATTTGGCTATTTGTGGGCACATTTATGTTTGTCACTCATTTGGACCAATGGGAAATTAAAGCCAAGGATCCATACTTATAGACTATCTAAGTCCGATTTCTCAATTGTATTTGAGAATTTTTCTATAAAATTTTAAAGATTAAAATTGTGTAAATTTTGTTCAGCTCTACGGTAATTTGGCTATTTGTGGGCACATTTATGTTTGTCACTCATTTGGACCAATGGGAAATTAAAGCCAAGGATCCATACTTATAGACTATCTAAGTCCGATTTCTCAATTGTATTTGAGAATTTTTCTATAAAATTTTAAAGATTAAAATTGTGTAAATTTTGTTCAGCTGTACGGGAATTTGGCTGTTTGTGGGCACATTTATGTTTGTCACTTATTTGGACCAATGGGAAATTAAAGCCAAGGATCCATACTTATAGACTATCTTATTCCGATTTCTCAATTGTATTTGAGAATTTTTCTATAAAATTTGTTTGTCACTCATTTGGGCTAATGAGAAATTAAAGCCGAGGATCCATACTTATAGACTCTGTAAGTCCGATTTCTCAATTGTATTTGAGAATTTTTCTATAAAATTTTAAAGATTAAAATTGTGTAAATTTTGTTCAGCTCTACGGGAATTTGGCTATTTGTGGGCACATTTATGTTTGTCACTCATTTGGACCAATGGGAAATTAAAGCCAAGGATCCATACTTATAGACTATCTAAGTCCGATTTCTCAATTGTATTTGAGAATTTTTCTATAAAATTTTAAAGATTAAAATTGTGTAAATTTTGTTCAGCTCTACGGGAATTTGGCTATTTGTGGGCACATTTATGTTTGTCACTCATTTGGACCAATGGGAAATTAAAGCCAAGGATCCATACTTATAGACTATGTTAGTCCGATTTCTCAATTGTATTTGAGAATTTTTCTATAACATTTGTTTGTCACTCATTTGGACTAATGAGAAATTAAAGCCGAGGATCCATACTTATAGACTCTGTAAGTCCGATTTCTCAATTGTATTTGAGAATTTTTCTATAAAATTTTAAAGATTAAAATTGTGTAAATTTTGTTCAGCTCTACGGGAATTTGGCTATTTGTGGGCACATTTATGTTTGTCACTCATTTGGACCAATGGGAAATTAAAGCCAAGGATCCATACTTATAGACTATCTAAGTCCGATTTCTCAATTGTATTTGAGAATTTTTCTATAACATTTGTTTGTCACTCATTTGGACTAATGAGAAATTAAAGCCGAGGATCCATACTTATAGACTCTGTAAGTCCGATTTCTCAATTGTATTTGAGAATTTTTCTATAAAATTTTAAAGATTAAAATTGTGTAAATTTTGTTCAGCTCTACGGGAATTTGGCTATTTGTGGGCACATTTATGTTTGTCACTTATTTGGACCAATGGGAAATTAAAGCCAAGGATCCATACTTATAGACTATCTAAGTCCGATTTTTTAATTGTATTTGAGAATTTTTCTATAAAATTTGTTTGTCACTCATTTGGACTAATGAGAAATTAAAGCCGAGGATCCATACTTATAGACTCTGTAAGTCCGATTTCTCAATTGTATTTAAGAATTTTTCTAGAAAATTTTAAAGATTAAAATTGTGTAAATTTTGTTCAGCTCTACGGGAATTTGGCTGTTTGTGGGCACATTTATGTTTGTCACTCATTTGGACCAATGGGAAATTAAAGCCAAAGATCCATACTTATAGACTCTGTAAGTCCGATTTCTCAATTGTATTTGAGAATTTTTCTATAAAATTTTAAAGATTAAAATTGTGTAAATTTTGTTGAGCTCTACGGGAATTTGGCTGTTTGTGGGCACATTTATGTTTGTCACTCATTTGGACCAATGGGAAATTAAAGCCAAAGATCCATACTTATAGACTATCTAAGTCCGATTTCTCAATTGTATTTGAGAATTTTTCTATAACATTTGTTTGTCACTCATTTGGACTAATGAGAAATTAAAGCCGAGGATCCATACTTATAGACTCTGTAAGTCCGATTTCTCAATTGTATTTGAGAATTTTTCTATAAAATTTTAAAGATTAAAATTGTTTAAATTTTGTTGAGCTCTACGGGAATTTGGCTGTTTGTGGGCACATTTATGTTTGTCACTCATTTGGACCAATGGGAAATTAAAGCCAAAGATCCATACTTATAGACTCTGTAAGTCCGATTTCTCAATTGTATTTGAGAATTTTTCTATAAAATTTTAAAGATTAAAATTGTGTAAATTTTGTTGAGCTCTACGGGAATTTGGCTATTTGTGGGCACATTTATGTTAGTCACTCATTTGGACCAATGGGAAATTAAAGCCAAGGATCCATACTTATAGACTATGTTAGTCCGATTTCTCAATTGTATTTGAGAATTTTTCTATAACATTTGTTTGTCACTCATTTGGACTAATGAGAAATTAAAGCCGAGGATCCATACTTATAGACTCTGTAAGTCCGATTTCTCAATTGTATTTGAGAATTTTTCTATAACATTTGTTTGTCACTCATTTGGACCAATTGGAAATTAAAGGCAAGGATCCATACTTATAGACTATCTAAGTCCGATTTCTCAATTGTATTTGAGAATTTTTCTATAACATTTGTTTGTCACTCATTTGGACTAATGAGAAATTAAAGCCGAGGATCCATACTTATAGACTCTGTAAGTCCGATTTCTCAATTGTATTTGAGAATTTTTCTATAAAATTTTAAAGATTAAAATTGTGTAAATTTTGTTGAGCTCTACGGGAATTTGGCTGTTTGTGGGCACATTTATGTTTGTCACTCATTTGGACCAATGGGAAATTAAAGCCAAAGATCCATACTTATAGACTCTGTAAGTCCGATTTCTCAATTGTATTTGAGAATTTTTCTATAAAATTTTAAAGATTAAAATTGTGTAAATTTTGTTGAGCTCTACGGGAATTTGGCTGTTTGTGGGCACATTTATGTTTGTCACTCATTTGGACCAATGGGAAATTAAAGCCAAAGATCCATACTTATAGTTTATGTTAGTCCGATTTCTCAATTGTATTTGAGAATTTTTCTATAAAATTTTAAAGATTAAAATTGTGTAAATTTTGTTCAGCTCTACGGGAATTTGGCTATTTGTGGGCACATTTATGTTTGTCACTCATTTGGACCAATGGGAAATTAAAGCCAAGGATCCATACTTATAGACTATCTAAGTCCGATTTCTCAATTGTATTTGAGAATTTTTCTATAAAATTTTAAAGATTAAAATTGTGTAAATTTTGTTCAGCTCTACGGGAATTTGGCTATTTGTGGGCACATTTATGTTTGTCACTCATTTGGACCAATGGGAAATTAAAGCCAAGGATCCATACTTATAGACTATCTAAGTCCGATTTCTCAATTGTATTTGAGAATTTTTCTATAAAATTTTAAAGATTAAAATTGTGTAAATTTTGTTCAGCTGTACGGGAATTTGGCTGTTTGTGGGCACATTTATGTTTGTCACTTATTTGGACCAATGGGAAATTAAAGCCAAGGATCCATACTTATAGACTATCTTATTCCGATTTCTCAATTGTATTTGAGAATTTTTCTATAAAATTTTAAAGATTAAAATTGTGTAAATTTTGTTGAGCTCTACGGGAATTTGGCTATTTGTGAGCACATATAAGTTTGTCACTCATTTGGACCAATGGGAAATTAAAGCCAAAGATCCATACTTATAGACTATGTTAGTCCGATTTCTCAATTGTATTTGAGAATTTTTCTATAAAATTTTAAAGATTAAAATTGTGTAAATTTTGTTGAGCTCTACGGGAATTTGGCTGTTTGTAGGCACATTTATGTTTGTCACTCATTTGGACCAATGGGAAATTAAAGCCAAAGATCCATACTTATAGACTATGTTAGTCCGATTTCTCAATTGTATTTGAGAATTTTTCTATAACATTTGTTTGTCACTCATTTGGACTAATGAGAAATTAAAGCCGAGGATCCATACTTATAGACTCTGTAAGTCCGATTTCTCAATTGTATTTGAGAATTTTTCTATAAAATTTTAAAGATTAAAATTGTGTAAATTTTGTTCAGCTCTACGGGAATTTGGCTGTTTGTGGGCACATTTATGTTTGTCACTTATTTGGACCAATGGGAAATTAAAGCCAAAGATCCATACTTATAGACTATGTTAGTCCGATTTCTCAATTGTATTTGAGAATTTTTCTATAAAATTTTAAAGATTAAAATTGTGTAAATTTTGTTGAGCTCTACGGGAATTTGGCTGTTTGTAGGCACATTTATGTTTGTCACTCATTTGGACCAATGGGAAATTAAAGCCAAAGATCCATACTTATAGACTATCTAAGTCCGATTTTTTAATTGTATTTGAGAATTTTTCTATAACATTTGTTTGTCACTCATTTGGACTAATGAGAAATTAAAGCCGAGGATCCATACTTATAGACTCTGTAAGTCCGATTTCTCAATTGTATTTGAGAATTTTTCTATAAAATTTTAAAGATTAAAATTGTGTAAATTTTGTTCAGCTCTACGGGAATTTGGCTGTTTGTGGGCACATTTATGTTTGTCACTTATTTGGACCAATGGGAAATTAAAGCCAAGGATCCATACTTATAGACTATCTAAGTCCGATTTTTTAATTGTATTTGAGAATTTTTCTATAAAATTTTAAAGATTAAAATTGTGTAAATTTTGTTGAGCTCTACGGGAATTTGGCTGTTTGTGGGCACATTTATGTTTGTCACTTATTTGGACCAATGGGAAATTAAAGCCAAGGATCCATACTTATAGACTATCTAAGTCCGATTTTTTAATTGTATTTGAGAATTTTTCTATAAAATTTTAAAGATTAAAATTGTGTAAATTTTGTTGAGCTCTACGGGAATTTGGCTGTTTGTGGGCACATTTATGTTTGTCACTTATTTGGACCAATGGGAAATTAAAGCCAAGGATCCATACTTATAGACTATCTTATTCCGATTTCTCAATTGTATTTGAGAATTTTTCTATAAAATTTTAAAGATTAAAATTGTGTAAATTTTGTTGAGCTCTACGGGAATTTGGCTATTTGTGGGCACATTTATGTTTGTCACTCATTTGGACCAATGGGAAATTAAAGCCAAGGATACATACTGATAGACTATGTTAGTCCGATTTCTCAATTGTATTTGAGAATTTTTCTATAAAATTTTAAAGATTAAAATTGTGTAAATTTTGTTGAGCTCTACGGGAATTTGGCTATTTGTGAGCACATATAAGTTTGTCACTCATTTGGACCAATGGGAAATTAAAGCCAAGGATCCATACTTACAGACTTTGTTAGTCCGATTTCTGTATGGGAGCTGCCACGCCCATTAGCCCGATCCCGCCCATTTTTTTTCACAACTCTTCAGATTAGTTTGATATGTACATGTGCAAAGTTTCAGAACTCTTGCTGTCATAGTACTCCAGATATTATATGTTAAAACTTTGTATGAGATCTACCACGCTCACTTGTCCAATCACGCCTATTTTCACTCCAGCTGCTAATATTATTAATTTATGCACTCCTACAAAGTTTGAAGGCTCTAACTATTATATAACTCTAGATATTTGATATTAAATATTTATTTTGTATGATAGCTGCCACGCCCACTTGTCCGATCCCGCCCATTTTTGTCCTGATTATCACATGAGTAACATATGTACTATTGCAATGTTTCAAAACTCTTGCTATCACAATAGTCAAGATATATGTTGTTATTTAATTTATGTGGGAGGGGCCACGCCCACTAAATTTCATATGTGCACCCTCCACAAAGACCCCAATCACCCCTGAAAATTTCATTGAAATCGGGCAAGCCGTCTAGGAGGAGTATGCGCACAGGAAGTTTTGCACTTAATTTTATATATATAGATTACTAAAAAATAAAATAAAAAATTTGTGGGGTTGGACCCAAATCAATCAATCAAAATATATTTGGCCTATTTATTGCATTATTACGTACGATTTACGTTCTGGTCACTTTGGAGTGAATTTCATAATTACTAGAAATATTTGTCTGTTCATACGATATATTGTTTACCTTCTGTGGTATACATTTATTGTACGTACATATTTATACCGCGTGTATCGTGCTCTTTACCGCAATATAAATTCATAAATTAAAATGTCACTCGATCAGTTTATTCGATTAGCCGACAGCATTGTCCAATTTGATTTAGATATTGCTGACAACGCCTATCCGACTACATCCCCTCATGCTCTCGAAGTCCATCAATATGAAATCCGATCAACGTGGAATAGAGTGAAGGTAGCATATGAGAAGTTTCTTTCAGATTATGAAAGTTCCGACGACGAAAAACAAGATCGTAAGGAGTTAGAATCTTACAAGGTTAAGTACCAAGGTACTTATATTACATATTGTAACTGTATGTCCAAACTCTCTGAGCTCCTGGAACTTAGAAGGCTTGAATCCTTCGCTGAGAGGCCATCTGGAAGTGCTAATACTGCACTCCAAAATTCTTCAAAGTCTTCTGACCTTACCAGTTTCCACCTTCCTCCTTGTGGCATTGAAGTATTCAATGGAGACTATTTATCTTGGCCCACATTCCGTGATTTATTCACCGCTATTTATATTAAGAACACTAAAATTACCCCAATAGAAAAGCTATTGCATCTTACTAAGAAAACTGTAGACGAGCCAAAGTGCATTGCTCAAAAGAGCCCACTGACTAATGAAGGGTTCGATCTAGCATGGGCAAATCTGTGCGCTAGGTCTGAGAACAGACGACTGCTTATTAATGGCCAACTGCGAATTTTGTTCAACCTATAGTCCATCACTTCAGAGTCAGGTAAATCCATTAAACAGCTGCAACGCGACATCAACTCGTCCATGTGGATCCTTAAACTTTATAAAATTGCCGTTGCCAGTTGGGATCCCATCTTTGTCTTTCTTTGCACCAATCGACTTCTTCAGAATACGCTTAGTTTATGGGAACAGAGTCTTACGGATAAAAGCTCTATTCCTAAGTGGTCAGCTTTAGATAATTTTTTGACAAGTCGATGTAGAACACTAGAATCTATTGCAGAAAGCTCCGCGAATTTCAAGCCGACAGATTATAAAAATAAAACCTCTACTGTGTCTAAGAAAATTAACACTTTTTAAAATAATGTCTCGAACTTTAAATGTACATTATGTCGAAATGAATCTCACAAGATTCGCAGTTGCCCCAATTTCTTAAAGCTGGACATCTCGCAGAGATTTTCTGAAATAAAAAAGCAAGGCGTATGCTTAAACTGTTTCTCCAAGACACATGGAGTCAAAAACTGTACTAGCAAACACACTTGTTTCAAATGCATGAGGCGACATAACACATTACTTCATAAAGAGAATAGTGACTCTAGTATTTCACCCGCATCCAATCCGAATACAAATTCTAAGTTGAATCCAAGCTCACCTCAGTTTTCAACTAACACGAGCTCTCATCATATACAGTCCGCCTCCAACTCAAAAGGAATTTTAGTTTCAGATCGTTTATTTAACCTTCTAATGTTACCTTCTAAGGCAACGAATGCTCAAATTTCAGGTCTGAACAACACCATTTCAGCTAAGGTTGAAAAACAATGTACAGTAACACTTAGTTCAAGGTTTGACTATAATGTTAAAATTTCAGTTACTGCACTTGTTGTTCCACATTTAGCCGGAAACCTTCCATCGCAACCTACAGATTATTCTTCCTTTTCAAATATTCCCAATATACCCCTCGCTGACCCCTTCTTTTATCAAATCTCGAAAATAGATTTTTTGATAGGAGCGGATCTGTTCCCTTCTATTATCCTCTCAGGAATCAGACACCAAATTTGTGGTTCCTTAATGGCACAAGACACAAAAAATTCTCCAAAACATAATCCTAAAGTAGCCTCGTACGCAACTGAAATCTCTTTAGCCAAATAGATTTCACGTATTTGGGAGTTGGAGAATATAGCACGGAAAAAATGCCTTTCATCTGCCGACCAATTCTGTGAAGATCTCTATATAAGATACACAAAGAGGGATGCCAGCTGTAGATACACAGTTCCATTGCCTTTTAAGGAAGGGTATCCCGAAAAAATTAGTATCGGGCAATGGAGGACTAGTGCCATGGCACAGTTTCTAAGAAATGAAGCGAGATTGCTTCGAACTCCATCATTTAAAGAAGAATACGACACAGTGGTTCAAAAGTATGATAATTTAGAACATATGGTTGAGGTTCCGTCCCTGGGTATAAGAACAAATCCACTTCACTATTATTTGCCTCATCATGCCGTCATTAAACCAGATAGCACTACTACAAAAGTTCGTGTGGTTTTTAATGCCTCTTCGGCAACTTCAAACGGAGTAAGTCTTAACGATATACTCCATACAGGTCTAATATTACAAAATGTCTTAACTCTGTTAATCCTCAAATGGCAATATAAGTTCAAATAATAATTACGTTTATTCGTAATAATAATAATATAAAAATGTTAATAATTTTTTATAACATATTTTTATAACTTTTGTAGATATTTTGGTTCATTTAAAGCTAAAATAAATTGTTTATTTTGATTTAATGTAGGTAATAATTTTTATATGCCATGAAGCACTTGAAAATTTTAAGTTAAAAAAATACATTAGAAAATAAATCGTCTAATGAAACATTTAAAATAAACAAAAAGTTACTTTAACTTTTTTGGGAAATTATTTTACATGTTATGACCGAGACTACACAATTGTGCGATGTCCTGTTTACAAAAAAGGACCTTGTAAAATAGTAATGTGGGCAAATTTTAGACTAACTGTGAAAGAATTATTTCGATAATGATGATTAAGAGGAATTTATATGCAATATAAAGTACAGGTCTGAAAGGGATACATACATACGAGTACATACTACGAGTACATAATACAATATCAAAATAATTTTTTTTTAACCTTTTTATTTGAAACATATTTTAAACACATTTTTTATAATAATTTTGATTTATCTTGGGTTAGTACCTGTTTTTTAGCGCAAGTGATTGAGATTTCTCGATCATTTTTGTTCAAACTCACTGCACCAGCAAAATGATTAAAATTTAGTGGCAGTTACTTTGACGTATCCATATACTTAATCGTTATACATAGAAATAAAAATAAAAACGAAAATTTAATTATAAAATACAATTTATATAGATTTATTTCCGTTGTTGTGAATGGTCCTTTTGGTTCCATATTTTTAAAAGTTGCAATGGAGTCTGGAAAAGGTTTAAACAAATTTGAAGCAACTGGAGTTTTAGAATAATAATCAGCCTTATTGTGTTTGGCGTTATTTTTTCCAAAAACACTACTAGTTACAATTTTAGCTGCAATTGTTCTTTATTTCAATTTGAAAACTGTTAAAAAATTTTTACATTTTTAGTGATATTTTTGTTAATTATAAAAAAAATCAAATAAAATTTCCTGAAAAATCAACACAAATTAGACGGTTAAATCTTTACTTATATATGTCATTCATTAACTACAATACATTAATTTATGAAAACCCAAACTCAATATATTTTTAAGTCGCGTATTTGGAGAGTTAACCCTCCAAAACAAAAATTTGATTTAAAAAAAATAGTTAGGTCTTTTCTATATTAAGGTAACGATATTTACATACATATAAATAGATTTATATTTAATTGCAATTAAAAAATTTAGTTGTTTTGTAAAGAAAATTTAACTTGCACATTTCCTGAAACGCCATTGACATGCTTCGGGGGGTATAGAAATATTTTCTTTTATATATCGTCCCGCTATTTTATGCATCTGCGAGTGATCTTCGCTTACGGCACACATTGAGTAATCGCCTTGATGGAATACAACACGATCATCATCCACAAAGTCAATGTCCCAAACAAATCCCTTATCTAGTTTTCTTATATCCCAACCCAATATTTCGTGCTCCTTTGTGGAATCCATTTTTAAAAACATGTTTGTATAATAACTGCTCTCAATCAATACATTAAATTTATATCCATTATTAAAATATTCGTATCTGAGAAACTGAAAATAGCTGGTTTCATCTACTGTATTATTGTCATGCCGAAGTGATATTTTTTTATTTTCGATTAGTTTTTCATCGTCATTTTTCTTGGCAGTATATAAATATTGTGAATATTGAACATTAAGTAGACAAATTTTGTTCTCGGTGAAGAAATAACGTCCCTCGTTAGGCATTTCATACCAAATACGATAAACTCTTTCTTTTGTGGGCTCATCTAAAAAGCCGTATCGCAAATCTGTAAGCAATTTAAACAAATTGACAGCATATGAAATCAAATATCTCTTTCCATTATTCGGGTTTGAAGGATATTTTTCGTATAAATTCATTTGAGCTTTCACCATACGGGCATAACTTTTGATATATGTAAAGCTGTCCTCTATAGCTTTGGCAAATATTAAATTAATGTCATCCAAATTTAGGTTGGCGTTAAATTGATTAATTATCTTGTCGGTGTTGTCCATATTAATGGCAGCGACTAGTAAATTTTTATTTGCATCTATTGCATTATTTCTTATCTCATCATCAGTGACACTGGAGATAAGCTGAAATTGTTGGATACCACTTAATGCCAAAATAAGAAACAACCTGAATGTTTTCATTTTGAAAACTAAAACTGAACTGTTGCTGATACAAAAATGCAAGCCTCTTACTTAAATTTAATTGCTACTAATGTTAAAATATGTTTATGCATATATTTTCATGTTAATTAGTTTTCATATTGTTTAAAATCGACAATAACAAGAATCGTAATTCAAATTTTTATTTCAGTTAAAATAAGACAACACTTATAAATCATATCTGTAATGTATTACATTAACATATTCCAATTTATTCAAAGACATGTGTTTTCTTTAAGCTTTGAATCAGAACTGGTTTATTTGCTTTTTTTCATCTTATGAGTACATATAACTATAACTGTCAATCCTTAATAATTCAATGTTAACAGTTTACAATTACAATTAACTAATTTTAAGTATAAGAAATAATTAAAGAGTAACATAACAAGTTATAAAGATATGAAAAGCAAGTTAGGGTGACCGTAAGAAAAGACATACTTAACAAAATCAATTTGATTTAATGCTACAATATTATTATTCTACTAAACCTACAAATGCTATAAATTTAACTAAGATAACAATTTTTATTTAAGATCTTATTTTCTTAATAATGAAGTTGCGCCTTTAGAAAATGTGTCTTTTGATAACAGAAATTTGATGAAGATACGCAAAATTCAACAATTGATGTCAAAGAAATAATAATGTTTTTTAACTGGCACCAGATAAAAACTATGCACGTTTAGATAAAAATTATACAGAATTTTTTTCTCATTTACATACCTATATCATTTTCATAATAATTTTTAAGAGTACGAAAAACAATGAATGCAGAAATTAAAATGATAAAAGAAATTTTTGAAAATAATTTTTAACTAAATTCTCTTTTAAATTTGCCTGGCATTTTATTATCTTTAAATCGCTTAAAAAGTGGACTTTATGTATCGAGCTTTAAACCACTTTTTTCAAAATTTTTGGGGGATGTGATGGTGGTAAATGGCATCTGATCGGGGTCAAAACTAGGCGAAAACGGGACAAAATCCACGAAAAGCTTTACGACTGTCCCTGAATCGCCCCTGCTGGGGTAAAATGTAAAACCGAAGACCACTAATATTGCCCCCTAAATTTTTTATAAACATGTTAACCGCCCATTAGCGCTCCTCAAGGGGCTCTCATACTAAATATTATTTTTCTTATAAAATTAAGCCTCACCGCCCTAACTAGGTCTAGAGTGCTCCTTTAAAAATGAAGTATTTTTCATACCCCAATATATTTTCGGAACGTATCTAGCCACCATATTCAATCATTAGGGTAATCCTCATACAAAAATTTTTAATTAATGAAAAAATTACATATACAAAATATTTCTAGAAAATTTTATTTCATGTTTATATCTAGCGTTGTCAATCCGGCAATTTTTTGTGTTTTTTCTTGCGGGCATAGGTGTATATTTATCTGCGTTTTAAAATGCAGATTTAAGGATTTTATGCAGCAACTCTTCGCTTTACAACTTATCTTTCGTACGATTTCAATCATCAGTAAGAACGAAATATTACAGCCAGCAATCTTAAAGGAAAGCCCAAATCAAGACACATTTTGAAAATCAAGCGAAATTTCTCATTATTATTAGTCCATATGTAGTAAAAGGATCCTCAAATTAATTTTAATACATATAATTTTTTTGCTTACGCGATAAATTTGTTCCTCGAAAACTCGCGTAAAAATACAAATAGTTTCCATATTAAATGGACCATTAAGAAATTTATGGAGCTACAAATACGAAGCTAAGCACAAAGAATTTAAAATATATTCACATAACGTCACGAAAAAATATTTCAAAATCGTTTTCATTTAAACAACAAATGCGTTTCGCAATTTTTCTTCTTCAACCAAAGTCTCCACAAGAATTTATTTTTAAAAAAGAAATAAAGGACTCCAAACTAAAAGAGTTAATAAGCAGCAAATTGAAAATCAGTGCCAAAAATCTGAATTTGTTAGGTTCAGCAGATATTTATGGCTATAATTATAAAGCAAAATCAATTGTTGCCAAATTTACTGATGACATAACTTTATATAGCATTGAACATATTATAAAAGCCAATGATCATGAAGTGTATTTATGTTGTCAAAAAGTAAGTGCAGAGTACAAAACTCATTTTATGGCTTTTGAAGTAACAAACCGTATCAACATTTACGAATTTCTATGCATTAAAGATATTCTTGGTCCTCCAACAGAAATGGTTAAAACTAATTTGGGCAAACAATTTGTAAAACTAAAAGAGTTTTATCGCAGCATTTATTAAAATATTTTTAGATAAACATAGTTTCCAAAAATTTTCCAAATATTCAAACATTTTCGAAAAGTGCCTCTTTCAAAAAATACTTTAATCAAAAATAATAAAAACTAACTGCATATTTGAATTCAGCCGTCCAAAGAAAAGAAAATAATATATTATATTATTTTTTTCAACTACTTCAAGATTGTGAAGAAAACAAAATTGAAGATTTCGAATTATATAATTTGTTAGTAGAGTGGAAAACACTCATTTTCAAGGTAATTGATTGATTGGAAAAGAAATTTGGGGGTAAGTGGTTTCTTAAAAAGATTTTGATACTCCTGGTTTAGAAGTTCTATTTTTTTTTGGTTATTTGTAGTACATAACAAATTATTAGAGATTTCAAAACATAATAAATCGTCTGTCAACGCTAAAAAATTTATAATAAATTTTTATACAACATCTTCAAACGGAACAAGATCTCCAATTAAAAGTGGCAAATAATGACAAAATGGAATCATTTCCTTCGCGGTCAATTTTAGCCTTTTATTTTCCAATTCTTTAATCAAAAATTGATGTTTCTCAGAACCTTTATCTCTCCCTACATATGAAAACGACTGTAATTGACAGTTAACAATATTTAAGTCAAAATATAATGACAAGTTCCTTCATAAATATCATGCATGATATCTACAGAAAAGTTGTCGGTTACGTGGAATGAAGGTATAGTGTTAAATATACTATTTGACACTATTCCGGTCTCTGGAAATGGCTTATTTGTCATACTTTCTCTGTAATTCACTATATTTCTCCATTCTTTTGGAATCTTCAAACACGATTTTTGTGTTTCACTTTTTTTCATTTGGCAAAATCTACAAAAATAATTTGCTAAAAATTACTTAGAAAAGTTTAGTATAGAGTTTAAGCCAAGATTATCCCCTAAGATTAAACCCAAAATAAAATGAACTTTTTTATTTCCAGATTTCGTTTTTATGTGTATGCCTTCTAATTCGATTTTTTTTTAAACTTCTACTAGTGGTAAAAAACATTTATTACTACCATGAGTCTTCACATCACATGAATTTACAGAGCAGGCTAAGAAAACTGTATCCAATTTTGATGATTTAGTTGGTAGACATGGAAAGCTGTAATAAACATTACACATTGCTTGTCTAGTAGCTTTGGGACCTATTGGATTGTTTATTCCAAAATCATCCACATAAATAAAATATGGAATTGTTAATTTTTGCGGATACATTTTAGACTTTTGACGCCACAATTCACCTTGTATGAAATTGACTTAGTTTTTATTTATTTTTATTATCTCCACATAGTCAAGAGTATTATCTAGAAAATCATTACTTCCAACATTTTTTTAAATTGGACCTCAATTGGCATTAATGTGCCCACGAACTTTAAATTTTTACCTATTTTGTATGAATGTGGATTGGAAATTAGATCCATTTCTATCATATTCTTATTGAGAGTCAACAAAATTTCTACTTTCACACGATTCTATATCAAAATCTAAATTCTCACGGATAAACAGTGAGGTACCTCCATAACCATCAGCCCTGCAACAGTGAACAGAGCTATAGCCAGCGATATTGTAAAGTTGAATTTGCTTCTTTTCAATCCATGATTCCTGTACTCGTACTGCTACAATACAAGGTAGCCGTGGTAACATTGCAATTAAATTTTTAAATTTATTAAATTTTGTTATTGATGAAATACTTCTAATGTTTATAGATATTATATTGAAAAAGGAACTTGTAATATTGTTAAAATAATTTTCAAAAGATTTTAAGTTTGAAAAGTATTGATTATTTAACATAATATAAAAAAAACATTAATGAAAAATCAAATTTATAAATACTGTTACTACGATGATAAATAAACTTCATTTACATCTTCCTCTGGAGCATTTTGGGATCTTAGGTTCCTTGGGCGGCTCACTGTAGCCTCTAATAACAGATTATCCACATCTTCCTCATTTGTTATCACTCTTGATTTAGACAATTCGCTTCTTTTTACAAAAACTCTACCACCAGCTGCATACACAGCACGATAACCAACTTCCTTTAACGATTTTGCATAATTTAATAGGCCAAGAGTTTCTCTACTCAAAAAGTCGCTCACAAAAACAGTTTTAGTAGCCTCGTTTTCCTTCAATATTGGTTTAACCGACATCATTTTTTCCTTTGATTTTTTAGAATTGAACTTTACGACAACCATATGCTTTTCGTTTTGTTTAACTGTTTGCTTTGCATTTTTGTTATTCCTCTTTTTAATGAAATAGGCATCACCAATGCACTCAGGCTCCAATACTACACCGGCATCACTAGTAAGTTTTAAAACAATGTCTAAAGCTGACGTTCCAGTTGTAATAGTAACGCCACTTACTAAGCAATCGTTCTTAACACGCTGATCATTTAAGTATTTAATTGAACTTTTTAAATCTTTCACTTCTGCTTTCAAAAACTTATTTTCTTTTTGCACCGATTCCAATTGCTTTTTATTTTCAGCAACACCCTTCAATATATCGTCATATTGCTTTGACATAAAATTCATGGTATCTTGCAGCAGAGACAGCTGATCAAGTTTTTTCAATTCTGTTTTTATTTCATTTAATTCTGCTTTAAGAGTACCACTATTATTATCGCATATATGGTATATGTACATATTCTTCGGTTTCATGTTTTAATAAATACTCATATCTTCGCTTGTCTAAATTAGTACAAACTACATGGAATTTTTTAATGCACTTGTCACATTCAATAAATTCTTCTTCTTCTGCTATCTCCAAACTACATTTGTTGCAAATAATTTTATTGGTTTTAATGCTGCGACGTACTTTTGGAGGCATTCTTCACAAATTTTAAACTCCCGGTAGATTAATTATAATAAACCACAAGTATTTTTAATTAAAACTCGCAAATTAAACTGATTTAATTAACTTTAAAATAATTGGCAGTGACTTTCGTTAATATTTTTCTTTATTGTATTTATATCAGATTTGGATATACTTATGTATTATTAAAGGCATGTAATTTAACAACAAATTCGGTGGCATAATTGTACAAAACATTTAACTGTTCACTGTAAGTAACTTTCGTTCCTTCATTTACAACATTAGAACCAATGTATTCGACATAAGGAAGAATTTTCTGTGTATTTTTTATTTTTGTTACATTGGAAATATGTATTACTATTAGCATGCTTTTTGGAGCACCTTGCTCTATCTATGTCTTGTTGTTTAACATGACTACAAACGTGCCTCTTAAATGAACGTTGTGTTTTAAACTTTTGATAGCATTTATTAAATTTACATTGATATATTTCTGGCCCTCCAACTGTACGACAAAAATTTAAATGTTTAAAAAAGTTATTTGGGCAAACAAATAGCTTGTCGCATAAAAAGCAACTTATATTAAATACCATATTAGGTACAACAGTAATTACACTGTACAACACAAAAAAAAAATACAAGGTCCGACCAAAAAATTTTGATAGAAGAGACAAAAAAAAAGAAACGTGTATCGTTGTTTTGAACGTTTACATCTGGGTTTCATTTTAGGGGGGGTTAAGTTCCCCCCAAATGCAAATATTGTATTGTAAATCGGCAGAGAAAATCGAGTAAAGCTTACGTTTAAAGTATATGGTGTGTTCAGCAAATTTATGTAAAATGTTACGGAAAACATTTTTGTAGAATTTGTTAACTCTAACTCCTCTCCCCAGCTGTTCTTTGCAGGGCTGCCAGAGTTGTGATTTGAGTGTTTTATTAAAAAAAATAAAACTTTACATATAATATTTGTTTTGGCAAAAATGTCCAATTGTTTGGAAAAATTAGATTTGTTTTGCTATATCTGCGGTAAACATACTATACCGGAATATAAACTTACGTTTTTCAATAGTAAAGTTGCAGACATCTATAAAAGGTATTTCGAGCTAGAAGTTTTTCCGGATGAACTGTGGACGCCGAAGCATTGCTGTCGCATTTGTTATAATGGCTTCATTTTGTGGTCCAAAGGTAATTAATTTTTTTTTCTAAAACTATAGCTTTATTTTTAAGCTCTCGCTGAAGGTCAACGAAATTCAATGCAGTTTGGTATTCCAATGCGGTGGTTAGATCCAAGTGAACATAATGACGCTACGTGCTACGTGTGCCAAAATAGTGATATATTAAAGTTGAATAGATATAGGCGAAAGAGTTTTGTATACCAAGCTGTACCATCAGCCATGCTCCCAGTTCCGCATTCGGAAGAACTCCCAGTACCTGTGCTACAACTTCAAAGCCCTAGTGAATATCTTGATGGAACAATCGCTGAAACAGGAAATTTTGATTCCGCAGGTAGTAATTACACAGGAATTGAATATTAATGTCGCAAGAGCATTTAAATGCATTGGCCCGGAGAGTGAATCTGTCTAAAACCAAATCAGAAATTTTAGCTGCAGACTTAAAAAGTCTTCATCTACTTGAACCTGGTGTCAATGTTACCAGCTTTCGTAAGCGTCAAGACAGCTTTCTGCCGTTCTTTTTAGTAAACGATGATAACACGTTTTTATAGCAAAACAAATCTAATTTTTTCAAACAATTGGACATTTTTGCCAAAACAAATCTTATATGTAAAGTTTTATTGTTTATTTTATTTTATTATTTTTAATAAAACACTCAAATCACAACTTTGGCAGCCCTGCAAAGATCAGCTGGGGAGAGGAGTTAGAGTTAACAAATTCTACAAAAATGTTTTCCGTAACATTTTACATAAATTTGCTGAACACACCATATACTTTAAACGTAAGCTTTATTCGATTTTCTATGCCTTTTAACAATACACAAATTGCATTTAGGGAATACTTTGCCTCCCCCTAAAATAAAACCCAGAGCAAAAAAAAATTAACTAATTAATACTTTCTATCCAAATTTGCTATCGAAGGTAAAATAACAGAGATATTACTGATTTTAAGTTAAATTTGAACTATTTTTTTTAATGCTAAATTTTTGGGGTACTTTAAAAAAATTCTTAATAAATGCGAAATTAACCCTAAGCTCTCTTTTTTGTGTGTCTTATTTCTGACCTTCTGGTTAAATTTACTGTTTTGATGTGTTCAGGGACTTATAGTAAAATTTCCCGGCAAATATTTTTGCGGAACATTTCAACCCCTTAAATGCCTGTTTTAATGGTGTTTTTTGCTATTTTTTAAAATAAGGACAAAAAAGACCCTTATGTTGACGAGTTAGAGGGTTAATATATTCTACAAAAATGTTCCTCGTAATATTTTACATAAATTTGCTAAACACACAATATACTTTAAACGTAAGCTTTACTCGATTTTCTCTGCCGATTTACAATACAATATTTGCATTTGGGGGGAACTTTACCTCCCCCTAAAATGAAACCCAGATGTAAACTTTCAAAACGCCGATACACGTGTCTTTTTTTTTTGTCTCTTCTATCAAAATTTTTTGGTCGGATCTTGTAATTTTGGAAAAATTTTGATTTTGTTGTTCAGTGTTATAAATAACTTTTTTTTCTAGAATTTTGTTTTCACTTTTATTTTGCTGTTGTACCGTCACAATAATATCAACTGAAGCATATGTATGTATATATCATTTTTATTTGTCCAGCAACCGAAGAACAAATTCGTTTTATTTCTTTTTTATGAACACCCAACAAAAACAATGCTAAATATAATGTTGCATAGTAACAATAACTAAATGTATATGTATGCAAATCAAAGTACTGCTGCCATCGTTCATTCGTCTACTTTGATTAAAAAATTTATGGTACTAAATAGTTTAAGATCAAACATGGGTGCTTACTGGGTTTTATCAAACATAATATTTACCGTTGTGCACAATACCACCTACATATGTACATACATATGTATGTATACATAAATACATATGTACCTTCGCAATGCAACAAGAATTTTGTTAAGCGTTTGTTGAAAGAACTCACCGTTTTAACGAATTCAACATGTACAAGTACGTATGTATGTGTAAATATGTATTTTATTCGGTGGCAGGCAATAACCCCCCAGGAAATAACCACCAAAAAAAAATTAATTAATACCCCAAAAAATGGGGGTTTATTTCATATGTAATAAAGCCCCAATTTTTAAAATGAAACAATACCCCAACGAAATGAAATAATACCCCAAACAGAAACGAAATAATACCCCATTTTTCGGGGTATTATTTCATATGAAATAACACCCCAATTTTTAAAATGAAATAATCCCCCAAAATACATTTTGAATTAAAGGTGAAATTTTAATCTAAATGTTTAATAAAAAATTGCATGAAGATGATTAATGAAATACTTGAATAGTATGTTTAACCATAGCGCGGCGACATGGACAGCTGTAATTACAAAGCTGTAATTCAAAGGTACATACGTACCTTATTTTTATTTTGACCTAGCACCCCAATGCAATGCAGAAAATCTTTACTAAATATCGCCGTCTCGGGAAATACCATGGTGGAGAAAATCCCTATATTTTAAAATATTGGATTATTTTCAAAAAATTGAGTTGCTTACTATAGATCCCTTGCATAGCCGGCCTACGGTCGGGCTTAGGGATTTTCTCCACCATGGTATTTCCGGACACGGCGATATTTAGTAAAGATTTTCTGCACTGCATTACATACGTACCTTATTTTTATTTTGACCTGGCACCCCAATGCAATGCAGAAAATCTTTACTAAATATCGCCGTGTCGGGAAATACCATGGTGGAGAAAATCCCTAAGCCCGGCCGGAGGCCGGCTACGCGGAAAAACTTTAGTAATAAAATTCAAATATTTTAAAATATTGGATTATTTTCAAAAAATTGAGTTGCTTACTAAAGATCCCTTGCATAGCCGGCCTACGGCCGGGCTTAGGGATTTTCTCCACCATGGTATTTCCCGACACGGCGATATTTAGTAAAGATTTTCTTTCTTTTACTCAGTAAATGCTTTTGTATTGCTCAAAAAGTTTTCAGCAATTTTCAACAAAAAATTTGTTATATTAACAACAGCAATTGTTAAAACAAAATTTTAGTAATATTTGTCTAAGATTAAGACCATATTTTTGTCTGTGAATTATTAAATTTTTATTAAATTATTTTTATATATTTCGTAATAATAACAATGATTTCAACTTGAATCATTATTTAATATTAACAATCATTACTATAATCAAATATAAAGCTGCAAAAACGACAAAAATTTTTTTTAAATTATTTAATTAAAAAATTAAGTGGTATATGTTAAATTAACAAATCACTTAATTGTAGTAACTAAAAATATTTTTAAGTTACAAATAAAAATTCAAATTTTTTTTTTTGTTATTCACAATTTAGTGATATTTTTTTCTATGCAGTGGTGTCACGTTCTGCCACGCTTTCATCTGCAGCACCTCTTACGTTCAATGATTCTCCATATATGGCTTCTTTAGCATGGCGTGTGGAAAATATTTTTGTAACATGTTTCTTTTTGGATCTGTTTTCTATTTCCGGCTTTGCCAGTTGTCCGCTGAGGCTCTTCAGGAACATCCTACGGTGTCTTGTAGAAGCTTTTAACTGTGGATTATTCTCAAGGGCAGCAACGTCTAGTATATTATAGAAGAAAGCCAAGGGCTGTCTATTTGTACGTCTCTTTGTTGAATATTCTATTAAAAGCTTGTACATATTATCGACGCCACCTTTATATTTGTTAGATTAGATTACTAAGATCATGTGTGTATTTTTCTTTAGATCTTGCACTGCGCATATATAATGCATTGTGGAAAGAAGTATAACCGACTTATTTTTTTTTTTTTTTTTTGGAATGTAAGAGGACAAGGTAATATTATTGTTGAAACCAAATGTAGTTGACTCTACTTCCCGTCCTTTCGGTAAAGCGAAATATGATGGTACAAACACTCTTCTTCTATTCACTGTACCTAACATTGATAAACCGATGTCCATCATTAAACTTTTCGCTAAATTATAAGTGGTGAAAAAATTGTCAAAAACAATATTCCGTTCATTTCCACGAAAAAGATTGACGAACAAGTCCTTTACAACTCTCTCGCCTACGTTTTTTTCCTGTTCGTCGGATGCCGCCAATCCAGTAGAAATTTTTCCTGTTTGAATGTTTGTCTGTTTGAAAGCTATGGACTCCTAACCTGTCAACCAATCTTCCTGAAATTTTCTCGGTATACGAGTATTTGCGACGGTCAAGAAGAAGGAATACGGCAGTTATTTGTTTTATATATTAAGTGGGCGTGGAACTTCGCATACAGAGGAACTTATTATAAATATAAAGATATTTATGGATAAAATTAATATCAGAACGTGAAATTTTATGCTTAAAACAGAATTTAAAATTTTACAAGTGGGCGTGGCACCCACCACCCAATTGATTTGATGTATCTTCGGAACTAATAAAGTAAATGACGTGAGATTTTGTAGGATCAAATCTGCTGAACTTGTGCATTATTCTAAAGAAATATAATTAGAAAAAAACTATTGGGTGTGGCACTTCCCATATAAAAAAAACTTGTTATTTGATAATGTTTAGGGAACTAATGCAGCTAAATATTTGAAATATTGTGCGCGTTACCCATTGATTGATTAATTGTTTGGAGTCTTCATATAATTACATAGCAAATTTTTTTTCTACCAATGAGGATCTGAAAATCTAAATCTAAATTTCCTAACAAAGAGTACTCTTTGGTATGATAAACAGAATCATCATAATTCACATTTTGTTGCTTGATATTAGTAAGATAAATTATTTCTTCACCTGGAAAAGAGTGCTTATACCTTTTCTTAATTGTTGACATTTTGATAAACCCAATCCCTCAGATTTTTGGAAAAAGATTTTGGAGTTAAATATTTTCTACAGTAAAAGTTTTAGTTTATTCGGTGCTTGATTCCGCAGTGACTTTTAAAGATTTGTTGGTAAGGCCAAAACATGTACATAAGTATGTTTATTTAGATGAATATGGAGTGAATTTGACTGCTGTTAACATTTCCATTATTTTCTAACGGAAGCGAAGTTCAAATATCGGGTGGCCTTTCACCACATTCAAATATGGATTCACTATTACATGTACATTTAAATTAAGATTTAATTCAAATAGTAAAATATATATACATACATACATACGAGTACATATATACATACATGCATACATACTACATACATAATACAAGAACAAAAATTTTTTTTTTTTAACTTTTTTATTTGAAATATATTTTAAACACATTTTTTATAATAATTTTGATTTATCTTGGGTACATATAAATAGATTTATATTTAATTGCAATTAAAAAATTTTGAGGTTTTGTAAAGAAAATTTAACTTGCACATTTCCTGAAACGCCATTGACATGCTTCGGGGGGTATAGAAATATTTTCTTTTATATATCGTCCCGCTATTTTATGCATCTGCGAGTGATCTTCGCTTACGGCACACATTGAGTAATCGCCTTGATGGAATACAACACGATCATCATCCACAAAGTCAATGTCCCAAACATGTCCCTTATCTAGTTTTGTTTTATCCCAACCCAATATTTCGTGCTCCTTTGTGGAATCCATTTTTAAAAACATGTTTGTATAATAACTGCTCTCAATCAATACATTAAATTTATATCCATTATTAAAATATTCGTATCTGAGAAACTGAAAATAGCTGGTTTCATCTACTGTATTATTGTCATGCCGAAGTGATATTTTTTTATTTTCGATTAGTTTTTCATCGTCATTTTTCTTGGCAGTATATAAATATTGTGAATATTGAACATTAAGTAGACAAATTTTGTTCTCGGTGAAGAAATAACGTCCCTCGTTAGGCATTTCATACCAAATACGATTAATTCTTTCTTTTGTGGGCTCATCTAAAGAATCGTACCGCAAATCTGTAAGCAATTTAAACAAATTGACAGCATATGAAATCAAATATCTCTTTCCATTATTCGGGTTTGAAGGATATTTTTCATATAAATTCATTTGAGCTTCCACCATACGGGCATAACTTTTTATATCTGTAAAACTATCCTCTATAGCTTTGCCAAATATTAAATTAATGTCATCCAAATTTAGGTTGGCGTTAAATTGATTAATTATCTTGTCGGTGTTGTCCATATTAATGGCAGCGACTAGTAAATTTTTATTTGCATCTATTGCATTATTTCTTATCTCATCATCAGTGACACTGGAGATAAGCTGAAATTGTTGGATACCACTTAATGCCAAAATAAGAAACAACATGAATGTTTTCATTTTGAAAACTAAAACTAAACTGTTGCTGATACAAAAATACAAGCCTCATTTTTATACTTAAATTTAATTGCTACTAATGTTAAAAAATGTTTATGTATATATTTTCATGTTGAATCGTTTTCATTTTGTCAAAAATCCACAATAACAAGAGTCGTAATTAAAATTTTTATTTCAGTTAAAATACGAGTATAACTCTTATCAATTTGATTTAATGCTATAATATATTATTTTACTAAACCTACAAATGCTATTAATTTAACTAAGATAACAATTTTTATTTAAGATCTTATTTTCTTAATAATGAAATTGCGCCTTTAGAAAATGTGTTTTTTGATAACAGAAATTTGATGAAGATACGCAAAATTCAACAATTGATGTCAAAGAAATAATAATGTTTTTTAACTGGCACCAGATAAAAACTATGCACGCTTAGATAAAAATTATACAGAATTTTTTTCTCATTTACATACCTATATCATTTTCATAATAATTTTTAAGAGTAGGAAAAACAATGAATGCAGAAATTAAAATGATAAAAGAAATTTTTGAAAATAATTTTTAACTAAATTCTCTTTTAAATTTGCTGGGCATTTTATTATCTTTAAATCGCTTAAAAAGTGGACTTTATGTATCTTTCAAAATTTTTGGGGGATGTGATGGTGGTAAATGGCATCTCATCGGGGTCAAAACTAGGGGAAAACGAGACAAAATCCACGAAAAGCTTTACGACTGTCCCTGAGTCGCCCCTGCAGGTGTAAAATATAAAACCGAAGACCACTAATATTGCCCCCCTAAATTTTTTATGAACATACTAACCGCTCATTATTTTTTATACTAATTATTTTTTATAAAATTAAGCCTCACCGCCCTAACTAGGTCTAGAGTGCCCCTTTAGAAGTGAAGTATATGATGACCCCTAACATTTTTCTTACCCCAAATTTTTTTCGGAACATACCTAGCCACCATCTTCAATCATTAGGGTCGTCCCCATACAAAATTTTTTTATTACTGAAAAAATTAAATATCGTACATGTATGTATACAAAATATTTCTAGAAAATTTTATTTCATTTTTATATTTAGCGTTGCCAGTCCGGCAATTTTTTGTGCTTTTTCTTGCAGGCATAGGTGAATTTTTATCTGCATTTTAAAATGCAGATTTAAAGATTTAATATAGCAACTCTTCGCTTTACAACTTATTTTTCGGACGATTTCAATCATCAGTAAAGGTACCGTCACATCTGGCAAACATTTGATTTATGCATTTATTTATTAAGTTAAGCAGCATTTAATAAGATAAGATTATATTACATTTTCTATAAACTATGTAGGAAACTGTTGAACGTAGTAAACAGGTATCTAAATCAAAAGTGTTTTCATTAGTATTTAGTGGTTATGAACATACATAATTATTTTATTAAAAAATATATTTTTCATTTAAAAAAGTAATCACAACAATCATAAAAGAAGAGGGCATAGAGGGTAATGCTCTTACCCATAGAAAAGTTGTTGCTTTTTTAGACGATCTCGATGCAGACTATAGCGACGTCTTACAATTTTCACAAGTAAGATGGTTACGTGAAAGAAAGAGCTAAGAACGTCTCTTTGACCTCAGGGAGGAAATAACTACGTTTTTGCAGTATGAAGCATCCCCAAAAGATGGAGCTTTATTAAATGCTTTGAGATCCCCCAACGTTTTATTAAAGTTAGCTTTCCTCGTAGACATTACTAATAAAATAAATAATTTAAATTTATTTCTTCACAAAAAAGACAAAAACATTTCTGAACTTCATTGTGGTATTTCTGAATTTACTAGAAAAGTAACACTTTTTAAAGGTCATATTGCGTCAAATGGTTTGTCTAAGTTTTCAAAACTTTTGGAAGTTTTTTTTTCAAAATTTCCTAATGAGAATAAGTTAAAAATATTCAGTTAGAAAATAAATAAATTAATAAACAATTTCGATTTACAATTTAAGGATTTATTAGAGCTATAAATATTTTCACTTGCTCACTTACATGCTCTACTGAAAACATACCAAATACTTAAAAAAGCATAGATTCTAAAAATGAGGCCGGATTTATTTATTTCAGTAGAGAAGTGCATTTCTTTTTGGAAAAATATTTACCTCAATAAATACGACATACTTACAAATGTGCAGTTGTGAGTCAACATATTCAGTAATGTCTCACATCAAAAATATATATAGATACAAATGAACTGACAGTTCATTTTTTGAAAATTGAATGTTACGATAAAACAATTTACGTTAAAAAATGGAATTTTACAAATATAAAACGATCTTTACTTAAATTATTATGTAATTTTTATGTAGATATGTATACATATATGTACATACATATGTACATATATACATAAATATAACATTATGTTCTTAAAATAATTTTATTTGTTATGGGTTAGCTCATCTATATGCAAGTTACCGACGCATCTGTAGATCTTTACCATCTTGTTAGAATTATTTCAAAAATCATCTACTCATATATCCAAACTATGGGCCTGTTCGGAAATGCATCACTGCGCCGCATGTGTGATTCCTTTGCTCAGCTGATACAAAACAGCATATGCAGCGCTACCAGCCGTTGATTTTTAAAACGTACGACGCATCAGGTGCGGGGCAGTGATGCATTTCCGAACAGGCCCTATTATAATTAGTTTTGTGTTGCTTCTTGAGATTAAAGAGTTCAATTATTTTTTTTTTTTTTGTTATTTTCCGGGATTTATTTTTTAAATTAAAAAATTTCGGGAATTCCCCTATCTATCTACTGATGAGTTGGTATGGCTACCAACTAAATATATATTTAGATTTTGCTAACCCGCAACAAATAAATAAAATTTAAAATTATTAATTATAATTAAAATATATTGGAATGAAAAGATATAAATTTTTACTTTCTTTCTTGCTTACGTGTTTTTCGACATATATTTGATAAATGTTAACGTAGCTCAAAATTTCTCAGCATTTGCAGAGCATAATATGTTCATACAATTGGATTGTCAGAGGGAGATTTATGAGAACTATATTGTGTTCCTTAGATGAAAAATGCAATATATTGTAGACTCAATCATTAATCTGAACATTAATCATAGTTAACGATTAAGATTCGATCCACCATATTTTTTTTTGCGTGCATATTCAAACTAAAAAGTTATTTTTTATTATTTCAAATTAAATAATTCATAAGTGGTTCAATCAAGAAAAATTAATACTTAATTAAAAAATTGATTAGCTTTCAACCAATCGTAAAAAATTTAGTACTTTTTAGATCAACAGAATTCAAATAATTTTCTTAAAATAAAGTCACATTCCCAAATATTATTTTTTTTTTTTTTTTGAATCTTCAATTATAGATTAAATTATCAATAAGTTTTTCAAATCTTAAATCTAAAAAATATTAAGTATAAGTTTAGCCAATGCTAAACAAAATTTTTAATTTCAACGGTTAATTTATGTTGTTTTACATCTCTCGTGTACGGCTGAGAAAAAGAGTATCCCTCTTTTTCAGCCGGGTGTGGCCTCTATAATTTAAAATATTGCGTGCAAGTACATTTGGGTGCACCTCAAGTTTTTTTTATATATTTTTTAGCGTTTTTTGAAAATACTGTCTTCACCAACGGAACATCTAGATCTTTATGAATTCGATGATTTCTGACATACCAGGGGGCTGCTGTAATTGCACGTAGAATTTTATTCTGTCGCCTTTGAATTTTTTCGACATTTGATGCTGAGGCAGTGTTCCATAACAGGATTCCATAGGACCATATTGGTTTCAGGATCGCGTTGTATAATAGTAGTTTACAGTCTCAAAAATATGATGAAATTTTACACATCATTATCAATTCGAAATGAAACGCGTTTATCTGTGGCATAACTATAAAAAGTTAAGTTGGCTGCAAAAGTACTGTTGTTGTTTGTTAAGTAATGTAACTTTAGTTACTTTCAGCTTAATTTAGCGTATTCATCTCTATTTCTTATTTTTATTTAGAGTTTTTCATTAATTAAAGTGAGTAAACATTACTGTTTCTGGCGCAACGTTAACGCTCTAATTTAGGTTACACATTTCAGCGTAAAATCTAAGCGGTAAATTACGTTGCGCTTTGCCTCGTAATTTAGGTTGGTCTGTAAACGAATTTAAAATTATGACTTTCCTATTTTGCATATTGAAAATGAGCTAATACGGCCTAACATTCTTCATACATACATATGTATGTTTAAATAAAATAAAATATATTATGTAATTTTTCCCGACGTTTCATAAATTATTTGTTGACTTTATCAAGGGTTGGGAAATATTAATATTTTAATTTTTATTCACAATTTTTAAACATTCTAAGACGATTTTGTCCATAAATATTTAAATTAAAATTTTTTATATAAAAAACAGTTTGAAAATTTTTGGAAGCATATCTTTGGGCACATTTACGTTTTCCCCAGTCATTAACGTACAACTACATGCATATATGTAAAAGATTTCTTTGTATAAGTTGAGGTATTTTTATAGAGGATTTGAAGTTGTTCGGGACCAATTGAATATTTTTTTAAGATGTCATTTGCTTAATTTCTTAAAATTTCTGCTCAATACTAGACTATGGCCGTATTAAATTCACCATGAAATTTTTAGTACTATCTCAGATAGTAAATTTCTTATATTATAGTTTTTTAAGAAATTTTTAAGGAATTGAAAGAAAATCGTTATGGATTTCGGTTCACGTCCTAAAAATTTAAACTTAAGAAGAAATAAAAAAGAATTTTGATTTAGTATTAAAATTTTTTTTCTTAATACTCCGATTTTAATTTTGTGTTTACGTTTGTGGCAGCTTCCTTAGATCAGTCTCTTTTTGTGACATTGTAAGTTCGATGACTATTTTTTAAGGGAAAGCAACAAAAACAACACAGAATTATAATTTTGAGGCTGCTGCAACAGCAGCAAAATCCAACGTAAATATTTAGCCTGCCTTGAGTAAAATCAACAATGTGTTATATAGTTTTTTACATACCGATATTTTGATACACATAAATGTCGTACTGTGTAGTACGCCTTATTCGCGTTTAGCAATTGCAATGCATTTGTATGCAAACGACAAATTTCCAAATACTGCTGGCAGGCAAAGCTTTAGTTGTTTAACTTAAATGTATGCAACAGGTAGTGGTGCCACGAATGTGGTTAAAGAAAATGAGTAGCTTGTTGTTTAACATACATAAATAAAATGTTCTGTCGTGGTTAAGGAAATTGAATTTTTTAATATGTTCTCATATGTATTAAGAGGTTACTTAAAATGGCATGTGCGCTCATCTCATCACTTATGTATATACACATGACAACACTTGCTTGAATATGATCATGAGCCATTCAGTAATTCCTCCAATCACATGAAGCTAAATGAACGGAGGAAAATTTATATACACCGACAATTCTAAAAATTCTGTACGTATTAGTGGCCTGACACACGATGTGGACTTCTAGACGTAAAAAAATTAATTCCACTATTAACTTACATATGATTTGTTTACTGGCACAAAAGCTAAACAAGTAAGAGGATCCCAAATCAATTGTTTTTCGTTTACAATTTCAGTTATCGATTGATCGACATCGTAGGGCGAGCCGAGCAGTAAGTTTTCGATATTCATATATCGATACATTAATTATTTTTACAAAATTCAAAAATGGAAAGAGATTTTCAATTCAAGGAGTAATTGTTGATTTTTTGTACTTCCATAACTAAAAATTTTTAACCGATTTTCATTTCAATTTGGTCTCGTTAGTTTTTTTTTTTAGCGGAAAGGAAAGCTGCGACCCGAAATAATCATTAATAAATCAACCCGCTATTTATGGGAGTATTGTAAATTTTTTGTTTTATTTAATTCTGTTTTTTTTTTGCCAGAATTATTTGGAATATTTTCAAATTGGCCTCGATTTTTTGGCCACCACATATGCAGCATTTTTTATTTTGTTGTTGTCATTTTTGCATATTTTATGTTCAAGAATCGTGCATCGAATTTAGTGTCTGTCTACTGTTGCAGAAACCTAAAGTGTGTCTGAAAGAGCGTTTTTTCTGTTGGTTGTTCTACTGTTACTGGTAACAACTAACGAATCTTTGTGAGCTCAAATAAGAGTACTACACTACTAAAAATAAAACAAACTCATACATACACATCGGAAAAAAATAAATACTACAGAAGCCTACAAAAAGAGCGCATAAATAAATATTGCGGAAATAAAAACGCAAATGTTGTAAAAGAAAAAGAATCTGTTCAGCATTTCTCTTAGGCCAACCAAAGTAATAATATCTTCCGAATAGGGTAGGGCCGAGCAGAGACATAGCTAACAAACATCGGCTAGACCCTGTTGAAACCCTCTATATAACCGAAAAAATATACACATACATAAGTACAAACATATTTTTGAATTCAATAAGTTTCGGTTATAAAAAACCCAGAGCAACACGAATAAAACATTACAAAATTATTTATTTTTTTGAAATAAGTTTTTCATTCGCTCAATAAAACCAAAAAAAATTATGAAAAAATTTAAAGTTGATAAAAGTTGAATTTAATTTTTTTAATTTTATCTTTGAAACTCGTGTAACTGAGATTAAAAAAAACATTTAATTTGCCAATTGTCTGTGGTTTCAGTTTTGAATTAAATATTGTATGCAGCATTTAAATAAAATTATAATAAAACATGAATTAATTTACCAACTGCTCAAAGACAATTGCAATTGTATGTGTGTTGTGTGTATTTCACGTGGTGGAAAATAATTTAGATGTCATTTAAGATAGGCATATAGGTAATTACAGTGATTATTAAGTTTGTTATTGTTTAATGTTTGTTAATGATCGGTATTAAATAAAGCCAGCTTTAATTCGTTGTAAGTTTGTAACATATCACCTTAGACAATTCGAAAACAACCGATTAAAGCTGAAAATTTTTTCGATTAATCGATGAGAACAACGAATAAAAATTGATTTAAAAAATTTATTGACAAAAAATAAACATTTCATACAAAAAATTTAAAAATAAAATATTTAATATTTTTATTAACAAAAAAATACATAAAACTATTAATTCAAATAAACATGCTTCATTCTGTCAAAAAATATGATATGTTTTTTTTTTTTGTGAAATCAGACAATTTGGCTTGTTCTTAAGAAATAATCTTTTACAAATAAAAGTTGACTAAATTTTTTAGCTTTCAAACGATTTTTGGTTTTGGTTTTTGAAATAAATCTTGCGCTAATTGTCGAGGTAGGTGATATTGTGAGAAGAGCATGAAATAGTTTATCTAATTTTTCTGTTCTCTTTTTACATTTTTTCAAATATACCATATCGTCTAATATATCGCTGAAGTCTTTTTATATTTTGAATTTTTAATACTTTTAATATAATTATTTAATTCGCATAAAAGATTGTTAATTTCATTACTAGTAAAATCTTCTTTATCATTAGTTTCATCTGAAGTATTGTAGTTACTTTCAACATAAAATAATCTGGAGTATAATTCATTTGGAATTTTTTAGTTTCACTTTTTTAAGAATATTTTAAAAAACTTTCATTGCTCGGAAAATTTCCAGAATTTAAAAAATATTATTAACGTATTTAAAAATTTTATACGTCCCTCATTTATTTTTATTTTAATACGTTTTCGTAAATCTGTTGCAGAAGAACTATTAATTTTTTTTTTGATGATCCAACAATTTTGTATACTTTAGGACACTTGTTACATGTGACTTTGTTTTTTTTTTTCATTTTTGTGCTTGTAAATTACTTCCAAAACGAGCTCAATTTTTTGGCTTTAGTGTATTTCTAATTTATTCACATGAGAGTGAAATAACCCCATTCTTGAAAATTTTTTAACGTTTCATTCAAAACATAGCACGACTACTATGTAGGTAATGCACAGTTCGACAACAACTGCAAACATCCAAAATAATACTATGGTCATACGAAGAACTGAAACACTAGGTTCGCTTCATGAACCACGATGGCGAACCTATGTGTTCACACGACACATTCTAGATTGGTTCGTACTTCGTTATTTAATATTATTTATTGTTTTTCCATTTTATTTAATTATTTACATAAATATAAATATATGCTTTTTATTTGTTCCATGTTTTTATTAAAATTTAGCACTTATCAAATGTTTTTTTTTTTTGTTAAAATGTTTTTGGACAACTAGTTCAGATAAACTAGCAATAATTTGTTATCAAAATTAGAGATGATAGTAAATTATACGGGTTCGCAACAATGTTCAAAGTCATGTAGGTTCGCTCAAAAAATTTTGTATGGCGAAACATGTAGGTTCAATCAAGGTTGGCACGCGAACCAAGAATGAGAGCGGGAACCTCTATAATTTCTGTCCGTGTGAATATAGTATAATATGTATTTGGTTGATATAAAGTACTCGCTTTGTTTCATATCATACAAACAAATTTAAACATTTTTGACGTATGCATTTTAAACTAAAGAAAGTTGTTCGATTAATTGACATTAATTAATCGATTTATTCGTTATTCGAAAATCGGCATTTTAAAATTTTTCGAACAAGAGTTTCGTTTTGTTTGATCGATTAATCGAATTATTCTTAATCGGTTGACAACTATACTAAGTACTCTTTTATAACTAAGCCTCGTTTGTAACAAACTCCTTTTTACGGTCTTAGGGGCTGTGCACATATTATTTAACGCTCCAGGGGTTGGGGGTTAAAGATTTGTTCCGGATTGGAAATTTTGAACTGAAAAATTAGTAAAAAGCGAAGAGAGGAGGGTATAAAATCTTTGAAAATAGCGTTACGTAATAATACGAAGTAATTTTCATAAATTTTCTCCCCTAAAGATAAAATACAGACTCTAGATAAATCTAATTTAGTTTACCAGATACCTTGTAATGTAGGTACAACTAAGAATAAATTAGAAACTAGAATGGCTGGTCATAGATCAGATCAAAAGTATAGAAATATATTTCTTCACAAAAAACAGCATTAGTTTCACATTGTTTTAATTCTAATCATAACCCTGATTTTAATAATGTGAAAGTTTTGAACATAGAAAATAACTATAAACGTAGATTTATGTTAGAGATGTTACAAATTATTAATGTTCCAACACATAAGAGAATTAATGTTAAGGCAGATACAGATTCTGTTGCTCATGCTTATAGGTATTTATTATATAAAAACGGAAACCGGAATTGAATTTATATTACTTATAAAAATAATATTTTTTTATGATTGTGTACATAAGTAGTTTTTAAAGTTGTTAATTTTTTAAAATTTTTATTTTGACAAATATTGTTTGTTTTTTCAATTTGTTAAATGTTATTATAATAATTTTACACCAAAATTTGTATATCCCTGAAGAAGCCACACAAGGAAGTGGCGAAATATTGGAAAAATAATAAACATTGTTAAAGTTTTTTATAAAAAAAATTGTGACCTAAATCCTTAAAAAATAGATAAATATGTAATATTATATTTTTTCATTGCTGGTATTGAACAGAGGCAGCTAAAGTTTGCAAGCTAAAGCTACGTTCAAGTTATATATTATATATTATATACATGGGGTGTGGAGATATGGCAACGCTGTTGATTGAGTTTAGTTGGTTGTCGAACAGCGCTAGAGCTGAACAGATGTGCCTTGAGTTAAATGTACATAAATGTTATTAACTTTATAAAACATATAAATAAAAAACAATTGAATTAGTTAAATATTTTGTAGTTCGGTTTTATTGAATTGGTGAGTTATTACAATGGCGACTGAGGTAAATTATATTTTATTAAAAATAAATTAAAATATGGTGCGTACATGCATACGTACATACACACATACATACATACATATATGATTTGTGTTGTTTTTTTTTAGCATCTATAAATTGATATTGCACATTTTTGGTAAACAGGAAGAACACACAAAGAAAAAAAAAGAAGAACAAACAAAGAAAAGACCATGTGAGTTGGTGGTACATTTAATTGTAACAAAAGAAAAACATTAAATGGTTTTGCATTTAATTGCAGATAAGACGGAACATTAAATTGTTAAAACGTTGCAAAGGCAACAAGTAAAATTACATTAAATTGTAAGGATTGTCTATTTGAATCAGTCGAATATCATTTAATTGGAAGTTGGTAAGAAAACAAACATTGACTGGGTTTCTTTTGCTAATTTTATTGTTTTGCATTTAATTGCGTAATAGGAAGATTTTAAATTGACTTGCATTAAATTGCGAAAAGGAAGTAGAATGAGTGCGGCAAGCATACCACCTTTTCTTGGCGATGCCATAGATAAGTCTCTTCTTCGTTCAGAATGGGAGAAATGGTTTCGCTCATTTTCCATATTTCTTGAAGCGGAAGAAATCAAGGATGCAAAGAAGAAGAAGAATGAATTATTGTATTTGGGTAATACGCAACTCCAAGAGGTGGTGTACAGTATTCCCGGAGCTCTTGTGGAAGCTGAAAATGTAGATGAGGCTAAAGACGTGTACGAAGTCCTTGTTGAAAAGCTCAATAAATATTTTTCGCCCGAAAGGAACTCTACTTTCGAAAGACATTTGTTTCGTTCATTGAAACCTGAAGGGGGCGAGTGTTTAAACAAATTTCTTGTAAGATTACGGAATCAAGCCGCAAAATGTCAGTTCGGAGAAACAAAAGAACAAATATTGGCGATTCACTTAAAAGATAAACTTATTGATGCCTGGGCTCCGAATGATCTAAAAAAACGACTCCTAGAAAAAGAATTTACG
This sequence comes from Lypha dubia, assembly GCA_947311025.1. NCBI lineage: Eukaryota > Metazoa > Arthropoda > Insecta > Diptera > Tachinidae > Lypha > Lypha dubia. The sequence goes on from OX371261.1 coordinate 97,568,718, forward strand.
CTTACAGAAGCCATTGAAATGTGCCACGTTTACGAACAAACAAACAATCAGTCTGAAACAATGAAATTGCCGAATGCATCTCTAGATATCAACAGAATTGAGAGCAATAAGCAAAATATTGAATGTGGCAGATGTGGGCAACGAGGATGTACTGGCACAAGTGCTGGCTGCCCCGCTAAAAATTCAAAATGCAACAAATGTGGGTTCATTGGCCATTTTGCTCGCAAGTGTAAGACGAAGGGTACTAAGCGCAAGCAGTTCAATTTTGAAAATGCAGATCCGAAAAGGCAAAGAGGCCCGTATTCAAACATTCAATTTGTGGCAAATGATAAAAGGCCGGAAACTGGATCCATGAAGAGTGAGTGGACTGAACACAATTGTTTTCAAGTAACGGACAAGTTAGGCGAACATATGAATGAAATAATAGGATGCTATGTAGGAGGCTTGAAAATTTCGATGTTGATTGATTCTGGCTCAAAATTTTAACTTGCTGAGTAAGAATGATTGGGAGTATCTCTGCAGGGAACATTAGAACTGAATCTGAGAATCAGTTTCGTGCGTATGCTGGAAACGATCTGCTCAAGATTAAGACAGTTTTCGAGGCTGTAATAGGTCTAGACTTAACTTCAAACCTGATTGCCTCATTCTATGTTATTGAGAATGGGAGTCAATCTTTACTGGGTCGAGATACCGCCATAAAATTAAACGTTTTAAAATTAGGCCCTGAAATCAATCAAATCCAAGACAGCCAAATATTTCCGAAAATAAAAGGCATTAAAATTTCACTATCAATTGATAAATCCTTGAAGCCAGTCCAACAACCACTGCGTAGAGTACCATCGGCTTTAGAGGAAAAGGTCGAAGAAAAATTAAGCGAAGCAATAAAACAAGATATCATAGAGCCAGTGGTAGGACCTAGCCCTTGGATATCTCCAGTGGTGGTTGTATTTAAAGGGAACGGCAATATCCGTCTATGCATCGACATGAGGCGTGCAAATTTGGCAATATTGAGGGAGAATTATCCACTTCCAACATTCGACTCTTTCATGACCAAACTTCAAGGAGCAAAACATTTTTCAAGACTCGACCTCAAAAATGCCTACCACCAACTTGAGCTGGACGAAGGGAGTCGTGAAATAACTACTTTCATTACGTCTAAAGGGCTATTCAGATACAAAAGACTTCTGTTTGGGGTAAATTCAGCGCCAGAAATATTTCAAAGAATCATGGAAAGCATTTTGGCCCCGTGTAATTGTGTTGTAAACTATCTGGATGACGTTATTGTGTTTGGTAGCACCGAGACTGAACACGACAAAAATTTGGAAAAGGTGCTGGCAATTTTTAAAGAAGCGAATGTCTTGCTGAACAATGAAAAATGTGTTTGGAAAACAGGAAAACTACGGTTTTTGGGGCATATTCTATCTAACGAGGGAATTAACCCCGATATCTGAAAAAATTAATATTATAATGAAATTTCGACCACCAAACAATAAGGAAGAGTTAAGGAGTTTCTTGGGTATGGTAACATACCTTGGAAAGTTCATACCGGATTTAGCTAATTTGACAGAACCGAAAATTGAAAAAAAGAAAATTGATTAAAAAAGACGCAAAGTTCACCTGGAGTACATGCCAAGATGTTGCTTTTCAAGAGCTCAAGAAACAATTAACCAAGATGCCAACATTATCTTACTTTAATCCGAAGAGTCCCACTCGATTAATAGCTGTCCCGTAGCGCTAGGAGCTGTTCTACTGCAATTCGACAATAATCTTCCTCGAGTAATTTCGTTTGCAAGTAAAAGTCTGACTGAGACCGAACGAAGATATTCGCAGACGGAGAAGGAAAGCCTCGCTTTAGTTTGGGGAGTAGAACGCTTTTACTATTATTTGGCAGGCATTGAATTTGAACTGGTCACGGATCACAAGCCCTTGGAGGCGATTTTCAAGCCCACGTCAAAACCGCCTGCCCGAATCGAGCGTTGGGTTCTACGCCTTCAATCGTTCAAATATAAGATCATCTATCAGGCTGGTAAATATCATATCGCCGATTCCTTGTCCAGGCTGTGCAAAATTGAAAATTGTATGTCTTTCGATCAACATTCAGAAAATAGTATTTGTTCTATTATAGAAGGATCTATACCGCGGGCGCTCTCGATTCTTGAAATCGTGGAAAATAATCAGTCCGATCCAGAACTGATTGAAGCGGTGGAAAATGTGAAAAACGATTCTTGGAGCTTAAATACTTCGAATAAATTCTTCCCTTTGCGACTCGAGCTATGTACTTTGGGAAATATCCTGCTACGGGGAACCAAAATAGTGATACCATCTTCGTTAAGAACAAGAGTGTTAGCGATAGCATATGAAGGTCATCCAGGCGAAACGGTGATGAAGCGGCGCGTACGATCAAAAATATGGTGGCCTTTAATTGATCGTGATGTCGAAAAATATGTTAAGAACTGTCGATATTGTTTATTAGTGTCAAAACCGACACATCCAGCACCAATGAGTCGACGCGTTTTCCCACAGGGCCCTTGGCAATGTCTGGCAATGGATTTGCTGGGACCGTTACCCAATCATGTTTTTTTTTTTGTGGTTATTGACTATTATTCAAGATATCAAGAAGTAAAGTTCCTGAAGAAAATAACATCGAGTGCCATAATTGATTTTCTTGACGAAGTATTTGTGCGACTGGGCTACCCAAAATCAATTACTACGGATAATGGGCGTCAGTTTGTTAGTGATGAATTCAAAAGCTACTGTTCAGACAAAAACATTGAAATTATGACGTCCCCGCCATACTGGCCACAGGCAAATGGGAAGGTAGAAAACATGAATCGGTCTATCGTTAAGCGGCTACGGATAGTTCATAGTAATGGAACAGACTACAAAAAGGAAATTCTAAAATTCTTGCTGATGTACAATGTCACTCCCCATGGAACAACTGGGAAGGCCCCAACGGAGCTGTTGTTCAACCGCGTAATTCGAGACAAAATACCATCGATCCTTGATGTCAACGAGAATATTTTAGATGCGGAAGCTAGGGACATGGATACTGTTAATAAAGAAAAAGGGAGACAGAAGGCAGACAAAGATCGTGGGGCGAAAGACAACAGTATAAAGGTTGGAGACAAAGTATTACTGCAGAATGTTATTTTTCCAAATAAACTGACTCCGACATTTGGTGCAGATGAATTTGAAGTGGTAGAGCGGAAAGGGAACAATGTAATTGTCCGCGGTAATGATAAAGTCTACAGGCGTAACATTAGCCACTTGAAGAAATTGCCAACAACGTCGAAGCCTAACTATGGTGATTCTGCAGCATTTGATTCTTTGTCGGAGCCGTTGGAGACACACATGGAACTGGAGAACCCTTACCCGAGGTTGACGCTGAAGCTAAAAAACATTGGAGGGATGTGGAGATCTGTCAACGCTGTTGATTGAGTTTAGTTGGTTGTCGAACAGCGCTAGAGCTGAACAGATGTGCCTTGAGTTAAATGTACATAAATGTTATTAACTTTATAAAACATATAAATAAAAACAATTGAATTAGTTAAATATTTTGTAGTTCGGTTTTATTGAATTGGTGAGTTATTACATATCAAGTCATATCTATATCATAAAATAATTACACACCAAAATATGACAAGTATGAGCACCCCGTGATACAGGAATGAGAAAGAAATCGATTCGATTTGAAATTAAATAGAATAAATAAAAAATATTAGACTTAAAGGAAAAAAATCCATATTCTGTAGAAACGCAAGAATTCAGGAGTGTTAATTTAACATAAATTTAATGTTTTCATTTACAATAACAATACGAGTATGTGTCGTGATATAACTAGCGATGCCAATTTCGGAAATTTCGGTATTTTCGGTGTGCAATGAAATGCATACATACATACATTTATGTACAATATGAATACATACATACATACATTCATTTGTTTGAAAACAAAATAAAAAATTATTTACATAAAATAAAATTAATTTTATACCAAATAGGGAGAAATATAGAAACCAAACACTAAATCGAATTTTTATGGAATTCCATGACAAGAATCCTGATATTGCGCAGGGATTTACAAAACGTGAGAAAGTTTTGGTAAATTCTCTTTGGTAGGAATTGTCGTGGTCTTTAAATGCAACTGCTACTCCGAATAAAGATTTAAATACGTCGAAAAAAGTATTTTCGTAAATAAATTGTTCAATTTGTGCTTAAAATAATTATTTTTTTATATATGTATGAAAAGTAATATTATCAGGCTCAAGTTCAGTTTTATTAAATTAATGAAAATTCAAAATTACCAAGAGTTTTTTTATGTTGGAAAATATTATTATTTATATCCAATCAGTTTTTAGCAGAACGTATCAGTACTGATTTCAAGGCCGCTACACCTCTCATTAGCGTTCAATTGTCCATCTTTACAATTTTCGTAAAGTGGATACTAATTGAGAAGAATATCAACTATTTAACCAGTTTTCAAGAGAAATAGAATATGAGAATTATTTTTTAATTCATTTTTTATTCTACCTTGAAACAGTGCTGGTTAGTACGAAATTCCCTCATTAATATTAAAAAGGGAACCACTAGTTTTGCTTAGGGATAATGTCATTTGACTTGCTTTTTATATTGCAAAATAAAATTAATTATGAAACAAAAAAGTAGTTTTATACAGTTTATAAAAAAATGCGAAACCAAATTTAAAAAAATATTGGATTTAAAAGCAATAAATTATTAGTTTTTTCTTGTTTACGTTTTTTCGACAAATGTTTTATAAATAACAATGTACATTTGCGGGATTGACAATGCAATGGAAGTGATTCTGAGCATATAATCATATTTATTTTATAATAGTTTAAAAGAAATAATCATTTAAACAAGTATACCTTCGAAATTGCAAGTAGCGTGCAAATTGAATAATGATTCAAAAATAAACGAAATTCACTTGAGAATTAAAATAAACAGAAATGATTTAATTTCAAATCAGTTTCAAGTTATTAAACTTTTAAATAATAAATTGTATGAATAGACAATGCTACAGCTTAGAAGAAGTTTATCCGATTTAAGAAAATGCTCTTTTGCATAATTTCATCAAATAAAACGAGATAAAAATCAGAATGTATACAAAATATTTCAAATTCCTTTAATCCACTTTTTTTTCATAGATTTTCAGTGTTGTAGGATTTTCTTGAAAATTTAATGACAATCTTTGTATTTAGTTTGTCGGTTAAACACGACATCATAAGCAAAGTTGTTCTGTTGCACACTTAAATCTACATTGAATTCAGTATGTACGAGTATCTCTCATGTCCCATTGAGATGCATGATTTTCAATCCTACATCTTATCATGTTTCAATTGCACATTCACACATGCAACTATAATTTTTTTTTTGCCAATCTTGATACAAATATTTTCTAAAACTTCCCTAAGGTTTATGTTAAATTCATGTTTTTCATTTCTTCGTTAGGAAAAACATTAACAAAATGATAAAGAATGAAAAAGTGAATTTGTTTCTTTAGTTTTAGTTGTGTCAACTTTTATGAAGTGTTTGTTTTTATAGAAACGATTTTTTCCTCGTTTTTTGCAATCTGACAGAACTATGAACAGCTTCATAATATATAGTATATTTTAATAATACTCTGCAGCAGAGAGATGAGTAGGTGAGAAGGGCTGATAAATGTTTATAAATAACAATTTTAAAACTGTGGCTATAAATAATAAGTGTTAAGTCGACAAAAGAAAATTTTTAAATTATTATTACCTTTGTGGTTTTCATATTCAACAAAATTTCTTCTTATAATTTAATATTTAAGGGTTTTTCGTAGCACGAGTATGCGAAAACTATCCAAGCGCTGTGCTCCAATCCGATTTCTTAATGACACAATTTTGTAAAGATGGTTTCGGAGACCAAAACCCAATATTGGAAATTTTCTGTACCATAATATATTGATATTTTATATCATTGTTTTTTTTTTTTTTTTAAATTAGGACCAGCACTCAGGGGATGACCCCTACGTATGCATGCATTGTGCCGGAACTCAGTGAGAGGGATAGGGAAGAGAAGATAGATGTGGAAAATTTAGAAGGCTTAACTCTTTTAGAACTCTGCTTTGCGCGTTTTGAGGCGCCTCTGGTGTTACGTAGACGCATTAACTTTGTTAAGCTGTATTGGCAGGCATTTTATTAATTGTTTTACTTCGCCGATGTGTCTGCTAACCGACGAAGGAGGGCGATGTTGTGTACATTAGCTTGGAACAGCATCAATCGCTGTCGTAACAGGTTAGTGACCAGTGCTATGCCTTCATCGCTTAAATAGTCCGACAACAATTAATACAATCTCTCACTAATGTACATTAGAGATTTTAATGATGTTGATTGACTTGCTCTGGCCAGGGTTTGAACTCAGGCCCCAAGTCATTGTTTGCCTAGTAGTCAACGGGCTTACCACTTCAGCCAACACCACCCTCATGAAGAAAGGTGGCATTGCTTTGCCGATGTCGCTGTTATTTCATGATGAAACAGATTTGCGTATTGCCCACAGAAAAAAACCTTTGTGATCATTTCGATTCCAGACTATCAGTGAGGAAAGCTTTATTTTTCCATACCAAAAGCATGACTTTTACCGGATGAATTGGATTTTGTGGAGACCATTCTTAGATTTTTTAAACAGACATTTTCAAATCGAAAAGTTACAAGTATTTGTCAGCAATTTTTAAGGAAAAAGTTGATGTTTTAACTTTGAATGTTTAAAAAACATAAGTCTGTATGAAGCAAAATTTCTAATAAAATTTACCAAATTATTTTCACGAAACTATCCCTGGTATTATTGATTGAAATCTCCTTAACTTAACTTGGCGTATTGTAGTCAAAGTTGCTGCAAGGAAAAAAAATAAATGAAACACTATTAAATCTATTCAAGCAATAATACACAGAATACATAAATAATTCTAAACATTTCAATATTTTCATTTATATATGTATAATTTCCGATAAAACTTTTTTTATCACCTTGAAATTATAGACGTGTTATGAACTTGAAACCAACAAAATTTAAAATGGGGGAAGGCCATGTAGCAAAATATATATTAAGAGATCTGAAAAATTGATGAAAACAAATCATTTTCAATTCTTGGTCTCCCATTCGTGATACAGCAAGTGAGTAGTTCTGCAAACACCCACATTATGCAGCTTAAGTGGATTCGATGTTGCATATTTAGTGTCATTATTTAAACTTCAAACGATGTGTACGTACTTCTTTAAGGATACAAACAAACACTCATGCTTTGAAAAAGAAACGAGAAATAGATTGTTTGTTGCAAGCAAACAAACAAAGTTGCTTGGTAATGAATGAACGGTGATTATGAGAAGAAAAGATGATGACGATGATTTTACTGGGATGAATGTAGACATGCTTTAAATTTAACTAAAGCTTCTGTGTGTCTTTTAATTTTCCAGCTAAAAAGAAACTTTAACAAGATTACTGTGGTTACTTCGTTGGTGTTGTTCAGTCAGTTGTGTTTAAGTGTTTAAGTGTTTTTTTTTTTTTTTTTTTTTTTTTTTTTTTTTTTTGTACTGGCAACTGATTGTTCTGCAACTCATTTCATTGCTCTGGCTTGTGACTTGTAAGATGACACGCGTACATACTTTTTTTTAATAATTTATTTTTTATTAAGGTCTTGTTTGTTTTTGTAATATATGCATAATTTTGTGTTGTTGTTTTACACAAAGTATTTTAACTTGAACTCCTTTCTAAATGTTTCTTATGCTGTTGTTAAAGGTGCATTCATGCTGAGTGTTGGAAAAAAAACATTGTGTCATTTTTTATACCCTACATCCCATATTCAATATTTCAATTTCTCTTCATGTTTGCAATCCATAAAGTTTTCTAAGTATCTGTGGTTTCCTTGAAGTAAAAATTGTTGAAATATTTTTTTTAATTATTATTTATTTATTCACATGATTATTAAATGCAAAAAGAAATATTTATTTATTTACTTTTCGTGGAAACTATAACCGACTAAGCATTAAATTTTTAGTGTTTGGTTTTTGGAATTCGTTGCAATTTAAAAATTGTTTTGATTTTCTTTTTTTCTTTTTCATTTTGTTACAAAATAGAAAAGACTGCATCACAAACAAGCTAAAGAGTTCTTTGTTGTGCTTAATGGCGTGTTCCTTGCCGGCACAAACTCATGGGTTCAAAATAAAAGAAGCTCAAGTACTTTCTTCCTGCTGTATAATTAGCTTTAAGTTGTTACAATACATTCTTTTTTTTTTTTTTTTTGTTTAATGTCTAAAGCACACCAGACAATTTCAAAAGTCTGCAACAAAGCTAAAGTTTTTATATTTTTTGTTTAGGGGATGATAATGCAAAAAGAAAAAACATTAAACGAGATGTTACAAAGAGATGAAATTTCAATTTGCATAGTGTTTTTCGTTGATTTATTCGCACTAAATGGATGCAATGGATAATATTTCATTTGGAGATGGTGGTAAAGGCAAACAATCCATCAAGTGGCCGTATATTCTGGTCAGTCACACTTGAAAGAATTCAATAAAATTTTATTAAAAAGTATACATTGATAGTTCTTTCAATAGCAATTTGTTTTGCCACTAGATGATAGATTTATGGTTACAGGAACTTTAATCATTTAAAAATTTTCGACTTTGTGATTTTGTTCGTTAATCGAAAAAATATGTTTACGAATTTTGTGTGTAAATAGCAGCCTATCCCATGATGGCGAAATATTCTACATATTTACATACATTATGACCCTAATTGCGTAAATCACCTCACCAAAGTAAAATTTATATGGAGAACTAAAACAAAATTTCAAATATTTTAAATATATTTTGTTATGTTTCATATTGCATAAGCAGATGTAAACATCCAGGGTAACAAGAAATATCTATGTAAGTAGTCGGTTAGTAGTAATAATAGCACTCTGTAAAAAAAATAGAAAATATCTTTTCACTTGAAGCAGTGCTATTAGTTAGTTTAACAATAATTTTACAAACCTAAATATATATAAGTGAAAAGGGCCATATATCTACATATGTGTGTATGTCACAACATCACTTGAGAACGACTGGATCGATTTGTTTGAATTTATTTTTGTGTGGTTCGTATGAAAAATAGGAGACAATTTTAATTTTTCAATACATATACAGACGTATTACAAACTCCAAACTCTTTTAGTTAGGTATTTTCAAAGTACCTCTACATTGAACTCTAACTGCACATATTTAAGCCGATGGAGTTCAGTTGCACCTCTTTCACATATAAATATTTGCATACTTAAACTCATATAAGTGAACTCAAAATAGAGATAACTTTAAATGAGTTCATCTTCTAACAGCAACAACAACAAGAACAACCTACAAGCAAGAGAATGTTTATTTACCCTTAGTTGCTGATGAGGACAACAAAAAACAGAATTTAAACACAAACTTGAACTTTTCACAAAACGCAATTAATCGTGTGCGATCACGCTCTCCGTTAATGTTAAATAGTGACCTGGAAGCAACAATGATTGCACCAATTAGCAAACTAGGCGGCTTAGCTGTCCAACGACCAACGTGCACAAAATTATAAATGCAGAGAGTGAAAATAGTGATAATAAAATTCAAACAAGTATAACCGTGCTAAAACGGGGAATAAGTCCCAAACATGCTCAAATAGAGTCAAGAGCGAAAGTTCCCAGAGATGGAAAATATATCTAAAATTAAAAATTCTGAAAATCGTTTTCCGATTTTGAATGATGGTCGAGTAAATCACCATCGTCGTTATATTGATTCTAGGGTGAAACCAGAAGAGATAAAGCCTGGTCTTGAAAATAGTGGCTTAAGATGAAAAATGTTTAAAAAATTAAAAATAGCGAAAAAATCCAGTTATTTAGAGTCGAGCTGCAGCCCAAAATTTGCCCACACCAAAACTTATTGCAAGTTGCCTATCGTTTGCGTTGTATGTGGTGAGTTACATAGTATCGCTTACTGCAACAAATTGAAAGGTGATACCAAGGCAAAAAAATGTGGCAATTGCGGCGGAAACCACACTGCTAACTATAGGGGTTGCCCTCTTTATTCCATTTTTAAGAGCTCGTCAAACAAAAAAACTAATGTTACTCCCGCTCAGCCGAAAACCCTTTTTAATTACCCACAGCTACCTCAACCGTCTACTAGCCAGAACCAATATTCAAATGTTTTGAAGTCTAACACATCTATTGCCCAACAACAACCTTACGGACAATTTTCATACGCTAATATCTTAAAAAGTAACCAGACTACGGCGCAAAAAACTGCTCCAGCAAATGAAGATACAGGTTCTAATTTTAGTCGAATTGAAGCCTCAATAGAAACCTTAATTCAGTAAATACTTTTACTGTGAACATGTCCTGTATGATGCACGAAATGCTGAAAATGCAATCTACCTTGTTACAGGCAGTATTAAGCAAACAATGAACTTAAAAATATGTTTTTGGAACGCAAACGGCATCTGCCAACATAAAAATTAAATAGAATATTTCCTAGTGAATCAACAAATCGATGTATTGCTCATTTCTGAGACTCACTTGACGTCTCGAAGCTATTTTAAAATTAGTCGATATAATTTATACGACACCAAGGACCCTCGAGGTAGAGCTTGTGGTGGCTCGGGAATTCTAATAAAATCGCGAATAAAACACTATTTATTACATGATTTTTGTGAAGAATATCTTCAAGCAACAAATATTTGTATTGAAAATTATTATCAAAAACTTGTAATATCATTGCCGCCCCAAGATTTTCTATTACCGAGAGTCAATATACGGATTTTTATAACTTACTTGGCCGCCGTTTTTTAGCAGCTGGTGACTACAATGCTAAACACACTTTCTGGGGTTCACGTGTAATCACTCCGAAGGGTCGTGTGCTTTCTAACACAATCTCTAAAATGGATTTTAATGTAGTTTCAAGTGGCCAGCCAACATATTGGCCAATAGATCGACAAAAAATTCCACACGTTATCGACTTTGGAATAGTGAAAGGTGTGGCCAGCGAAATGATTAAAGCTGAATCATCTCTGGATTTATCTTCAGATCACTCACCTACTATTGTCACTATATTCTCACACAAAACTTCAATACCTACAAGTGATTTACCGATGATAACTGCACGTATTAACTGGTTGCAATACAAAAAATATTTGAGCGCCCATTGCTCGGAAAATATGCCGTTGACAACACCTTCTGACATAGAAAATTCTATTAGGTTGCTTAAAGCACATGTTAAACAAGCTGCTCTTAGTGTTTCTTCCAATCAACCAAATCAACAAGTGAGATTAAACAATATTTTTTGTGTGAATATAGAAAGGCTTTTGACAGAAAAGCGCAGAGCTCGACGAGAATGGCAACGTTACAGATCGCCCCAGCTAAAATTAAGGCTTAAGGAGTGTACCAAGCAACTTAGAAAAGTTTTACAAACACAAAAAACATGTTCCCTCCAAAAATTTCTTCCAGAACTAGATGCAACACCTCAAACAGATTATACGCTATGGCGTGCAGCCAGAGGACTTAAAAGGCCAGTCATATGCAAACCTCCGCTACGAGCTTTGAATGGTGACTGGGCAAGAGCTGATGTTGAAAAAGGTGCTCTTTTTGTTAAGCACTTAGAAAAAGTATTTACACCGAATATTTCTACTGATATTGTTGAACTGCCACCAGTCATCTCTTTACCAGAAATACCGTTAAGATTTAACATTGTGGAGATTGAAAAGGCTATTACTAGTCTTAACACCAGAAAAGCCCTAGGTGTCGACAAAATAAGCAACAAAATGCTTCTACAACTGCCTTATATTGCAAAAAGAATTACACTATTCATTTTTAATAGTATTCTACGGCTGCAATACTATCGTGCAGAATGGAAAGTTTCGATGATTATTATGATACCAAAGCCCGGCAAGGATCATACGAAGGTTGAATCCTATCGGCCTATTAGTTTATTGCCCAACATTCCAAAACTATTTGAAAATCTGTATATGAGCAAGCTGATACCTATAGTGACTAGAAGTGGATGCATTCCAGATCATCAATTCGGTTGTCGCAGACAACATAGCACAATTGAACAAACTCACAGACTTGTGAATGTTATTAGAAACACTTTCGAAAAGAAGAAATATTGGTCTGCGCTCTTTATAGATGTTTCTCAAACTTTCGATAAAGTATGGCACGAAGGTCTTATACACAAATTAACGCAAAATCTACCCGCAAACATTGTTAGGCTTTTAAAAAGCCATTTAAGGGAACGCAAATTTGTAGTTATAATAATAATAATAAATTCCCGTTGTTCCTCTTAGGAACATAGGGCCGCAACATATCTGTTCCATTTAGATCTGTCCGTCGCTAGTGCTTTGAAAATTTGTAGTTAGGGAAGGCAATTTTTTCAGCCCTCCGCAACCGATTGAAGCCGGAGTCCATCAAGGTAGCATCTTCGGTCCTTTACTGTTTTTAATATATGCTTCTTATTTACAACATTCAACAATCGCTGATGATACAGCTTTTTATTAGCGTTCATGAAAATTGGGTTATTATTAAATCTCAAGAAAGTGTTTGTTTTCTGCAAATAGCAGAAGTTTTTGATTTTGGTTCGTATATCTACAGTTACAGATTGTAGAAAGTTTCTTTTATATCGATAAATACAAAAACAATTCGAAATTTTATTCGTATAATTCTTAACAATTTATGTTTTTAGAAATTTCATTTGTTTATTACAACTGATCTTATCTTTAATGTTGCATTTCGTTGGCTAAAATATTTTCAAGCATGGTAAAGATCTACTGATGAGTTGGTATTACACATCAACTAAATGCAGCATACGGATTACTTAACGAGCAACAAACACAAAATAAATTTTTGAAATATTGATAATATGTATATGAATGAAATAAAAGAAGTTTAAAAATTATTGGGAAAATCCTTCTCCATCTTAATATCTTAAAAAATGTTAGTTTAAACTTTTATATTTAACTAATTGTCGTTTGCAATGCGAAACGATGAAAATGCAAACACTCTGATGACGAGATCGTGTCGATGTCGATTATTTCATGCTGCTTAGAACTTAAAGAAATAGTTTCGATATTTTATATATTAAATGCTTTGGTTAGTTTTTCTGAATAAAATAATTCAATGAACACTTTAATTTATGTAAATGAACTAAAACGTTCGAATAATAAAAATTTTTAAAGTACAAATAAGAAAAGAATAATTTTCTGTACGACTCGAAAAGAATATTTATAATTAAATTTCACTTTATTATTGAATTGAAAAATTAATTTTATAATTCTATGCAGCCACATGCATGCCACAAGTGCATATTTAAAACGATACATCACTTAAAGTGTCGCAACAATTCATTTTCCATTAATATTCTTTTTACTCCCTTTATTTTTAAAACATTGTGGCCATTGCAACATTTCTTTCACCATTCATTGGGACTTCTTTTGTTTTTATTCTAAACCAATTTTTATATATTTTTCCCCCCTCGAATTTCTATGAATCATATTTTTTTTAAACATTTACCACCTTCAACATCATTAAAAGAATCATTAAATATTCGAGATAGTAAAATTGCACTAGTTGCAGAGGAACAAAGGACGCATAGAGAAAAAAGGAATAGAAAATGGTACAGAAGAAAAAAAAAACTGAAACTACTTACTGCAGCTATTTAACTTTTAACTTTGTGCATCTGTTGCAGATGGTTTGTAGCTGTCGTCAAAGTTCTTCAATTTGAAACTCCCACATGCCACCGTAATAGTCTGCCGTAGTGAAATTTTAGCAAATGTCTGATACTGCAGTATTTAAGCGATGAAAGATTGAAAAAAAAATCTGCAAAATAATGTGAAAAGCGTTAATTTGGCACACTTTGTCACTTGGGTTTTTACTCCTTTTATCTCCTTTTTTCTTGTGTATAAGTTTTTGATTTTTTGTTAAATAAAACTTCATGTCCATTTACGGAGTATAATTTTTATTTTCTTTCCTAATAGTTTGTATTTCCTTCTTTTTATCTATTTAATATTTTATTTTATCGCTACCAATTTTTGTTGTGTTCTTTACTTCTGCTTCTTCGCTTACATTTTGTCCACCGCCTTTTTATTATTATTATTTTTTTTACTCCTGTTGTCCTTTAAACTAAATGGCTTGTAAAAGATTTCTTAAAATTTAATTAAAACACATTAAGAATGAAATGGAAAAAATGGAAAACAAAACAAAATGAATTCTTTGCGAAATTTATCTGCACATTAATTTAACAAATTAAAAGAATGTGAAATGAAATTGATGATGTATCATGATGTCATGTCGTTTTCCTTTTCTATTTTAGCTTTTGCATGTCTGTCAGTCACTTCAAACTTTAATTTTGTCAAGAAAGAAAAGTAAAAGATTTTGATTTAAAAAGTTCTTAGCATCTTATTACTAACGAATAAGAAGTAAGACTATTACTTAAGTTACTTAAAGTACAAAAAGAAATATCACAACGAATAAATTACATTAAAGGATATGCATTAGTTACACGAAAAGTGAAAGTAAAAATTAAATTTTCAAATTAAATCCATGAAAATATGTTTTATTTGACTCGGAAGCTAAATGTCTGCATGACTTCGTATAAATGTACAGAAAATAATTAAAACTTATTTCCTTTAATTCCCGTATTTATACGACATTTCGTACGGAAGATATCCCATCGAATACTCGACGTCTTTCAGATTTTTCCCCAATTTAATTTTAACAAAACGACTTCTTTCATAATATATAAAATAATTTGAATATCCAAACAACAAACCGATAACTGCCATTTGACAAAACAGATTGTCTCCAGTTAGTCATAAAAGGATTTAATCAATTCTCTTTTGAAAAAAAAAAGTTTTTTTCTAAAACTTACCACTTGTCGGGAACAATTGATCGGCAGCCTTCGCTGCGATAAAACGTTCTGCATGGTAGAATTTAATAATGCTAGACGCACGGGTTTTCCATATAATGGTTATTGTTCTAGCTGCAATGAAGAGCAAGAAAAAGAAAATAACATGCACATTATGCCTCTGTCCAGCTCTGGGGCTAGATACGGAACTTGAAAATCTCACTGACTTCCTAATAGCGGGCTTGGTAGCTTGCCTCTTTACTCTTTACCATTTGCACTCACTCTCATTCCCACTATTTCTTTCTTTACTTCTTGACCCTCCTTTTTTTTTAAATCCATTCGACAATAAATCGTCCCCTTAGTATAACAATAGCCTATGTGCTATATATAATAGCGTATTATACGCTATTGTTATACTAAGGGGACGAAATATGAAAGTTTTTTATTGTAGTTTTAAAAAAATTCTTACTTTTAGAACGAAGGAAAAAATCACTCAAAATTATTTATTTGTGTTTAATATACATTTGCTAAGCAATAACTTTTGTTAGTCACTGCCACAAGCTGGTAATTTTTCGATCTACTGCAAACTTGTTGATTTAGAAATAATACTTTTTTTCTCTTTTTGATGTGAAAACTGGACAACATAAAAATATCAGGGAAGTCGTTGAAGAATATAATTCATTTTAATTTCTATGCGTTTTCTCGGCAAATTTTAGTCTTTTAATTACTCTTTTGTAGTTGTTGCCATGGTATGCGTCAGTTTTTTTTTTTTTTTTTTTTTTATTTTATTGAACAAACATGTATTAAATTTAATATGAAATACCAAGAGTATATATGTTTTCCCCATTTTCAGCAACAACCATCCAAACTCACATGCCTCAGTCATGTTTTCTCTTTGCCTGCATATAAAAATTTTTATTTAAGAAACTCTGCATACCTATTAATATATAATTTTTAACAAATTTATGAAACAGCTAAACTACAATAAAAACTTAAATATATTAAAAATCCAATAAAATGTTTAATAATTTAATAAAAACGAATTGAAAAAATTAAACTCTACAGCATATTCGAAATTAATATTTTTCCGTTAAAAATTCATTTAAAATTTAATATTCCGAATCATTTTGAATCTCTTTAAAATACAAAATATTTAAGTAATACATAAATAATATGACGCCTTTGTAAATGGATCATAAATACGATAATAATTTGACAAGACAACAAAACTGAAAAATAAAACAACGAAATAAAATTCAATCTGATCGTAAAAACAAACAAAAAATAAGATGATATTCACATGATTTAAACATACTCGTAACCATACAAATGCTTATGCATGTGGCATGAAAGTTAAGAAATCACTTTCGTCTAAATGCATAAACAAATTCAAATAAATTCTTTTGGGATCACATTGCAACACACGCTTAAAACATTCCCACATTTTATGCTGACACTATGTCTGCAACTTTAATAATATTAAAATATTAAAATATAAAAACGTTCCCACATTTATGCTGACAAGATGAAAATAAAAAGTTATTAATGCTTCTGGAAGAATAAGTTAGTCAGTTCTAAGTTAGACCTAAGCTTAACAAGTTGAAAAATAAAAATATATTTTTTTAACTAAAAACCCAACTTGAACTTTAATTGGCGCCCAACGTGGGGCCCCGCAAATTTTACACAATATTCTGAAAAAACCAAGTAAGAAGTGCTATCGCGGGTGTCCTCGAACAAAATTTACAAATAAGTATCCTAAAAATATAGGAAAAAAAAAAAAAAAAAACGTGTAAAAAAGTATCCTTTAAATAACAGGAGAAACAAAAGAAGACAGTGAAAAATCGTAAAATATCCTTTAAAGAAAGAAGATAAGTAAAAACGTGGAAAAAATTATAATAAAGGAGAATAGTATTCGTATGAATTGAACATTTGTAAAGTGAATAACTGTTTGCATTAAAAATTGACGAATTCTTCAAGTGCGGTTAAATAAAAACTAAAGGCTTGTGAACAAAAAACTTAAAAAAAATTTTTGCAATAAAATTTTTGCTTGGAAAGCATTAATTTGCAGCCAAAAACGATAAAACAAAATTTTTTCCTTTGAATAAAAATTCCCTACAAACCATTGAATTTTTGTGCGCAAAACTAAAGAATAAAAGAATTTTAAAAAAAAAACTGAATCTTTAACTGCGTGAATTTATACAAAAACTGAAAAAGTGTCCGTTGTGGAAAACCTGAAGCTTTGAAATTCGTTCCAAAAAGGAGGCCAAACCAACCAAAGACAACTGCCAATTTTATAGCGAGGAATTTATTAAGTGACAACAACAGAAAGAAAGCCAAAGAGGGAAAATATCAGCAATCAACAATCAAGAGAAGGAAACAAGCAGCAAAGAATTTTACGTAAGATAGTATTAAGTAAAGCTAATTATTTAAATTTAGTTTTTACCAAATTGTGAAAATAATTATTTGAAATTTGCCCTTAAGAAAAAGTTGATAAAAGCTGATCAAATAGTGAAGCTAATTAAATTTTAATTCTAAGAAAATAAAACTTCCTTTAACGTTTTTTGAACTTTTAATCGTGGATACTAAAATTGATGAGGAAGATTTAGAGCTTCTTCCGGGTGAAGAAAATTTCATTACTTGTTCATTGGAAGACATATTTAAGAAACTCAAAGTTTCTGAAGAAAAAATGGCAACTTCGGAATCCGTGAGTGTAACAAGCTTAATTTTGAGCCATGTTGCTCCTTTAAAGAGAACCATCGATGAACTAACTTTAAGGATACAATCCTTGACAGCCAGTGATTCAGTTAGGGAATATACTACACAAAATATAGACGACAGCATTCGTTGTGACGAGACATTAGATGTCATAAAGTCACTACCGTCATTTGATGGTAACGAATCTTCCTACGTTAGTTGGCGCGAAGCTGCCGTCAACTCTATGCATTTATATAAAAAAGGTAGTCGGCGTTATTACGCAGCTCTTTCTATATTGAGGAATAAAATAACAAATGAAGCGAACGACATGTTAACAAACCATGGTACCGTGCTTAACATGGATGCCATATTAGCTAGGTTGGACTTCGCGTATGCAGATAGGCGCCCTCTCCACCTCATTGAGCAGGAGTTGAGCGTGATGCGTCAGGGAATGCTTAGCATCATAGATTATTACAATGATGTCAACAAAAAATTGACGTCGTTAATAAACAAAACAATTATGACACACGGGTCTAATGAGGCTTTAACAAAAGAATTAAACAATAGAAACCGTCAATATGCACTAAGAGTTTTTATTACCGGTTTAAACGCTCCTCTAGCAGACATATTGTTCTCATTGTCTCCTAGTGATCTTCCAAATGCACTTGCCAAGGCGCAGGAATTAGAATCAAATAATATGAGAGCTAACTTCGCTCGACAATTTAATAAACCAAATTATACGTTTAATACTAACAACCAAAATAATCGTACCAACAATAACTTTCGAAATTACACTAATAATAAATTTCATAATCATTTGAGAGTAGGGAATCTTAACACAAGATCGGCGAATAATAATCATAATTTTCCCAAGCCAGAGCCTATGGACATAGGAAGTTCAGCTAATATAACTCGTGGACGGCAAAATAATTATAATAATTACCGACCGCAGCAACAGAATGGACCTTTTGGTTTTAATAACACCTTGAAGCGAGGAAATAGTGATCGTACTAATTATCAGCCACAGACCAAGGCTCAGCGTATTAATAATATATACGAAACTGCTTTTTTAGAAGAAACCCCGAACTCCCATACATCATTAAACAGGGAGCAACCGGGAGAAGATATAGAATTCTAATCGATAGTGGGGCAACTTGTTGCTACTGTTCCCCAAATACCTTCCAAAATAGGAAACGATTAGCAATAAGAAAAAGAGTAAAAACTGTAAACGGATATACAATGATAGAAAATTACTTCGAAGCTACTTTGTTCGGGTTTAGGCAGATATTTTATGAGATAGGAAATTTAAGCGCAGATATCCTTATAGGATACAATTTTTTAAGGAGAGCTGGAATAATTTTGGATTTTAAGAAGGGTTTAATAATATGTGGAGCGAAATCGGAAAAGTTTCACAATTTTGAGGATTTGTTCGATCATGGTGATAAGGAAAATGAAAGAATCGAACTTAATAAATGTGTCATGAACGAAATTTCGTCACCTACAGAAGGTGATCAGGATGAAAAAGAAGAGTCAATTATACTCTTAAGAAATGAAATTATTAATGAAATTAGGAAATGTCATTCCAATATTAATATGACACTTCCATTTAGAACAGATGTGAAAGCGGAAATCCGTACAACTGCTGGAACTCCAATTTGGAGTAAACAGTATCCCTATCCCTTGTCCGCGAATGATTTTGTGAATAAAGAAATTGAAAGAATGTTAGGCGACGGAATAATCCGGCCAAGTAGAAGCGCGTACAACTCACCCATATGGGTCGTACCAAAAAAAGGCTCTAATAGTAATGGCACGCAAAAATTACGCCTAGTAATTGATTATAAAAAACTTAATGAAAATACAGTCGAGGAAAAGTATCCCATACCCGACTGTAGCGTAATACTTTCCAACTTAGGAAAGGCGAGATATTTCTCTACAATTGATCTCGAATCGGGATTCCATCAAATATCGATAAGGCAAACCGATATAGAAAAAACCGCGTTCTCTGTCAACAATGGGAAATATGAGTTCCTTAGAATGCCATTCGGCTTAAGGAACGCTCCTGGCATTTTTCAGAGGGCCATGGACGATATTCTCAGGGAATACGTCGGAAAATTCTGTCACGTTTATATGGATGACATCATAGTGTTTTCCAACTCAATCAAGGAGCATACAATGCACTTGAGAACAGTTGTGGAGGTATTGAAGGACGCTCATATGAAGATTTCGCTTGAAAAGTCAAAGTTTTATCAACGTGAAGTTGAATTTCTGGGATATATAGTCAGTAATAACATTATTAAAACTGACCCAAAAAAGTTGGAAACCATACAGGAATACCCCATACCCATTACCTTGAGGCAACTGAGAAGCTTCTTAGGAATGACTGGGTACTACCGCAAATTTATAAAGAATTATGCCCAAATAACCAAACCCCTAACAAACTATCTATCAGGAGAAAATGGTAGAATTTCTCAGAATATGTCAAAAAAAGTAAACATAACACTTAACAAAGAAGCAGTTGATGCATTTCAAAAAGTAAAAGAATTAATGATCGATCAATTAGAACTCGTTCAGCCCAATTATGATAAAAAGTTTATTCTGACGACAGATGCTTCTAGCGTGGCTATTGGCGGAGTATTGAGTCAGGACGGGAGACCGATAACCTTTGTATCGAAAACGCTTAACTCTACAGAAAAAAACTATGCTACCAACGAAAGGGAACTATATGCCATTGTATGGGCCTTAAAAACCCTCCGAAATTACCTGTACGGTGTAAAAAACCTAGAAATACATACTGATCATCAGCCACTGACATTTTCAGTCTCGGTCAGAAATCCGAACGCAAAGATGAAAAGATGGCATGCCCTTATTGAGGAGTTTGCCCCAAAAATTATATACAAACCAGGTACAGCGAATGTGGTTGCCGATGCTCTGTCCAGGCAGATTTTGAACCAGATTTCAGATGATAATAGCATCCACAGCACACAGCATTCAACGGAAAGTAGCGACAATTTTCATATACCTGAAACTAATAAGCCTTTAAACGAATTCAAACAACAAGTTCTCTTACTAAAAAACAGAATCACAATTCATGAGTCTATTATCACTTTCGGCAGAACTCGCCATATAATAGAGTTTGATACAAGAGAAAATCTCTTGACAATTCTCAAGGAATTTCTACAGCCAAATTTAGTGACAGCTATACACTGCACACAGGAAGACTTATATGAGTTTAAAGAAACAGTTAAGGACGTATTTACAAATAAATTCGTTTTCACAAAAATTTTCCCAAACGACATCACTAATTTAGATGACCAACACATTATAGTAGAGCAGACACATACACGTGCTCATAGAAGTTATAAAGAAAACTACAAGCAGGTATTCAAACTATATTATTGGCCAAAAATGATTAATTCATTTAGGGAATATATAAGACATTGCAATATATGCAATAAATCTAAATATGACAGGAAACCAATGAAACTTCCAATTGGTGAGGCACCAATTCCACAAACAGGGGGGGAATTCCTCCACATTGATATATTTTACGCGCAAAATTTAAAGTTTATAACATGCATCGACGCGTACTCAAAGTTTATGGTGATAAAACCTATTGAAAACAAATTGAATCTTGGCGAAAAGGTACTTGATATTTTACAAACATTTCCTGCAGCAAAAAAAATAACATTAGATAACGAACCAGGGTTCACAACTCCACAATTCAAATCCCTAATGCAGAGACTACAAATCCGGTTATATTATTGCGATCCGCGACACAGTTCGACCAATGGCCAGGTTGAAAGATCACATTCTACCATTGTAGAAATCGCACGTTGTATAAAGAATGAATATCACATAATAGATACAATTGAAACATTTTACAGGGCCGTGCAGCAGTACAACCACACGATCCATTCAGTAACAGATAAAAAACCCTTCGAGGTATTTTACAATAAAATAAGTCATGACGACTTACCGGATAGGTTACGCAAAGCCCAAGCAAAAATGCTTGAAAGAAATAAGACAACTCAAGTAAAAACCTACGAACCTAATCAAGAAATTTATGAAAAGCTAATGGGCAAGAGAGATAAGTTAGATTATAGGTATAAGAGACAGAAAGTAAAAGAGGATTTAGGTAATAAAGTCAGAGTATACAGTAGGAATAGGATAATACATAAGGAAAACATTAGGTCCTAATATACTAAAACAAACTATAAAGATATCTAACAAAACTAATATTGAGCACATAATAACTAACGCTAATACATTTTAACAACTAACCAACGCAACTCATACTAATAATATTAATCTTAAACTAATTTTAGCAAAATGCTACTAAATATGATCATGATGATACTTTTCACTCATATGGTAGTCACAGAGATACAAATCCTAGATTACTCAAACGCAAATTTTATTCAAATTCATTTGGGCCTGACGAGGCTGAAAAACGGAAATTTCAAACTGATACATGTTCTTGAAATGAATAAATACGCAGAATTGGTAGACACTCTAAATTCCGAATTAATGAAATTACCAAAAGAAAATACTGCTTTTCCCTTTATATTAGAAGAAATTACACAGCTTAAAAGCCAAATAAAGAGAATGACCCCCAGAAAGAAAAGATCACTCGATATACTGGGAACCGCGTGGAAATGGTTGGCGGGATCACCGGACCATGAAGACCACAGAATCATTGAAGACCATATTAAAGGTCTATTAACCAATAATGAAAGGCAGAGAATTATAAATAAAGAAATTATCGAAAGAATTAACGGAATCACTAAAGTGACTAATAATATAATGAAATTCGTGAGTTCTTCAAAAGAAGTTCAAAAAACATTAGAGGATAATCTCACTAACAAAATACGAATATTAAAAGAAGAAATTACTAACATAGAATATGCCTTACAATGGGCCAAGGTAGGAGTTATAAACTCATTCATTTTGTCAGAAAAAGAAATTGAAGAAGCTAAAATATTTTTAGAGTCAGAATTATTCCCTTACAATAACTTGGAAGAAGCCTTAAGCTTTGCCTCAATAAAAATTGCATCTAATGAAAATGCCATAATATATATAGCAAACTTGCCGTCTATTGACAAGGTTATTTGTGAAAAGTCAATAATTAAGCCAATAAGAAAGAATAATACAATTATAAAAATGAACTATGAAAATATAATACAATGTAAAAATTTTACCTTTGCAATTAAAGATAAATGTATTGAGTTAAATAAATTATGTATTTGCGATAAGAAAAACTTAGTAGATTTAAGTGAAACAAAATGTATCCCAAATCTTTTAACCAGCCAGAAGCATGAGTGTACAATTGTCAATAATCAACATGTTCCGTCTGTCGAAGAATTATACGAAGGTACAATATTACTAAATAATTTTAAAGGATCTGTAAATGTTGAAGGATATGAGACTTACGCTTTATCTGGAACATATCTAATCCAATTTCATAACGAAACTTTAATTATAAAAAATAAAACTTATACTTCAAAAGAGAATGTTTTTGTAAAACCTCTTCCAGCCATTTTTCAGTATTCCTCTGGGAATCAGCCAGGCGAGGAAATATTGTCTTTGGAACTTATCAAGGAACTTAACGTAAATAATATTGAAGAATTAAAATCAATTGATACAAAAAACAAGATCACAACCTCAATAAACTTTACTCTATCAATTCTAATGGTTGTGATAATATTATGTTGTTGCAAAAGATACAGGAATAGTTCCTCAGTGAATTTACCTTCTAATGTAAATACTACTTCACCAAGGGACAGTGATCCGAAAAACGAATCCTTGGAAATCCCACTTTATTAAGTAATTCAATTGGGGACAATTGATTTAAGGAAGAGGGGAGTTAAGAAATCACTTTCGTCTAAATGCATAAACAAATTCAAATAAATTCTTTTGGGATCACATTGCAACACACGCTTAAAACATTCCCACATTTTATGCTGACACTATGTCTGCAACTTTAATAATATTAAAATATTAAAATATAAAAACGTTCCCACATTTATGCTGACAAGATGAAAATAAAAAGTTATTAATGCTTCTGGAAGAATAAGTTAGTCAGTTCTAAGTTAGACCTAAGCTTAACAAGTTGAAAAATAAAAATATATTTTTTTAACTAAAAACCCAACTTGAACTTTAATTTGAACACAAGCTGAAATTTCAAAATGTAAAAAGAGAAGAATTATCAATTTTAACATGAAATAAAAACTCAAAAATAATATATTATGACAACTCCTGTTGTGCGACAAAACCAATATGACAACATGTTATGTTCCAAAAAAAAAAAGTATTAAAGAAAGCAACCAGGTCGTTTATCATCATCGCCATCATTCGAATAACCTGCAGTGTTATCGAGAACTGACACACATGCCGGAAATCTCAATTTTATTACAGAATTTTCAAAAACAGCAAATTTAAAATCACATCATTTGAACATCAGTGATTCTTTTGACATTGCACAGTGGGCACTTTTGCAATATAAATGGTAATAAATCTGGAACTTTCAAACCAGAAAGAAAGAGCCAGCCTTTATAACACATGTTTCGGTGGTCTTCTTATCAAAGTACAAGAGGGCCAAAATTGAGTTACTTCCAGAATGCAGAAACGAAAAAGTTTTTTCTTTGATTTTACTTTAAACTTTGTCAAGAATCCAATGCTGCCATTTTAATTGAAATCAAGATGTTCAGTCAAAATTTATAGTCCAAAAAAAAACTAAACAATTTGAGGAGAAAAAATGAAAATTTCATAAAAGTTCCATATCCACTCGCATCATGATTTCCCTGGAAAATCTATTTTATTCTAGAAGTAATCCATTCTTTTAAATAATTTCTCATATTTTTATATACGAGTACATAATTATATATATTTATTTGGCCAATCACTTAGGGAATGAACCCTGTGGCGGAACTAAAGAAAGGGATAGTAAGATCATAGATGGTGAAAATAAAGAAGAATGTTGAACTCCTTTGCAACTTTACTGCTTTTGCCTGCTTTTTTTAAACTTCGAGTAGCGCCTCTGGTATTAAGTAGACGCATTAACTCTCTAACCCTGTATGATCATCCCTTTTATTAATTGTTTTACTTCGACGGCGATCATTATATATTCCCAAATATATACGAGTAGACAAACCATTATTCTGTCTTATAAATTTTTATGTTCACTTAATTTAAAAAAAAAATTATATCAATTTTTAATGACTCGCTATTCACTTTCAGTGCGATAATTTGGCAAGTTTGTTTGTTTGTTTATTGTTTAAGGGTGGTGTTGGCTGAAATGGTTAGCGCGTTGACTACTAAGCAAACAATGACGTGGGGCCTGGGTTCAAACCCTGGCCAGAGCAAGTCAATCAACATCATTAATTTCTGTAATGTACATTAGTGAGACATTGTATTAATTGTTGTCGGACTATTTAAGTGATGAAGGCATAGCACTGGTCACTAAAAAACTGTTCCGACAGCGATTGATGATGTTCTAAGCTAATGTACACAACATTGCCCTCCTTCGTCGGTTAGCAGAAACATCGGCGAAGTAAAACAATTAATAAAATGCCTGCCAATATAGCTTAACAAAGTTAATGCGTCTACCTAAACACCGGAGAAGCCACAACACTGCTATACAAATTAACATAACGCGCAAAGCAGAGTTGTAAAAGAGTTAAGCCTTCTACATTTTCAACATCTATCTTATCTACTCTATCCCTCTCGCTGAGTTCCGGCACAATGCACTGCATACGTAGGGGTCATCCCCTGAGTGCTGGTCCTAAAAAAAAAAAAAAAAAAAAAAAAAAAAAAATGTCACCAGTACAATAAGATATAATATCTTTTAAATTCAGTACTGGACATCAATATTGGCAACATGTACAATTTGATTACCTTATAAATTATAACAATAAAATTTTATAAAATAACAATTAAAATTATAAATGCATGTAAATAAGTGACAATATCTTTGGTTTAATAAATTAGCTACAATGAACAAGAATAAAAACAATTTTTTGTTTTATTGTCATTTGAAAAAATTGAAAATTTCCCTTTTAAAACGTACTGCGTTGCTTGTGCTTTGAATATTATGTGGAAGTAGATTCCAGAGCCGTGTGGCGTATATAAAGAATTGTCGTTCCGACGTTTGGTAGTGATAACGGATAAGCAATATAATTTTTTTGCAAATATTAATTTTTTAAATAGATAGTCGGGTTCCTTGCTGTAGATTACTTTGTGCAGAAAAATTAAACTTCGACATTTAGGAGAGAAACGTTAAACAATTTCTTTGCAAATTGGGAAACGCTGCCCAAGTTTTTTGCCGAGGGTACGATTTCAATTTTTGAATTTCCCAGAAAAATGTCCAGCTGGTACAGGGTATCCATCTGTGTTCTGCAAAATAAAACGCATTTTGATTTTTTAGGGTTTAAACTCAGCCCATTTACCGCCGCCCATTCACTGACTCTTAGAAGATCTGAATTTATTTTTGAAACGCAATTTGATATTGTTGCCAGGTTGCAGCCAATGAACAATTGAACATCGTCATCATACATTTGGATTCCCATAAATTTTATTTGATTCGGAAGATCGTTGGAATACATGATATACATTAGCGGACCCAGAATCGATCCTTGCGGAACACACTCTTGAAACTGGCAACCATGAAGATTGTCTTGATTTATTAAATACAGCCTGGTATCTATTGCTCAGAAAGGATGATATTCATTTTGCTGATGTCATTGAGAAATTAAATTGCTGCTTCAGTTTCCTACAAAGTATTTCGTGGTGTACGGTATCGAACGCCTTTGAGTGGTCTAAAAGGACTAAAAAGGCGATATTATTCTGATCAGCAATACATCGGATCTCTTCGGTAACTTCAGAAAGTGCTGTTATGCATCCACGTTTTGGCCTAAAGCCTGACTGATTGGTAATTAACAGGTTTTTATAAGTAACATATTCTAAAATTTGTTTATGCACGAGCTTTTCAAAAACTTTTCAGAGATATGGCAATATTGCTATAGGACGATATTCCTTGGGAGTTTTATTATAACTAATTTGATTAACTACTGAATACAAAAATATTTTTATTAAGAAGTACAGTGTATCTGTGCGCGCCTTAAAATTAAAGAAAATGGTCTATGGGAAACAAACGCTAGTTTGAAGTTTAGCAGCCTTGAAATCGATATCGGAACGTATCAGTTCCGCTTATCTGTTTGGATATTCTTAAAAAAATATATTTTTAAATTATTGTGATGAATGAATTATTTGATGAGTAATTAAAATTCAACATATAAAAGATTTTGTAATAAATATCACGTTAATTTTTATTTGGATGGACTGGAATTTAATTTTAGCTTTAAACTGCCCAATCATCGCCAAGTCCAATCCGCCTGGCAACTCTATCCCAGTAATATTTGATTCAGGATTTGCAAAAGTCATACAAGAAGTTTGTCGTTCTAACGCACACATATGAATATGTGCAATATTAGGGCCATAACCTTTATTTATTGAAGTATGCAACAACTTAAATATGCAACATTAATTTAATCTCAGTATATTAATGTATGTTTGTATGGATACATGTACATTAGAACGACTCACTTCTTCTGAACATGAAAAGCGTTTATTTTCTTCCATTCTAAAATTATCCCGCCGTTAACCATCTCAAAGATCGAATTGTTTTCTAAAATTTTTCTCTTAGTTTGTAAATATTTGTCATTTTGCCCCACCGAGTGTACGGTCTTTTCGATCTAATGATTAGAACCAAAATGCATTTGGAAGAAGTTTTTAAACATTTACCCATAGAATGCCATGAGCAATACTGTATAGATTGGTATGGGCAAGCGATGGGATGTTTGAATAATTTTAAAACCACTTTTCCAAATACGTATGTCACATTTGGTAGAACAGTGCTGAAGCATTTCACATATTACATCTCAATATGACATCCTGGGTAGTTTTAGGTCCCCGTAAAATAAACTGCAGATATAAATTTAAAAAACGGCGATATACTTCTATTTTATTTTTTGCGAGCCTTATTTATTCAGTTTTGAACAGTATAATTTGAAAATGTACCAGAAAAAATTGTCTCTGTGAATTGGTCTTATGTACACAAAAGTATGGCTATTTGAACTTGAAATGAAAGGAATCCTTATCATTTTTTTTATTTATGAATTTGTGAGTCTCGACATATATTTTATGGAAAAACAGCAACAACAAAATTTTAAATAACACTCTGCAGAGGTACAAATCAAAGACACAAAACAATAAAAGAATAAATAAAAATGAAATGATTAATAATAAAAAAAAAGAAAATAAATAAATATGATAAACAAATGCAAATAACAAATTGTGCAAAACCCAGATGTGAATATTTATGAGAGTTTTGTTCTGAATTTATTTGTTCTTTTAAGCAGACAAAGTGAAGACACTTATTTAAAATAAGAATGACAGACAATGCGTCTATACGGAGGTAAACAACATTTAATGTGATTTTTGTAGTGTTCGCTGAAGACACCCTATTCTGACACGATGTGATAGAAAAGATTTTAAAATTCATCGATGCTTTTGTATTTATGAAGTCTATGAGTTCTAATGCCTCTAAGGATTCACTGCGGTTTTTCTCTATATCACTTGCTGCTTTTCAATGTGACCAATGGAGTACATGTCTGCCGAAATAACTGTTGAAAGCATAAAAAACACAGATAGAGCTGATGAACTCCTATTGCCACTGCTGTCAACTTTAATATTTCAAAAAATACTAAATAGAAAATAAGTGTACATTTTTAAAATACCAACCGATTTCCCTACATTATTTTATTTTATTTATTTTATTTAAAACTTACACAATTTAAGTGACATAAAATAATTTTGAGACTAGCTAAGAGAGTAAATGCCTTCGGCTGAAAAAATTATGCGAGCAAAATAACATTTTTATTATTAAATCATATTTTTGTATTCGTTTTTTACTATTAAAAAAAAAAAAAAAAAATATCGTGTCACCGCACAAAAATTGAAATTAATATGTTTCGTTTCGAAAATTTTACGAAATCTATAAAACTTCAGAGCTAAAATAATGAGTTAAACAATTCGTAACAGGAACGTTTGAAAATAAAGGCAAACCGACTTGGTGTTTTGCTTGCTTGGTGTTTTCTGGAAATATAACTTCTTCTTCAGCATCTTCTTTGGTGCAGCCTCTATCTATCCAACCCATAACTCCTTTCATATCTCCGCTCTTCTCGACACACTAGCAAATGTGTTGCAAATCAATTAACAAACAAAATATACCCATTTTTATTATAAAAATCTGAATGTGTGTTCAATTGTAAGCGAATATAAAACCACAATATATAATTTTATTAAAGGAGATTTACTTTTGCCAAAAATTGTTCTAAGTTTTTCACCAAAAATTAAAAAAAAAAACAAAGTTTTGTAATCGATATTTATTATTCAGCAATGGTTTTACTGATTGTGCAAAAGGTATCTTGTTTAACACGAAAGTATAATCACGTACACATGCAAAAGTTTTCGTATGTGTGGTTTTCTTTTCAACTTTAATGTGTAAAATGATTGGAATGTAACAAATTTAACAGATACAATAAATTTATGCAACATTTTTATCACAAAGACATGTGAACAGGATAATTTATCAAAATGTTGTTTTGGTTCTTTTTATGCTTCTTTATCGTCAATCATTCTCACGTACTTCGTAGGCTGACTGTTCATTTATGTGATTTAAATTTGTTTGTGTGATTTTTGAACAGCGGCTCGTAAAAATTTATGTTTTTATTTTAAATATTGGCGGCCTTTCCAAAGATTTGAACTTAGATTAGTTTTACCCAAAACTGCTTTCATGGAACTTTGATATTATTTATTATATTGAAATAATCAAAAGCAGTACGTCTCCCGTGAGCATTGAAACAAGCGCTCATTTAACAAAATTCTTAATGATTATTTGTATGATTATAATGTGTGATTTTGCATAAAAGTATTTTTTAAAAGATTAAATTGATTGTGTTTACTTTGTTTGAATGCTCGTTTTCATAGTCATTCGTAAAATATAATAGCCCTAATCACTATCTAGGTGGCAAGGTTTATTGTACACTTGACTTTCACAGCTGAATAATAAATAGAAGAATTATTTTCAAGCTAGTTTAATATATCCTCTTCGGTCCAATTTTTATTGGCTTCAGTTACTGCCAGCTGAATGATCGTGACATTTTAATCGGCGATTGTGGCATAAGAGCGAAATGTAAGTGACGAGCTTTATCGATTTAAATCTCGCATTATCTGCTGCAAAATGTTTCCTTTTAGTGGTAGCTTTAGAACTTTGTTTTTTTTTTAAAGCCTATTTAGAAAAATAAGAAGGAACATGAAATCGGTGAGTCACACTTGCCTGTATTTATCTGTAAGGGAGCACAGTTTATAGACTGTCAGCTTTATTTGCCTCTCTTGCAAAAATTAACTTTATATACTCGTATAACATATCTTTTTTAAATACCCAAACAACACAATGAACACTGATCGATATGTGACTTTTCCTTTTCGAATTCCCCACCGCAAATGTTGTGCAGAACAACAAACTTCTGTTAATTTTTATCTCACCCCAAATGGTATTGTACAGATTGAAGGGGAGATGGTGGTTTGACACTAAAACCATGAAAAAAAAAAATGGATGGACAGGTAAAGTTTTGGTTACACCACGCAATACAATCATTTATCTAAATAAATGATGAATTCATGTTTGGAGTAATCCATATTATGGAATCCTTAAATTGAAGTAGTAAAGCCAAAC
This sequence comes from Lypha dubia, assembly GCA_947311025.1. Lineage (NCBI taxonomy): Eukaryota > Metazoa > Arthropoda > Insecta > Diptera > Tachinidae > Lypha > Lypha dubia. The sequence continues at coordinate 97,599,093 of OX371261.1, forward strand.
ATGAACAAATATATGTATGTATGATACAAGTATTTATGTACTTCTGTGCCGGAAGATGATGTGTGTCCTTTTTCAGTGTATCGTCATTATTATCAGTGTCATTTTTTAAGCTTGATTAATAACTTTTTTATTTTAAATTTCCTTTTGTTTCTTTGGTTCTGTTTTTGATTTATATTTCACTGTTCCAAATAATTGGACAAACCTTTTTTCGTTTTTGTTTGTCTTTGCTTTTTTATTTTGACAAATACAAATTTCTACTTCTATCTAAAATTATTTGATTGACCTAAATTTTGTTGCTGTTTAGCAAAAATATACATGTATGTATGTATGTTTTTCAGTACTTCGAAAAAAGTCATTAATTTGGATTACCAGGAATATAGGAAATAAACTTTAAGACATATTTGAGATATGCTGCAAAAGTTCTTTTCGTCCCTTTTGAGCAAAAAAAATCCTTTTACAAAATAAATCCTTTGAAACAAAGATGCATTTTGTGCGTAAATTAAAACCAATTCCAGAATTTTAAATCAGTTGATAAACTGAGGAGCTTTGGAGTAATCAATATTTCAATATTTCCGATGGCCAAAAAAAGTATATGTATGTATGTATGTATGTGATCAAACTGCAAACAAATGCATTAAAAATTTGAAAATGAGTACACAATGAGGGAGTAGATTCCCAAAAAAAAAAAATTTGTGGACTCAACTGCAAACAAAGCCTTTCAAACAAAAAAGGATCTTTGAAAATCGTGAACGAGCTATGCAACATTTGGCACTTGAGGAACAAATTGCCCCATCGATTTTCTGATTAGCACAATAGACCAAAACTTTCGAATTTGTGCATTGCCATTCGTCCTTGACACGTGTGCGGAGCTTTTAATAAATCTAGCCGTTTAAAGTGGTTGAGAATCGATTTCAAATATTACGTTACATACAAAGAGACATACAAGTCAACTTAATATAAAGCATATTAAAATTATAATAAACATACCCACCATTACTTCTGCTTTGACAATATTTAGAAGTTACTAAATATTTAAAAGATACTCGTGTCTGTCATGAGTTTCACATTCGTGTGAAAGTGAGTCTTTTCCGAATATTTTGGTGTCCTGAAATTCACTTCATTTCGTTTTACGTTCGACTGCACTAAGCTGTGTGAAAGTAAATCTCGAATCTCATTTATTACACAATAAAACTAATTTAATTTGAAAAAAATCTTTTTTAACTTAAGTTTGATATCTTATCTACCTAATTCGGAAATAAAAACCAATATATGTGTGATAATAACACATGGAAAAGGAGATTTAAAAAATTCCCACGTTAGCCACAAATCGAGGAAAAATATTCGGAAGTATGCCGGATAACAAATATTCAATTTTGTGAATCGGAAATTTTCATTCTAATTGAAAACGGTCGGAACTCATGACAGACACGAATAACATTTAAAACTTTCTGCTGAGTACTTAACGCGTGCCAAGTGTTCTTTTCACTGATGTAGTCCTGAATTATTTTTTAATGCCTTGAAATTTGTTCTTCAAAGTCACACACAAAAAAAAATCAGTTTGCTTTTTTAGGAGTTGAACTTCAAAACATCGGAATAATAAATACAGACACTATTTCTTTAGATTTTAATTACAAATAAGTAGTTGATGTAACTATTCTAAAGTAATTCATTGTTAAGTAATTAAAACACAAAACAAAGTTTTTGCTCGGCAATTATTAAATTTACTTTACTTCCAGAGCTACAACAGTAAAAATGGGTTTATTTAATATCGGGCTGCTGTTGAAATAAAGTGTAGTATATAAGCAAAAGTCTGTATATCTATAATAGTGAACATAGAATGTGAAAACGGGTAGACCCATGCAAGGTAATTATTAGGAGATAAAAGCGTATCAGACCAGATATCTCGGTGTGCTTCGATGCCCCATATTTTCGTATCGTCGTGTACATTGTAACTTATTTTACAACCAAGTTATAAATTTTTTAGTAAAACTGAATGATGTTTAATCAAAGAAATTTAATTATTCAGGCTAAAGTTCGTTTAATTTAATTTTTAATTATATGAAATTTTAACTAAATTATTATATTATTAGAAAGGAAAAATCTAGAAGCTCGTAATAATTGAACAGACAAAGAACATTTTGAACTGACAATGTAATGTATCGAGACTAGCCACAAGCTAAACTTCAGAGTGTAAAAATGCACAGCAATGAAGTAGTCAAAAACTCTCTAATTCTCGCTGAGTCACATGAAGGTGTTTTTATCAACAGCTCGTTTCATATTAATGAATTGGAAATTCACCATTTTCTTGATGTCAGAAGTTATTACTATTGAAATTCTAAACGAATCGATAAAGCAATTTGAACCATATTTTTTAATAATTTTTTTATAGTTTTTGATTTTCAGTCCCGAATATAATGTTATAGTGATATCAGGAAAACTAAACCTTGATCCGCTCATAAAAATTTTAAATATTTAGTGATTTTAAATCACTTGAATTTTCTTAAGCATTTTCCTTTAAATTATTTTATAATATTAATATGTACCTGCATTTCATAGGATTTATCCTTTCTTTTTTATTCTTTTTTTTTTCAATAAATTAAATAATTTAGCATAGAACAATTTTAAAATTAAGAAATTTAGAAAGACCGTGAAAGAAACAAGGGACAATGAAAATTAGTGCTAAAACTTTAAAATCTCGTGACTTCCACAACACTAAAATGTCACACGCATCATTTCACCGTGATTTCCAATAAAACCAAATTTTATTATTTATATCTGGTTTCCCTGGTTATATACATGTACATACATACATACTAGTAACACACTTGACGACTTTACATCAAGCGAAATTGAAAAATCATAATTTTTCTTGTCATGATAAGTCTGCGTTCACACGTGAAAGTTTTCTTTCATGAAAGTGGCGGTTTGTCGGTGAGAGGGGAGAGAAAATGGTAACCGACACCATTCTTCTCTCCCCTCTCACCAACAAACTAACCACTTTCATGAAAGAAAACTTTCACGTGTGAACCCAGACTAAAATTTTCGTATTTAATTGAAGTAACAGACACTTGTTACGTTTGCAAATCGTAAACTCTATACTAAATACATAAATGAAATAAACTCCCAAATATATGTATGGAATGTTTGTATGTGCGTAGTGTGTACACTGTACGCATATTTTGCCTCTGCATCATCACAAAGCAACGAAATATAAATTTTAATTATTCTAACGCCATCTTTTGTAAAATAATTTGAAATCAAAAATTGAGTGAATTATAAGGGGAAACTCACAACCTTAAAAGTATAATGTATAACAGTTAACACGTTCCACAATCCAATAATTACTTATGGTTGAAAATTGAACCAACAATTAATTTAGTTTTTAGATTAAGGGGAAATAACAGTAACAAGCAGGGCTGCCAGACATATTTGCGAAAATATCTTCAATTTCCCGATAAGGTATAAATATTATTATGTAATTGGTTTTTGATCAGTTTAATTAAAAATCATTCAAAGAAAACAAAGCAATACATCAATATTTCAATACTTTTCATTTTAATGAAGCACTACCATGATTGCAGATTACTTTAAAATATTTGTATTTTCTTTTGATTAAATGAAACGTGAATAATAAAACAAAAATAAATCAATATAGAATAAAAGCATCAAAATTGCAAAGATTTTTGTTTTAGGGGCTGTGCACATATTATGTAACACTCCTGGGGAGGGTTAAAGATTTGTTACGGATTGAAAATTTTGTACTGAAAAATTAGTAAAAAGCGTTACGAGGGGGAATAAAATCTCTGAAAACAGCGTTACGTAATATGTGCACAGCCCCTTAGCTGTTAGCTCTTATATCTGAATAAATGATTAATGCTGGGATCGCAATTGGAACGAATGACGAATTTTTCGCTTTGAACTGTCGTCATCAGAAATAAGTAAATCACATTTGTGGATTTGAAAATTAACACAACACCGGCGTCGAACGAATTTCGTGATTCTAAAGTAATCACTTTTAGTTGGGACTTTTCTGATGTCCAAAAATTATTTGCAATTGAAAATATTATTTTCAGTGTTGCCAGACAATTCCTGTCTTGGGTGGTTATAAATTTATATTGTAGTGAGTTTAAAATTTCGGTATTTTGAGAAAATAAAACTTTTAATTTTGGAAACTAAAGAAGAACAATAGCCATCAAAAAATAAAAGACAAAAAAGGACAATTCAATTAAAAAAGGACAATTTATTTTGTTTAAATTTAAAAGGACGTTGTGTCAAAAAAGAGGACTGTCCTTATTAAAAAAAGACGGGTGGTCACCGTAATTATATCTGACAATTTTATGGTGGTCGCGCACGGAACTATTACGAACTTATAACAAAACCAATTTTACTTTAAGAGTGCACTGATAATTTGTTTGTATATTTTTTGGACTGCGGCCTGTCGCTTAAAGTAAAATTGCTTTTTAATTGATCAAACATCTGGCTATGATATTGATACACAATAGTGATGTTACGAATACTCGTATGCGTAACGACTATTCGCCAAAATCAAGCGAATATATCTCAAATGTACATACATTTTCCAAAAAAAAAAGTTTAAAAAAGTACATAAATGTACAAAAATATATTAATTTGTAAAAATTTTTTTTAAAGAAAGAACACCCTTTATCTTTGGCGGAAGATAATAATCTTCTTAAAAAACAAACGAAAATTATATTTCGTAACTGTCATTTAAAAGTTAAAGTCGTATATGTAAATTCATATCGTGTTAAGTTAGTAATCAATTCTCAGTAGAGGAATATTGGACTTCAAAAATGGAAGAACTAAAATTTTATATGTGAAAGTCCACCGAGACATGTGGTTGCGCAATCTGCGAAATTATGTTCTCCCAAAACCCTAAATGTAATATTCGTATTCGTATTCGGCGAATATTGTTTCAAATATTCGTATTTGCGAATACTAAAAATTAATACTCGTAACATCACTAATACACAATTCACTTAACTAATTGCTTGATTTAAAAATGTATATAGATTCACAATAATTATGGAAATAATCAATCGTGTTATTCCATATTTAGCAGAATCTTTAGTGCTGAACTGCTAAAGAAACACTTACCGTCTCTCTGTCTTCTTGTTAAAGTTTACTTTCCACTAAAGGGCTGCAACGAGTAACTTTTTTCTTCATATGTGAAACTCGCTGTCGAATACAGTAGATATTTGCTGTGTCGTTCAGAGCACAAGCAGTGAAGAGAAGAGATTGTTTGTTTGACAAAAACTAACCAGTAGCAACCGCAAATTAAATGAGTACCGAAAAATATGAACATACAAAACCGTAGCCAACAAAAATGAAGCACCTTAAAAACTATGTTCACTTCATGTGGTACTTCAAGAATTTTTCATGCAATGCTGAATTTTCAAAAATTTTCAATTTTAGCCTTAATATTCACATTGGCTAATATGCCGGCGTTTTAAGTCTTCAAAATGAATAATGGAAAAATTATTCATACATACATATGCATGATTTTTTTTCATAAATTCAATTAACATTTTTTGAAAAGGAAAAAATGCCTATTTTTTAATACCTTTAAACATAAGTAATTAGTAACTAAGTAACAAAAATCTAAATAAATAATATTATGTATAAACTTACCTCACTTAATTCCATTTTTTTACTACACTCAACAGAAAGATTATATTTTTATTTGCCAAACTTCACGTAGTACTGCAAGTACCAAGTGAAGTTTGGCTGTTGCATTATGTTCACCTCGTTCTGTGCATACATGTTGCGAGTATGATAGCAAAACACACAAGCAGTGAACTTACACACTCTAAGTCGAGTAACAACAAGAAGTGACAAAAAGTTTTTGGTGTTCTCAAAAATATGAACATTGTTTCTGTAATTCATTTCGAGTAAGTGTTCATGCTTTGGAAGTACACGTGAACTTCTTAGCTACACATCTATTTATGCAGCATTCTACTTTCCACCTTGATGCGTTGTAGATATTATCGATGATCGTGTTAAGCAGCGGAACTATAGCAAAATATATTACCAACCACCCTCGCTTATTTTAAATGTAAGTTAGGAATTCATACCGATACACATACATACATACATAAATACACAAATATTTAAAGATAAAATAACCCAACGGCCAAATTTTGGAGGTCTTCATTTATAAGGCCCTCCGTAAAGCCTTCCTAGAGCTTCTTTTAGATCTAGTACTAATGCTCGCTAGCCTTCTCAAGAAGGTCTTATTGAAGGCTAAACCTACTTCCTTTTAAAAATATGATTTCTATTATGTATTTGTATGTATACATCAATGAATTAATAAATAGTTAACAACAGCATGTCATCACATGTAAAGAAAATACTCAAATTTTGGCACTTTCATGGGATTTTGCAAAGTTTTTGCATTTCTAAAGGTAATTTAAAAATAAATTTATGACTGAATAAGGCCTTCTAGCACGCCTGTGTAAAAAGGAAACTTAGAAGGTATTGGCTGGCTAGGACATTGTGTGTAAAAAATGTATGAGTTTGGCATGAGGCAAGAGGCCAAGTAAGGCCTTCCAGAAGGCCTGCTTGGTTCTTCTTTCCGCCGCTGGGAATTTCCCATATAAAACTGTGGGTGTTCTTTAATTAGTTTACAAAAAATATTATACTGGTGTCCTTTCTTTTACGCATCAAATAGTTATTTGCTATTGTCCTTGTTGTTTTGGGCAAGTAACATATCCATAGATGAATTGCTATCCATTTAAACTCTAATTTGAAAAACAATTAAAATAAAATGATTTCAATATTTTGCATCAACATTTATTTATCCCTTAATGGAATGAAAATCTTAACAAACAAACATAATTGCACACTAATGCCATAAGGACTCACAAATTCCAACAAAAAAAAAAAAAACAAAAAGTAGAAAACGAATATAAGCAGACAGTTGGAATAGACTAAATGAATTTAATAAAAATAAAAAAACAACTATTGAAAAACAATTTATGCCCAAGTAGTTGTCACAATTTTGAATGTAAGAACAAACTTTATATTTTGCATAACGTACAACATGGAATTTGTTGTTGTATAGGATTCTCTGGCCCATTTATGTGAGTGTTTGTATGCGTTTGTTGTAAAATGCTAAAAATTTATATGCAGCAACACGCTTTGCATGCGTAGTTCCCCACTTAAGAGATTACTGGAGCACTTAAATAACACAAATGTACTGTTGGATATTTTCGTTCTGTAATTTTTTTTTCTTTTTCTATATTTATTTTATCATGCTGTTTCCTTTCGTTTGTGCGACGGGTAACGGTAGTTGAAATTCCAAGTATTGTCGAAGGATCATTTAAAAAAGTTTCATTAATTTTCAATAGACCATAAATTTAGAAGTTTGATGATGCGCATAAGGTTGATGATGTTGACTCCCTGTTCCTGTCAAAGGATGTAGTTAAATGCCAACGGATGTTGTAGACGCACTCAATATTTGATGTGGTGTGTTTGTCGCTCACTTTGAAAGCACGTTTTTTTCATTATCGAGTGTTCTTTTTTATGTTTTTATTTTCCATATTCGTAATCTACTCGTTATCCTTCTGGTGCTGGGTTGAAAATGAGGAGCACTGGAAATCAAACGTAGATGTTTTAGCTATTCTCCTTTAATATCATTACAACACCAAGAGTTGACACGCACTTCTTGTACTTAAATACAACTCCATTTCCGTAACCGAAGTTATGAGCACGTGTTGGTATGACTTTTATGATTATTGCAATGCCATTTTTCACAAAATATTGTCTGATAAACTAAACAAACCAACAAACACGTATAGAGTGGCTTGGAAAATTCTTAGTGTAGAGTTTCTTACAGAAATGGAATCGACTTCAACTTATGTATAATAATATATAATAGGCAAAAGGAATCAAGTGCCTTCTTTCTCAGGGGATGCTGTTTTGAATAACGAGAAAGTTGAAATTGTTAATAAAGCGAAGAATCTTGGAATAATCTTCAACAATCACTTGACGTGGACAGATCACGTAAACGCTTTAGTGGGTCAAGTATATGCTCTACACAATATTTCACTCCAGTACGGATAAGAACCTTGCTTGCCAAGGCATACTTGATTCCTTCATTGCTATGTGGCTGTGAATTATTTGGTAACTGTGACTCTGTTAACAAAAGAAAGCTAAATGTTTTATATAACAATATTATTAGATATGTATATGGTTTGCGTAGATTTGATCATGTTTCATCTGTTTCCAAGAATCTGTACTTTGTTAGCTTTGAAAGTCTTATAAAGATTCGCACTCTGGTCTTTGCATATACATATATAAATATATATACAAATAAATAAAATTTTAAACATAAATACTTGAGTACATGCTCAAATAAATGTAAAAATTTATATTTATTCTGAATAAAATATCCTTTTTTTTTGGATTTTCTAGAGTGAGATGTTATATGAGTACTATTTTGAATGCTCCAACAATAATCAGCCATCATATATTCATTCCAGTGCCCCTGATACCTATCCTCCATAGTGCGAATATCCTGGTGAAAGCGCTCTCCTTGTTCACCGAGATTTTCAGGAAAATAGTCTAGATGGCTGTGAAGGTAGTGAAGCTTAATATTCATGTTGCATCCAAGCCGCTGGAAGTGTATCAGCAACTGTTCAACGTGCTGAATATAGCCGTCACATTTCCTATTGCCCAAAAAATTCCTCACAACCCATACAAACTCTTCCCATGCACATTTCTCGACAGCTGTCATATGGTTGATGAAAATTTTATTATCTATCAACTTCCTGATTTGTGGGCCATCGAAAATACCACATTTGATTATCTCACTACTCAATTTTGGAAACACTTTTACAATGTATTCGAAACATTCGCCATCTTTGTCAAGAGCTTTTACGAACTGTTTTACAACCCCAGCTTTATATGCAAAGGAGGCAATATAATTCGATCTCTGGATACTAGTGGAACATTAATTACATTTTGATTACCGGGAATCAAAGCCAGTCTCTTTTTGTCCAGTGCTCAGCTTTAGCTCGGCTGTCCCATAGAATAGGAAACGGGGATATTTTGTATAGCCACTTTGTTGGCCCAGGAGAAAATTTACCATTTTCTAATCAACACATGGAACCCAGTTATGTTCCTTGTACTTGATTTTGTCGAGAACTATAGATATTGTAGGATATTCTTCTTTAACCTTTGTAGAATGAGCAATAGGTAAGGAACCAAGTTTGTTACCATTATGTAAAAGTACACATTTCAAACTTCGTTTTGACGAATCAATGAGCAACCGCCACTGATTTGGATTATACTCTTTTAATCCCATTGCATTAATTAGGCCCGGAATATCAGTACAAAACACAAAATTATCTTTTTGAGTAAAGAAAGGAAGTAAATCCTTTTCCCTGTTACGCTAGTACGATATCTTCGTTCCTCTGGTCAACAAATTTCTTTCTTTCAATCGGGAAGCTAAAATTTCTGATGCCGTTTTAGAAAGTCCAAGGTCCCTGATCCAGTCATTTAGATCATCTTGATTTAGTGGTCGGGGACTACCGTAGCAATCAAAATCACTGTCGCTTCCACTGTCGTCGTTTTCGGTTTGTCCGTTGCACTGGTCTGAATTTTGCAAAGATGTACATGGGTACTGTGGTGTTGACGTGTCACTAATACTCAAGACTGGTCTTATGGCAGATTTTAAGTTTGGATATATCCACTTAGAGCAATTTTTATGGTTTATTCCTACGATTTTCGTTACACAGAAATAACAGTCGTCATGGTGGTTGGATGGTTCACGCCAAATCATAGGAGCTTAAAGTGGGTCTTTTTTTGTTTGCCCACAGTCGCAAAGATTCAACACATTCTTTACATACCAAACTTGGTATCCAAGGTTTAGCGTTTGACGGCAACGGAAACCCAAAGTAGTCCAAGTATGCCTTTTTCACAAAGTCCGACATATTTAAACGAAATTTTTGGAACATATGTATATTCTCCACAAATAACACAAAAACAATCCGAATTATTTAAACACGTCCTTCTTGAGGAAAACATACTGAAATTTATAAAAATGCAAAGCAGTACAACACAACTCAAAATCAATAGTCGAACTTATTACTACCATCACAGAACTTTAACTAATTATCTTATAGCTACCGAGAATTGGAGCTTAGAGTTAGCCTTCTCCTTTTTTGTGTTCATTATTTTGTTTTTTTTTTCTTGTATTCGTAGGCTCTCAATCATATACCGTTTATCAATAATTTTTCTCTCTATTTAATATTTTAGTTCTTTTACAACTCTGCTGCGCATCTGGTGTTAAGTAGACACACTAACTTTTCTGAACAGTTGTTTGTAGGCATTTAAATTATTGCTTTACTTCGTCGACGACTGTGCCAGAGTTGCCATTTTATAAATGAAGAAAAGCGTCAAGTGTATAGCATAAACGGGTAAAAAGGGTAAAAAAATTGCGGAAAAAAGGGTAAAAAGCGCCAAGTGAAAAAAATTTAAATTTGAACAAAAATTTTTAAGGTAAATACGGTAAAATTGTCATTCTAAAATGGGTAAAAAACGTTTATATATAAAAAAGCAAATTAAAATTATTAAATCACTCATACATACATACATATGTACATATATTTTATTATCAATTCATATAATTTAGGAGTAAACAAAACAATTAAAATAAAATAACAATTCATAAAAAAAAAATGATTACGTGTTAAGGAAAAAGTTCATTTTCAAATATACCTGTTGCATAATCATCATCATCATCGGGCCATATAATCCTTTCAATGAAATAAGCAGATCTCTTATAAGTTTGATTTGAATTAATTTTTAAGCAAACACTTGGGGGTTATTTGTAGTTGCAACAACAAAGTTTTTCTTATTTTAGGCCGTACCTAATATGCAATAATGAATTTGCTGAGAAAGTCAATTTCTGATTGAGTACGGAAACAAAAGTATGCGAATAACAAAGTTTGCTAGTTCATGAAAAGGATTTTCTCCAAAAAGAATTTTTAAAATTGTAGACTTCATTCCAAAATTCATCAGTTCTTTGAATATTTTTCCATTTTTGCAACGTTAGATTTATTTATTAGAGACAAATCATTAATAAAATTTTTTATGAAATCAATAATATCCGCTTCGTTATTTTTAAAAATGTTATCAACACTAAATAGCGATATATTTTGCTGCAATTTGAAATTTGTAGGAAGCTTACGTCTTAGTTCGAGTTCGCAACATTTTGAAAATTCTATAAAAATTCGTATATGTAATTTAATGTGAATAGCTTTGTTATCAAAAAAACTCTGGAAACAAACTTTAGATAAATGATCAAAATATGTGTGAACTGCAACATATAAACAAAGCATTCCTTGGGCTTTTTGATTATTAGTTGGCTCCTTTGTATTAAAACTTATTTCTGGTTGTAAAGTAATACAATAATAACGTAATTACAATTATAATTTTTGTATTGCGTGTATTTTATTTTAATGCTGTATAGAATATAATAATATATATATCTAATTATGCATGTATACTTTATTGACCCAAGGCGAATACACTTTACAGGTGGTGTTAATGATACAACAAACACTACATTACAACAACTCCTATGCATGTATGTACAAATTTTGACATGCCCACCTCCATTATGCAAGAAAAAAGTAGATCAGCTGTGTTTTCAACTTTACCTGTTATGAATTTGTCTTGGTAAATAATAAATATTTCATTGTTGCAAACAAAATCAGTTAAACTACAAAACAAACATGGTTGTAACAAAAAGCACCAAAAGCGCCACAAAAAGCGTAAAAAAATACCCTTTTTTAAAAAAGGGTATTTTGAATAAATAAAAGGGTAACAAGAACAAAAAAACGTCATAAAATACCCGAAAAGCGGCAAAATGGCAACGCTGGTACCAACACTATCAACTTAAGATCTGGGATGATCAAAACAAAAACAATTTTAAAACAATTTATTTTTGATCGAAGAAATTTTTAATTTTTCAGGCTTAAGTTCGTTTTCTCTAAATATAATTTTGTTATAAATTAAATTATTATTTAAATTAGAAAGAAAAATCTAGTGGCTCTTAATATTTGAACAGACAAAGAAACTACTTCGAGACTAACCACAGTCTCATCATCAGAGTTGTCTACCGCTTAGACCTCACTGCCACCACGGCAGCTGCAATCACATTAGTTAAAGGTCCTCTATCATAAATTGAATCTGCTGAATTACATGTAAGTTTTTACACTACATCTTTTATCATTTTTTAATGAGTTGGAACTTTACTATACTTTTTCAAAGTCTATCTTGTTCAAGTTGAGCTTTATTCTAGTGTTTCTTATTTGATTCCAAGGTGGCAGCCTTCGGCTACCAATACTCTAGAGGTTATGGAATGTGATATGTTATACATATGTATATACAACTGTTCAGAAATTTTATTTGAAATTGTCTTTTCATATACAACAATAAGCGATACCACTAGGCTTGCGAATTAAGCATATAAAAAATATTAATACAACTTCGCACCCAGCCATTGCAAACATGTGTCAATAAAAATGGCGTGAACAACCCTAGTATAAGAGTAAAACAACAATATGTTGAATTGCAAAGTTTTTTTAAATATTAGTAACGACCAATCAGAAGTGTGCGAAGAAATCTACAACAGAAAAACTCATAATGATTAATGTTTTATCCTGAACATGTTTTTGATACAAAACGTTAAAATATTATTTAAGATCTCTTGTTTTGTTTTTACTACAGGTTCTTTGAATATATTCAGTCTTCTGTGCAACGATTGCTTAAAAAATTGTTTGCTGGGTTGTTCATGTTACCAAAGTGATTTCTTTTATTGGAAACTTGTTGTCAACGTTGTTGTAAAGTGTTGTAACTTCTTGCTACCGGTTTTTTTTCTACTAAATGTTGGAAATTAATGTTTTTATATTGTCGAGTGTTCTATAATGGGTGGGCTTTGTTGCAATAACCTTGGGCTTTGCAGCTGTCACTCTTTTTTATAACACCGCCATAACGATGATATTTTACCAACTACCCCAATACAACATACGAGTACATAATATGTGCATACACATTACATATTTATACCAGCGAAACTATGTATGTATGTAAGTCTTTATATCGGCACGAGCGCTTCGAAGTCACTTTAATTGAGGTTAAGAAAATGTTGCATTCATTTGCTAATGTTTCTTCATTATACATAGCTGGGATTATTCGTAATGAGTTTGTTCTATTGTCGTAATTGGATTTAAAGACAGCATTCAATAATTTATATTTATAATTTTGCAAACGTTTCATTAGACCAAAACCAAAATCCCCTTTATGGAAAATTATTTTATTATAATTAATATTTATGTGTAAATTAAACTACAGAGGTTTAAGTTGCAAGTCATTACGTCGGCTTAAGCTCAATACTTGAACAAAGATGTAGAAGAAGTCAGTAATGGTTTTGAGGCCACTGCAAGATCTCCTCATCCTGCATTTTTAATTCTTAAATATTTTTAAAGAGTTCACCATCAATCTTATAGTTACAAAATAATTCTTGCAAATGAACTTAAGAACAAAAGAGAAAAGGCTCGACCCAGTTTCATTACCATTAAGTTCTCCATTTGGATCAAAATTGTATTTTCACGAGAACTAATACGAACTATTCGAACTAATACGAACTAGTAGTAGGATTTGAAAAACAGTATTTATTTTGCAGGGGCGTGTCATAGGCTTCTTTTACACAGAGAAAACAGTGCCTGATAAATACCTAATAAAATAGAACAAAATTAATAAGATATCTCTACGTTTTTTTTCAAGAAGGAAGTCTTATTGTTTTAATAAGGAAAACCTTATTGAAAAAATCAAGAAGGAAACTTATGGTTTTTATTAGGTATTCTTATTGATTTTTTTAATAAGGTTTTCTTCTTGATTTTATTGGGCTATCTTACTATAGTATACATGTTAGCAGCCAGGTTAAGAAGATGATTTATTGTAGCACAAACAAATTATGTAAAAATTGTTCCTATGTTGATTTATATGTATGAAATAACAAGCAAGCTAATGAAATCAAGAAGATATTCTTATTAAAAAAATTAAGAAGATGATTTACACATGATCATACAGGAACCTGAAAAAAACAATAAGATGGCCTAATGAAATCAATAAGAAATCCCTTTTATTTACAATTCATATGAAAACCCAATAAAATCAAAAAGTTTTTCTCTATGTATTGTTTTTTTGGTGCCAAAAATAACGGAAATTGGGTAAAAAAATTGTAAATAACAAGTTTTCTTCTTGATTTTATGTGGTTTCCTTATTGAAAAAATTAATAAGATTTACCACATAAAAACAATCTCTTCGAAAAAATATTCGCTTCTTTCTGCTGGGATACCCCTTAGCCTAAAAACGTTTCATAGAGAAAATCTTCTTGATTCTATTAGGTAGTTTTGGCTCTGTGTAGAATTCTAATGGAGCATTATAATGAAAACGTTGTAACGATTGCTAATTATGATGTTGAATATTTTGAATGGTGCTACCTATTATCTTCGGCTGTGCTCGTCTTTGGGGGGGTTAATTGTGCTCCCAAATTATAAATAAATAATTTTTAAACTATATTCAATCGTTCTGAGAATTAAAATTTTTAGGTAGCTAATAAAGTGATTAAGTGAATGAAAACAAAAATTTAAAACAATAAATTAAAAAAATAATGGTTGATGATTTATATGTAGCCTGTGGTGTAAATTGCTACATATACACATGCCCACCCACCTTGCTGACAGCAATAAAATTTTGTCTATTGTCAGCCCAATTCAAACATGACCCTTCCTTAAACCTTGCTCAAATGAACTACTTCCACCTTTCACACCATAATAAAAGATTGAAAATTTCATATTCAAAAAAGTTATAAAAATCAAAGTTTTATTTAGTATATTTATAATATTACGTTTAAGAATGTCAACAAAAAAATTTTATATGAAAAGTATGTAATATTATCAGGCTCAAGTTCAGTTTTATTGAATTAATGAAAATTCAAAATTACTAAGAGTTTTTTTGTGTTGGAAAATATTATTATTTATATCCAATCAGTTTTTAGCAGAACGTATCAGCCTTGAAATCAAGGCCGCTACACCTCTCATCAGCGTTCAATTGTCCATCTTTACAATTTTCGTAAAGTGGATACTAATTGAGAAGAATATCAACTATTTAACCAGTTTTCAACAGAAATAGAATATGAGAATTAATTTTTAATTCAATTTTTATTCTACAATGAAACAGTGCTGGTTAGTACGAAATTCCCTCATTACTGTTTGGGACTAATAATCAATACAAACTCATAGTTCGTTATTATCAAAGTATTCTACTTTGTATTTTAACGTTTTTGTTGTTTTTACTCTATATTAGGGAAATTCACATATTACTGTGACCCCTGTTATTAGGGTATTTATAGCTCGTGCCCAAGCGGAATTAATATTTTTATATTATTATTATTACGAATAAACGTAATTATTATTTGAACTTATATTGATTTACATATGAAAAGTAATATTATCAGGCTCAAGTTCAGTTTTATTGAATTAATGAAAATTCAAAATTACTAAGAGTTTTTTTGTGTTGGAAAATATGAACGCTGATGAGAGGTGTAGCGGCCTTGAAATCAGTACTGATACGTTCTGCTAAAAACTGATTGGATATAAATAATTATATTTTCCAACACAAAAAAACTCTTAGTAATTTTGAATTTTCATTAATTCAATAAAACTGAACTTGAGCCTGATAATATTACTTTTCATATGTAAATCAATATAATTTCAAATAATAATTACGTTTATTCGTAATAATAATAATATAAAAATAAAAAAATTTTATATTAAAATGACAATTGAAGAACAATAATAATTAAAACTTTTTTAAAGTTCCAAAGATTGATTGATGATGAGCCTCTTCATAGGCTAACAATGCAAATTATAGTCGCTCGTTGGTATTAGATTTGGCAATAACGAAACAAAACCACAGAATCTCATTTATTTGTAATCTTGATTTTCTTTTTATTTTGGATTTTATATTCCTTTTCAAAAATAATCTATTTATTATTTTATTTTTATATATAGTATAATTTTTTTTTTCCGTAAAAAAATTTCAACCCGCTTCCAATCAATATTTTTTTCAAATAATCCTTTCTATTTTATTTTTTTTTCAATTCATAAAAAAACATTACCTACTTCATTGAACAGACAAAAATTGTTTTCAGTATTTAAAATCAAATCGACAGTATTAAACACTAAGCCGCGTCACAACGTAAAGGCCAATAGAGAAGTGGTACTTCCCTGAAATACTTTATGTACCGGAGGAAATGATGAAGAAATATGTCAGCAGGGCACTGTTGTGTACCTTACAGTTTTTAGTGACCAGTGCTATGCCTTTATCACTTAAACAGTCAACAGCAATTAACACAATGCTACACTATTTGCATGAGAAATTTATGATATTGATTGACTTTGGTCTGAGCAGGGATCGAACACATGGTCCTAAGTCATTGTTTGCTTTGTTGCAGTGCTGTCTTCTGATTGGCATGTTGCGTTCTGTTTTCCTTACGAAAATAGTACCATGATCCATTTCTTGTATGCAGGTAATATTTACAACCAGTTCTTCTTTTCCATCGCTTCCATATTTTATTTCATTTAACCCATTAGTGCATGAGGTTCTCCTGGCACATTTAAACAATTTTGTTTTTTTAATATGTAAACATTCGTTTGGATAAAGGCCTTTATTACACATGATGCATATAAAATTAGACTTCTTGCCGCAGTGTGCACTTGTCTTGTCGGTTTTGGAGTAGTCTATTATATGATTTCTGCCGTCATACCGTATGTCAACATTGGAAGTTGTTGCTCTGGAACCACTTACAGAGAGCACACCGTACATTTCTAAGTAAGAAGTAGCTATCTGGATCATTTGGATGCAGTTTTCTCATAAGTAACCAACGATTCACAATTGAAGACTTGCTTTGTCTAATTAGCGATCGATAAACTGCCACTAACTCGTCCATTTTGTCAACACCACCCATGCCTTGATTGTAATGTTGAAATACTTTTGGTTGATCTATCTGTATAGCCCTTGTCCTTTTGCAATTTCGGAGTATCACTTTTTTCTGACCAGTACGTTTATTTGGATACTTTGCATATCCTGACATCAAAACACCACCAATAAAAACATTTATTTCCTCCAACGTCATTTTTAAATCTATATTTTTCTGTAAGGCATATAAATTGATTTGTTCCACACAATGACTTAATGAGTCCTCAGAAAAAAACAGTCGAAAAAAATCATTAGGAGTTTTTGCCGATTTAGCTTCTATGCTAGGAGATATAACTTGGCACTCGGTTTCAATTTTATATGTTGGATTAGTTTTTTTTTTTTGCAATCAATTTTAGATCCACTTTGCAGGTTAGCATATTTTACAAGTGGCTCGTCATCGCTATCACACCAATCACACTCACTATCAACTCGTTGTACTTCGCACTCTACATTTAACAGTTTTGGACGCAGGTGATTTAGATTCCCTTCATGTTCATCATCGCTCGCATCGGAATCGTGATCCGTATCATTTCCATCTAAAGACGGTATTGAAAATATATTGATATTTTCAAATCATCATCAAAATCTTCCAACTGTTCCAATATTTCAGCAACTGTAAGTCTGTATAATAATAGCGATAAAAAGTACCCATAGAGCATAGTGTCCCTTAGAAGGGACATGACTAAAAAACGTCTATTGCTAATATTTTTACTCTCATTTATACTTTAAAACTTTAACAGGTCAATTGCTTAATCATATTTTAATAAACACAGATTAAAAAATCATAAATATAGCGACAAACTTTGTTTAATTTTTTTTTTTGCACTATCACTTACCCTCCACGTGTGTTTGGAATTTTTTTATTCCCCTTATACATATTTTGCACAATACTACGCACTCAACAGAATTAATTTGAAATAAACACTTGTTGCTATGACGAAGACACATAAGAGACTGAGGTGCCAAATATAAGGTGGAAAAAGAAGAACGTCCCTTTAACGGGATCTTATGCACAATTGGGTTAATACACTTTATTTTATACATATATTCTTTTCGCTTTCTTTACAGGTAATACAAAAGGATTTTAACTGAAAAGAAGTGCGCTGAAGCTGTCTACTTAACCTAACCTCACCTTTTTACAAAACAAAGCGCCTGAAAGTAGTATTTCATCACACTTTAAGCTTTTTATGAGATTTCAATTGTGAAATTATTTGCTCTCAATTATGAAATAAAAAATATTAGCATATGCACTTTTATTCATTCATTTAATACATTTGACTTTATTTTTGCAAGATTTACCAAGAAACTGACATTTGAAAATAACGCAAAAAAAGGACCCCACACAAAATAGTTTTTAAAATATGTGATTAAGTCAAAATCAACTAAAAACATCAAGCGATGTAATGAAATTTAACGTGAAAGTTTCGCAAAAGTTTTAGTTGAGAATTAAGTTGCAGGCCTCCAGGTGAGCAGAACAAGCAACCGAAAGTTAATCTTCAACCATTCATTCTACAGACAGTCATATTTCAAAATATTTTATCAGACCGTTTGCTATTGGAAAAACTTTATAGACTGTTGTTTATTACGTATCTGTGTGTATGTGTGCTTGCTAGTTGTCAAAATGGTATTTATTATTATTGTTCTAGTGTAAAACATTGTGCTAGAGGTGTAAACATATTTCTTTACTAATATATTTCCGTATAAGTAAAATTCGCATGTATGTATGTATATAAAACAGTGTAGAA
This sequence comes from Lypha dubia, assembly GCA_947311025.1. Lineage (NCBI taxonomy): Eukaryota > Metazoa > Arthropoda > Insecta > Diptera > Tachinidae > Lypha > Lypha dubia. The sequence goes on from OX371261.1 coordinate 97,617,908, forward strand.
CAAAATCAACTTAACAGAATACATATGCAACTTTAGTCGGTTATATGACAAATTATTTACTAATTTTTAGAGACCAAGGCTCCAACCCAGAAGATCACAAGGATTTCTTGGGAGAAAAAAAATTTCTCTGCTTTTTCTAATGCATCCCCTACACGTTGCAACCGGTCGTACAACCGACTTAAATAAACCAGTTGATCATTCGCTGCACAGAATACAATTTTTCCACCAACTTTTCATTCAACTTCATTGAGAAAAAATTTTTATAGTCAACATGAGTTCCGATTTTTTTGGGTTTACTGGCCATAAATGAAGTTTTTGCGGAGGATGAAGAAGAGCAAGAAAAAAAAATATATTAATGAAAAGAAAGTGGTCCAAAAATTGGTTAAAAGATACAAATTTATTTTCAAACAAGAAACTTTTAAAAACATTAAAAACAAGTGAACAAAAAGATTATCAAAACTATACGCGCATTAGTGACGACACATTCAATGATCTCTTATCTACGCTTAAAGTTTATATTGAACACACACTAATGGGGGAGGCTATTAGTGGGGAAAATCGTTTGCAAGCGATTAGCTGGATTTTTATTGAAACTAGAACTTCAGATGAGTGGTTGGATGTTGCAGAACAGTTTTATAAAAAAAAAATATATGTTTCCTCACTGTATTGAAGCGTTCGATGGAAAGCATAACCACATAATTAGACCAACACATTATAGATCGTTCTATATCAATTACAAAATAAAACCTATATTATTGTTTTGATGACTATGTTAATAGCAATAGTAATTTCTTGATTGTAGATGTGGGATCGAATAGGAAAATTTCAGATGGTGGCATTTTCTAAAATTAAAATTTTTTTCTAAAATAACTTAATGAAAGGTTTAATTTGCCACAGCATCTACCGGTTATTAATGACTTAGAGTTCCTATCGTATGTCCTTGTAGCAAAAGCGCCCCGGCGTTCGCATAACGTGTCAACTTATTACAGACATTGGCTCACAACAATTTGACAAGTGAAGTAATTATTTTCAATAAAACTCTTAGCTCCGCTCGAGTTTAAAATGCTTTTAGGATTTAAACTTCTCGTTTCCGGGTGTTATTAACAACAATACATTTAAATCCTTTCAATATTCCATGATTTCGGCATGTTTTTACATTCTTCAATAAAATTCATTTTCTATTTCACACATATTGTTTACTTTACACGATTTTGATTACAAAACGTCAGAATGAATATGAAAAACGAACGAAAAATCATACGTAGTAATTGGTTGTACAACTTGATCATATTGTACACCTTTCCATTTGGCACCGTGGGGAGATTTTACTCAAAAAAAGGTTTAAATAAATATATTGAGCTATTGAGCTAAAGTTAGAAGTTTTGAATTATTATCTTCAGTAAGAGCGGAGCCACAATACCCAAAATTAGGCTACCTCGGTTGTAGGAAAAGTTAAAAACCCATGATATATTTGATCGGATAAAAAAGAGATTTTGCACGAAAATTTTTCAATCCAAAGAGCTCTATTTACGGCTAAAACATCGCAATCAGGTGGTAAACGATGTAGGTAAGGCGAGGAAACAAAAATAAACTTCTTTCTTAAAATTCCTCTATTCCCAAAGAAATTCTAAAAAATCCAATAATTTTAGATACTTAAAAGCAACTTCTGTTTGCAGCTTTGAAATTTTAGAAAAATAAAAGCAGATATTATTTTCCTATCCAGGAGCTAAAAAAAACTTAGCAGCAGCTTCAATGCAGTATGAAATTTCAATCGGAATAGCCATTTAGAAACTGTAGATTTATTTCCATTTTTGTTTTCGAAATCCTCTATAATGGGACTCTAATGAATAAAGTTTTTTTTTTTCAACTTTTATAAAAAACTTGAAAGTTACTTTTTATTTCTATCAAAAAATTTACTCCGTCAGAAAAATATAGATAAATTTAAAGTGCAACAATTGCTATGACGTTTTTTTTAGAAAAGAAAACGCATCAAATCTTCAATGTATAAATAACTTACGTGGAACGTTAATTATTGTATGCCACCACATATTGAAAGCGTTCCGTTAGTTTTGGCCGTAACTTTATATTTTGTAAGCAAATACATATTGCATTGTCACACTCCTGCAACATTCCATCGAACTTTAAACTCTATTGGAATTATGTATGTAGAAACTTTATATGAACTTCTTCCATTTGCATGTTTTACATATAAAATTATAGCTCTTGTACGATTTCAGAATCTTTCATCTATCATTATTTGTTAAACAGAAATACGTACAAGTGAATAATTTTCTTTGAAAATATTCATGTTTAACTTTTCGTTTACACGAAGAAGAACAACAATTACTGTGATCGAAATTGAAATAGTATTTGCTTCAATAACTGGATTCATCGGCCCAATAATTTCATAAAATTAACTTTTATAATTGTTTTCCCTAAGGAATTTTCTTGAGTTAATCTGCCTTATCGTGGTTTAATCTAGTACTTCAAGTAGTCGAAAAACGCCAACCACGATGAGGCCGAATAATTCATTGAAAGACGATCGGCCCAAGCAGCATTTAGTGTAAATTGTTAGGCAACATACATAATTTCAAATATTAACAGGGACATAATATTTAGTTACGTTTGTACCCAGTGAACATTTTTTTGTTGTACCGAATATAATATAAAAAGAAAATACACAGTTAATTACCTAAATGATGAGTATAAACTTTGTTATGGAAAATTTGGTAAACAAACACATTATGCAGCTAATCTTTGATGAATTTTATAATTAATTTGTTAAATAATAATAATAAACAGCTTACAGATCAGTCGAAAAATAACAACTTCAGACAAAAAATTTATATATGTAAGTATTATAAAGACTTATTTTTTGCATTGCATTAATCTAAACCATTGTTACTGGCTTTGTAAGTTTTAATGGGAAAATAGTTAAGAAATGAGATGGTATTGTATCTATCAAGAACTTGGTGGTTATGTTGATCTCAGTACTTTTTACGGCCGAAATTTTTTGGATAGGAACTTGGCCTTATTTTCACGTTTATGCTTTTGTACGGATCTCACTTCTTTTTTCTAAGTTGTTTTTTTTTATAAATATTTATATGTATTGCTTAGCAGGGTCTACCTGTGTACAAATTTTAAGCTTTCTATCTATACTGGAAGTGCCCCATACAAAAAAGGGGCACCCTAGTCCCCCCAGGTGGAAGTTCCCGTTTTCAGATTTTTCTGGCTAATTTTTCACCAAGACCTACATATGTACCGAGTTTTAGCTCTCTAGCTATACTGGCAGTGCCCAATAACATTGATGAGTCAGTGAGTGTGTGAATATATACTAAAATATAGACTTTTTACACCTTAATATCTCGGGAAGCTTTTATGGTAGAGCTTTCAAATTTAACCTGTGAGGTCACTTCTGAAGGGAGACCTTATGTTTCCAGTTTCATTATATTATGATCACTACCATGCGCCTAGATAGATGTTTAAAATTTAGAAGTCTTAACTCTTTTACAAATCTGCTTTTGTGCGTTATGTTACCTTTTTATAGCGGTGTTGAGGCGCCGCCGGTGTTAAGTAAACGCATTAACTTTGATCAGCTGTATTAGCAGGCATTTTATTAATTATATTACTTCGCCGATGTTTCTGCTAACCGACGAAGGAGGGCGATGTTGTGCATATTAGCTTGGAACAACATCCATAAATCGCTGTCGGAACAGTTTTTAGTGACCAGTGCCTTCATCACTTAAATAGTCTGACAATAGTTAATACAATTCCACACCAATGAACATTAGATAAATTAATGATGTTAATTGACTTGCTCTGGCCAGGTTTTGAACCCAAGCCCCAAGTCAATGTTTGCTTTGCATTCAACGCGCTAACCACTTCAGCATTTGGTGTTAAACTGGTTTTTTAATTTTTATGGCTGAATGTTTTTATTATAAGTATTCAGCTCGTTCCGCGGCCTATTAATATACATATATTTTATTACGAATATTATTTACGTAATTACTGTATGAGTGCCGTTAAAATTAATATCATTAGGATGGGTAGGTATTATTAGAATAATAAAACATTCAGAAAAATTATAAAACTTCCAAAAAAATGCAAACTAAAGTTAGTTTAAATTTAGAAAAGTGGCATGTAGAATTTTTTGCTATTTTATGATAACTTAGTTTTAAATCTTTTTAGAAAACATTTACAAAAAACACAACAAACTATTTATTATTTGATACAATTAATCGTCCTTTGGATGACAATGAAAATAAACTTCTCTGTTACAAATTATAACATTTTATTCGTGCAAGTACTTAAGAAATTATGTTCATTAGACAATTAAGTCCACTTAAATGTTAACCATTCATTCTGACTGATTACCGCAAAACTTGTTCGCTGTGTTGGGTCATTCGCTAGGATGTGTATATGTATGTGTATGTTGTGTGTTATGCATGTAAAGCGTTAATAAAAACTAAAATAAAACAAAAGTTAAATTTAACTCGACTTGAGTACAAATTAAATTAAATTCCTGATTCTATGACTTTTTCGTGTTGATGTAAAAACTAAATGAAAATCCTGTAGTTGTTGTTTTTGTGATGTGCATTCAACACAATGCCACTCACAAATAATTCAAACTAAAAATAAATAAAATTCGTACTTAAAATTCCGATGTGTGCCTATTTGTTGAAGATATGCATACATACTTACAAACATAAAATAATTTCTACCTTTTTCAAGCTTTGTAAATTGTTGTGTGTGAATCAGTATGTCGTAACCTGAATAATGAAATGTCCTAACTCATATTTTTAAAATCGATGTTTTTTTTTTTGCTTATATCGATAACATAGAGGGTTGTCTATCGAAATGTGTTGAATAGCAACTGGAAAAAAATTATTAGTTAGGTCTTTTATATATTAAAGTAAAGACAAGTAAGTTTAAGGCAGTTGTTGTTGTTGTATTTTTTACACTTTAATAAAATATATTGCACTAGGACGACAATCAAAAAAAGTAAAATACTTAGACAGCAACTACAACATTTTATGTTGATGTTTTTTTTTACAGAATGTGACATGCACTCCAACACAACAGTCTTCCATGTTTAAATTTTATTTTATTTATTTATATATTTGTGTTACTACAAAAGTGCAAATAAAACAAACAATGGCGGATTATCAAATAATTCTTCACTACACATAACATTTAGTTATCTTTTTACATACTACCGACAACAACTGCGACAACCTCATTTAAAAATTTTACAAATGTAGACATGCATATATACATTTTCATTTAGAAATTTGTTTTATCTGTGAATAGTCAAACAAAAATATAAGTGTGAAAAATAATTTTTTTTGGGAAACAATGCAGTTTCTTTGACTGTGAAAATATATTTTCTTTTTGTGGTGAGTCAAAATATCTGGTATTAATGAAATGTATTTAGTAGCTGTTTTCTCATTGCTCACAGAGTCCGTGTTTTTATATACATACATATACAAATATATTGTATTGGAACATTTCCGGCTCGAAACTTCAGACTATAGAGTGGATCAATCTTGGATTCTGACCTAGTAATAGGATCCTGGATTGGGATCCAAAAGAGAACTCATATAGTTTGGCAAAATAATTCTATAAGTGTGTATTGATGCGACACCATATTCACAATTCTTTAAACAAAATCAAATAAGTTCTATGCTAAGAAAACAATTCGAAGCATCAATAATAATTGGTTGAGAACATAAGAAATAACTGGCTAATAAGAGAGGGACAGAAAAAGAAAACTTCGCCTAATTAAAATTTAGCTAAACTACCTACATATACTTTTATTAAAATATACATACCTGATTGGACATAATCTAAATTTAAGTGATATCAACGTAAAACTCAAACATAAATTCTCTTCAAATACGTACTTGAATTCTTTTCATCTTTCAACTTAAATAGTATCTAATTTAACTATATTTTTTTTATCTAAAATTAATTCATCTTTTTAACTTAAAGAATATTTAATATAAATATAATTTTTTTTATCTGAACTTAATTCAAAACTTAAATTACAAAAATTTTTAACATATGAAAAGTAATATTATCAGGCTCAAGTTCAGTTTTATTGAATTAATGAAAATTCAAAATTACTAAGAGTTTTTTTGTGTTGGAAAATATTATTATTTATATCCAATCAGTTTTTAGCAGAACGTATCAGTACTGATTTCAAGGCCGCTACACCTCTCATCAGCGTTCAATTGTCCATCTTTACAATTTTCGTAAAGTGGATACTAATTGAGAAGAATATCAACTATTTAACCAGTTTTCAACAGAAATAGAATATGAGAATTAATTTTTAATTCAATTTTTATTCTACAATGAAACAGTGCTGGTTAGTAAATTTTTTACTAAATTAATTCTACTATTTTAATGGTTTACTAATTTGATTCACTTAAAATATGTTTTACATATGTTGAATTTAACTTTATATACTTAATGATTACTCAATTTAAACCTACGATTTTTCCAATTACGAGAATACAGCGATCACTACATCAAGTAATCAAGTACGTTATCAATTAAAATTTAAATATATATAAACACATTAATTCTATGAGATTAAATCACATTACTCACATTTAATCACTTTTCATTTGTTATCATCAAAATATTTTTATTAAAATCTTGAATATTATAAAATGAATATTTAAATCAAATTTAATTTATTGGCGAAACATAACAATGACAGGTAAAGTTCCAAAAACAAACATTTTATTTCAAATACCATCCGAATATTATTCTTTATTATCTAAAGCCCCAATTATTGATTTTTCTTCTTCTAGTGTTTTCTATTTTAAAATGAGTGTAACGGCCAACGAAGAATCAGCCTATTTCCCTGAGCAAGGTCGAGCAAAGTAAAGTTGTTGGCAGATTTTCGTTACAACTTTGCATTGAAAAATTAAAGTAATTTAATACACAGAAAAAAATTTTCGAGTTCTTTTGTGATTTGAGAAAATAATACACGGAATTGAAATTGTTCCACTTTGATCAGTTAGTCATTTTAAACTCAAACCAGCTATTTACCCTTTCCACGTAAAATTTTTTAATGACGGTTTAGTTCTTATGGAGTTGTAAGATATTTAATATTTATTTTTATCGGTGTAGCCTTTTCCTTTTTCCTTTTAAGCTGTATTTTATTCTAGTAGTAACCTCAAAGGAGTAACATTAATTTTCAACACAATTACTATGTTAGTTGCGCAAATAATTGAATATTTGTAGCTATTTTGTATGGTATGTTAATTTTTCCTACGTTCCACCGGTTCAGGATTTTTCTGTAAACTGTATATTGTGCTGGGAGTAATCAAAATTATCCTATTTGAATTTCCAGGTCATCACACACAGAGAAAAGACATGATTGCAAAATGTTCATGTCATCAAGGCATATTTGCCACAACCAAATTCTTTGAAGCAAATATGGTTGCATCAAACATGCTTCCATTACTAAAATATTGGATGCCACCATAAAATAATCATTCTGGCTTTTGTCCCATAAAAATTTAATGTATCAAACAAAGTATTTTCGCTGCTACAAGAGTATCTTTTGCAAATGAGAATTATAAAAGTTTATTGTGACCATACATTGTTTGTGTTCTGAAAAGAAATAAAATAGCTGTCAATCGTATGTTACTTCAGTCGTTCATAGAATTTAATAAGACAAGGAGATGTGAAGTGAAAAAATTAATGTTAAAATTATAATTATACAATGAATGTTATTTAATTTTACAACAAAATAAAAGTGCACCTGAAATCTTCTATGTCAGTGGTTTAAGGTCCTTATACGAGTACATACTAATATATGGAGTGAATTAAATATACGAATGTATGTTTCTTTGCAGCATGACGAAAAAAATACTACGGAATTGCAAAAGATGGCAATTGGATTGGATACATAAATATGCGGATAAATAAGTTAAATATTTTGAATTTTATTAAATTTAATTTGTGCCGAAAATTTTATTCGTTAAATATTTTCAACTAAAAATATTTATCAAAAATATAATTTGAATTAATTTAATTTAATAAGTTTTTGCATTTTTCTTTTATCTAAGCAAAATGTCAAATTGTTTACATAAACAAGGAAAATAATATTTTCATAGTTACTATAATGCGCTCAAATTTCTCAGCATTTGCAGAGCATACTCTGTTCATACAATGGGATTGTCAAAGGGAGATTTATGAAGAACATATTATGTTTCTTGGATGAAAGCTTGAAAATAGAGTAGACTCAATCATTTATCTGAACATGAAATGATAGTTTGCGATTATGATTCCATCGACCATGTTTTTTCTTTGCATGCAGTAATATGGTTTCCAAACTTCCAAAATATCGCTGTTACTCTTTCGGTAGAAGATGTATACAGAAACACAGATTAATTAGTATACATACTCGTATGCATATCACTCCTTTATTGCAACATAGTCATATCTCAAAAAGCAATATTTTTCAGTTACTGACGAAAAAGAGTTTCTAAATACCATCTTTATTTGTAAAAAATTTTTCATAAACATATCTATATCTAAACCAAAGTTATAACCACTTATATTTTCAAACCGTCCATATAAATGCTTCCGTTTTGAAAACTTTAAATGAATTTTGCCACGTTTAAGTTTTTTTGAAATATGACTACGTTGCAATAAAGGAGCTTTATGTATACACAAAATATATACATAAACATACATTTAGATATAGATAAGACCTAAAAAAAATTTCATTTTAACAATCGATTATTCAGACTAAAAAAAATAATTGCACAAGCTTAATAACATCGCCGAGAAATATTGTAGAAAATACAAACAGTACGATGAATTTATCTTTATACACACCGTAGGTAGTGAAGGAAATGAGTATTAATAAAAGTGACAGCAAAAACAATTACCTTAAAACTGAAAATGAATCCTAAATGTTTTATGATGTTGTAAAAAGTTTTTAGTTTAAATTATCATCCAAATTGAATGCAACAAAGTTACAAACAATTAAATGTGAGATAAATTTGGAATGTGCAGTAAAACAGGAGTTGAACACGTTTTATTCGAAAATATTTAAACAAGTTTGAATTGAAGTTTTTAATTCAATCACGATGCAACAGTAAGTAGCATTAGACTACACCAGTTTTCAATGAAATTCAAAAAATTTCAAATGAAATTGAGAATTTGAAGTTTAAATTCGGAAAATTCCAAATGAAAGTTCTATATAATATTAAGAAATTGATTTGGTTTAAACAAATATGTAATATGTATATAGAAAGAACACAGCTTTAATCAATTGTGATATTACTTAAGGCAAAAAATAATTGATAATTAATTGGTCAAGTAAGCTTTTTAAATAATGTCGCGGAAAAGCTATAACAAATCGTGTTGGATCTCGTATAGTACAAACGATACCTACTTCCCGTGGCCCAAACATACTTTTAATAACATACTTTGAATAGTCGTAGAGGACTTTTTGAGTAATGGGAGGATTTGGGGAATCAGTTATCCGAACTCGTCTAGGTATACGATAATGCTCCCTGTCACAGTCGCTTACATCAAATTTTGAAAATACACCAGCAAATCTTTTGCGATTTAGTCCCTACTCACCAATGCTTAATCCAATTGAAATTATTTGGTCCGAAATTAAAAGTAGTGTAAAATCCAAAATTAATATACCAAATGTACGTCCGCGTAATGAGCAGAGGCTGACATATTTTGAAAAAAATAATAAACACTTCCAAGTCCTGAATAAGTACCGGAGATTGCAGTAGTGCTATAGAGCACACAACTACATTATAAAAAACTGCTTTGCAATTGGATGATATGCCAGTTAGGCTGTAATACTGTATGCTGTATGTGAACATGTACATACATATTTACAATTTTTTTATATCTGCATTATTTTAATGTTACATATCGCACTCGTTCAACAATACTGTATTAACTCAAAATTTTTAAAATTTCGTTTATTGCAAGAAATCGATGAACAGTGGTCATATCTATCCACTGTAAAAATTTTACACCATTTTCTCCACTCTTTCACCCAAAAAAATACAGTTGTATCTCTCTTTGTGACAGAAGAATAGTATAAAAAAAAACTGTTTTTTGTCTCTCCTGAACACTTTGAAGTTTTTCAGTTAATACAGTATTGTTGAACGGGTGCGATATGTATATATGAGTACATAATTTTGTTAAATACAAATTTCTCAATTTCAATATTTTTTTTAATTCATTTAGAATCTGAAATTCCTAATTTCATTAAGAATTTCCTGAATTTTAACTTGAAATTCTCAATATCATTTGGAATTTTCTCAATATCATCGGTACTGTGCTGAATTACATTGAAAAATGGTATAATCGCTGTTATAGGGAACCTTTCCTGGTACATAAGTACCAAGCAATCTAATAAAATTAATATTTTATTCCATGTTTCTCAGAATTAACATAAAAAATCCGGGAGATCCATGGATGAGTTTTTATAGTTATGCCCACAAAAGATTTGGTCGGATCAAAGAAGAATGTACGAGTATGTATACATAGTAAAAAACTACATATGTTTCAAAATAGATCGAACACAAGCGATCACGTGTCAAAGTTAGAAACGTCACGCAAAGCGACAAAGTTGTTTCAGACAAGGCCATTAACGTACGTTCAGTACTGTAACTGTTTTGTTTGCACTTGATTTGTGGTCTATTGCAGCAAATATAAAATAAATTAAAATTAAAAATGAGCACTTCAATAAAATTCTGTTGAAAAACATAAATTTGGTAGACAAAAACAGCTGATTTAGCATCATTCGCCACAGTAGTAATTGTACCAAAGACAACTTAAAACACACGCTTTTAATGCGTAGCAACGAATTGAGACAAATCAAAATATAAACACAATTTATTATGATAATTTTTTTCATACTTAAATTTTTTTGGTCGATATTTTTTGTATTTTGATTTTAATAGTTCGGCAGAATGTAAACAATCAATTAAACTAATTTAAAATATTTTTTCAATGTTTGGGTTATTCAGCAAGGGATCTCAGTCAAATCAATCATAAAAAAATAAATGAGCTAAATATCAGAACGACCAAATTATATTAACATTTTCGATACTGCGTCGTCTATAGGATATATTACTTCTGAATACAGATCTTTTAGCTTTTGTTTTTAACTTAATTTTTTTTAATTTTGTACATTTCAATTCAATTCATTTGTAAATACGTAAATTGTAGTGCCTTTATTTTTATGTACAATACTCGCATTGAAATGTAATAAAACACAGTGATTGAAGGATATTTTTAATTTAATATTTTCGTAATTTGGCTTAATTTTAAATTTACGATTGAAATTGTTTGTACATACGATGAGTATGACAATAAAAAATAATGATGACGATATTGAAGCCTCGATAGTGATGAAATAAAACCTGTTAAATGCAGCGGCTCAAAAAACACTGTTCAACAAAAATACAATAAATTTTAAAATAACAATATTCTTACGACTTAAATATATAAAGGGTGTTTTTGTGGAGTGTCTTAACTTTGAGTTATCATCACTGCTTTATTTGAGCACCCATTTAACATCTGATAGTTACTTTTTTTTTAGTTTGCTTTGAAATTTCATTATGAATCGACAACAGAGCAACGCGTGCAAATAGTTGAAATTTTTAATCAAAATAATTGTTCTATTCGTCAAATTCGGGCGCTAGAATTGATTTACTCAAAGGAACTTTCTATGAACAAATAATTTAATGCAAATGCTGCGAAAAGTTGTTCCAGATTGCTACTACTTAAACATTAATTTCATTAAATTTTCTTTCAAGTAAAGCTCGTTTTATTGATATTAAAAATATATTTCCTTGTTTTATTATGATTTAGTTGTCACATTTTTAAATAAAAGATATTCAAAAGACATAAATAACTTATTTACGTCTTAATTTTTCAATAAACGATGTAAGAAAAATAAATTTTTAGCAGATAAGCAGATTTCAGTTTGCTTTAAAAATTATTAATGGAAAAGGACATTGGCCGTTTTCTCGAAAATACGAGGAGATAGGATAAATTTTTTTTTATTGTGAGGATACCTATTAGTGATGTTACGAATACTCGTATTCGTATTAGCCTATTCGCCTATTGGTATATATTCGTATTCGTATTAACCAAATTGAAGCGAATATTTCTCGTATAATTTGCATATATGTACATACATTTTCCCAAAGAAAATCATACAAAAAGTTTAAAAAGTACATAAAATGTACAAAAATATATTAATTTATAATAAAATTTATTTAAAGAAAGAGAGCCCTTTATCTTTGACGCAAGATAATAATCATCTTGAAAAACAACCGAAAATTATATTTGCTATAATTTAAAAGTTAAAGTCTTATATGTATGTAAATTCACATCATATTAAGTTAGTTAGTAATCAATTCTCAGTAGAGGAATATTGGACTTCAAAAATGGAAGAACTAAAATTTAATATGTGAAAGTCCATCGAAACATGTGGCTGCGCAAACTTAATTAATAATTAAAAGTATAAACAGAGTAAGAAAAACATAATTTCATAGTATGTGTGTATGTAAAATAATTTAAAAATGTTCAGTAGTGGTCTTCAAATTTGGCATCCCAATGTCATAATAATAATCAGGGCAAGTTTTTTAAGTTTTTTGCTGGAAAAGCTTGATTTCGCTTATTTTGTACCTTTTTTTTGCAAAATTGCTTTATTTGATATACTCTGCTTGAATTTGCTTATAATGCACTTGAATATAATTTTTGAATCTTTCTGTTGCAAATAAAAAGCAAAAGTTTGTGCTATTTTCACACATGCAATTTTCTATTCTTTAACTCTTGACATTGCAAACTAGATTGGCTTAAATGTGTTATTTATTATTGTGACAACTATACAGAAATTTACAATGTGTTAAATGCACTTTCCAATGATGATGTGGAATCAATATATAAAGCAAAAGCTCTATTTAAAAATGCATCTTTAAAATCTGATCTCCCGTACATAAAAGATAATTTCGAGTGTATTTGCCGAAGTATAATCAAACTAGAAAGAAGAGGACTTTATTTAAAAGAAAATTTGTCTATTATACACAGAAAAAAATTAATTTCGCATTCAATTACTAAATTCATAATCCCATTTACATTTTTAATTGGAATGGGACCTATCATGAAATTTGTAAAACTAACAACCACAATTCGTAAATAAGTAATAGAAAAAAAAAACACACGTATGTATGTTATTGTAAAAATCAGACAAAACCAAAAATCAGACAATGATATTAATAAAAGCAAAGAAAACACAAATAAAACATAAAATTGAATGCAAACAAATATTTGTTATGAAAAAAAAATCTGCTATTTTTTTCTGTGTAGAAAACAAAATATTTTTTAAAAAGTTCAACAAAGTTATGAATCGAAGCGTTGAAATTCAAACATACGTTAAAATTAAAAATAATATGTTAAATTTTATTTGTTGCGGTTTAGCAATATCTAAATATATATTTCGTTGGTAGCCATACCAAGTCATCAGTAGATGTTTTACCCTTTATGTTTAAAAAATTTTAAAGCTCATCAGTTTATACGAAAAGCATAAAAATAGTCTAAAAACTTTTCAAACACAACAAATAATTTTCCATTATGAATGTGTTTAATTTTCTCCAATAATATTTTTTTAAACAAAAGCGAAGTTGATGAATACATTGATTCGCTATCTCCAAAGGGAATTATTATTGTTTAAGTTCGCTCCTACTACATCCAATGATATTGAATGAATTTTTTCAATTTCAATATCAATACAATAAGCGATCTTTTCTTTTTGAAAATCTAAAAAAACATATGATAGTGCTTTGCAATAAAAAAATATTTAATAAAATAAATGAAAATGTTTAATTGTTGGAAGCATTTTTGAGTTTTTTTTCTTGCTTATTCTTGGGCTTATTTTGCGTCTATTTTGAGCTTTTTGGCTTGCATTTTCTCTTTATATTTGTGCATATTTAAACTTGCCCTGATAATAATATATACCTAAAGTTGTGTCACAGTTTTTTTCAATTTATTGTTACTGACGCAAAGGGAACGATTATTTCCAATTAAATTCAAAATATTATCTGGCTCTAAACCTTAAAAGTAATATTCGTATTAGTATTCGGCGAATATTGTTTCAATCATTCGTATTCGCGAATACTAAAAATTCATATTCGCAACATCACTAATACCTATTAGAGTGCTTATGAATTCCTAGAAATCAGAAATTTTGCATTTTGTTTTTTCGGTTAAAAAAACGTATTTAAAACTTCAAAAAGGATATTGGTCCTTCTCTCGAAAATGCCTGGAGGCGGGCAGCGTATTTATGGATGCTTAGCAGTCAGAAAGTTAAATACTTTATTTTTATTAGAAAGTATAACAAGATTTAAAAAAAAACATATATAAAATATCAAAAAACGATCAATGTCCTTTTTCACATTACACATTTTTAAGGCGCACTAAAATTTGCTTATTACTAAAAATTTCTTTTTCATAACTTTGTTGGTTGAAAAATTAAGAAATACAAGTTATTTATATCTTTTGAATATTTTTTTGAGATATGTGGCAATAATTCCATTATTATTAAATATTAATAACAGAGTCATATAAAAATGTTTACAAAGCTCTGTTAAAACTCCTAAACTCTTGGTCATGTCTATACGATTTTAAAATTTAACTTCACGCTACTTTGCTACAGTAAATCGGCAGAAGGAATCTCTTAGTACTTTGATGAGATTAAAGACTATTTTAACAGTGACGTGAGAACTGATGGTGCTACCAGTAATTCAACCCAGATCCTTTAGGTGTGTCCTCAGCTTCATCTGAACCCTTAATCAGCTTATATCCTTACATTTGTACACTTTAACTTGCTTTTGCTAAAAATTAAATCGATAAGATTAGACATCACTTTACTGAATATTTTTGATCTAAAATTAAACATCGATTTGTTTTAGACATTTTATTGATTTTTTTAACGAAAAATTATTTGTATCTCTTTATTTTTGTAGGACGTTTTATGGCAGATATACATCCTTTAAAGGCTTGCGCTTTAGATTATATTTCATAAATTTTATATTTAAAATACAGATGTATATGAATTACTAAATTACCCATATTTACTCAACAGAACAATCTGCACAGAAGGAGAAATTTAACACCATTCCCGTCACTAAATCATAGAAAACGCCGACGAACGTTTGAATTTATTGGTGCCCTTTAGCAGATTCAGTCTTTCGAATCTTGCTAATATTTTGTGTTACACAGTGTAATACATTTAAAAACTAACAAACATTCGTATACAACAATATAAACTTCGAATCTAAATGGATGGAGTTAAGGATATTACCATGGTCAGTATAACTTTATTTACGTATGTATGAATGTTCACATATGCATGTATTTCTATACATAAAGGACTGTTCATAGAATCCTGGAACATTACAAAAATAATAATGACATGTCATTACAGTTATCAATGTATTAAAATAAATGAATAAATTTAATGAACGCTGGTTTTATTTGTTTATTTTAAAATCGTAATGCGAGTCATACAAAATCATTAAGTATATTCTTTGAATCGATCACGATACATTTAAATCGGCAATTGTTTATACATTTGAGTTAAATTGAAACACTGAATGGGAAATTAAAAAACTAAAATTTTTAAATCTTCTCTCAATAAAAATATAACAAAAATAGTAAATATAGTGAAAATGTTTACAAACTCCATAAAATTGCTCGATAAAATGGTATCAAAGGCACATCAAACGGCCCGTATATTTAAATAGGAAACTCTCTTTAAGTATGTAATTATAACGAATTCTTCAAATATAAAAAATAAATTGATGGCTCAAGACTGCAAAATTAAAAAATAAAATAAATTATTGTAACAAGCGCAGTTTTTGCTCTAGCAGCCTAAAGATAAAGTTAAAATTAAAGATACACAAGTTTCTCACCTAATAAGTTCCAAAAATATTTCATTTCCAAAAATGTAATTTAATTCAACACCAATACTATGATATTCAATAGATACCCTGTAGTTTTTTCGTGACAATTTACCCTAAAAGTGGCAGTACTGTACAATGTGGACTGGTTATAAAACTATCCGCATTGATCCTATACTCTGAAGCCTGGTTAGAAAACTATCCACATTGATCCTATACTCGGAAGACTGGTTCTAAAACTGTGGAAAATTTTACTGTCACTTTGTGCAGGCACTTAGCTGTCTTTTTGTGTCGCAGATGGTGGATAGTAAAAAATGTATGTCATTAAGCACACAAAGCTTAAGTAGTACAATGTACAAGTACCAGTGAGTGTAGCTGAGTGGGTTGAGATGTTGATTAGCAGTCGGAAGGTTGCTAGTTCAATTCTCAATACAGTCAAAATACATTTACAAAAATAGTGCAATGTTACGCATCCTTACTAAGTTACAAGTGGGCTGTAGGAACATTATTGTACTGCAGTGGGAATAACCAGGATGAAGATGACTAGGATGAAGATAAATAAAATAATAAGAATAATAATAAAAAAATAGCTGAAAGCAAAATTTAATTATTATATTAAATAATTATTATTATCTTTTTAATTAATAAATGAATTTGTTATGTTTTTTTGTTTGACGAAATAATTTTTTTTTTAAGTTAAATAAATTATAAAATGACTTTTATTTCATAAAATTTAGGGAATGATTTGGGGTTTTTAAGGGAGTGGTTTGGCAGGTATAAGGAGACAGTTAAGGGTAAGCCAAGAAGAACCGGCTTATGAACTGTCTTTTTGTGGCCTCTTGGTGACAGCCACTTGAACTACAGGGTAAGAATTGCTACCTAATAAGTACTGAAATCATGATACAGATTACACATGAGTACTGATCATCGTAGTGTGGCTTCATCCGAAAAATAAGCTGTTCTATTCAGCAGTGTATGTTAAAAAATCTTAATTGATGTTGGATGTTAATTTTTCCTTTGTTCTTTGATATGTTAACAATTTCTAATTCTTTGTGAATATTATGCTACGATCTCAAAATAATTTTGATGTATTACAGTACAATTTATTTCTATAGTCTCTTTTTCTTTTTGTATATCTGAATACTTGTGAAAATAAATCGCAGGATCTTTACTTTTTATTCATCAATACTTGTATTGAAATGCAATTAAACAGTGACGAAATAACATTTTTAATTTAAAATTTTTTCAGTTGAGCATAAAGTTAGATTTACGATTAAAATTTGTTTGTATTGACGATGGCAATAATAAATGATGTTGACATTATTGATGGGTGGTAGTGCCAGTAGTTTGGCTCACTAGCAAACGGAATTTTTGAAATAATAAAATCGACTAACTGCAGCACAACTCAAATATGTTTAAAAACTAGCAAACAGTCGGATACAATAATACAAAATTCAAAACAAAATGTATGTATAATAGGGGCGTAACTTTTTTTTGTTACGGTTATTTTGTATTAAATCCTCAAGTTTTAATTGATCTAACAAAAAGTATTCAATTCTTAAGTCAAAAAAATAGAAATGTATTCATATCTTGAGAACGCTTTAAAAATATTTTAATAGAATTAATGGGAACACAGTACACTAGAGCCCCGACTTGCGTCGTTAATTGGGACCGGAGAAACGTGACGCAAATCGAAACGACGCAAATCGAATCACCTTTTTCTATATAAATGCAGTGAAATTTAATTTATTGGGGAAAATATTCAACACAAAGCAAAAAATTTTGTATTTTTGATAAAAAAAAAACAAGTATGAATACATTTTTATTTATTTCATTTACTTCAACAAATGTTTATAATTATTATAAAGAAATAACAAAACAATAAATTAAGAAAAAACATAACAAAAATTAAATTCATTTACATACATATCGTATGTATGTAGTAGATGCATTAAAAAATTGTAATTTATTTAGCTTACATTCAGCTCTCTTCAGATGATAAATCTAAATCAACAACACTTATGTACATATATCCATTTCATTGGATGGTCTTACTGTTTTTTTAACAAAAATGTCTAAAGTTTGTTGAATTTTTAAAGATTTTTTTGTTGATATATTTCTTTGTAACAACTAATGGCTTGATCAACGGATGCTGCTACGCCCGTGCTACGATTTTCGTCAGGATCGTTTTCAGAAAATATATCCATTGCATGGGAAATTAATTGCATAGCTTTGGAAATATTGGCGATTGTTAATTTGTTTTCTTCTAATGTATCATCACTTATTATGACATCTTCTTCTGAAACATGCTCAATATTAATGGCTAATAAATTTTCATTATCAAGCTCCTCATCGTGAGACATCAAAAATTCATTTATATCACCTTCCTCCATTCAGTAAAATTCTGCTTCTCTAGCTAAATTAGCCAACTCATTATTAACCTTTGGAACATCATCGACACCATCATCGTCTCCATTAATAAGTTCTGGCCATAATTGCCGCCAACTCCCTTTCATGGAGGATGCCTTAACTTCTTCCCAAGATAAATGTGTATTTTCAATAGCTTTCATTATGCTGTAGTTTTTCCAGAAGTCTTTCATAGAGAGTTTATCATTTTTGTCTGTTGAATCAGAAGTTGCCGGAAAGTTCGGCGTAAGTAGTACATTTTAAAGTTTGAAATTACGCCCTGGTCCATAGGTTGAATAAGTGATGTTGTGTTAGGCGGCATAGAAACAACTTTTACATGCTCCGATAAGTCATCTGAAAAATTTGGATGTCCTGGTGCGTTATCGACGTTATCGACTTGCGGTCATCCAAGCCTTTTTATTAGAGCGCCAGTGTACCGGGACGTCTCTTTTGTTTATACTTTTCATTGCCCTTGGATTTTCTGATTGGTATATCAAAAAAGCTTTAAATTTAAAATCTCCTTCTGCGTTTCCGCCCAAAAAAAGTGTTAGCCGATCCTTCGCGACTTTATATCCAGGGCAAGCTTTGTCATTTTTCGACAAGTAAGTTCTTGATGGTAACTGTTTCCAAAAAAGACCCGTTTCGTCGGCATTCAAAATCTGCTTAGCAGAATACCATCCTTTTTCAATTATGGCTTTCAGCTCAAGCTTAAACTTTTCTGAAGCTATTGAATCTGCACTGGCTGACTCTCCTTTTAATGCCACATTATGTAAATTAGCCCGTGTTTTAAAGCGGTTAAACCAACCATTGCTGGCTTCGAAATCATTAGAATTTCCGTTACTACTAGATGCAGTATTTTTCTTAAGGTCGGAGTAAATAGAAAGAGCTTTATTTTTTATTAAGTCCTTGCTCAGTGGCATTCTTCGCTTATTTTGATCATGTATCCAAATTGCAAGAAGGGACTCCATCTTAACCAATAAGGGATTTCTTGCTATAGCATCTTGTTTTGATTGGAGTAGTGGGACAATTTCAGCTAATTGATTTATTTTATCACTGTATCTGTTGCAAATTGTTCTTACTGTTGTAGGTGCCAGTCCAAGAGCTCTTCCTATATTAACAGCTTTTTCTCCCGATTTAAAACGTTTTATTACGTCCAATTTTAATTCTTTTACTTTGACTCATTTTTTACGTCCTTAAGGTATTGTGGCGAATCACACACTAAATTCTTACCATAACCAAACAGTTGTTCTTAGCATCACTTATATAACAAAGAAAAGGGAATTCCCCTTATTTCGTGCAATATGAAAACTTCTTAACCTACAGGTGACGATCAGTGTTGCCAGAAGTTTTAAAAATGCTAAATGACGGAAAAGATGCTAAATCAGGCACTACAAATGCTAAAAATTGTAATCCACAATGCTGCAGTATAAAATTTAACAATTTTTAGCGACGCGAATCAAAGTCAAAACGACGCAAATCGGACCGACGCAACTTGAAATTGCAACGACGCAAATCGAATTTTCCAGTTTTTAAAAAAGCGTCGCAAATCGGGAAGACGGAAGTAGGGGCTCTATGGTATTTACTTTTTATTACTGTAACACTGTCAATTTATTTTGTATCATATTGTAGAACATATTCACAAGGTGCATTTTAGAAATTTATTTACTTTGTATGCGACCAATCTGTTAGTAAATTTTATCTAATAAAAATTAATTACAAATTGATTCACAAATAGCGGAGTTCTGAAGAAGTTCTTCAAAAATTCTGAAAAACAAAACAGACTTTAATGCAAAAAGAATAAATTGCGAAATCAGCGCATATATGTAAAATAATTCATTTCCAGTTTATATTTTACATTCACGAAAGATTAATGTACTTTTTTTAACAAAAACTATTAATCAATATTTCAAGGGACTACTTACAATTTTATGGGACGAATATTTCGGCGGAAAACTTTTCTCTCCGATAAAAAAAAGTATGGGAAGCAAGAAAACCCATTAAACAATAAAAAATTTTTAAAATCGGTCAACAAATTCAGGAGTATCAGAATAAACCACAAAAATTTTGGTGATGGCACGGAAAGAATTTAAAAAAAAATTTCACCCCATTTGAAAAAAAATTATGCTGGCTGTTATAAATGAGAAATTATTATTATTAGGCTTAAGTTCAGTTTTATTGAATTAATGAAAATTCAAATTACTAAAATTTGTTTATGTTGAAAAACATAAGTAAATCCAATCAGTTTAGCAGAACGTACCAGTATGCCGACATCGAGGCCGGTACACCTCTCATCAGCGTTCGTTCTTCCATTTTTACAATTTTCGTAAAGTGAATACTAATTGGGAAAGAATATCAACTATTTAACCAAGTTTTCAATAGAAATAGAATACGAGAATTATTATAACTTCTTTTAATTAAATTTTTACATGTTAAAACAATTTTTGGTTAGTATGAAATTCCCCATTTCGGATTGGTGGTATTAAAAAAATAAAACATGGACTTGAAAGATTATCTAAAAATATTTATCAAATTAAACAATAAGTTCATTATATGTTTGTACATGTGAATAAATTTTGCAAAGTAGATTAAATACTTTGAAAATAACGGACTATTAGTGTTTTGTTGAATATTAGTAAATACCAATCGGAAATGGGGAATTTCGTCCTATCCAAAAATAGTTTCAACATATAAAAATTGAAGAAAAAGATATGATTTAAATATGTGGTGGAATAATCAGGCTACTAGTGGATAATATTTCATTGATTTACAAGTGTACCATGAGTCACTTAGGCTATTTTATTTATTTTATAATATGTATGACAATCATTATACACTATTTTATTTGAATCTTTTACACCATTTATCACGAAATGCTATTAAATTGTAGGGCGAATGTTCATGAAGTAAAACATAGTATTTGTGCTTAACAATCCATTTTATTCAAAATTCATAGTCATTTTTTGGTATTTCAATGACATGTTGTTAAATGTTTTGCAATATAATTTTTACACAGTTTTAATTTATTAAAAAATACATGAATAAACTACAATATTCATCTACGGAAATATCCTCCTCCACATCAGGCTCATCCAAGCAATTTTTATTTCGCCCGGGTTGAAGATTAAGATAAAAAGAATGAAATTCTATGGGAATGACATTTTTGGTACACAGCCGCTTAAGGTCATTGTACTTTGTATGGTAAGCTGTTTCTTAAATTTAGGGCACAAATCATAGTTATAAAATGTTGATTTCATCCTCTTTCGTTCCATTATGTCAAATGTTTGACACTCGGAGTCCCAATTCTCTTTGTAGAGCAGCAAATTAGGATTAACTTTCT
The DNA here is from genome assembly GCA_947311025.1 of Lypha dubia. NCBI lineage: Eukaryota > Metazoa > Arthropoda > Insecta > Diptera > Tachinidae > Lypha > Lypha dubia. The sequence goes on from OX371261.1 coordinate 97,639,619, forward strand.
GCACTTTAATTTGCTCTTTCTTCAACCAATTCACCGAGTTGTTTTCGTTATTCTTTTTAAAAGTGTGCCCTAACCTGCTGAACCATTCGTTGAGATCATAAATGTCGTCCCAGAACATTCTTTCCGCAATGTATGGTTGTTTTCTTCGAGCCAATCGCAATATCGTTGGCCATTCCTCGGGAAAGTAAATGGATATATTTCGTTTGGCCCGTTCAATTGCCGAGTGCCTCCATTTGCGTGTGGCCGCTCTCTAAATACTTTAACGTGACCGTATTTAAATTCAACTTACGAATTACGTAAATTAGCAGCACTGCAATATAATGATCCTATTCTGTCCACCACAACAATCAGAATACAAAATTATATCCTTTACATTTTCGTCAAATGAGCTCATCATTTTTACAATTGTGGTCCCAATCTCTTCCGAACCTCTTTGTTCCGGCGTTTCATCCCACAAGAAACAGTAGCCTTCCTTCGACGCAAGATCGAAAAATGCATTTTTGAAACCAGCAAACTTCCTTGAATAATACAATGCGCTTACAATGCACTGCATGGGTTTATCAAAACAGATTGTAAGTCAAAAGTAAATACTCTCAATTCGCTATTAATTTTTGCTTCTTCTTTATCGGCCTCCTTTTCCTCCCTAGCCCTCTTCTTACTTTTAATATGTTCATTGTACGCTTCTTGCAAAATTTCCTTGTCATCACAGTTACGATATCGTTCGCATGTGTAGCATGTATCCTTCTTCGGCTTATGGAAAGAATAATTATATTCGTTGCAGAAAATACGCCTGTACATGCTTTCCTTAATGTAATTGCCTTCATGCTTTTCATTAAAGTGTTGAAACATTTTTGAAATGTTTAAATTAGAAGCAAGGTATAACCGTTTTGATTTCGAGCGAGTATAGTGGCTCACCACAGCCGGAAAGGATTCAATATGCTCCTTAATGATTCTTCTAGTTTCTACATCAATTTTTTGATGACGACCATGGGTCCCCGTTTATCTATAACTTGCTGACATTCACTTTTCTTTAGGAAAACCGAAATAGCTCCATCAGATATGTTCAGTGTTTTCAGAAAGAACTGCTTGCATACTTGTTTTGACCTCAGAGTATATGTTAGAGTCTTGTCTCTATGGGAGCTGCCAACATAGCCCTCATGCATTTCTTTAATTGTATACACCGGCTTAAGTACAACTGTTGTTTTGAGTAGTCTGAAAGTTCCGAAAACTCGGCGTTGATCGCAATACGTTCTTCATTCATTCATTGGAATTCACCGATTTTGGCAGTCGCTCCTTAATCAATTTCCCCCTTTTGGTCACGTAAGCTTTTCCTGACTGCCTTTCTTCTTCCGAATATTTTGCATCCATGCATGCGTCTCCGTCTGTAACATTTATCATAACCCTTAATATAAATTTATGTTACTAATCATAAATAACACAAGTCGTTCCATCCGGATTTTACCTTCCGCTTCCGAGTAGGTGTCTTGAGCTTTGCGTCCTGGTTATTGGTGACCCTCCATGTCTTGGTCTATTTCAGGGTTCTCTTTCAGTGCCGTAGTGACTATGTCCGATTCCTCTGCTTTAGACACAGCATCTGCTTCTGTCTCTTAATCTGTTTCCGGGACATAATCGTCCGAACATCCTACGGAGAAATATTCTTCGTTCGTCGTGCCAGGGGCATAATCGTTAAAGAATTCTTCAGGGAAGATGGCCCTTTCCTATTCATTCTTCTTCGCAATAGTTTTATCTGAGAAATCTATAGATAAATTTATTTTGGCCTCAGCGTCACCAAATTCTGTCGAAGAAATTCCATTTACATAGTCATAATACGGCACACACTTATCGTTTCACAGTAAATACTTACCACGACTTAATAATAATAACACACTAGCAAAAGCAGAATTGTCCCGTCTATGTCTTCTCTTAGCAAATTCTACAATCTATCAAACAGTTGACATTAACAGTGTAAACAGGTTTGAAGCTATTGTTTACGTCAACCGTAGAACACACAGAGAAATTTTGTATGATGCGTAATAGCGTAAAAGTTTGACTCCAAATAATATATTGTTAAAAAAATAGTGTATATCAATATACTCCATTTTTCGATTTTATTTTGTTATAAAATAATAAATATAGTGAATAATAAAAATAGTGTATGTTTTTTATACACTATTTTTCTTTGAAATTAAATTCAGAGTAACAATTAATTAAAACACCATACCTGCACTTACACAATTGTTAATGAAAAATTTCAAACACGCAATTATACGCTAATATTTCAATTGATCTCTTGACCCACTTTGTGGAAGTAGAATTCCACCAAATTTTGAATCAGTTATGTAGATTCTTATTATGCAATAAAAAAAAATAATGGTGTACATTCGTATACACTATTGTTTTATTGAGGGGACGATATGTACTACAAATTCAGAAGTGGGATCAACCAAAGCATGTTTATACAAGTACATGCAAGAGCACAGCTGATCGTGGTTTTTATACATATTTTCATTGACTATTGTGAAAATTTTTTAATCTTTCTTTCTAAACAATTTTCTATGTAAAGGAATGATTAAAATTTGGTTTTTAATTCAAAATGATTTACAAAAATTTTAATTGATTAATTTTACACAAAATGTGAATTTAATTAAAACACGAATGCATTCCTCATGAATTAAAAATTCTCGCATGCATTCAAATCCCTAAAAAGATTAATTGAATTAAATTTTGAGTGAAATTTATTGGTGATTAAAGAAAAGCAATTTTTTCAATTACTGTTTTCACTGTTTTAGGATCATTATTAAAAAATTCTTGAATGTTTTAAATTTTATTTATTTGTTGCAGGTTAGCAATATCTAAATTTATATTTCGTTGGTAGCCATACCAACTCATCAGTAAAAAAAATAAATATATATATATAGATATTGCTAACCTGCAACAAATAAATAAAATTTAAAACATAAATACTTGAGTACATGCTCAAATAAATGTAAAATTTTGTAACTCTTGAAAGTTTTAAAATAATTTCAAAAGAGTTTATGATTCGTAGATTCTTTCAAAAAGTAATCATTCCTTTACAGCTCTGCTAGTAAGCTATTTTTGACAATTGTAAATTTATTTTACACAAACATAAAGCCTGTTGTTTCTTATGTTGTTGCATGTACTTGATATACTTTGGGATTAACTAAAAAATAATAAAATTTTTTTTCTCATCCCAAATAAATTAAACGTTATTGAAGAAAATTTAATTTAAATAAAATCGAAATTGAAATTAAAGAAAATCTAAATAAAAACAAAATTAAAAAAAAAAAAGAATATTTTAATTAACGAAAATTTATATAACTGTTTGTGGTGCTGACTACACATCTGCCCAGTTACATGTTTGGCTACAAAAGCTTAGGCTAACTTAAACTGTAACGAAGAGCGGACTTCTTCTGCGTTTGAATGATTGACGAATAGAAGAAATAGGTGAATGTCCGGAAGCAGCAAATGAGCCGTCGAATACAATTGCAGTGGAAAATTTTGTGTGTGCTGAAAATGACCGAGATGCAGCTGAAGAAAATTATCGTTCTGTTGAAGAGGATAATTAGTTTTGCTATGTGGAGTATGTTAGTATGATTAGGTCTAAGGTGGCTGAGAGGCTAAGGGATCTGCAAAGATATAATCAGTAATATGTTAATAAACGTAGGAAGAACCCGATAGTGTACAATGAAAGTGTCTATGTGTTGTTGAAGAGCTTTGAATCAACGGCTGGTGTTTCTCGTAAACTTATTCCTAAATTTAAAGATCCTTGTAAAATATCGAAAGTGTTAAGGAACGATCGGTATTTAACAGAGGACGTAGATAGATTCCAACAATCGGATGGCCGACTTGTAATATATGAAAGTGGTGACGTTACTGATTGCTTACGGCTACATATATATACACATAAATAATAAATACTTACACAGAAAAAAGAGTTTTGCATAAATTCAACGAACTCCCGTTCCTTGAATTAAATTCTTTGAAATTCAACGTATTATACGTTGTTTCAGTAAAATATTCCTTGAAATTAAAGGAAAAATTTTATGTATTTATGAACTCAACGTTGAAACCATTATTTGATTTTATTCGTTGAATTAAACAATGAACTATTTTTTTGATTTAACGTAAAATACATTGAATTTAGAGAGTTTCTTGTCAGCCGTGAAGCATATCGGACGTTTTTAAAGCAAGCAACAAAAAATTTAAATTAAAAAAAAAAAAAAATTTTTTTATTCAAACAAAAATTTTTTACAATTTGTTGAATTTTTTTTACCAATTTGTACAATTCTATTGCAATGGAAATAGATCCATTGCTTAATCAATCTGGAGGTCGCCCTCCTAATAATTTGAAGAAACAAACATCAAAAATTATTAAGGAAGCATCACCTATCAAAGATAACTCAAATTTTGCGTCAAAAGAAAGTGCATCTGACTCTAAATTAAGAAGGAAGAATATAAAAAATCCGAAGAAAAATGCTCTCAACAATCCGCAGCTTGGAAAGCAATTATTTGATGCAGTTTTTGTGGAAGATTCATTATCAGTTATTATGAATGGCGATTGTGAAAAGAGTTTGGACACACAACCAGAAGAATCAAATTTTGAAGAAGAAATGGAATCCATTGCTTCAGTAGTTTAGGACTTTCAAGTTAAAAAATATAAGAAAAGAAAATACCAAGGTGATGTAAGTGTAGATTTGTCACAATATAACTTTGATAAGTTTTCTGAAAAAGTTAATCGTAACAATAAGTATTCAATATTGGGAAGTTTAAATTTAGAGGCTAAGAACCTGTTAAAAGCATAAACTTAGAATTTATAAACTCTAATATTAAAAAGCCTACACATAACAATGTAACGACCAGGGTTTCGTATTGTCCTCCCATATTTCTAGAAAATGTAAATGTAAAATCTTTAATTGACCAATTAAACTCTAAGAATGTGGAATTTAAAATCAAGAATCAATCGCGGTATAAAACCAAGTTGTACTTTAGTGAGTCATCTGTGCATTCAGAAATGATGCAATTGTTAAAAGATAAGGAAATTCCTTCTTATAGCTACACTCCTAAGGAGTATAAACGCCAAAGTGTTATTTGTAGAGGACTATATTTTAAATCTGACGTTAATGAAATAAGGTCTGAAATTGATAAGATTATTCCAGATACTGTTCATTCTGTTTCGAAGTTTACAACAGAATATTCAAAAAAACAAGGCATTGATACTGGCTTATTTTTAATATCACTTAAACCTAGTCGCAAAATTGGTGAGTTACTTGGTTTGAAGCTTATTTTAAATCAGGTGGTGTCTTGGGAACGGCCAAAGGCTAATACAAAGGTACCGCAGTGTTGGAGATGTCAGCGATGGGGTCATTTTTCAAAGAATTGTAGCCGCCCATTTTCTTGTTTGAAGTGCAACGAGAAGCACGGTCCTGGGGATTGCTCGCTTACCTCAGATAATAGTGTAGCACCATTTTGCGTAAATTGCAAGGAGAATGGTCATACGTCAAATTATAGGGGATGTCCGATATACAAGAAATATATTGCCTTTTAAAAAAATCTTTTCAGGAAGTGAGAAATAGGAAAGAGCAGGCTGCAAGCAATGTCGCAAGCGCATTTAATCAGTCTAATATTGTTGCGAATAAATTGTTTGCTAGTATGTTTAATGGGGTTCCAATGCAACCACAAAAACCAGCTTTAATACAAGAATTTATGAAGGTAGCAGCGTTGTTATGCAATACAAATACAGTAACGTTAGAGCAGAGGGTTGAAAATTTTCTGGGAACGTATAAATCCATGACGAAAGATCAAGCCCGAAAAGAATGCTTGAACTTAATCAAAGATATTCAAAATGTATATGGCCCGTAATTCTCTTAATTTAGTTACTTTTAATGTTGGTTCTCTTGTCCACGTGGCAAGGAGGGTTGAACTAAACATGTTATTGGATCAATACAAAATTGATATTGCTTTTTTACAAGAACTACATTTATCTTCGTGTGCAAATATATATCTTGATAGTTATTCTGTTCTAAGGGACAAAACCACATTAGGTATTGGTTTGGCTATTAAGAAGTCCATTTGTTATTCTAAAGTAATTATTCCTGGTCTTCAATTTCCGTATTTGTTTGTGGAGATTAGACTTTTAATGAATGGTATAGTTAAAAAAATTCTTTGTGGTTCCATTTATTTTCAATCTAACTATAATCGTCGAAATATTTGTGCAGGACTTTCTTCAATTTTAGGTTGTTCAAGTAGTTACCATGGTATGATTATAGGTGGTGATCTAAATGCGAAGCACATTTCATGGGGTGATACAATAAATAACTACAATGGCGAAGTCCTTTTATCGTGGCTTCAAAATGAATCTATATCAGTTAAAAGAATTTGTGACTTGAGTCCCACCTATCCAGGCGGTTCATCGCACTTTTTTTTTTCTTCTTTTTTTTTAATTAGGACCAGCACTCAGGGGATGACCCCTACGTGTGCAGTGCACTGTGCCGGAACTCAGGGAGAGGGATAGGGTAGAGAAGATAGATGTTGAAAATTTAGAAGACTTAACTCTTTCCCAACTCTGCTTTGCGCGTTATGTTAATTTTTAAGGCAGTGTTGAGGCGCCTCCGGTGTTAAGTAGACGCATTAACTTTATTAAGCTGTATAAGCAGGCATTTTATTAACTGTTTTACTTCGGCGATGTTTCTGCTAACCGACGAAGGAGGGCGATGTTGTGTACATTAGCTTGGAACAGCATCAATCGCCGTGGGAACAGTTTTTTTGGTGACCAGTGCTATGCCTTCATCACTGAAATAGTCCGACAACAATTATAACAATGTCTCACTAATGTACATTAGAGAAATTAATGATGTTGATTGACTTGCTCTGGCCAGGGTTTGAACCCAGACGCCAGGTCATTGTTTGCTTAGTAGTTAACGCGCTAACCACTTCAGCCAACCACCCTCATAGACCACTTCATAGTTAGTAACCACATTTTAGACATTGATAATCCAAATTACAGAACATTTACCCTTCCTACATTCTCCGATCACATACCATTGGGACATCGTTTAGATTTTTCAACATATAGTTTTATTTTGAAAACTCCTAGCCATTTTGTGTCTTATAGGGATACAAATTGGAATGCTTATAAGGCTGATGTAGCTGCTACCCTCCTGAATCATTTTCCTCCAAAGAATAAGAATTTGTCCATCAATGAAATTGATTATTTTCTGGAGGAATTTAATACGTCCGTTAATTTTGTAGCCGAAATTCATTCCAAAAGGATTGAAAGCAAAAACAAAAAATTTGTTGCTTCAGATAAATTGAAAAATATGCTAAAAATTAAATACAACTGGCAGAAGGAATTAAAAACAATATTTACTAGGACGTTGAATAGAAGACATCCCCAATATTTGCTAGTTTCCAAACAAATTGATTTAATTAAGATAATTATAAGGGAACAAATTGAACAAGAACAAGCACATCGCTTTAATGACAGACTAAACAAAATTAGACCCGGCCCATGGGCTTATAAGGAAGTATTTCGAATAACAGGGACTAAAAACCGTGCTTTCGTTAAAGATGTTTCGGTAGACGGTGTTAAGATTACAGACCTGAAAGATAAATTAACTGTTTTCAAAAACCATTTCACAACTGTTTTTCATGGTTTTGAGCCTAATAGATATTATTCTGAGACAATTAAAGACGTAACTCTTCAAGCTCAAGATCCCTTTTCATTCAATGATGATAGTACATCACTAAATAACTTCGAAGACTTGAAATTTACAGACTTGAATTTTCTCTCAGGTATTTGTAAGGTTATTAATAACAAGAAATCATGTGGTTTTGATAACATTTCAAATTATATAATAAAGAAACTTCCAATGAAGGCTCTGGAGTACCTCACGGTACTATTCAATAATTGTTTAAATAATTCTTATTTTCCGCGGGAATGGAAAATTGCTAAAATCATTCCTATTCCTAAACGGGGAGATACATGCGACATAAATAGCTTTAGGCCGATTTCTTTACTCTCAAATCTTGGAAAGTTATTTGAGAGAATTATCCGCGAAAAAATGGATATAGGTTTAAATGGTTTGTATATTAATCAGGAACAATTTGGATTCAAAAAACGTAACTCTACATTGCATGCTCTTTTAAAACTTCATTCTGATGTCATTAAAAATTTGAGAGAAGGAAGGTGTACTGTAGCTGTATCTCTTGACGTTGAAAAAGCTTTTGATAAAGCTTATCACTCTACGCTCATGATGAGTCTCCACTTGTTGCACTACAACATGTTTCATCGCACCTCAGGAGTGTTGACGAATTTTACTCTCATTGGGGGATAAAAATTAACGCTGCCAAAAGTAATGCAATTTGTCTTCGAAATGCTTCCGGGAAGTGTAAATATACAGTTGTTCCGGAAAGCAAAAACTTGAAGTTAACATTAAATGGTAATGCAATTGAATTTAAAGATAGTATTAAATACCTTGGGGTCAACTTTCATAAGCTTTTAAAATTTAATAATCATGTATTTTACAACTTGGATAAGGCCAATATGGTCAAAGGCGCTTTTTCGAGTCTATTTAATAGTACATTTTTGTCAGTGAAGACTAAATTACTTTTGTACAAAGTAAGCATAAGGCCGATTCTTCTGTATGCATTTCCAATATGGTTTAGTGTTTCCAAAACAGTTATGAAAAAAATGGAAATCTTCGAGCGTCATATTGTTCGGAAATGCATAGAAAAGAATTTTAAATCTTTAAACAGAAGATTTTCAAATAACTTTGTATACGAAAAGGCGAATTTGTCCCCTTTATCTTTTTACGCCATTGATTTATTAAAAAAATTTGTCGAGAAACTGTCTTGGTTTGAAGGCAGTGTTATTAAAGATATTTTATCTCGAGGGCAAGAGTTTAGTTGGTCAAATACACAATATATTTCCAGTATTGGAATTTTAAAGGAGAATACCAATAGTTATCCTGGTCAAAACTTTTACTCATGTATTACTCCCGGCACTCATAGAGGGTAAAAAACAAATTTACTACCTATTTCACTATGTCGAAAGAAAATTTCCATATGTTTTCATTCGTATAATTACACTTGAAGCAAAAACAAATTCTAAAATTTTGTTTTTGTATCAAATGTATTTGTACGAATGAAAATAAAATTCAAAATTCTTTCGACATCGTGAAATCGGCAGTTAATTATTTTTTATAATTAATTTTTTTATTACTTTTTTTTTCCTTCTTTCCTTTTTCTTTTTCTTTATTTTTTTTTTTTTCTTTTTTTTTTTTTTGTTTTTTTTTTTTTTTTTTAATTTAGTTTAAATTTTAGCTGTAAGATTTAGTATTAAGTTTATACAATGTAGATATAACTCTATATATGACGCCAAGTCTCGGGAGCAAGCGCTCTTTATAACAACAATCACAATAATTACCTTTTTTGCTAATGTTATTTCCTAAGTTTTGATAAGCAAGATGCATAATCAAGTAAAAATAATGTAATTAAAATAATACTTTATAGTTTTAAGATCTCTTTTATAAAATGTACGTTAGCAAACCTTGTAATATGAAATAATGAAGTCTCAATAAATAAATTATAATAATAAATAATAATACGTTGAATTTAAGAACTTCGTTCATTTATTTAAACTACCTTTTTTGAGTTTATGTAATATACGTTGATTTTGTTGTATGAATACGTTGGATCAAGGAATAAATTCCTAAAAATCAACGTACGATTTCTTAACTTCAACGAACTGTTACGTTGAATTCAACAAGCCAATGATTGCCATACGTTGAATACAAAGAACCTGTTCCTTGGGTGAAAAATACGAAATAAATTCGTTGAATCAACAAATTTTTTCCGTGAATTTAATTCCTTTTTTGGATGAGTGTTTTTGAAAAAATAATAAAACGGTTAGTTTAGATTTGGAAGTAAAAGTGATACGACGTTTTTTAAAGTTATACTATGTATTTGTATGCAAAAAACGTATCCAAGAAAATAAATAATTTATTTTCTTTAACTCCAATATATTCTCAACTTTGGGTTCTCATTTATTAAAAACTGTATAAAAATACTATTTTGTAGTATAATTAATTTTATTTTGTATTATAAAAACCAATTAAATAAAGCCTTCCCTAAGCAAAACTAGTGTTTACGTTTTTTTTTTTTTGACAAATATTTAATATATGTGAACGTAGCTTTAGTATTTTTAGTTTTCATTAATTCCATAATGTACTTCAAATGATAATTACGTTTATTCGTAATAATAATATAAAAATAAAAATTAATTATTTAGGAAGTCGGTTCATAATTGATGATAGTGTTATGGAAGTTCAAACATTAAAATAAAACACACAACCTCATTGAAAATATCCTTGTCTTTTGAAGTCACCTAAAAAATAAGATGATTTCATAATCTTCTCTTTTGAAGTTGACCAAAAAAGCGAAATAAATCATTATAATATTCCATAGAAATACTAATAAATAAGCATTTGATGTTTTAATTTCATTATTTTCAGCCTCTCTCTAAAACTGATTATGATATCCCTAATGAACATACATACATACATAGATACATACATAACGTGCTTCTGCAAGGTTCATGGAATCAAGGATAGCAGCAACAACAACATAAATGGATTGAGTGCACTCTGGTAGTATTTGTTTATTATAAAATTGTAATACAATTTATAGAAATTGTAAAATTAAAATTTCCAAACTATTCATGATACATTTCTGTGACAAAATGAAAGAAGTCGAGATAATATAATTTTATGTTAATACTACCGTTATATTCTCCATGTTTCAAATTATCTCTGGTCAAAGTTTTCTTTATATTGAAAGAACCATTTTTAACGAAGTTCTGCCACCATAACTTTTTCTGCTTTTCCTTTTTCGAACTATTCATCCAATATGGAAAAACGGCTCAATTTGACGTATAACATACATACATATTATATTTCAAATTGAATACAATACTATGGCTACCACAGGTCTCTGTCAAAAGAATCGAAAAACGATTGATCAACTTTAAGTACAACGGGAATAAATTTAACAATTAAAAGTTTTTTCTATAAAACTATAAAATATGACTTAAGCGCTTCTTCCTGTTGTATATAAATTACTGGGGAAATCAGAAATATCCCCTAAAATATGCTCCTAAAAATTTTGAACCAAATTTTTTTTATGGGACTCATATTTTCATTATTTTGTTTACTCTGCAGTTACACGTTCAAGAAGTTTGTTTCAATATTAACACATATACTGTTTGTCAAAATTTATGTTAATTGACGTTGTGACGTAGGCTGTAAGCAACTTGACGGTCAATTTTATTTTCAAGATGGCGTCGTCAAGAAAGAAATTAAAAATTAAGTAAGAAAAAACAATAAAATCGCAACACATCACAATTTTTGTTAATTTTATACATTTTTCATTTTAAATAATATATTTTCTTAGAAATAAATGCAAAAATTATTTACAACAGCTCTCATCAGCTGCTTACTTGAAAGAAAAATTGAAAGAGAACTTGAAAGCAAAATTGAAATCAAGTTAATAGTCAATATCCAAATGTGTGAGTGTGTTAATAAAAAAGTGTAAGTGTATTGAATCTTGAAACAAAAATTGAAAGAAAACTTGAACGTGTAACCCCCAAGTTATAGTTTCTATCAGTGATGGAAAAATGAAAAATTGAAATGGTACTGTCTGAAAACAAAATGGTACTTTTTGTGAAACATATATTTTTATTCAAAAATATAATTAAAAATCCATTTTATAATAAAAAAAATATTAAATGAAGAAAACATGGCAGCTTGGTTGGCATAATTTTTCAACCAGCTTCAACCCCGTGTTAGCAGAACAAAACCAATACATGTACATTAAAAATACAAATGTGTGCAAAATACACTAATAGACATACATATATATGTATATTTTTACAATTTTATGCCAGATTATTTAGTCTCGTGTGTTTTCGAAAGAACAAAAGTTGTGCGAACTATAAATTAATCTCCTGCAAATTGGACCAATAACATTAAAGGGCAGTATACATTCGCCAAAATCACATCAAGCATTTAAAGTTGTAACAGTAAAAATTTGTTTGTATGTGTGGCACCGACGACGCTTGATGAAAAATCAAAAATTTAGATATTGGGTATGCTTGATATCAAGCATACGTACACGCGCTTGATGTCAATGACAGTGTATAGTGCCCTTAACAACCCTGTAGTTCAAGTGGCTGTCTCCGAGCTGGTTTTAATACTAGCCCCTTTATGACACAACCAGTCCGAATGCTAGCCATATGACTGGCCACTTTAACAAGGGGATGTCCTACGATGGGGTTAATTGTCACCAAGAGGCCACAAAAAGACAGTTAATAAGCCGGTTTTTCTTGGCTTACCCTGTCTCCTTATACCTGCCAAACCACTCCCTTAAAAACCCCAAATCATTCCCTATTTTTTATGAAATAAAAGTCATTTTATAATTTATTTAACTTAAAAAAAAAAAAAAATAATTTCGTCAAAAAAAAAACATAACAAATTCATATATTAATTAAAAAATTAATAATTAATTAATATAATAATTAAATTTTGCTTTCAGCTATTTTTTTATTATTATTATTATTACTTTATTTATCTTCATCCTAGTCATCTTCATCCTGGTTATTCCCACTGCAGTACAATAATGTTCCTACAGCCCACTTCTAACTTAGTAAGGATGCGTAATATCTTTATCTTCACTATCGGCTAATATGCTGTCAATGGCCTGTTGAAGCCCTTTGAAACTCTGCTGGCCCTTAAAACGTGTTCCACTCATATTTAAATCTAACAAATAAATAAAATATTTTTATTATGGATGCTGTCATTGTACTCAAACGAGTACAGCCAACTTTATACCTTTCTATTTTTTTTTATTTTCTTACTTCTAAGTAATCTTTGATGCCTGTATCTTTCGTTGTTACTATTTTAATAAAAATATTGCAAAATAACTAAAGAAATTTCAGTAGTATTTCAAATATTTACAAAATTGTTTGCTAAACCACACACTGTACTCGCGTCACAATTCAGACTTATATTTTAGCATAAACAACAGAAACTACACACAAATTCTTTTTCTGCTGCTCTTATTATTGTTGTTGTGAGTCTAAATAACGGTTTAACGATTGTAAAATCTTTGCTGTTTCTTGGCAACTACCGAAAGTTCAGCTGTACTCAGTTGAGTACAGTGACTTCTAATGGGTTAATATTTTTACTTCGAGAAGAGCTAAACATTAAAAAACTAGTAAGAGTGAAACTAAATTTAGGTCTAGCCACTGGCTAAGCTTTATTGATTAATTATTGCCTTTAGAAATCAATAGTTCTTGCTTAAACTTAATAATAAGACCATTACAATGGAAAAAGTATAATTGAGAAATGTCAATTTATCTGGAGAAAGTATGATACAGGAGAAAATATTACTTGTGATACTAAAGTTCAATACCATTTCAACATCTTCAGCATTTTCCACCACTGCTGCATTTCATTGGATGCTACCACCAAGTCATCAGTAATACTTTATCTATCCTTAAAAAAACTATCAAATAACAACTGATAATTACAAATACAAAATCAAAAATTTTTCGGGAAGTTCGTTAAGGCACTTAAACAAATCTGTAGCAATTTCTAATCACGCTTGAATGCACAAGACATTTTGCAATTCAATTGTTCAATTCACAAGCTCGTATTAACGTCATATGTGTTGTCTAATCGTATAATTATACAATATTGTATTTTAGCTGTTGGTAATTTTCATACAAGAGTGTGTTATAACTATACGATTGAATTTTATATGTTTTTCAATTGTTATATTGAGGCCGGGTCTGGGAATATTCTATTTGTTAAATTAATTTGTAAAAATATTTTATATATGTATGTGATAAGTAACACCAGAAAATACATTCTTCTTAATGATAAATATATACATGGTTCATTTCAACTTAATTTTCAAACTAATTTAATCAAAATTGCTTGTCGCTAAAAAAGAAAGTTATATTTCGCGTCAAATTATAATTCCCACACCTGGTTTCACTTTTCATGTTTTTTTTTTTATTTGATAAAAAGAAATTTGTTTTTTGACATAAACTATTTACTCATATGAATTGACAACATTAAACTGACATTTAAAATACGACAAAATAACGATATAACAAATCGTTTGCGCACAAGACGGCTGAAATAAGAATCGAATAAGAACACTACTGACGCGAATTAGTCTCATGTCGTGTTCATGGAAAGTTCAAAACATTGCAATAATTGGCCATTTGTCAGTCTTCTTTATATTTATGTCGATTTCAAGTTAATTTTAGGGGTTTTTAGGGTTCTTATATAGTTAACGATCTTAATTAATCTTAATTTTTTAAGATTTGTGGATTCAATAACAACCATTTGCCCCAAAAAAATGTTTAGAGAAATTTTCCTTCTAAGTTGAAATGTTTCAATAACCCGTAATAAAAATTTTTGCATACCACATACACACATACAGTAATAATAAACATAGTGTATTTAGCATCTCTGCTGAAGAACTTTATTCCAAATTATTATCTAAATAAATACTTAGTTGGTTAGCAACAATTATAGAGATATTATAAGTTTCACACAAATTTCTTATGTTGTGAAATGGTTTTTATGACTTAACGCGTGTTTATTTATCAATAATATTTTTTGTCGTTAAGTAGAGATAAAATCAAATGCGAACTAAAAAAACAGGCATGCGGAAGCAAGAATCATATTTATTGTTATCTGAGGTATTCACAGAAATTCATATTTTGCAGAAATTGTTATTTCATGTTTGAAACATATTAAATTCAACGATTTCTTACAGTAATATAACAACAAAATTGGTTATGGAAATTTTATTATCGTGAAAGTGGTAGTAAAGATAAACGACTGCGATGATTTTACTCTTTTCATGGAATAAAACATTAACTAAATAACTAAAATATATAAATATATGTAATGTTTCATAGGTAGTAGAGTATCCATTTATTTGACTCTTCGTTTTATTCGAGTAAAGAATTAATCGATTATAGGATTTCAAAATTGCTCGAATAATTCAAATAATTCAAAAAATTTTCAAATAATTGTAGCATCGTACGAAATATACATGTGTGTTTGATTTTATTCTTTTATTATATTAATAAACAAAAAAAATAACAATAAAACAAAAATGTAGTTAAAAATAAACAATAAAATAACAATTCATTTGTACTACGTATAAAGTCCTAAGACTTTTAAATAATAATAGTATGCATATAAAATATTATGTTTGATGAAAAAAATTGTACTGCTGACAAGACTACAATCAAATTTTTTAAAATAGTCTTTTAAAAATACTATAGAGTTTAGATGTTTGCTTCTTAAACAGTTTTTTGTTTTGTTTTAATAAAACTTGACGTTGAAAGCACCCTTTCACTTAAAGTAGATGTCGGTGATAGGGACAGGATTGCATTAAAAAGATTTTCTAGTTTTTCTGATATTTTCTTTGTCTTGTCTAATTTCATGAAATCATCTATTATATTAAAACAGCTTTTCCTAGTTTCTTTTTAAATTTGTAAGACCTTGTGTTGTTAAGATCACACAAGAGATTGTATTCATTTAGATCCAGATTTTCTTCTTCTAAAATATCATCGTCTGATACATTTTGATCAGATTCAATGCAAAACCATCGATTATACACGCAGAGAAAAGACATGATTGCAAAATGTTCATGTCAACTAAGTATATCTGCCACAACCAAATAATTATTCATTGAAGCAAATATGGTTGCATTAGCCATTCTTCAATTATTAAAATATTTGATGCAACAATTAAATAATCATTCTAGATCTCGTCCCATAAAAATTGAATGTATCAAAAAAAGTATTTTTGCTGCTACAAAAGTATCTTTTGCAAATGAGAATAATAAAAGTTTATTTAAAATAAAGTATATTGTGACCATACATTGTTTGTGTTCTGAAAAGAAATAAAATAGCTGTCAATCGCATGTAACTTCAGTCGTTCATAGAATTTAATAAGACGAGGATATATGAAGTGAAAAAATTAATTTTAAAATTATAATTATATGATGAAAGTTATTTAATTTTACAGCAAAATAAAAATGCAACTGAAATCTTCTACATCAGTGGTTTAAGGTACGAGTACATACTATGTAATATATGGAGTGAATTACATATACGAATATATGTATGTTTCTTTGCAGCATGACGAATAAAATACTACGGAACTGCAAAAGATGGCAATTGGATTTTACATAAATATGCCGATAAATAAGTTAATGATTTTGAATTTTATTAAATTTAATTTGTCCAGAAAAGTGTATTCGATAAATATTTTCAAATAAAAATATTTATCAAAAATATAATTTGATTTAATTTAATTTAATAAGTACTAGATATATCCGGTGCGCTTCGCTACCCACTCGTTATAAAATAAAAGTCCTATTGTGAAAATTTAATGACGATCGGTCCAGTAGTTAAGCCTATATTACGATTTTTTATTTTCCTATAAAGGGGCGTGGTCCCACCCACTTTTCTCCTGGTACGTATTCCAAATTATGCCAATACCATATGTACCAAATATCATCGGCGTAGGTCAAAAAATGCCCAAAATATGGCGATTTCAATTTTTGGGTTATATGGGAGCTGCCACGCCCACTTGTCCGATAACGCCCATTTTTGTCGTGATTACTCACATTAGTAACATATGAACTATTGCAATGTTTCAAAACTCTTGCTATCACAATAGTCAAGATATATGATGTTATTCAATTTATGTGGGAGGGGCTACGCCCACTTGAAATATTAAAAGCCTAAAATCATCCTCTATAAATTCCCTTTTGAATGACACCAGTTTGGGTCAAATCGGTTGGATAGTTTCCGAGTCTATAGCGAACATGGGTACAAACATTTTTTGTATTTTATATATATAGATTTGTGTGTTCATTTTTCTTTTATCTAAGCAATATATCAAATTGTTTACATAAACCAGGAAAACAACATTTTCATAGTTACTATAATGCGCTCAAATTTATTAGCATTTGCAGAGCATACTATGTTCATACAATGGGATTGTCAAAGGGAGATTTATGAAGAACATATTATGTTCCTTAGATGACAAATGCAATATATAGTAGCTGCAATCATTAATCTGAACATGAAATGATAGTTTGCGATTATGATTCCATCAACCATGGTTTTTCTTTGCGTGTACAAATTGATTGCAAACTCTTTTGTTTGAGCTTTTGAGCTTTATTTTAAAAAGTTATCATTATTGGGGAACCTTGCGGAATTAAGATAAAGAGTAAGTGTACTAACTATCTTAATTCACCTCTCATTTACTCTGGCCTTATGGCAAGCAAGTAAATCTTTTGAAACTTTTGAATTATTCGCCTTTTCTAAATTGTTGATTAAGAACTTTATTATTTCATCTAACTTAATTAATGTTGCGGAATCATTACTGAGCTCTTTAATGGCAACGTCCAGCGTAGCCATAATTAAAAAAATATTGGAATTATAGAAAATAAATGATTAGTGTCTTTCTTGGTTACGTTTTTTGCCACAAATATTTGATAAATGTGAACGTAGCTTTAGAAATTAATTATTAATTTTACTCGATTAATTGGCATCAATTGTTCGAGTTATTCGTTATTCGAATTTAACTTTTTTCGTTATTCGATCATATAATGGAAAAACTTTACTCGATTAATCGAACAAAGATGAATCGAGTGGATACCCTTGTAGATAGTAAAAAGTGAACAATCCATAGATTGAAAAACTTAGATACCATAAAGATTATACAAATAACTAATATACAACAAAAAGATAAGAATCAAATGTTAAATAGTTAAAGTTGCTTTACTCTCCTATAAAAGACACCAGTTAGTTCTTTAACACAGTTGCGTTTTGCGTTGACATCAGTGAACATTAGCATAAAGGCTACAATGAAATTCGTTTTAATTGCCTCCATAATTAGTGTTGTCGCCTTTGTTGTGTCTGCAACAGGTGAAACTAAAAACATTTTTAACGACACCAGAGAAATTATCGAATCTTCATTGGTGTCCTTTTCTGGTGACGACAGTCCGTCTTACAAGTAAAGAATTTTATATAAATAAATTTATATATGAATTTCTTCTAATAATTAATTTCTACTATATAAAAATTGTTTCAGACTTAATAAAATCATTTCAGATAGTTTGAATACAATGCAGCAAATGGACATCGAAGTTCAAGACACAAATGGTTTGAAGAAAACTTGTCCTACTGAACTTTCGTATAAGCCGTCCCTATCAGAGGGTATCAGAGTGAAACTCTCTTGTCCCGATGAACCCATATTAATAAGAAACCACATGAAAAGAAATTAAATATATATAGAAATTCAAGTTATTTAAACATATTATTTTTACAAAATATATTCATACGTACAAACATAAAGTTGATGTTTAATTAAGTTATTATTTATTTTTTTATTCGAACTGAGTAGTGTTTAATCAAAAAATTTTAATTTGTCAGGCTTAGTTTGTTTTCTTAAATTAATTTCTTATAAATTAAATTATTAATTTTATTAGAAAGGAAAATCTAGTTATTGTTTAAATTGATAAATATTTTTAGATAATCTGTCCATTTCTTTTTTATTTTTAAAAATTTTTTACCAGCATTTTGCATATACCAGTAACTGTGCAAAGTATACATACGTCTACTATAATATTAAAGATATCACAGACTAAATGAGAAATACATAAATACAAACATATCAGTGTGTTCTTAGCACTGTTTTGAGACCGAAGGCAGTTTTATTAAATAAGAATTATATATAATAAGAACGATCTGGATCCGATAGTTGAATACATTCTTGGCATTTAGAAATTCGTATTGTACTCATGGATAATTTTAATGTATAAAATTTCAACTTTAACATTTTATAAAGTTAATTTCACAAAAGCGAATCATCGAAAATTAATTGCGAACTCTGAACGGGCTCCTTATTAAAATAGTGAATGCATTTTTTTTAGAATAAACCACAACTTTCAATTAAATGTTAAGGCTATAGAAGGCTGGAAATATATATACAAAATATTTTTTTTGTTTTGCCTGCATCGAAAAGGCGTCCGAATTTGGCTACCGAACGCTTCTTCATAAGTGGACCGAATTTGAAATTAGTTTATTTGAAAGGACTTGCTGGCATTTAATTTTTCTTAATTTGACATTTTTTAAGCTATTGTATAGTTTTTTTTGCGGGCTTTTGCGACGAAATCAAGAAATTCCGTAACGAAAAAACCTAACACTAAGTTTGTTTCTTAAGTCTTTTGTTTTTTTTTTTTTAAGTATTTAAATCGCCCAATGTATGTTAACCCCTAAAGTATGCTATTGATTTCAGTAACATACAGTACTGCCAGAACAGATTTTTACATGTATTGTAGGATAATAAAAATATTTTAAACGATATTAACTTTTTCTTTTTTTTCTTCAAGAGGAGAAAAAAATTTGTTTTCTTATCGGTCACCACGCTCAAAAAGTGTAACTTGAATTAATATCAAAGAAAAAGTTCAATTACCATACAAAGAAACTTTTTATACGATGATAATTATGGAAGATGTGCATTTAAGTATTTTAAAATTTGTATATATGCTTAAAAGAAAATTTATTAAAAATTATTCAAGTGGGTGTGACACCTTCTACATAATAATTTTGATATATCTTGCGAACTAATGAAGTAAATGACTTGTTCTTTTGTTAATTTCTTGCACTATATATATAAAAAAATTATATGAAATATGATTGGGTGTGACAGCTTCCATATACAATTAAAAATAATACTGAAATATCTTTTTTTTTGGATCTAATTAAGTAAATAAATTAAAATTTTATATAGTCATCATCAGAAAAGAGCGCATGGATTGGACATATGGGTATAGCACTTCCCACAAAGAGGAAAATTCAAATTTATATTTTATTCATTTGTAAAAATTGAAAAGACTTGAGTTAACTTCTAAAGCCGAAATCGAAAAATACCATTTTCCCCAATTACTAGTGAAATAGAGAACATATTATGTCATTATTTTCCAATTGGTTAAGAAATAATGCATTTGGGTTTATTTAAAGGGATATATGAAAATACTCGTACCGAGAGTTTAATCTTGTTTTCAGAGATTAGTTCTTTGAGTAACAAACGTGTAGTAACATTTAAATTTATTAGCAAATAAATGCATACGATATGGGTCAACAATTTTATATAAATATAACGGACTTAATATGTTATCATATGCAATAAAACAATGTGAAATGAGGAACCCTACTTTTGTACAAGAGGAGGAATTTATGTTTTTTTTTATAAAAAAAAATGTATCGATATCCATCAGTCGAAACTTGTTTAACTCCAGTAGACAGCACACTTTCTGTATACATAAATCTGCGTATGATGTTTTATCTAAATTGTATTCATTACGCAGGAGTTGAAATTTATATGGTAAATTTGCAACAATTTTTAAATAGAATGCAATATTTATGGTGTATTTATAGTATTTAACAACAAAATCATAGACATACGAGAACTTACATACATAAAGGGATACATGCACACATACATACACATGTAAGTAAACAGGAAATAATTAAACCAATATTCCTATTCATACAACAATTTTATAAAATGAATTCATTTTATACAAATACTTTTCATTTGTTTGTTGCTGTTTGTATGTGTACGGTAAAACTCCATTTGATCCTTTAAATATTGAATGTGGCAAAGGAAATAAATAAAATTTAAATAAAATAAATGAATTTTAAAAACGTACAACAAATGTTGACAGCAAACCATAAAGTTAAACCCAAACACTAATTTAATGTGAATCTGTAATAGTTTCACAGTCGTTAACGCACCAACACAACTCCCAGCAGTTTTGAAGAAGTTTTTGCAGAATATTTTTTTTCACTACTTGTTTGTCTAAATTAAAATAATTTGTATGTATAGTGTTAATACATAGATTTTTATTTAGCAAAACAAAAAATCAAAGTCTTTATTTCCGAGAGCTGCCAATTTGAATCGTTTCATGTTAACATCATATCCACTTCTACTCAGAGACCTATTGGATCAAATTTTACTTCCAACTAAGTCCCCTAGAGAAAAAAAATCATCCTGCAAGAGAGAAACAATTAATGTACTTCAATCTACGGTCGCTTCAACTACGAATTTGCCATTAAGACTACAGGGTTGAGTACCTTTACATGCACCCACAGAAGAGCACGAAAAAAATTGTCCAATCGTCAACACACAAAATTCCAAATATTTCCTAACTACAATTGATGGTCAGAAAAAAAAATCTATTTACAAAATAAACCAAAATTTAAGACCAACCAATAAACTAAATGATGACGATGAAAAGGATAGGGAAGAATAAAAAATTATGCCAGTATTTTCAGCATCAATACAAAACATACACGGAGAAAGTGACCAGTGAATTTTATTGTCGAGAAGTTTTGAAAATATTTTATCGTAATTCGATCATGTTTCATTATCTTTGAGTGTTCCTTACGGAAATTAAAACGTTAAGCGGTGATCCAGATGAGCACCAGACACCGCTTTAGCATTACGTCCATGTAAATCAACGATGATTGAGGTTATTCATTCTAGTCGTCTACGAGTATCAAGCCAGTGGCAGCAGTTAAAGAACGTATGTTCATCTAAGGTAATAATTCATTTCTCCACTTTTCCTTTCTGCTCATTTCGATATTTGGGGATGAGTTCAAAAGTCCATATCTTATCATGTTCGATATTTCTCTGCTGTTTGTGTGTTCGGTGACATATAAAATTCAATAAATGCAGTAAAAAAAATTTTTTTTTTTTTTAAAAGTCAACATGGAAAAAAATGATAGGGTCTTAGGAAGACCTCTACAAGAGCCCATAATTGGATTTTCTGGTAGTTTGAGTTGGACCGAGATATACTCGACTTAAGAATTTTTTGGAAATATGGATGACCATATTTTTTGGGAAGGAGTATTAAATTGATTGCTGGGAAGCAATGTCAACCAGGGTTGTCGAAAAGTGTCAATTTCTCGGCAAACATGGCGATTTTAAAACCTGTTTGGCGTCGTAATTTTCGATTTGGCGACATGACGATTTTTCGGCAAAAAAATAGTTGACGATGTTTCTTAAGAATCTTTTTAATCAATACAAAAAAAATGGTATTAGTTTTATGTATAAAATTTGAGGTTTTCATATGTACGCCAAAAAAGGCAAAATTAGTGTGACAACCATGATGTCAACACTCCCTTTTTTTGTTGTTTATGTTTAAAGGTTCATGCCGATGGTTTAATTTCGAAGAACACTGAGCGTTCTTTGAAGTTGTGATCACTTCAACGTAATTTTTCTTTATGTGCACCTCAAATAAAATTTGAAAGGATTTTAGTTGTTTTGTTTGGCATCCAGAAAAATAAAATACCAAGAACTCACAAAAGTGCGCTCGATATTTTTAGGTTCCCATTTTTATGTCATGCATTTTTTTTAATACGAATTTAAGGATTTCAACCATTTTCAGTTCTTGAATGAATGTAAAGATGATAATTTATAGAACACTTTATAGTAGGCCATGATTTTTGATAAGTAATTTGTAAGAATATGAATCTGTATATGAATATATGTACGACGTTTGTTCAAAAGAAATGGTGAAGTTTGAATTCTTTTCAAAATTATTTTTCATCAATATCCATTTTGTCCCCTTCAAAGTAATCCCCTCAGATATAGTGCAATCCTTCCAATCCTCGAAGCACTCCTGAAATGCGCTTTTCGGTATGGCCATCAGCTCGTTCTTCGATTCTGATTTGGGTGTTGTTTTTGGCCAAAAAACACGAACAAGCATTGATGTGTGACCTGGTGCTTTCCTGCTGCTTGTTTTTTTCTTCACAATTCCGATCGTTTGAGCCGTATTGTTTCACGCAAACGTTGCATAACTTCCTTTTAGTATTCCTTATTAACCGACCTGTTGGTAAGAACTCATGATGTACCACGCCATTATAATCGAAGAAATCAGTGAGCAAAACCTTCATCAAACTTGGCGTGCTTTTTTCGGTGTGGGCTCATCTGGCCGCTTCCATTGTGATGATTGGGCTTTGGTTTCGACGTCATAACCATATACCCACGTTTCGTCATCAGGTATGACCCTTTTGAGCAGACCTGGATCGTCGTTGACGTCATTCAACAACTACTGGGCAATATAAATGCGATGTTACTTTTGTTCATATTTTAGCAATTTTGAAACAAAAATCGATGAACACACCCAAACGAGACTAACCTTTTCAGTTGTCAACAACAAACTACTAAACCAAATGGTCTGATAATGCCAACATATGACTAACACGTGTGTACCAACATAACAAAAACAATTTCGATAATCGAATGTACACAGCCCGCGAAAATTCAAAATTCACCTTTTCTTTTAAACAAACCTCGTATGCGCAACAGCATGTCTGATGATTGGGTTATGTTTCATGATATTAGACCAATTTTTAATTGCGATTTTAAATCTGTAACTGAAATTTCTGTATCAGCTTTAGTTAAAAAAATTCGGCATGTAGGTCTTTTTAATGAAACACTTTACGTATAATTAAAGTTAATTCTATTTCATTATAACTCAAATTGAAAAAAACTTTCTTTTATTTGATTTCTTTTTTGGGAGCTGTTCTGAATGCTCCAAAAATAGTCAGCCATCATGTATGAATTCCAGTAGCCTTGATAGCGTTCCTCATAATGTCTCTAAAATTTGAATCCTTTATCTTATCTGTGGCCCATCAAAAATTCCTTTTTTCAGCACTTAATTTTGGAAAATCACTATCACCACTGTTATTTTCCGCATAGGCTCCTCGGTACATCAACTTTAGGTTTAGGTGATACAGATTGCCACTCCATAGCCTCGCGAGGCAGTCAATAATCGTATTTTTCACACAGACACGGTCGGCAATTGACATGTATACAACAACTTTGTTCGTTTCAAAACATCAGTCTATCATCAGTCTCTGTCCAAGCTTTGTGAAAGCAACACCACGCACGCTTGTTTGGCATTGTTTACCTTTTTTTCGTAATCAACACAAAAGCACACAGAGCAACAATGTTCAATAATTCTTGGGAACTTATGTATTTTTTTTTTTAATCGTGAAAGGAAGCCGCAATGTTATATTTTTTTGAGGCAATTAGCAAAATGCGACAAATTTAATATAAGGCGGCATTACTTATCGTGTCATATTAATAATGAAAAATAATATTATTTAGGCTCAAGTTCAGTTTTATTGAATTTAAATTACTAAGAGGTTTTTATGCTGAAAGATATTATTATTTATATCTAATCAGTTCTTAGCAGAACGTATCAGTGCCGATTTCCCACCTGAGATGAGAGGTGTAGCTAGCGGCATTGAAATCGGCACTGATACGTTCTGCTAAGAACTGATTGGATATTTATAAAAAAAAAATTTTAACTTAAAAAAAATCTTAGTAATTTTTAATGTTCATTAATTCAATAAAACTGAACTTGAGCCTAAACAATATTACTTCTCATAGGTACATCAATATAAGTTCGAATAATAATTACATTTATTCATAATAATATAAATAAAAAATAAATTAATTATGAAAAATTTAAAAATAATGAAAGGCAAAAATTGCTTGATGAAATGAAAGCCAAAATTCCAAATAAATTTTTAAAACAGCCAGATCACATTGAAAAAGATGAGGATAGCGAAATATTAAAAGCCTCTTACGTTGTTGCACTTGCGCTGGCAAAGCAATGTCGCCCGTATGAAGACGGCACTTTTATAAAACATGCTTTTCAAGACGTTTTAAAATGCTTAACAGACACAAAATTAGAAGACTTTCTGAGAATTAAACTTCATAAAACCGAAATAAATAGAAATGAAATTTTAAAAACTTCTTAAACTTTCAAGTTCATAACTTAAAATTGCAATGTTCATACAATTCCCCCTACTCAATATATTTCGGCATTATATAATTTTATATTATAACAATTATGTGTACCTTTGACAAAACAACACAGAATTGTATTTTTTTCGAAATTTTAAAAAGAAATATTTAATGTTGTTACACAGTGTACAATGCGGCAGCGACCGCAGCTTCTGTTTGCGACCGCACACAACCACATAATATGTTTGTGTACGTGCTGAGGTGATACCTTAGGGCAGGGTTACCGTTAGGAATTTTTAAAAAGTCGCACAAAAGGTCGTAAATAAAAGTAGCACATCTTTTTTAAAGTTTTTTTTATTAATAAAAAGCATAACAAAAAAAAAATGAAACAAATCAATAAGCTTATTGCAGAATCCATTTTTATCATATTTTATAACATATACAGATGCATTGTTAAGATATTTTTTACAAATTGTAAAAATCTCCAAGTAAAGCGCAGTGAGCTTTTCACTTTAATTGCATTCGTTTGATCGTTGTTGTTGCCCTTATGTGATCACCTTATATACTAATTTCACCATGATACAAGGTTGCAAAAAAGTAATAAAAGTGTTGCCAAATGAACAATAACCTGCGAATTGCATTTAAATTTTGACGAATTTTTTTTTATAAAAATAATAAGAAAATTTTTTAATTTACTGCAAATTAAATGCTTTTTGTGAGAAACTACAAAAAAGGGTAAAAAGTTCCAACAAAATTTAAAAAGTCGCAAAAGTCGGTGATAAAAAAAGTCTCACAAAAAGTCGCAAGCCGCCGAAAAAGGGTCAAATTGCGACTTTAGTCGGGTGAACGGTAACGCTGCCTTAGGGCTCACAATATGTAAGGATATTCCCATTTGGCCCGATTTTTTCGGTTCATTCCAAACAAAAATAACAGCCGTCGTAGTGGTTCACGGGTTTATTCCAGATCAAAGCGGTTTTGTACTTAAATTTTCACGTTAAAAAAACACGTTTTACATACGTTTGTGGCACCCAAGATTTATGTTTCATTTCCAGCGGGTGACCAAAGTATGTAAAGTATCTTTCTTTTACGAACGCTGTTTTTTGTATTTAATTGTTCCGTTTTAATTTTAATACGTACATACATATGTATGTATTTACGAATTCATGCAAATGAACTAATAAATAATTGTGGTTGTTGTATGACTGTTTTTTTTTTTAAGAATTTTTATTATTATATCTCTCTGAAGATTAGAAATAGTTTACATCTAGAATACGGTCGATTGTGTCAGCCGTTGGTTATGCATATTAGTATGAATAAATATAAAAAAAATAAATAAATGAAACCGTCATTTTCTTCTTTTTTTTACTGAATGATTCGACTTAAAGAATTCATTGAACGAAATACCTGCACAAGTGCATAAAACTGTTAGCAGCAGTGTGGTAATAGTCTGCCGAATTGTGAAAGAGTTTTGGAAAAAACAGTTAAAAATATGGGCTATTTCCGAGCAACAGCTTGTACGAAACTATTTGTATATACATAAATAGGGATGGCTGGCTGTCTTTGCAGGATTTACGACTATTGCACTTACGAAACATAAATATTGTGACAAATTTTGCACAAAATCACTAAAAGCGTACTGATAAAAAGAAACAGTACAAAATTCATCCTATTCAGTACAAATACTTGAGTCATGTGTGTGTGCACAGTGGGATCGATGAAAATGAAAACTACAAAATTTTTCAAGTTGCCTGCTTTTAAGAAAATTAATTTAAATTTGCCAAATAAAATCTTAAAAATTATCGAATGAAATATTTTTAGATGGAGATATTCCTGTAAAAGCCAAGAAAATTTTAAGTGATTCTTTTTTTTAAGTTTGTGTGGTATTTCAAAATTTTATGTACATATTCGCGATAAAACAGATTGGGAAACTTTCCCGTTTTTAACCCACTTTGAACAAAGAAGAAGGGTGAAAAATTATTAAATTCCAATTCATCAGTAAATTTTTACCGCCATGCTCGAAAAGGTTTCAAACGCAATTACTTATAACCAAACTCCCAAATAAGGAATGAGAATTACTAAAGCAAAGCACAATAGTTTAAAAATGTATTATTTTTGTTCGATTTGAATCTGTTTATTTTTCTTTCCTTAATTTGAATAAAATGTTATATGTAATTGGATTATATAAAATATTTGACATACCTACGAGGAAATATGTTTAATATATTTCCACTGTTTGGTAACACAAATATGTTTGCTTTAGTTCATAAACAAAACTAGAATTCGAATAAGAATTCACTCAGAACATGCTGAAGCTCATTCATGCCATATTGCTCGAGCACTGTAAAACTAAGTACAGTATGCCCATTCGTACGTACATATGTATGTATATGCATTTGTATGTATGTGTATAAGAATTTTATTTTTAAAACATATTTTATGACTTTTAGTTTTTTGTTCATGTTCATTCAGTCGGTTTTAAGTAATAAATTGTTATTGAATGTTAATTTATATAAATGTTTTACCAATATTAAAACACAAAAAGAAATCACTAGCAAACATACATACATACGTATTTACATATATGTACATGTGCACATGTATACATAATAATATATATACAATCATGTATACCCAGCTAAAATATATGGATCCGAGAATTGAGGATATATTTATGCTTTCATATATGTAGATAATATGTATGTTTATTTTCTATATACACACATACATATATTTATAACTGCATGCATAAGCATGGCATGCATATGTGGGTACGGCTTAGTGATGTTACGAATATCAATTTTTAGTATTCATAAGGTGACCAACTATACTCATATACTGAGTTTTGTACTCTTTTTTCGCAAACCGTACTCTTTTCAAATACTGTACTCTGAAAGTACTCATTTGTATAATTTTATACTCATTTGTTTTTCTAAAACATTTTTTCATTTTTACCCGTTTTTACCTTATTTCCATGGGCTCACACTGGCATGATGTAATAAACAAGGTGGCAGCAGGAGAAAACAAGAACTTGGCAGCACGAGAAAAAGTAACGGCTAGCTAACTTAAGCTGTCAAAAATATAACCAGAAAAACAGCTCTTTGACATTTGAAGCGACCTAATAAGTAGAGCCAAAAATAGTAAGCTTTCGTAGCGCTGCCATCTTGTTTATTGCATCATGCACATTACTTTTGATGTTTTCAGAGTTGGCATCACTGCTACGGCATGCCTGACAGCCTTGACGTATGCGTAGTATGTACGGAAAAGTTTTATGGGAATTCCCTTTCTGTTTAATTAATTTGAAGTTAGAGAAAACCATGGTCTAATAATCAGGTCTGCGCAAGAAGGAATATGGTTTTTGTAGGGTTGTGTTTTGACCGTTAAATAATCTGCAAAAAATGGTAAACTGCGCAATCTTGTCAAAAGTTGCTTACATTTTTGGCCGGCATCTTGAATATTTTTGTTTACGTTATGCTTTTTGTTTTTGCATAACCAATAAATACATACATATGTACAAACCACATTTTATTTTAGGGAATGATTATTGGAGCAGTGAGAAGTCGCAACATTCTGTAAAAACATTATCTGCCGTCTTAACAGTCAAATTTAATATGCAAAATGAAAGTTGTTCGGATGTGGCTACATTATTAGACGAACATCCTCGTTTAACAAAAAAAATCCACTCCGAAGAAAAATATGTTTTTAAAAGAAAATAAAGTTTTTATCGTTTTTTCATCTTTTTTTTTCACCTATGAAATACTTGCAAAGTGTACTCTTTTTGAATAAAAAATAGTTGGTCACCTTAGTATTCACCAATACGAATACGAATATTTGAAACAATATTCGCCGAATACGAATACGAATATTTCTTTTAAGGTTTAGATCCACGTAATATTTCACATTTGATTGGAAAAAATCCCTCCCTTTGCGTCAGCAACAATAAATTGAAAAAAACTGTCACACTACTTTATGTATATATTATTATTACGACATTGAATGCCGAATTTGAAGACCTATACTGAACATTTTTAAGTTATTTTACTTATATAATTTGAGATTTCGTTTTTCCTACTCTGTTTGCGCTGTTAATTAGTAATTCAGTGTTGTTTAGGAGAACATACTTTTTTAGATTGCGCCACCTGTGTCAGTGGACTTTCACATATTACATTTTAGTTCTTTCATTTTTGTAGTCCAACATTCCTCTACTGAGAATTATTTACTAACTTAACATGATATGAATTTACACTTATAAGATTTTTACTTTTAAATGATATCTAGTTACGAAATATAATTTTCGTTTGTTTTTCAAGAAGATTATTATCTTGCGTCCAAGATAAAGGGATTTTTTTCTTTAAATAAAATTTAGTATAAATTAATATATTTTTATACATTTTATGTACATTTTATGTACTTTTTTAAACTTTTTGTATGATTTTCTTTGCGAACACGAATACAAATATCTTAAAGTAGAAGAATAGTCGAATGATACATCAATAGTACGTATGCAAGAATGGAATACTCCATACACACATACATACATACATTTGTATAGGTACAACATATTTGAAACATAAACTTGAAAGTTTTGGAACATACATGGTTTATTTATTACTGTTTTTGCCAGGTACATAAAAAATAATAATTTTTACACATTTCGCTATGTGCATAAATACTAGAACAATTTAGGTCCATAAATATGAAACTGCATTTATAAACTAAAATATATTAAAAGTAACATAAATACACATACATGCATACACGTTTGTACAGATGTCCACATACTATATATTCAAGGAGTACAAATGTACGTTACAATTTAACAAATAAAATTAATGAAATTTTTTTAACGCCTAAAAGTAATTTGGTTCCTGGGACCTAAAAATTATTTTAGAACGACTCGATAACGCTCACAAATACATTTATAGAAATAAAATAAAAAAAAAAATTAATTTATACTTAAATTTTTTATTAAAAGAAAATTAATTGTATATGTGGTGTGTGTTATCTGCAAAAGTAATTCGGAATCAGTATACATACATACATTTCATTTCCTGCAAATTGTAAGAAAAATTTATATTGATTAATTAAAATTTGAAATTTTTAAATGTGTCTTGTGTTCTAGGCGTTTCTTTCTGAGCTATATATGTGGTTTGACAGATACCTCTATATATAAAGGAATACTTATGAGATGGAACAGAGTTCTGACCACAATATAAGTATATACATACATATTAAATTTATCAACAAGGCGGTAACTTCTAAAATTTTAATATACGCCGGATATTAGATAAGGAGAATTAGCCTATGTACATGCATACATACATATGTATGTATGTACCTAAGTAAGAGAAGGCATTCCAACATACCTACCTACTATATGAACCAACTTTTGTTAGATGGAATGAGGATAGGACCAATTCCATCAAGTTTTTTTTTTTTTTTGAAGCAATACTAATTTTTCGTCATACCCAGTAAAAACTACAAAGTAAAAATTGGTTCCAAAATCAATATAGATTGATTAAATAATTAATTTAATAGATTGTTTTTTTTTGTTGTTTCTTTAAATGCCAAATTTTTTTTATTCATTAATTAAGTTAAAAAAAAAACAGTGAATGTAAAATAATTTTAATATATTTAGAATGAAGATTTACTAGGTATTTTGCAGTACATTAACATTCACTCAGCATCCTCAGACAACAGGCCTGCAGTCTTCGATTGGATACAAAAATTTGGTGAGTTATTTTATTATTATTTCAAATACATTAATAAGTTTTCATGCAACGAATATGTTAGAATCTTCAAGAGTTTATTGTTTATCAAATTTTTACATCATTAAAGCCTATCCCCTACCAGAACGTGAAGGGTTATTGATAAGTAAATTTGCTGTCATTGATAACCCCTCAACTGGTCACAACCTCAAGTCACATTCTTAAGAGCAATATGAAGATTTTTACCTCTTATTTTGTGTACATGTGATTTTGCATTTCTCTCGCACTTGTGAATTTTTCTCGAGTGAGTAACATATATCTGTACTGCTCACTCTAATACTTTTTGCTAGTCAACAAGCAATCACAGATTACCAATCATTGACTAGGGATAAAGCAGTCACATTTTACCACTCATTGACTAGGGATAAAGCAGCCACAGTTTACCACTCAGTGATAATGTATAAAACGGTCACAGATGACCGCTAGTTGATATTAAATAAACGAACTTCTAATTATCTTGCAAATTTATAAATTATTTTATTTAATAATATGTACATATGTATGTATATTATATGCATATGCGTATGAATTTGGGAATGTATAAAAAATACCCTTGACGATTGTGTACAATAGAGGGCACATTTTTTAACAAAGCCTCTGTCGTCCTTTCAATATCCAAATCTAAAATGGCAAATATTATATCCATCGTTTTCATCATATCCTTTTCATAAATGAAATAATTTATTTGAGTAAATAATTTTCTTTTTTGCATAAAAAGTTTTCTTATTTACCGTTTTATATTTACATTTAAGCATTTTTTCTACCAGATTCCATTACTTGTACTGCTCTGACAGGCACCCAACCATATTCAAGAACTGTATTCCATACGGCTTTAAATTGCTCAATCAGTGGATTCCGTAATACTAAATTTTGTGTAAGTGTAAGGCCACGTGACTTTAGATTGCAAGTGGGATGGACATCGTATTGAATTTTACGTATTATTTGTAGTGATAACCCTAAACGCTCTTTGAAGTTTTCTTGAGAAGATATCTCCTCATTGCCGGGAGGTGATAGAAATTGCTAAAGCATATTTAATGGCTTTAAAAGTTCGTCCTAAGTTAGAGACAAAAATTTGCAAAAGCGCAATATTTTCAATAAGTAAAATTTACAAAACAAAATTATTTAATGGAAAACTATTAAATCCTTCCTTACCTTTTTAACAGAATGCATATAATTAAACAAAAATGAAGCGCCACAGACCGAAAACGAAAACATGCGCCTTTTAATATTGTCCAATATATTTTTTACATCAGCTGAAGATAATTTTTCATTTTCCCATATTATAAATTTATGAAAGTTATTATCCGTCAATTTGCCAATCAATTTATAAGTAAAACGAGCAGTCAAATAACCAGTAAAATTACCATAAAATTACAATTCGAATGTCTAACAGACAATTGTCAAATAAATACAACTCTTCAACGTAAAATTATTGCAAAAGTGTTAGTAAAAATGTTTGAGTGTGTTAGTACAGGTCATATATTTCTGGTAGGGACACTATTGTTTTAAAAACAACAAAAAATGTACATATAAGCTATTAAAAAGCGGATCTGAAGTTTTGTAATAAAACCCACACACGACTAAAAATAATGTAGTTTATTGAATCATATACTACATACATATTTTGTCCCACCTTCAAGTTGCGTGCAAAAATGTTTAATTCCGGTATAAATAAATGGAGAAAGACATTAATTTTAATAATATTGCTGGCAGCTCTTGTGTTCATAATAGGACAACTATTGCAAGATCCTGATGACAAACACTATAGAGAGTGGCATAGTGCAAACGGTATACCGTTAATAGTATGGTGGAGTCCTCTAATGAGTGGATATACGGAAAGCCGCGTTTGTGATAAATACTTTTGCAAATTTACTACTAGCCGAGAAGAAAAGGATAACGCGAAGGTATAGGATTAAACAATAAAAAACAACTTAAACCCGCAACAAATAAATAAAATATACAACTTAAACATCTTAATATCTTGCTTTTAAAGGCTTTTATATTTTATGGATCAGACATTAAAGTTGACGATTTCCCGTTACCGCGCCAATCCTATCATATATGGGGAATAATGCACGAAGAATCTCCCAGAAATGTTGCATTTATGCCATACAATGAATGGTTACAGCACTTTAATTTCACTTCAACTTTTAGTCGACACAGTGATTTGCCAATGACCACCTATTATTTACCAAATATTGATAATTTAACAACTCCAGACTACACTGTCCCTATTGGTGAGAAAGCTAGACATAAAGATCAAGCGCCAATATTGTTTATGCAGTCTGATTGTGATACAATGTCGGGGCGTGATGATTACGTTAAGGAATTGATGAAATATATAAGTGTGGATTCCTATGGCACATGCTTAAAAAATAAGAATTTGCCAGATAGGTAAAAAGCTATAAGCCAGGGCCGTAATTTACTGCAATTTAATAATATTTTATTTATCTTACAAATCTAGTTTGCAAAACATTCAACATGACTATCTTAACCACTTGTACGCTCCTCAACTCTTAAAGTTTATGGCCCGTTATAAGTTTGTTATGGCATATGAAAACGGCGTTTGCGATGATTATATTACAGAAAAATTTTGGCGACCACTAATAGCTGGATCTATACCCATCTACTTCGGCTCACCAAGTATCAATGTAAGTTTTCAAGACTTGGAATTATATATGAATAGACATGTTTTAAATTGCAAAATTATCCCTTCATCTTTCAGGATTGGTCGCCAAACGACATATCTTTTGTCGATATTTCGAATTTTAGTAGTCCGCAAACGTTAGCGACTTATTTAAAGGAACTAGATACTAACGATAGAGCATACAACTCTTACTTAAATCATAAATATAATATGATCCAGCCAATTGCAAATAAACGTCTCTTAAATGAATTAGGTCGTCGTAGATCTGCAATGTACAATAATAATCAATTTCAAAGTTTTGAGTGTGCCATATGCTCTTATATACACGAACATCCGCAAACTCAAAAACATATTGCCAACGAGCTGCATTATCAGTGTCCTTCAGATTTAGTTTATCCACAAATGAACAACAAAGCTGCAAATTATGATGATTGGCTTTCAGTAATGTCAGTTGGAAAATGCAAAGCAGTGGTATTGGATAAACTTTTCAAACGGAACAAAAATTATACCAAAGATGAATTCAATGAATTATTAAATAAGCAATTAACATTCCAAACATTTTAAATATCTATGTACATACATATGTACGTATATATGTATATACTTACATACATTTGTATATATTGAACATCTTAATATATACCCTACAAGAACAATGACGGTCATTTGATGCATAATCTGATGGGCATTGCTGATGGGTATACCCATCAGCATTCTCTATCATTTTGTTAAGGGCAATATGAAAAAACTGATGTAAACATTCGTGTACGTGTGATTTTGTTTCTCTTTCATACTTGTGGATTTCGTGAACTATAGTAAAACATATATCTGCACTCTGCTCACTCCACAGTATTTTACTAATCAGATCTGATGTAAACATACCCTGAAGGAATCCTGGGGGCAAGTGTCTCCAAGTCACCACTTTTGTCAACAATATTGGTGAATATTAGGCGACATTGTCAATAAAGCGTCTACAAATTTAAATTTGGCTTTGATGACAAAAAAAATTTGTGGTGGCGAAAGATGGCAGATAATGTGTCGGTTAAGGTGAAAAAATATGCATTTTCATTATCAACATCTGCTTTAGAAAAGCACCAAAAGCGTAGACTATAATTTCTTAATTGAACTAGTGAATCAATGGTTCCAATGTCTACATATGGTCCCAAAAGAACTACCTAGTCAATAGTACCAATGTCAGTAGTGGATTTTCAATGACACGCAAATGTTAAATGTCTATAGTAAATAACATTGTCTGGGGTATGATAAGTCACTAGTACTGGTGACAATGTCAGTAGTGAATCAGTACAGTTTCACTATAGACATTTCCTGCAGGGTAGTCATAGATGCAAGAGTGTTAGTAAATAAGTTTTGTGTGTGTTAGTTTCCATCAGCAATTTCTTGTAGGGTCATACTTATTACTAATTAAATTTTTTTTGTTATCATATTTATGTAGGACATTTTTCAATCAACAAACATTTTAGTAATTTAACTTATTTGAAATTTTACTTACATACATAGTTATGTATGTAACCTAACATTTAAACCAAAAAAAATTGTATGTACTCGTATATAATCTCTGTTATAGTTTTTTTTTTTTTAAATAAGATTTTTGTTGTTGTTGTAAATAAAATATGAATTAACATAATATGGATCTCTAAATTTTTCTTTTAGAATTTTCATGAAAAGTTAAGGTTCACTTTAGGTAAGTTATACTATGGGCTATTCTAAGAAACTTGTAGAGGATAGTAAGGTATGGGAGGGAAAAAGAAAATGGAAGAGGAAATTACATCTCAATCTCTTCTACTACTGTTTTATGATTTATTATTTCGTTTTGTGGTTTATTTTTTTTTTTGTTTACTTTTTGTGGGCAATTTTGGAAATAGCTACCTAAATTTTTTTTTTAATTATTGTAATGAACCTTAGTATAATTTGTGAGGGGCAAGAACTAGCCCAATTTCCCTGAGCACAGTCGGCAAGTTCATGGTAGCATGCACTCTTGCAAATGTGGACTAGAATAGGTCACGTTCTGAAAGATAATGGATTTTATATTTTTAATTGTTTTATTTAATGTCGGCAATTATGATAAATGTCCGCCTCTGTTATCCTCACAAATGCGAGCCATTTTGAGCATATTTTTCATTACATTCTCACACATTTCCCGCTGTAATTCATTAATTTCATCACGAATATTTTGTTTGAGTTGCTCAAGCGTTTCTGGTTTGTTTGCATAAACCTTGCTTTTCCGATATCCCGACAAAAAGATGTCCGGAGCAGTCAAATCATGCGACCGTGAAGGACAATCAACATCACCATTTCTTGAAATAACTTGTTGTGGAAAGATGCCTCGCAGTAATTCCATTGTAATCCTGGCTGTATGTGATGTGGCACCGTATTGTTGATACCACATGTTAATCAAGCTCAAAGCATGCAGTTGTGGCGTTACTCGTAAAAAGTTTTCAATCATATCACTATATCGCTACGCCGTTTTCATTTTCAAAGAAGTAAGGTCCAATGATTCCTTCTGACCAAATTGCACAACAGACTGTCACTTTTAATGGATGCAAAGGTGACTGATGAACAATTTGAGGGTTTTCCATTGCCCACAACCGACTATTCTGTTTATTCACACATCCATTCGAATGAAAATGTGCCTCCCAAAAATTTCACGTAACTTTCTCATCGTCACAGTAATCGATGATTGATTTTGATAAAATGTTTTAACGATTAAAAAAAGTTAGTTTATCGAATATTTTTCCATAATAAATTTGCCACGTGTCTACTTCACGACTGCCAAATATGAACTGTCAAGACTAATGTTTACAAAAATGGCGGCAAAACAAAATAGTATACCTTCTCGGCGGACACCCAGTTTAACCAACGGACGACAGACACAATCTCTCTTATTCTATATGCAAGTAATTATGTGTACGTTCCTAGAGACATTATACAAACATCATAAAAAAAAATATTTTTTGTGCCATATTTTCAATATCCTCTTGTCTTTAAGCCAGCAAAAAGGCAACTCAAATGATGGACCTCTCTTATTTTTTGCTCCATTCCTACTATTCTCTCACATAAAAGGGTAGAAGAAAAATTCTTTTGCATTTGGACAAAGCCACATAATTGGCATTGTGATAGCTACAGTTGTGAGGAGCTACAGTAATCCAAAGGGGACTACCTGGGACTCAAAAAACTTCTGAAACTCGTAAATTCGATTAAAGTGACTTATTTATTTTACAGTGCTAGGAACTTTTTCCAGCAAACAAATGTTAATAATACATACACATTTGTGGTGTTTTTTTTTTAGCTAAACACCCGCTTGAACGTTATTATCGCCACCTTCTAACAAAGTCTTTATAAATGAACTCTTCGCTCACTATCAAGAGTCGTTCTCGAACATTTTATACGAGAAACGTTTGCCACTTACTTGATAGTGATATTATTTTCTTCTGCTGTAGTCAAGCGGTTATGTACATCCATAAGTATTATGTGTGCATGTATTAGTAAAAGCTTTTATCGCTTATAGATTAAAAATAGTAAACCTATTTTAAAAAACCTATAGGTCCTTAACTCCATTATATGAATGTTTTTACTTTGACTCAAGTCTATAACAAATATTGGATTTGCTGCAATCGGTGTGCTTCGCTTCTCATCAAATAAAAGTAAAAAGTATTTATGTATGTAAATGATTGATTTTTATATACTACTAGCTGAACCCGGTGTGCTTCGCTACCCCCCTCGTTACCATATGTACCAAATATCATCGACGTAGGTCAAAAAATGCCCAAAATATGGCGTTTTAAATTTTTGGGTTATATGGGCGGTGCCACGCCCCTTTATCCAATCAAAACTTCATACAGCCTATTATTCCTTCCAGAGTCACAGTAACATGCTGTGAAAATTTCAGGAAGATCGGTCCAAGGTTTTGGCCTCCTATAAAGCACAAACAGACAGACATTCATTTTCATATATATCGATTTTGGCGTTTCATTATTTGAAACAACTTATTTTATTTAATCTGGAGCTTTCTAATATTCTTTAAAGAATTTACTTTTCTAGGGAAAAATAAACGATTTGAATATCAGGCCCAATTCAGCAGAATAAAAAAGCTAATTGTCAGCAAACTCTACCAAACAATAAATTATTTTGAAACCAGTTTAGCTATTTAAGATATGGGCGAAGCACAATATTTCGTCCGTGCAAATTGCTTTTTTTCAATTTAGAAAAAAAATATGGGCCCGATTATGGTTTACAACACTAAAATGTTGTGTTGTCTCAACTACAACACAACATTAATCTGTTTTTCGATTATGGTTTACAACAGCTAGATGTTGTGTATGTCACAGAGTTGCATTTAAATAGTAGCACACATATCCGCAAAATTCCAACGATGTTTGCAAAAAGCGGTCAAAAAATAAATATGTACATAAAAACTATTAAAAGATGCATATACATTTTCAGGTGGCACGAAATAAGCCCCAATGAAATAAGCCCCAAATCGCAAAATGAAATAAGCCCCAAAAAATTTTCAAATTTTTTGTTTGGGCCTTATTTCATTTTTTTTGGGGCTTATTTCATTTTTTAAAAATTTGAGGCTTATTTCATAAAATTTTTTGGGGCTTACTCGTATTTCATTTTATTTGGGGCTTATTTCATATCCGTAAATTAGATCTAAACACATTTTGAGGAAAATTGCATGTTATTTTCAAGTTTCAACTGTGTTATAATAAAGTCCATGCGCCCAGCCGTAGGTCGGTTATGCAGAAAATACTTTGAACGCGAAGCCGGTGTTCGATATACCATAGAGGATAAATTCCTTGCGCGTGGCCGTAGGCCGGTTATGCAGAGAATACTTTGAACGCGAAGCCGGTGTTCGATATAATTTAGATAAAATTCTTGCATTTTATGATTTCTTCTTAAGCTTACTTCATCAAGTTAACAAATTTGGGCTTATTTCATTTTTTTGGGGTTTATTTCATTAAATAAAAAATTTGGGGCTTATTTCATTTTTTTATTTGGGGTTTATTTCATATATTTTGGGTCTTATTTCGTAAATTTTGTTTGGGGCTTATTTCATTTTTT
This sequence comes from Lypha dubia, assembly GCA_947311025.1. Classification (NCBI taxonomy): domain Eukaryota; kingdom Metazoa; phylum Arthropoda; class Insecta; order Diptera; family Tachinidae; genus Lypha; species Lypha dubia. Next base: position 97,678,060 of record OX371261.1, read on the forward strand.
TTGGGGTTTATTTCATAAAATTTTTTGGGGCTTATTTAATTTTTCGATTTGGGGCTTATTGCGTGGTGCCACATTTTTATTGTGTTACAAATAAGTGAAATAAGTACATATGTATGTATGTATAAATAATTATGGATGTTAATGTTGAATTATTTTTTGATGATTGCGATGAAAGCACAGCTAAAACGCACATGGCACGTCTACGGAAACGAATTCGGGATAGTTGGAACCCATTGGAACTCACAAGTACTCAGAAAGTTATATTTTTAGTGCAGAACATGAATGTACATAAATACAAATTTTTCAGTTTTATAAAATTTTTCCGCATAAACAAGGATGGGTTCTTATTCTTGCTACAGGAACTGAGCATTTTTTTAAAACCTTCAAATCGGTGTTCTGCCATTCCTCCTATTTTAAAATTGTGTTGCGCACTGATTTTTTGCTGATGGTAGCTATCAAAGAAGTAGCGGTAATGCTTTTAACATTGGAGTTTCACAACCAACAATTTGCTGCATTTAAAGAGTAAACGGATTTGCTTTCATCATCTTCACCAGTTTTTCTATTTGTTTTTTATTTGATATTTTTCTAATAAATACTAAAGCAGCTATAAACGTTTTGCGGAAAACTGAAAATTTATACATATGTATACCTACAAATTTTTCTCCATTTTAATTTTTCAACTTGCAACGACAATTAGACAACAGCTACTGAGCAGTTGTAAGATTTTCACAGTTGTAACAACACTCAAGAACACACGATGTGAACCATAATCGCTGTAAATGAACATAGACAACTGAACTTACAACACTAAAGCTAGGTGTTGTAAACCGTAATCGCATTTTTAATTTAACAACACTAAAATGTTTGATGTTGTAAACCATAATCGGGCCGTTTTATCTCGGTCCATACTGAAGTCATAACTTTCAAACAAAGAATGAATTATGAAAATCACATACTATATTTGGTCGTAACCAACCACATTGTATTTCTGAATATATAAGAATATTAATAACTATTTAGTATAGGGGGTTCCAGTTTGCTTCAAAATTTCGCTGGATATTGATTTTAGTCTAGAAGTAACAGAAATCAAATTTCAAGACATTTACAAATTTGGAAGAGCAAACGTAGGAGTTTTTTTAATAACTTTGTGTTGAGGGTTTCCGTTTCCCTCGTTCTTCCGTTTAAGTGCTTTGCCACAAGCTGTATTATATTCTAGGAGAAACCCACATCAACATTCTACACATTCGCTATTTTAATTATACTCAGACATAAGAATATTAATATAAGCTTCCCCCTTCCAAAATTTCAAAACTATCGTTATTATTTTGGAATCCTATAAAGACACAAACATAGATTAATAGAAAAAGGGATTAAAAAAAACACAATTGTTTTGATTACAACAACCAAACATTTTAGAGTTGTAAAATTGCAATTGCGATTGTCGAGAACATAATGGCGGTATTCACAGTTTCATGCAAAAGTCTTGCAAAAGTATAAATGCAAAATATCGTAACATTTTGATAAAATTCAGCAACAAAATATACAGAGATGCCTTTAGATTTAAAAGCTACAATATTTTTCATTTGCACTTTCGCAAGGACCATTTGCACAAAACACTGAATTATTACAAATATGAACATCTTACAACTTGATCATTAGCACAACAACTAGATACTGTAAGCCAGCATTAAAAGACATACATATAAATGTTGCGTTGTTGCCGAGACAATAAAACATTTTATTGTTTTAAACCGTAATGGGGCCCAATAATTAAAGTCGGATAAATAAATTTGGTCCCTGTTTTTAAAAAAGAATTATTAAAGATGAATTATTTTTTTTTTTCTTCTTAGAATTCATATTCACCCCTATTCTGCGTTTCGATTAAGTCTCCGCATTCAGCTCCGTTGCGATCGAAAATTGGTATTCTGAAGAAAAACGGAATCGAAAGAAAAAGAAGAAGACAACAATGTTTACAAAATTAATAGCATCACTGTGGAATGTGGAAATGAAATAGCAAAATAAGCAAGTTTTGTTATTATTTTCATAAACAAATGTCAAATTTAATACAAAAAGTTGTATGTATTTATACATAATTAAAAATAAGTTCTTGATAAAGTTTAATAAAAAAATTGTTAAATAAAATAAAAATATATAAAAACAAACTAAAAATTAGTTGTTCATAAACATATTACAGTGCAAAGAATCTTGTGAAGATAAAGGTACATAATTAGAAAAAATTAATAGTGTTGTGATGAAACCAAAACTTTAATAAAAATTGTAGAGGATTAATTCAGTGTGTTTGCAATTAATTTTTTAAATTTCAAGTAGGAATGGAGTCTATAACAGCTGCATTATTGTTGACGAGAAATAAAGAGGCAAGGGTTGAAAAGTTAAGAATTAGAGACAGGTACAATCCATTTGAAATAAGTTTGTCAATTTTAATTTTTATTGTGAAAGAAATATGTAAATGTTGTAAAATAATTTACTTTTACAGATTTAAAAAGAACTTTCGTTTAAACAAAGAAGCGTTCAAATATGTTTTAGACATTTTTGCTCATGAGGTGCAACTAAATTCTCTGACTTCTTCTTCACCGGTGACCATAGTGAGGAGGAAAAGATTGAGGCAAAGTGAGATTTCTACTCAAATGCTGGATTTCCAGGTATCATTATGTGTGTCGAGTACAAAAATTAACAATTTAAAAGAAAAAAAAATTAATTTAATTAAATAAATTAATTAAAAATAATTTTAAGTGTTTTTGTAATCGTTTCTGAACATTTTATCTCATTTTCTACTTACATATTTTTCAATTTTAAACTTTTTAACTAAAAAACACAGATAAAGAAAACCCCTCCGTTAACAAAAAAACAACTGAGAAAAACGGAGCTCCGATCGTAATGCAGAATACATACAATCGAAAGAAACTGAGCGGAATCGAAACACAGAATACCACAGCTGCCAGACGGAGAAAATTTCGATTCGAATCGAAACGCAGAATAGCCCCCATTAAAGCCTAAATGTTTGCCCCAACTTAAAAGTTTTAGCTTGTTCTTCCGAAAACCATATTTTAAACCCGAAAATGGTAAATTTATTTCTTGGAAGCAGCCATAGTACAGTCCAGAGCAAAATCGCTTATAAAAATCGGTGGCCCACCTACTCAGTAAATATTTCCCCTTCTTCCGCAACAATATTTTCAAATATGGTTTATTTTTTAATTGAAAACTCTGGCCATTAAAACAAGACTTTATTTACAAGCAAACTTCCTTCCCTGTTCATTAAATTCAAATTTAAATTAAAATAAAAAAACATCTGTTTTACAAACGTTTTTATGAGCAGTTTTTACTCGAGACATCACTTCGATTTAAAACAAATGAAAAATCAAATAATAATCACTTGTGAGAAGACCTTAAATCAGCTTCATCATAATTTATTGGAAAATATACAAAACAGCTAAAATTACAATAGACTTTTGTATCCTTGCATACGCATCCAAATCACAAATGCAAACACACACAAACAGAGACAAGAATAGCACTTATAAGGTATACAGGCTCTGATGAAAACTAGTAAAAGTTTTATATGAAACTGACATGACCATTATAAGACCATCAACAACGTCATTGTTGTCATTATGAATACAACTCAAAATCCATATACAGAGCAGACAGACACACAAACAGGATAACGCAGGACGCAAATAATAAAAGAGTACAAAAATCTACACATAAACACTGTCTAACACTTGATAGAGTTTTTGTGTCTACGACAGCGAGGACGATATGGATGATGATGACGATGATGTGTGAAGGGCTGTTTACTCGAATGTGTGAGCGTTTGTCTGGCCAAACAAATAAAACACCTTTTTCACAAGGATGTGAGCATGTGGTTGTAGGTTTTTTGTTTAATGCTTAGAGTTAAAGGTTACAATTTGATGATACAAAATTTTTCTGACTGAATGTCTTTTTTTTTTTTTTTTGTTAAATAATGTTGCCATATGCAACAGTAAGCCTATGTACCCTTCCATTCTTACCTTCATTTTGGGAGGATGTCAAGAGTGCTTGTGTTTTTGATGCCTGTTATTTTTTCATTAAAGAACAGCATTTTGCCGGCTTCAACACTTTTGTAACGTTGCAACGTTACAACGCGTTGTTCAGTATGTTGGTTTTCTGGTTAATTTACAGTTTACATTTTGGCATTATTTGTGATTGCTTATTTTTTATTCAGACTTGTTTCTTTATAATCTAACAAACCAATTGTCGTCTCCTACCAAATCATTTCTTATCGTTATTGTCCGAAAAGCAGCAACCATTAGTACTTATAGATGTCATACCAATAGCAATTACCAATAGATGTTTATTTTTCATACACCCGAAAAAAAGATGTTGGAAAAGATTTTCTTATTTTTAATGAAGCCATCTAATTTTAATTTAAAATGTAACTGTTTTTTAAAATGATGTAAGAATTAAAAAGATCTCTAATGCATTTTGATAAATTTTTTTATATGTTCAACTCGATTTTGACCCACTTTACAAGGCCAGATTTATTCAATACTTCGCACACCTATCAACAACAGATGACAATAAACTAATTCGATAATTTTATCCCATTGTGTAAGCCAGGACATGGATGGGGATAGTTGTCCCCTTAAATGCCGAACATCGCATAGCTCCACCATTTATGGGCCGATTTTTAAAAATTGATTGCAGTTCGATCTTGATTTTTTTTTTTTGTTTTTTGGGAAATCGGAGGGCCTAGTGGCCCCACCCCCATTTTAAAAATTTAATTTATTAATTTACTTTATAACTGGAAAACGTTCTTTTATAGTAAATCGGACTAAATTAAATCTCTGACGAGAAAATTAATGTCTTTGGTTTAAAAGCGTGGGGTGATCTGTGCAACTTTTTTACATTAACTCCGTATTTCGCAGATAAAAATTTAAAAACAATGACATTAATTATCTTGTACAACGTTTAGCAAGCTGCAAAGTATATTAATATCAAGCATGGTATAATAAATAAGGTAGTCTTGCCCCTAAAACAAATACAACGTCACAAAACAACAGGCATTTTGTTAGTGTAAAATTTTTTCTGTGTGTCAAAATCAGAGAATCGAGCCGGACAACGTCGCCGCTTTTGTGATTTCGAGCCGCTGCCAAACAAATCGATTTTTTACTGCTTTTAGAGGTATTTCGGCTGCTAAAAATGCATTGTTAGTCTTTTCTTTACAGCAGTTTTTTTTTTTAATTAATACATAAAATTTCAAAATAAAATTTTATACTTCACCAACGGGTTGAAATAAATTTTTTGCTTAGACACAGCTACAAATTTTTGATCAGCTTGTTGCTACATAGAATTTGACATTTGTAAAACAAAAAAATTTTTCTACAGCAGGCAGGACATGAGGCTTTTCGTTTGTGTAAAATAAATTTACAATAGTCAAAAATAGCTCAGTAGCAGAGCTTTAAAGTATGATTTCTTTTTGAAAGAATCTGCGAATCATAAACGCTTTTGATTTTTTTTTTTTAAATATTCAAGAGTTTTTATTAATGATCCTAATTTTAGTGAAAACAGTGAATTAAAATAAAGAAAGACGTGTGGCACTCGGGGACTGCCGCGGTAAAGCTATTTCATAGCATTTTTTTATCAACTAATGCAATTTGAATTTCAGCTTTCTAGCTATACTGGAAGTGCCCCATACAAAGAAGGGGCACCCTAGTCCCCCCAGGTTAAAAGTGCCTTAGCTTAGTATCCTATATCTTTCTCCGGGTTCTAAGCTACCTGCCCACCAATTTTCAGCCACGTAATTTCCCATCCAATTATACAGTAATTACGGGGCGAGTTGTACGTTCACGGATGTAACGATTTGGGCCCAGTTCAGCCGTTCTTAAGTTATAAATAGTGTAACTAAGACGCCTTTATTTTATATACATATATATAAATATCACCTCAAGAAATCCCGGAAAATTCCCCGGGAAAAGGTGGCAACACTGGACGGAAATCCTCCAAAAACTTGGACAAAAATCCCCTCAAAATCCCAGAAATACCGGAAAATTTCCCGGGGAAAGTGGCAACACTGGAAATTTAAAAAAAATCCAAAGCGGCAACACTGTATAGTCAACATACATAGACTATACAAAAAAGAAGTTTTCACTTAAAAAAAAAAGACTTAAGAAACAAACTTACGAGTAGTGTCAGGTTTTTTCGTTTCAAAAAACAAAAGACTTAAGAAACAAACGATTCAAAATTTGTTGATTCGGTCGCCTCAAAGCCCGCGATAGAAGCTATGCAATAGCTTAAAAATTGCTTTTCTTTAAATCACCAATGAATTCACTTAAACTTTAATTCAATTAATCTCTTTGGTGACGTGAATGCATGCGAGAATCTTTAATTCATAAGGAATGCATTCGTGTTTTAATTCGTTTTGTGTAAAATTAATCAATTAAACTTTTTATAAATCATTTTGAATTAAAAACCAAATTTTAATCATTCTATTACAACTTAAAGAAAATTGTGTAAAAAGAAAAATGAAAAAATTTTGACAATAGCCAATGAAATTATGTAAATAAAAGACGACCAGGTGTGCTCGTGCATGTACTTGTATATACGAGTATATACTTTGGCAAGCTGAATGTGTTGCCTTGAAGTAACAAATACTTTTAGCACATCCCGTGACAGCCTAACGAACTAAGGCTAAAATGAAATCGTTGACTCAAGCCTAAAGCTATGTTCACAGCAAATACATAGACTTTAGTCCACATTTATCAAATATTTGTCGAAAAAAATGTAACCAAGAAAGAAACTAATACAAAATATATATCTTTTATTTCCAATATTATTTTTTTTATGGGTTCGCATTTTTTAAAAAGTGTAGGAAAATACTTTTTGTAGAATAATTAATTTTACTTGGCAATATAAAAACCAAGTTAAATGACAGTATCCCTAAGCAAAACTAGTGGTTACGTTGTTTTGAAAAAATATTCGAATTTAGTTTTTAAGTTTCTTAGCGAAGGGAAAATATCAGGTCTACAATGCTCCCAAAACCAAAACGATCAAGTCAAAATAAATCTTTTTTTAGTTTATTGGGACTACTGTAATTTTGTTGGAATATTTAAAAAAACTGTGGAATATTTCAAATAAATAATCATAAGTACAAATCGTATGATAATGACTGTTTTTTTTTTTCTCAAATTTTATACATTCAAATAATTTATGAATGTTAAACGTGTAAACCTCTTGTCGGATCAGATCGTTACTGTTATAAACTCTAATTCGATAAAGTTTTTCGAAAAACTAAAAACTAATCATAAAATAAAATCTAAGTGGAAGTATCATTTGGTCTAAAGATATTTTAACAAATAGTTTTATTCCGAGTGTACGACATTAAAACGCAGAAGAACAACAACGAAAATGGTAATCACAATAACAACGACATTGACACATGGCATGCGGAAGTACTAAATTGAACCGTTTAATGGCGTTACTACAATGGTGGCATGGCTGGCTGGAAAATAATGGCGGCGGCTTGAACATCAACATGTTATTCTGCTCCTGTCGGTACTGCTGCTACTGCTACTGCTGGTACTGCAACAAAATCTTATTACGAAATTTGCAAAGTTTAAATGTTGTTGAAAAGCATTTGTTTTCATGAACATATACACACATACATACATATATGTGTATAAATGCGTCTGTATTTTTGTACTTAAACAAACAAACAAACCTACAAACTTTTAGTCATTAATCATTGACAATAATGAACTTCCTGTTTGTGTTTTTCACCAATTTTAAATTGCTGTTGCTTCTTCTTCATGTTTTATTTTTCTCGGACGTTGCTCTGCCATCGTTTTATCTGTTGCCAAAAAAAAAAATCCTACATACATTTTATTTTAAGAGTCGCCTCTCTAAATTGTTTGAGTATGAAGTTGGAAATAAAAATGGGTATATGCATTTGTGTGTGTAACACACAGGCAATACCATCATCTATTGTGGTACGTACGAATATAAATTTTTACATACATAGTTTGAAATTTAGAACTGGCTTTTTGACAATCTCATACATCCATACACATCTATACAAACTATTAACTATCAAATATTCTATAGAAGTCTATTAAACTTAATATATGTATGTATAAAGTGAATGCATATATGAAATAATGTAGTAAATACGCGTAAGTTCGTATGTGTGTGTGTACTCGTCTATACATACATTATGATAGTGGCAGTTTTGCTGTCATTAGTAGCATGTTGCAAAAATTATCGAAAAACTAAACGAGACATATAAAGTGTCTCTAAGATAAAAAAAATATAATAAACTCAAACTATAAATAGTCATTTATACTTGACATTATCATGATTTTATGTGAATTTTATGAATATTATATTCATTCCGATTCTCTTACTCCTTCGTTGACAGTCTAAATTATATTTTAAGAAATTCTTGGAAACTAAATATGTATATCCAAGAAGCTCTTAATTGATGTTTGTACCGCGAATTATTGTATGTATGTGTGTGTGTGTGTGTGTTTTTTTTTAATTTCCCGGGATAAAAATCATTGAAAGACGCTGGTAATGGTGGCATTTGCCAGGAGCATGTGTGTACATAGAAATACACAAATACATATGTAATGATGAAAATTGCATCTCCCACTGTTCACTCTGTGCAACAAATTTTTTAAGAAGTTCGTAATATCGAATTTTCAATTTACTTAAATAAATTAATTACTATTCTATTTATAGAAAAGAACAAAGGAAGGCCATCACTGAAAATTATTATCCCTAAAATTATTGAAAATTGGTCGACCTGTAGTCGAAAAACGTTGGAAGTTTGTACTACTGGATACATACTTCAAAAAACTCAGAAGACCTTTTAAGTTAAGACCTTATTAAAGGCTTACTTAGGCATGTTTATGATTCAATTTCTTTTCGCATTCTAACACAACGTTCCTTACGAGAAGGGAAAAGACAAGGAGTAACACTGTTTATTTGGTTTTCTTACCAAAGTAAAAGCAAACTATTTCGGTTGTTGTTATAAAACCAAAAGTAACGCATTTTTTTAGATTCAATTTTATTTTGATAAGAATTTCCTTCTTTTCTTAATTCTAAATATATTTTTGTGGCAAATCCTCTCACCAGCCACTCTCGGAAAAGCCTCCTAAGAGCTATAAGTTTGGGGCCATTTTTCATTTTAGGTTTGGGTCCATTTTTCATTTTTAGTTTGGGGCCATTTTTATTTTTAGTTTGGGGTATTTTTTCATTCTTCGTTAAATGAAAAATGGCCCCAAACTTTAATATAAAAAGTTCGTGTTGTTGTTTACAATACAAAAGTTTGGGGCCATTTTTCATTTTAGGTTTGGGTCCATTTTTCATTTTTGGTTTGGGGCCATTTTTATTTTTAGTTTGGGGTATTTTTTCATTCTTCGTTAAATGAAAAATGGCCCCAAACTTTAATATAAAAAGTTCGTGTTGTTGTTTACAATACAAAAGTTTGGGGCCATTTTTCATTTTAGGTTTGGGTCCATTTTTCATTTTTGGTTTGGGGCCATTTTTATTTTTAGTTTGGGGTATTTTTTCATTCTTCGTTAAATGAAAAATGGCCCCAAACTTTAATATAAAAAGTTCGTGTTGTTGTTTACAATACAAAAGTTTGGGGCCATTTTTAATTTTTATATGTCAATTCACGGGTCCGAAACGTAAAACTATGCGCTTAGGGCCCACTCACATATTTCGTAACGCTGTTTTTGGAGATATCATACCCCACCGCCCCTCCGTAACGCTTTTTACATATTTTTCAGTGCAAAACACAAATCAAAAGTGGACGACTTGACTTCTTTCATATACTTTAAATCAATACTTTGCGAAAATTTACTGAATTAGTTTATCTTTATGTTTTTTCATATAATGCACCACAAGAAAAATCTGAATTACATATATCTGCCTACATACATGTAGCTCTGTATGTAGTTTTGAAATAAATTATGTAATTTTCTTGGCTCGTGACATTTTAATTGAAACAGGGTCAAACCACTATCAACTCAAACGCCGAGCAGCTTGATGCCAATAACCACAATAGTAATTATTTTTTTTTATCGTTCTATCTTCGTAGTTAAAGAAAAAATCAAACCCAAAAAAAAAAAACTTTATATATTTATTCGATGAATTTAAAAAATAAAGCTGTAAATATTTAAAATTCTTTAATGAATCCCAATCATTGTAAATAAACAAAATCAATCTGTGAACAGGGTTGAAAAGTACGATAGTAGAAATTTTAATTTCTGATGTAACACTAAAAAAAATTAAAAACAAAAATGCAAAACATAAACATGGTTTAATTAAGATGTGATGTTTTGCTTTCGGTTTTATTTTGAAAATAATTTTATGAAGACCTTTTAAAATAAATTTAAAACAGAGGCAATCGTAGAAACAAAAGTGATCAATGCGGTCACAACCTGCTGCGTATTTTTATTGTCTGCTTGTTGCAAGAATCACTTTTAGATGCGGGTGTTCGGTATTGAAACAAAACATGATTGCTTTTGGTTTTATTCTTTTCAAGAGCAGCTATAAACCAGCGCTGCTTGATACAACTGGCCTAAGTTGGGGTGCATTTTTATTTTTCATATCAAAACTTGTAGATTTTTAACAAGTTTTTCTTTGGTTCATTTGGTTTTACTTGCACACATACATACATACGTACATACACATAAACTTGTTTAGTCATTTTATTATTTAACATTTTTATGGCAAATTGCAATCTTTTCTGGACTAGAAAAATTGACACGCACAGAGCACCACGAAGGAAGAATGATAAAAGAGTAACATTCGGGGTGTAGTAGATCTCTAAATGAATTATGTTTCGAACAGTAAAGAGCAACCAACCTCCCTGGGGTACAACTTGCTCTGCATGCTGCCATCCATAATGAAGGGTCTCAATAGGAAAGAAAATAGAAAAAAAAACGTTAAGCAGACCAAAGACTCATATTTCTATTGAGTCCCGTGTTTTTTCGCGTAAAGTTTTTTTTTATTTACTTTTCCTTTTTCTTGTTATTATTGTTGGAGTTTTATATATTTTGAAACAACATTTTGACAGTTTTTATTTAATAAATTTTGGAATTATTTACTTTTTTATTATTTCATTGTTAGTTGTTTTTTTTTTTTTTTTTTGCGTGTTAATTTCTAACGGAAATTCTTTTGCGTTCAATAAGAGGTTGTTGTTGCGAAACCCAGCAGGAGCTTAAAATTTGATTTATGATTTGAAATTGTTTAAGTTTAAATTAAATGATAAGAGGTTTTAAAGAAGAAGGGAGCGGAGACGATTTTTATGAAATTAATTTTTTTACAACTTTTTTATAATGATAAAATTATTAAACGACTGAAATAAAATTGATGTTTCGTATGCAGCTTATTGCAAATGAATTTAGTATTTAAAACAGGTTATCAAATATACCCTTATTGTTGTAAAAAGGAGCATAATATCTGCACTTGGAATGTCCAAACGGTGTAGCTAAAATAACTAAATGTGACATCTATTACGGCTGCCATGAAACGAAGCACGAATTTGGATATGACTTTTCTCACCAGTACATGAACGTTTAGCAACAATTCGCATCAAGTCAAAACTTTGTAACATCAACCTCATATATGTATGTATGTACATATGTAATGCACATGCCATGACGGAGGTAAAAGACGAAGCCAATAAACTATGCCACAATCATGACATTAAAACTATTTTAGGCGATTTTACCGCTAATAGGCGATTTTACCGCTAATATAGGATGGGAAAATTCCTTTTATCAGACTGTCTGAAAATTTAGTCTTCATCAGGAGACATCCAAAAACGGTATGAGATCCCAAAACCGTTTTGCCACTGCACGAAAAATGGTTGTTAGCTGCTCCAGGTTCCAGCATCTCGATATCCATAAAGCCAAATGGATCCCGATCAATAAACTAAGAACCAGATCAGTCAACTTGTGATTGACGGAAGACATTCTTCCAGTGTGTTAGACGTAAGTTCGATCCGCGGCGTCAATATAGATACGGACCCAATCCCTTGTCGCAGCTATGATACTCGAACCATTGAGTTTGGCGAAGAACGTACGAGCTGCTACCCGAAGGAAATTGGAAGTCACAAAACTGCACGAACCACAAAATGCCAAGGCTTTTTCTCTCCACGAGAGCGCCCCTTGTCCTAACAACATTATTGAACATGGAAAATGCGGCAAACGATGTTGTTGCGTTTCAAAAACATGCACCAAGAAACCCATGGTAAGATGACTAGTGAGGTTCTGAAGACTATAATGCTGCAGATTTGAGAATACTGAGAAAAAACTAAAGTTTTGTTTAACCATTAAATTCTTAGCGAATTCAAAACTTCAAACTCGTTATCTACAAAATTAACATATCTTGGAGTTATGACTCTATTGGAGAAAAGGCTCATTATGCACCTTTTCCACGTGAACTAAAACAACTAACAAAATTATTCGAGATCACTGCGTTACTGCAGAAATTATCTGACTGCTTTAAAATTGATTATTTTCGATAAGTTTTTAAGAAGACTACAATTCAAATATGATTGAATTTTGCTTCCTGTTTTCTTTTTTTTTTCTCTCTTTAAAAAATTGTGTCTTATAATTAAATTGAGTTCTTTAAAATAATTTTGTTGCACGAGTATGAGTCTGTAATTTTATGGATTTAATTTAAAGGAATTGTTCAGTAAAGCAATTTTACTCCCAAGCGTACAATTTCGTTTTCGCTTTTTTGCCAAGTCAATGTCAAGGGTCGTGCACTTTCTACTTGAAAAGGGACAAAAAAGAAAGAAACAAATATTGTACCATTAAATAAGGATATTTGCACGCATGTAGTTTTAAATTGAAGGATATGTAGTGGCTGAGTGGTTATTTATATTTTGTTCAACAGTGCGCAAATAAAAGGTATTAAATCATTCTAGTTCTGGCATAATTCGAAGGCTATAATATTTGAAATTTAATTAATAACAAGTTTGCATGTCCTTGAAAATAATGAAAGAAAAACCTTGTACGTTTGCTATCATTTATTCATTTTAATTCAAGTAATCAAAGAATTTATACTTTTGAGAGTCGCATTTTTAATGATATTTTTTATTTTTAATAAACTTGTAAGTATATCCGAATATTTTACATTTTATTTTATTTGCTGTTAACGAGTGAGTATTATAGAAGTTACCCAATCGTCCCCACTGAGGCCATCCTTTGCATGAACACAGTTACATACATACACACATATTATTACTTTTGATTTCGCCTGAAGTCATCATTGATGTTAAAAGGTTGCAAAATGTATACGTTAGGCAAGGGCGTGTATACGATCCGGTTGTGTGGTTGTTATTAAATTATGCCCTTGGGCGTACGTGTCATTTAGTGCAATAAAGTTCTTTTTTTCAGCCATCCATTGAATGGTTAAACATCAATTTAAAATGCTTCAATTCGCATAAGCAGGATGATGATGATGATGATGAGTTTGATGATGAAGACCAATACGTAGTTTTTTAAAAAGGTCATACAGTCTGTCTAAATGCAAATCAAATTTATGCGAATTACACAAATTGAAATGTTTTTCATAATGATTTTCTTTTTGGTTAGTCTTTTTAAAATTCAATTACGGTATTAACACAACTTTTCGTCTAGCCATGGCATTTAAATTGTGTTGTTTGGATGTTCTGGAGCTTCTAATGTCACCATTTTCGATCTATTTATCATTATTTAGACACATTTTTGCGGATCTAATTCACAAACATACACTATTCTTTACTCAAATGCATTAACGGTGCTCTCAACTCCACATCATCGTGGATAGAGTAGATATCTGTGTTTAGTTAGTGTTCAGCCTTAAAAGGAAGGAATAATTTAAAAATTCTATAAAATGAAATCAGAGTGAGGTTGTGGTGAAATAAAATGAAAAGTGGGCGTCGAAAGTGTTTTTGAAAAAATTTGCAAGACTGTTTCGAAATAACTTTTCGAAATATGTTAAACGACGACAATTGTTTTATTGAAACCATTTCAGGCCGATACAGATAAAGACCGTGAATTTTTTCCCAGTAAGAAAGATGCTGAAGCAGAAATCCGTATCGAATATAACGCAGACGTGGTAAATGATGATGAGACAGACATGGAATTTGAAACCATACAAAATAAACATAATAATGCTTATTTCCTTACATCCAACGATGGCACAAAATGGAATAAGAAACCTCCATTATCAACAAAAATATGAGCACAAACAAGGTGGCCGATCGAATAAGCTTCTCGCATAGAAATCTTCAGACTGATAATTACGAGTACTGAGAAAATGATCGTAGACATTATTGTCAGAGAGACTATCAGGAAATCTGAAGAGGTTAATATAAATATGAACAAAACGAAGACTCTCGCATAGCCACGCAAGTGGACAAATGTTACATACAACGAAACATATGCGTTCTTTGATCTTCTGATTGCCGCTGGTGTTACAAAATCTAACTATCAGCAGACCGATGAACTATGGAAAACAAATGGGTTTCCGATATTTCGAGCTACTATGACACGTCAGAGATTTCACAATATAAATTGTTTTATTCCCTTCGGCAATAGTGCTTTACGTAATCGGAGAGAAGAAACAGACACAGTAGATGCAATCAGTGCAATCTTCAAGGTATTCAATTTCAATTTAAATCGATTTTATAAATCCAACGACGCGACGTTGTGACTGTAGATGAGGAATTGTATCCATACAGGGGTAGCACATATTTCACCCAATACATTCCAAGTAAGACAGCAAAGAATGGAATTAAAATATTTTGGGTCTGCGATGCGATTACTAAATTTCCATTGAAACGTTAACTTTATACTGGCAAAATGTGAGGAGGTCAGCAGCAATCAAATTTAGGAGAACATTTTTTCAAATATTTAGCTCACAGATATTACGGATTGGGTCGAACAGTTATGGGTGACGAATTTTGTTACATCTCTTTCACTGTGCAAAGATCCCATGCCCAACAGAATATTGGAACTCTATGGGAAAGTAAGACTCCTTAACATTAACATGATGCGCAGCAGCCTTCTTCTACATTTTCACCATCTTTCTTCTCTAACCTATTTCTTCTTACACTCAAAAAAGACATGTACTCAATTTAAATTTTTTTTTTTTCTATAATTTTATTATTTATTGAATCTTTAGTTATAAATTAAATTATCAATAAGTTTTTCAAATCTTAAATCTAAAAAATATTCAATGTAAGTTTAGCCAATGCTAAACAAAATTTTTAATTTTAACGGTTAATTTTTGTTGTTTTACATCTCTCGTGAACGGCTGAGAAAAAGAGTATCCCTTCTTTTCAGCCGGGTGTGGCCTCTATAATGAAGAATATTGCACGCGAGTGGATTTGGGTGCAACACAAGTTTTTTTATATATTTTTTCACGTGTTTTGAAAATACTGTCTTTACCAACGGAGCGTCTAGATCTTTATGAATTCGGTGGTTTCTGACATACCAGGGAGCTGCTGTTATTGTACGTAGGATTTTATTCTGTCGCCTTTGAATTCTTTCGACATTCGATGCTGAGGCAGTGCCCCATAACTGGATTCCATAGGACCATATTGGTTTCAGGATCGCGTTGTATAAGAGAAGCTTACAGTCAAGGCTTAGTATAGAGTTTCTTCCAATAAGCCAATTCATTTGGGCTGCTTTTAGTTTCATTTGTGTTAACTTTGCGTCTATATGCCATTTCCATGTTAAACGACGATCAAGATGAACGCCTAGATATTTTACTACAGTGTGTTGAGGTATAGTCCCGGTGTTAATTTTTATAGGCGGGCATGTTTCCCTGCGCAACGTAAAAGTGACGTGTGCACATTTCTGCTCGTTAACTTTTATACGCCATTGTTTGAGCCATTTTTCCAGTTTGGATATATATTCTTGTAAGTTGCGGGAAGCTTCTACAGGATTTTCGTGAACGCTTAGAAAGGCTGTATCATCCGCAAATTTTGATGTATGAATGTTACTGCTTAACGGTAAGTCAGAGGCATATATTAAATAAACTAAGGGATCGAAGATACTGCCTTGAGGGACTCCGGCTTCAATCGACTGCGGAGGGCTTAAAAAATTGCCTTCCCTAACTACAAATTTACGTTCCATTAAATAGCTTTTTAAAAGCTTTACGATGTTTGCTGGTAGATTTTGTGTTAATTTGTTGAAAAGACCTTCGTGCCATACTTTATCGAAAGCTTGTGAGACATCAATAAAGAGCGCAGAGCAATATTTCTTTTTTTTTTTTCAAAAGTGTCTCTAACAACATTTACAAGTCTGTGAGTTTGTTCAATTGTGCTCTGTTGTCTGCGAAATCCGAATTGATGATCTGGAATACATCCATTACTAGTCACTACAGGCATCAGCTTGCTCATATACAGCTTTTCAAATAGTTTTGAAATGTTAGACAATAAACTAATATGCCGATAGGATTCAACCTTTGTATGATCCTTGCCAGGCTTTGGTATCATAGTAATAATCGAAACCTTCCATTCTTTAGGATAGTGTTCTAGGCGTAGAATACTGTCAAAAATGAATAGTATTATTCTTTTTGCAGTGTAAGGCAATTCTTGAAGCATTTTGTTGCTTATTTTGTCGACACTTGGGGCTTTTCTGGTGTTAAGACTAGTACATAATAGCCTTTTCAGTCTCCACAATGTTGAATTTTAGCGATATTTCTGGTAAAGAGACGACTGGTGGCAGTTCAACAATATCAGCAGAAATATTCGGAGTGAATACCTTTTCTAATGGTGTTTTCTTTTCTACACACAAAATGGCACCTTATTGAAAGGTACATATATAAAATGCCTTGCCAACCTTGTAATAATGCAGCTTGTTATTTCACTAGAACTGAACACAACTTATGAAAAAGAGGAACGCCCTGTTTTCAACAGCTAACAGGTAAGTTTTACAGGGCACTATCAACACTGTCGATTTTTACGGGGCAAAAAGTGCAATGCCTTCCACCCTTAGTGAGGGCAATTTTTTTAGAATCAAACACACTGCCCTTTTAGAGAGCAAAACATTTTTAAGAAACGAACACTAAAGTACATTTTCTAAATGGAGATGTACCATTTTATTGTAGAAAAGAAAACACCATAAGTGTTTAACAAAAAGTGCACCTTTTTCAGCATCAGTTTTTGCCCAGTCACCATTACGGGCTCGTAATGGGGGTTTGCATATCACCGCCCATTTTAGTCCTCTGGCTGCACGCCACAGTGAATAATCTGTTTGTGGTGTTGCATCTAGCTCTTGAAGGAATTTTTGAAGGGAAGCTGTTTTTTCAGTTTGCAAAACTTTCCTAAGCTGCTTGGTACACTCCTTAAGCCTTAATTTTAGCTGGGGCGATCTGTAGCGCTGCCATTCTCGTCGAGCTCTCCGTTTTTCAGTCAATAGCCTTTCTATATCTACAGAAAAAATATTGTTAAATCTCACTGGTTGGTTTATTTCATTTGAAGTAGCATTAAAAGCAGCTTGTTTAACATGCGCTTCAAACAACCTGAGAGAATCGTCTATGTCTGAAGGTGTTCTCAGCGGCATTTTTTCCGAACAATGAGCACTCAGATATTTTCTGTATTTCAGCCAGTTAACACGTGCAGATGTCATGGGTAAATCACATGTTGGTGTTACAGTTGTGAGTGAGTAAATAGTGACAATTGTAGGCGAGTGGTCTGAAGATAAGTCCAAAGATGCTTCAACTTCAACCATCTCGCTGGGCTCGCCTTTCATAATTCCAAAGTCGATAACATCAGGAATTTTTTGTCGATGTGTTGGCCAATATGTTGGCTGTCCACTTGAAACTACATTCAAACCCATTTTAGATATTGTGTCGAACAAAATTCGTCCCTTAGGAGTGATTAAACGTGAACCCCAGAATGTGTGTTTAGCATTGTAGTCGCCAGCTGCTAGAAAACGGAGGCCCAGTGATTTATAAAAAGCCGTATATTGACTCTCGGTAATTGAGAATCTCGGGGGCGAATAGACAGATGATATAACAAGTTTTTGATAGTAAGTTTCGATGCAGATGTTCGTTGCTTGAAGATAATCTTCACAAAAATCATTCAACAGGTGGTGTTTTATTCGCGTTTTTATTAGGATTCCCGAACCACCACAAGCTCTGCCACGAGGATCCTTGGTGTCGTAAAAATTATATCGACTAATTCTGAAACAGCTTCGAGATGTCAAATGAGCTTTTGAGATAAGCATAACATCGATTTGTTTATCCTGAAGAAAATATTCTATTTCGTTTTTATGTTGGCAGATGCCGTTTGCGTTCCAAAAACAGATTTTTAAGTTCATGGTTTGCTTAGTACAGCCTGCAACAAGGCAGACTGCATTTTCAACATTTCCTGCATCATACAGGACATGTTGAGAGTAAATGTATTTACAGTTTGTATTAAGCTCTCAATTGAGGCTTCAATACGACTAAAATTATACCCCGAATCTTGATTTACATTTACGGTTTTTTGCGCCGTACTCTGATTGCTTTTTAAAATACTAGCGTATGAAAATTTGTTGTTAGCTTGTTGTTGAGCACTAGTCGCGTTAGTCTTGAAAATTTTTGAAAATTGATTTTGGCTGGTGGACGGTTGAGGTAACTGTGGATAGTTAATAGGGGTTTTAGGCTGAGCGGGAGTAGAATTGGTTTTTTTGGTTGATGAATTCTTAAAAAACGAGTAAAGGGGGCAGCCACTATAGTTGGCAGTGTGATTTCCGCCGCAATTGCCACATTTTTTCACCTTGGGGTCACCTTTTATTTTATCACAGTTAGCAGTACTGTGTAACTCACCACATACAACGCAGACTGTAGGTAACTTGCAATAAGTCTTCGTGTGCCCAAATTCTTGGTAGTTCAGGCATTGAACAGGTCCAGCTCTTTTATGTGGAAGCTCAACAGTAACTCTTCGATGCAACAAGTACTTTAAGTCATATATTGGATGTGCTTCATTTTTTTTTTATTTTTATGCCATCTGGTTGTAACTCGACTCTAAATATTGGTTGGGGGATTTTTTTCTCTATTTTTAATGTTTGAGACATTTTTCACCTTGTAGCCACTATTTTCAAGGCCAGACTTGACCTCTTCTGGATCCACGCTAGAGTCTATACCTTTTATTACGACTGTTAGACCTTTAGCACTCTTTAATTGGTACGTGTAGAAGTTTTTATTTTTAGATTCTAAATCTGAAACAATTTTTCGGTAATTATTTTCATGAGCTACCTGAATTTTTGTTTCATTGATGTTTCCGCGCTTAATTGGAGTTACATAAAACTCATTTTCTCCAATTAATGAGATAAGGCTTTTAACCAGCAAACTGGAATTCTGCTCTCTTAAATATATGGGTGGGGGCTTACTCGAACTTGTTGTAGTTGTGTCTTCATCGCCTTGTTCAGATAAAATCGCGAAACGATTTTCGGAATTTATTATATTGTTTTTTCCATCGCTGGGAACTTTCGCTGTTGAAGCAATTTGAGCTGATTTTGGACTTCTTCCCCTTTTTAACACGGTTATGTATCTACCCATACCTGTTTGAATTTTATTATTATCACTCATTGGTCTCACCGCATTTACAATTTTGTGCAGGTTGGTCACCTTACTAATTGTTTGTTTGTTTGATTGTACAGCTAAGCTGACAAGTTTGCTAAAAGGTGCAATTGTTGTTGCTTCTCGATCAATATTTAGGTTTGGAGAGCAAGATCGCGCACGAGTAGTTGTGTGTTCTGTAGAATTCAGGTTTCCATTTTCGTCATGAACCAAAGTTAAATAAACATTCTTACTGCTTGTAGGTTTATTATTGTTGTTGTTGGTAGAAGATGAACTCATTTAGAGTTCTCTTTTTTTGTGTTCACTATAAGTTTGTATTTGCAAATATATATGTATATTACACACAAGCAAAAAGTTAATTAAAAACCAGTATAATAACTGTTTAATCAATGTTTTGTTATTGTTTTTTTTTATTTTTGTGATTTTAACTTTCAATAATTTTTAATATTCAGTTGCGACGATTATAAAAACGCGTCTGTATACTGCGAGAGTTAAAACTGAATGCTCAATTTTAATAAAAAAAATTCCTTCAAAATAGTTTAATAGCCCGTTCAGCGTGACGCGAAATTAAGTAATTTCGAGTTGAAATTACGAACGAAATCTAAGGTGTTCATGCTGGTACATTTGACACATGAGTTAATTTTAAGAACATCTGATAATATTATGCGTAGGTATTTATGCATCTACTTACTTTGTCATTGTAATATATACATACCCAGCCAGCATTTACATATAAAAATAAGCGTTTATAAGCGTTCAAATGTAGGAAAAACACTTATAAGCCGCTGCGGTGACCTTTACAAAAGACTTCAAAGCAAGTGGTTTATAATCGAAAAGCACCCAACTTTATAAGCGTTAAAAACGCAATTTAGGTGCTGCTGCGCACAACACTTTTCTTCTTTTTTGCAGCGGACATTAAATAAGTAGATAATTAAATTTTTTAATAGCAAATGATAATTAAAAGTATCAAACGCACTTAATTTAACAACTTTAACAGCAATTTAACACAATTTATTAACACAACTTATTAGCACAAATTTTAAAGGCGAGAATTACACGTTTTGCTTAAATTTATGACACACTTGCATTTGCAAGCAAATTGTCAACGACATTCGCAAAACTCTTATTTATGCAAGCTTGCTGCAATCTTAATTTACAAAGCTCTTGCCAATATGTTGGTTGGGTATGTATACACTATTAAATTTAAAAAAACAAACAACTAATTAAAAATTTCAGTTTTAAATATTTATTTCAATAAATTTTTTAAGCAAACGTCACTTTTTTCTCGGTAAACACGGTTGTACATTAGAGCACGGTTGGAACATAAAGGGATTTTATCACAAAAACAGGGTTGATTATTGTAATATCAAGTTGATTTCGGCGAAATTAAGTAAAATTACTTAATTTGGGAATTGTCAAAACGCATGCGAAATAACATAATTTCAACTTGATTTCGGTCGAAATCAGGATATTACTTAATTTCGCGTCACGCTGAACGGGCTATAAAATATTTGTATATTTAATTATAATTTTATTCATATTGATGGCTTAATATAGAAAGGTCGTATCTCAACTTTTAACTACTTTACAGGAAAAGGAAAAAACTCAATAAAATCTTTAGTTTGTTAGTTAGTTTAGGATTTTTTTAATTACTGTAAATCTGTTATTCGTCAACATAGGAAACTGAATTTTCTACGGGAAATGTATTTGAGTTTTATCAACGAGAAAATGTAAAAAAAAAATGATTACAAAAAAACGAGATACGACCTTTCTATATTAAGCCATCGATATTTATGTAGAATGTGTTTTTAATCAAATAACATTTTTTTATAATGAAAAAATTTTAATTTTAATTTAAAAGTTAAAAGTTTTATTTAATTTGAGTACTTATTTTCTAAAAGAAAGAAGGTTTTTTTACTAATTTTAAGAAAATTTTTTCATATGATTGAAATTATTTTATTTTAGGTTAAACAAATGATTTAGGATATGTCATACTCCTGAATAGTTCATAAAAATTTGAATACTTAAAAACGGAAAACGGCTATCCTCAATTTAAGTTCATATTTCTTTTCTCATGTTGGAAATTTTTCAAAATTTAAAGAGAAACATTTTTTAAATTATTTGTAGATCATGACTTACTAGTTTGAAAAAATTATTTTTGTGAATTGCAAATTTAGTAGCTGTGAAGTGGGCTAGAGTGCCTATCTACGAAACCGAAATTCCTAGGTTCGAGCCACAAAAGATGTAAATTTTATAAACATGTTTTCATTACCCCTTATCTATATATATAAAATACAAAAAATGTTTGTACCCATGTTCGCTATAGACTCGGAAACTATCCAACCGATTTGACCCAAACTGGTGTCATTCAAAAGGGAATTTATAGAGGATGGTTTTAGGCTTTTAATATTTCAAGTGGGCGTAGCCCCTCCCACATAAATTGAATAACATCATATATCTTGACTATTGTGATAGCAAGAGTTTTGAAACATTGCAATAGTTCATATGTTACTAATGTGAGTAATCAGGACAAAAATGGGCGTTATCGGACAAGTGGGCGTGGCAGCTCCCATATAACCCAAAAATTGAAATCGCCATATTTTGGGCATTTTTTGACCTACGCCGATGATATTTGGTACATATAGTATTGACATAATTAGGAATACGTACTAGGAGAAAAGTGAGTGGGACCACGCCCCTTTATAGGAAAATAAAAAATCTTAATATAGTCTTAACTATTGGACCGATGGTCATTAAATTTTCACAATAGGATATATAAATACTTTTAATTTTATTTTATAACGAGGGGGGTAGCGAAGTACAGCGGGATCAGCTAGTTCCAGATAATATAAGTACATGTTGTTTTGTTCCAGCATTGTGAATACATCAAAATCTTCTTTGGCACATGGCCGGTTCAGAAGGAGGTAAAACAAGGAAATGAAAAATGAGCAGGTAGATGTGGCGCACATGACGAAATTCTTACTTATTTTGGGATAAACACTGACCTTATTTTTTTAGTAAATATTTTTTTAGTTTTTAGTAAAAATTTCCTGTTAAAAACGAAATTTATATTTCCTAACATAAAGGAAATTTTGACTGAGTTCCTGTAAAAAACGGCATTGTCGCCATACGACAACCATTTTGAACTCAAATTAAGTTAAATTTGCAAAATTTTAGTTCATATTTTTTAGTGTAGTTTTGGCAGATGGTGTAGGGGTGAGTGCCGCTTCCAAAAAAAACTACACAAAAACTATTCCAAAAAAATATTTTTAAATCGGTCTTGAATTCGATAGTCGGTAGTTGGAAAAAATCTATGTTCCACCAAACCCCAGAAATTCTCGATCAAACAAAAAATTGATTTCAAATCGGTCCGTAAATCGAGTAGCAATGCTATAACAAATATTTAGGGGAAGAGCTTCCCTTGATTTCCAAAATAAAAATCATTTAGATGAAACTGAAAGTAAACATATTTCAAATAGAAAAAACTAATAAACTATTGATGTTGTCCTTAAAATAATTTTTCTGCAAAAGGGGGAGTAGGTTAAAAATATATGAATCAAAAGCGTTATGAATAAATAACAAATACATTAGATCTATTGTCCCTTTTTTTTAGTTGTTAATATTTGTGAATAACAAATGCATTCTCTGCAAAATTTAATTTTAACACTTTAAAAACATAAAATATTTGATAGCATTGCCAAGGATTATGTCCGTCATTAAAATCTTTGTTTAATTTTTAAAAATTTTTTCTTGCAATTGGTTTATGAAAACTAACTAATTCCCATTATTCTTTCATTCCTTTGTGATTTTGTACAATTAGTGATTTCTTTCCGAATTATAGATTTGCAACATTTGTATTTTCAAAGATTTAGATTTCTTAACTCTATTTTTTCCAATTCCTTCAATGTTCGGTTTTGTTTGATCCATCAAACTGAATCTATTTTAGTTCAAACTACAATAAACTGTTTCCCTTTAAATCTAAATGTGGAAAAAACCATCCAAAATAGGAAATATATTATTTCTCATTTGTGATTCATTTAAATTCATTCATTCACATGTACACATGTATCGTATGCATGTGGGGATGCACAACGCTACATGCCTGAATGTCTGTCCGACCATCTGAAAAACTACCCTGCATATATTTGTGTCACGTACAAGCGATTTGCGTTAAAAATTATCAACAAATTGCAGTCATTGAAATCCAATTATAAGTCATGGTTAGAAATTTTGCTACTGATTGTAAAACGTCATTTAATCTGTCAGTCAGTCAGCTTGTGAGTAGCTTTAATCCAGCGCTACTGCAAACACACAAAAAAAAATGGAGAAAATGAACGAAGGGAAAAATTATATGCAGCAAATCTGTACAGGATATACGAATGCATGCTGGCAACAATCATACAAAGAAAAACTTGTAATGACATGTGTGCTTGGAACGGTACGTTTTTGTATGCTGCTTATGACAAACGGGTCATATTGCAATCGTACGCAAAAAAAAAAAAATGAAAACGAAAACAAAATTATATAGATTTTACAAAAATTCACATATGGTTTTTCCTCCTTTTTTAAAAATTCTATTGAACTGTGTTCATTATCGAAACAGTAATCGGATTATAGAAGCAACAAAACCAACCAGAAGCGACTTAAAAAAAATTTAATCCAAAATAAAAAAAAATATTTTTGCAACGAAGATAAAAGTTAAATGGTCGTCTATTGGCAGCAAAAATATACATACATGACATTTTCAACACATTTAATTTTGTATTTATTTAGATCTCATTTTTTTATTTATTGAATATTTTTCTTAAAAAAAATTATATATCTACAAATGAGCAGGTCAATTTGCAAGTGTCAATTCTGTGATGTAAACAGGGTTGTAGATAAATTCTAATTCAACTGCATAATAATTTTGGGATTCCCTATTTGTTTTTGAAATACACTTTTAGTTAGTGCTCATAGTCAGCTTTTTAATACATACAAATAAATTTAACATTAAAATCATATTTAATATGCATAAAAAAGCATAAGTTTTTAACTTTAAAAGAAAAATCGGAAGTTTTAGAGCATTTACAAAAAGGAGCCAGTGTTACTAATTTAGCGAATAAATTTTGGGTGAACAAGTCTACAATATGAGGAATAAAAAAAAATAAAAATGCTATAATTAAATGTGTAACAATACTTTTCTTGGACCTGGAAAAAGAAAAACTCTGCGGCCTTCCGAATCCCCAAAACTGAAGTATGCTTTATACCAGTGAAGCGCATTTTTTGAAATACTCTGTTTGCGCGACGTCGACACACGTATACTATAAGCATCTTCGTGTAGCTTATGAGAATTAACGTTCGGTTGTTGCTTTGTTATCATTTCGTCAAAGTAAAGCGCCATGGCCACGTATCAAATTGGCTTGACAAACCGAGGTTTTTTTGATTGTGTTAATGAAAAAAAAACTCTCACGTATATGTCCATTTGAGTTTGCAGAAAATCAAAACAATTTAGTTATTCACTGCCGTCGATACTGTAATTTGAAGCAAATTTGATGTGTTGCTGTGTAATTACATCAAATGTCATTTTTATTTAGTTTGCCCAGCGACAAATCGTACCCGGAAAATTTGATAGCGCAATAAATAAAAAATGGAATGGAAACTGGAATTAAATAAATTTTATTGCGTTTGCCTGGTCTCTGCAGGGCAATTAAAAATAAACCAAATGTTGAAAAAAATGTAAATGTTATGAAAATTTTTATATTTATTGAATTAAAATTAACAAAATATATTCAATTATTTTCATAATAATTTAATATATGTATGTAAATGCTCTGTAAGTCAATCGTATATAAAAATATAAGGTAATTGATATTATAAATGTTAATAAATGAAATTAAGAAAATTTTGTAAGCAAAAAATATTTTGCAACCAAAAACATCACACGTTCTTATCCTTCAAAAATAACTTTCAAATTAAATTTGACGGTATGAGTTTGACACGTTGCTGTGTGAAGCAAAATAATATTTACCAACACATACATGTTATTTCTCAAGCCAATTTGATACGTGGCCATGGCGCTTAAATCAAAACAGTCACTGATCAGCACTTGTTTGAGTAAGATCTCGCTTTACAATTATTTGTTTACACTCAAAGCAAAATGTTCAATGAAGAATGGGAAAATTATTTTTTTTTTATAATTTTGTTTTTATTCGAACTTTTTATTTTAATTATCGAATTTAATAAATTATCAAGCTTGAGGGTTTCGTTTTTAATAAATTTTATTTTTATTTATTATGTTTCTCGATATTTCTTTACATTTTAAATATTATATTTTATTTCATTCGTTTATTATTAAATGAACATTGTTTTCGTTATTATTATTTTAACATAACAAGTAATATTGAAAAAAACTTCAAATCAAATAAAAATACTAAAAGGCAAGAAATGTATTTTACCTTTGGCAACAGACAAATTTTTCGAGTGTATTATTATTGACCGTCGTTCGGTTTTTGCTGCTTCCCACACCAACACATATGAGATAGTATGTGTGTGCCCTTCACTGCTTTATACCATGGTATCTGGATATGAGAGACAAAAAATTTCCTATTAGTGGACATATGTATGTTAAAAGAAAAGGCCAAATATCTTCATAATAAAATTAATGAAAATGGTTTGAAGTTCAATGAAGGGATGTCTTCAAAACTTCAAAAAGCGACACGGCGTTCGCTTGCTTCATATATCTGGAGAAAACTTTCTTCATAGACCTTTCAAATAAAGCTCAAGGCTAAAATTGAAGAGCTGGTATTAGTCATTAGATTATTTTTTAAATATGTACAATAAACAACAATAAAAAAATGATTTTTATGGTAAAAATGTTTCTAAAGGGAAATTAGATGCCATTCGAATATATGAACAATCTTGCAAAAGTGTTCATGTAGTTCATATTATCGCGAGCACACTGTACTCATTAAACTTGCAAGTAATTTCTCTCGTTTTACATAATTTGAAAAGAAATGTAATAATGAGTCCGTTTTTCGAACGGGATTTGAGCAACGAAAATGGTGGTAAGGAATATTTTGACAAGAATATATAAATCTTTAATACACAGTCACTTAAATTATTTGCCAATAATATATGCACACAAAAACAGCAATTAATTAAAATCCTTACAAAGAAGTCAAAATAAAACTCGGAAAGTTGTTTTTAACATGCCGGCAACGTTTTCTACAATTTCGTTGTACAGAGATGTATCAGCAACAGTATTGCCCGTATACGGATTGTTTAAAATGCAGTTACTACTTTATGTATTTAAATCACTCCACAATATTGGTTACCACACGATATCATTTCAAAGGAATCAAACAACATTAAATACAAGAAATAATATGAACCTTAGAACAGTGAGATGTCGCTTAGAAACTACTAAACAACGAGTAGAGTACATGGGTGGCTTTGAATTTAACAAACTTCCTATGGATATTGAAACCATTGAACTAATTTCAGTTTTTAAAACTAAAGTAAAAGAATATTTATTACAAAATATGGAAATGCTTCTGTTGTAAATGCTTCTAAACTACTTGCATAATTTATTTATTATCCGAATACCATTATACTTACTATCACGTACAAATATTACGAGTACTTACCATAATTTTACCTTTTCTTCATTTTGCATAACACAAAATTTATTGTATGAATGTATATAAGTATATAATATTTTTGCCAACTAGCCTCAAAAATGTCCTAGTGACGCTGAGGCCAATGAATATATCTTGAAATATCTTTAATTTTATTGTGCAATAAAGACTTCATATGAAAAATACTATATTTTGATTAACTTATTTCATTTTTAGCACATTTCTGGTTTAAGAAAGTAAACTTAAGAAAATGAAACCCACTCGATCGAATTCTATTTAATTTAGATTGTTCATTGCCGCTAACTTTTTGTTTTTAATTAGGACCAGCACTTGGGATGGACCCTACGTATACCGTGCATTGTGTCGTAACTCAGGCAGAGGGAAAGGGTAGAGAGGATAGATGTTGAAAATTTAGAAGGCTAAACTCTTCTGCAACTCTGCTTCGCGAGTTATGTTTATTTTTATAGCAGTGTTGTGGCGCCTACGGGGTGAAATAGACGCATTAACTTTGATAACCTGTATTAGCAGGCATTTTGTTAATTGTTTTACTTCGCCGATGTTTCTGCTAACCGACGAAATGAGGGCGATGTTGTGTACATTAGCTTGGAACAGCATCAAGCGCTGTCGAAACTGTTTTTTAGTGACCAGTACAATGCTTTTATCACTTAAAGAATCCGACAACAATTAATACAATGTCTCACTACTGTACACAGAAAAAAATAAAAATTGAATTTAATTAAACAAATTGTGATATCAATTAAAAATTTAATTAAATTTGCACCAGTAAACAAATTAATAGTATCAATTAAATTTTTATACATATATTAACTAAAATTATTTATTACAATTAAAAATTTAATTAAATAAATTAAATATTTAATAGTTTTTTTATATTTTTAATTAAAGGGTTAATTGAAAAAAATTAGATATGTACGTACATTGGAGAAATTAATGATGTTGATTGACTTGCTTTGGCCAGGGTTTGAACCCAGGCCCCAAGTCATTATTTGCTTAGTAGTCAACGCGCTAACCACTTCAGCCAACATCACCCTCAAAATTTGTGTAGTTTTGAGTACCCTCTAAAACATAAGTGTATTAGAATCAATTTGGATTGCTCATTGCCACTACCTTTTATTCGCATTAGTGTTATACGTGTTAATAAACATTGCCATATCACCAATTATGATATTCATATTGAAAATACGTAAAAATAGCACATTTTTGGACTGTTTTTATAAATTGCTCAAAAAAAGTTCTTTACTGATAAACCACTATTGTCTTGTTTTTTTTTTTATCTCAAGATGTCTAGCTTCCAGTTCCATTCTAAAATTCTGCAATCGGTTAAAAATTGCAAAAGATACAGGCTGCTGAATTTGGAATATTTAGCGCCTTTAAATAAATGAACCGGAGGTATGTATATCTTGCAACCCAACATACACAGCAACACAATCAAAGAAAATAAGAAATACCAACTACACTTAACAAAAATTGAAACCACAAAAATAAAAAGACCCCAACAATATTTGCCATCATTAACAATTTAACTTCTCATATAATTGATTTCTCTTTATGTCAAATAACGAAAGTGGAAACCAATAATTTTCCATCTGATCAAATTTCCAATTGAATTTATGACTATTGAATATTTTATATATTTTGCCGACAATTTTTCTGTATAAATTTTTCTATTTTAACACCCTCCCTCTTTATTTCCGGTTTTTTTCCAAAATTATTAACATAAAAAACTTTATATAATTTTTCTTTTGCACAGACTATTAACAGATGTCTGGATGAATGCATCAACAAATTTTTAATATCGAATGAAGAACAATCAAACCACAATACAAACTTGTCGAAGCTGAAAACTCCAAACAAATCCTGTATGTATGTATTTGAGGATGTGTGAATCGATCTAAGTATTAGAGTGACCAGAGTGGATTATATTTTAGCAGACTTCTTATCACCACCTATAAAAACTGTTCCTTTTCAAAATGAAATTTAATCAAATACACAGAAAAAACATAATCCCAAACGTACTTAAATCAATTCCAAGTGGTGTCATAAATACGATAAGTTTGGATATTCTTGAATTTATATATATAAAAAATTGTTGCAAGTGTGTTGTAACTTTATAACTCACGAACGGTCAAACCGAATTCGATTAAATATTTAGGGTTCATTCGTATGGTCGTGTAGATGGTTTATCTAAAGAAATCGCTCTACGCATTCATAAGTTATGACTTTTCATGAGAACATGTGATTATGTCCATATAAAAAAAAAACCTAAAAAAAAAACTACGTAGGCGCCTATGATCGTGTGCGGTATGTATACTGTGTGCTGACTTCATACACACGGTAAATACACGTTGCAGCGCATACACATTGACAGCTGTCAGTAAGTAATCATTTTAAGTTTAAATCTAAATTTATAGAAGTAAATATCTTCCGTGCGAAGCAGGGGCTTTCAGCTAGTCAAGTATAAAAAGATTGATTTAAGCACGGATTATTTCATACCTTAATAATTAATTCAATCCCATAAAAAGAATAGTTTAAAAAACTTCCGGTTTGGTTCTAGCGTAAAAATTACGGGTTTATATTGGAGGCATGAATCCAGATCCAAAATCATCATGCATCCATTTGAAAGCCGTACACATTTATCCAAGAATCCAAGAAAAAGTTTTCCTTGAATTTTTTTGTTCATGTCTGATATTGTACAGAGTCAGTTGAGCAAGTGTTTAACAGTGTTTATGAATATTTGGGTTCAAATTTTTAATCTCAACTCGTACTCAAAGTAATACGAAACTACAAAAAATATGAGACTGAATAATTTTCTGAAATCCAACATAATATTTAGAAGATACATCTTTCATGGTGCAAAAGGCCATACAAATGTTCGCAGGAGATCCCCTGAAGACATCTCAATAATTCAGTTAGTGACTGTTTGACTAAATTTAAATCCAAGGTGCAAAAAAAGGATTTTTAAAATTTGTATTGCTGAGAGGATTTTAAAGTACAGTGACACAAAAAACTAGCCGCAAAAAGTATCATTAAAATTTAATTAAAATAAAATTTTGTTTTGGTAGTAGAAAAATTTATATTAATACACTTTGCTCTGAATTTGGTATTTGTAATTTGATTATATTTGCCTACAAATTATATAACGAACTCTAAAAAAATTAGCTGAAATTTGGGAAAATTTACTTAATTTGAAGTCAAAATGATTGTGGTATGGCGCGAATGCGGTTTTTTTTTACTGAAATCGTGTAAAAGTTTTTTTTAATGTTACGAAATATAAATTTCGACTAAAAACTAGTTCAATGTTTATTCAAAAATTTTTAAAAATTTCGTAGTGGGTGCCATATCCCATCTGTGAAGTAGGTTCATTTCCTTGCTATGTGGTTCTTAATATTGCTGCACATTTTTATTTCTGCTACAACGAAGCTTTTGATGTCATTAGAGCGCTGGAACGAATGCTTATTTACAACATGTATTTGTATTATCTGGAATGAGGGGTAATTGAAACATTTTTATAAAACTTACGTCTTTTGATACCTCTCAACAACCAGTACACATAAATACAAAATGCGAAATTTTTTACTTTAACAAAAATAATTTTTTTAAATAATTAAACAAATTTTTCTCTTTAAATTTTGAAAAATTTCCAAAATGAGAAAATATTGTGAACTTAAAGTGAGAACAACCAATTTTCAAATTTTTATAAACTATTCAGGAGTAACACCCAATTTGCACGGTGATTTTTAGTCATGACTAAATATCATGACATTTTTTTTGGTTGCCGTGCGGAGCAGAGAAGAAAGAGGGGTAGAAAAATAATCACATATTCTGTTTACCATGCATTTTTTTGTATTTCCTTTTACATTTGTTTCGGTTTTTGTTATTATGTTTTATTCTTTTTTTTACTTTCAAAGAAGATTGAGCGATTATACGCTAAAAACTTAACAGTTCAAGATAAATTAAGCATGCTTAAAAATCATAGTATAAATGCAAGATACTTTCAAAGATAAGATGAAAAAATTCATGAATTTTTAATCACCGTGTAAATTGGGTGTAATTCATTTCCTAAATCATTTTTTTACAGCCAAATAAAATAATTTCAGTCGTATGATAAAATGTTCTTAAAATTAGTGTAAAACATTTTTACTTTTAGAAAATACATAGTACATACTAATATATGAATTGAATTAAATATACGAATGTATGTTTCTTTGCAGCATGACGAAAAAAATACTACGGAATTGCAAAAGATGGCAATTGGATTTGGATAAATATGCGGATAAATAAGTTAAATATTTTGAATTTTATTAAATTTAATTTGTGCAGAAAAGTTTATCAAAAATATAATTTGAATTAATTTAATTTAATAAGTTTTTGCATTTTTCTTTTATCTAAGCAAAATGTCAAATTGTTTACATAAAAAGGAAAAAACATTTTCATAATTATTATAATGCGCTCAAATTTCTCAGCGTTTGCAGAGCGTGCTATGTTCATACAATCTTATTGTCAAAGGGAGATTTATGAAGAACATATTATGTTCCTTAGATGATAAATGCAGTATATAGTAGCTGCAATCATTAATCTGAACATGAAATGGTATTTTGCGATTATAATTCCATCTACCACATTTTTTCTTTGAGTGTAATAATTACGTTTATTCATAATAAAAATAAAATGTTGTTGAAAAACTTTTTAATTAAAGAAGATTCCAATAAAAGGACTTATGTTGAAATAAACAGCTTTACGTTCTTAAATATTGAAAGTTTTATTATCAATAGTAGTTTTTATTATCAATAGTAGGATGAATTGGCCAAGACGGTCTTGGCTGCTCCTATTATACGCCCAGATCCCTTTTGTGGAGTTAATTGGTCGACTGCAACGATTCTAATCAAGGCGAATGACATTTTTACCGCAAAGGAAGGAATGCCAGCCAAGTCATTGATTCAGCCATTTTCATATAGGGGCACCCTGTTTTTCAGCAGGAATGACATACGGTTAGTTACTAGTTTTCTTTCTGGTCACTATGGACCATATCAACTTTGGAAAAGTAATCTAGCCAGGTCACCCTTGTGCCGTTTATGCATAGAAGAGGATGATACAACGGCACACATTCTCTGTGAATGTATTGTCTTCAGTAATAGTAAAAGGCGTGTTTTTCACACTGAATTTCTGTATTCGGATAATGTTAGGCGGTCTTCTCTAATCTCTGTGCTAACTTTCATAAGGAGAGTCATGCAGAGCTTAACTTAATTAAGATATCCATGTCACAAACGATCCAAAAGGTGTCGCTGTTCCGGTCCTTGGACCAGATCTTTCCACTTTTCAAATTCAAATTCAATTATCAATAGTTTAAAGACATGAACAGTTTAATGTTTTTAATATTAACTTTTTATTTGGCTTTAACAAAATTTTCTAAATTATATTTAAAATATCTAAATATTAATTAAATTTAGGGATCTTTTTTAGCTATTGAAGAAAATTTTTGGCTTAAATTTAATACATATCTTTGTGTTTTTTTTTTTTTTTGAGTAAGGAAGATAATTGTATTCAAAGACGAAGTAAATATTAAAATGGGACAAAGCACTAATTTTCTTGAACTAGATCAAGGAGAGATTGATATTTAGAATTTTTAACTATTTATGTTTAGTCTCAGTACTTTATACAAGAACATCGATTCCATGCAACAAAGCTGGTCACCCCAAATAAAACACGGCACATTAAAAAAACCGAAACCAACCAAAATATATATACAAAGCTGTTAAAAATTTAAAACAACTACAACAATAACAGGGATAAAGAAATATTGAATACAACAACCATAATTGTGAAGTGTGAATAGTCAATGAGGGAACAATGAGGAAATATAAACAATCAACACCTTCCCCAAAGGAAACATAGGCAAAGAATCAAAAACATCAGCAGCGAAATTGTTACATGATTGTTTGTGTTGAGCTCCAAGGGTAAGTCGAAATACAATTTAGATCTCTTGTTTCGCTTCATTTCGTTTGTAGCATTCTATCACAGTTTTATTTGTTGCAAACAAACAAACACACTCGCATGTATGCACATTTCAAATACGAACATAATGATTTTATTCACCCTCAATTGTTTTAGAAACATCTTAATACTACAAAAAAAAAACAATACATCAACAACAACAACAGCGCTAACAATAAGGACAATAACTAAACTCAATAATAGTCATAATAATAATTTTACAAGCAATCGACAGGATAAGGATTCTTCGGCATTTCTTCTTTACGTTCAATTACAATAGAATTATTTTATTCAAAGTGTCCTGTCTGACAATGAATGCATGCAGTTGCTGACTGTTGTATGTAGAAGCCATCACAACTGGCATGGGTGTAGTGGTGCATACAACCCTCCAAAATCTATGTATAGCAGAGATCACCATCAAATTCTACTCAAGGCAGTGAAGAAAAAAAAAATCGACTGAAATAAAAATCCACTTTAACCATTTATAGTCTTTCATAAATGACAATAATCCATTGGGAATTGATAAAGTGTAGATTTTTTTTATGATTAAGATTGTTATTGTTTTTAGGAAGCTGCATTTTTTTGTAAATTTTTATGGAAACCTTGAATACTCATTGGGGAGTGACTTTTTTATATCTTAATGTAATAAAAGGAAAAAAAATAATAATGTGTGGATGGTAGAAAAAATTATAAAAAAAATGTTAGTGTCAAAGGTGTTGCTTGATAAGAAGAATTGCATAAACTGAATTCGTTCTTGCATTCTATGGAGTTGTGTATTTATTGAATTACTAATCTTTCTTTCGACACATTTCGATTTGCATTCTCTAAGGTGTCATAATGAATGATAAAAACTCCTTTTGGAATTATGGTCATGTCAGCCAAGTAGATTTTATCGTAGAAATATATAATTTAAAAAATAAACACGCTTAAAAAGAAATGTGTTAAAAAAAATGTTTTTTAAGAAGTTTATACACGTTATTAAACCGATATCAGTAAAAACAAATCCTTTTATAAAAATAGTGTGCGGAAAAGATTATTTCTTTTTAAGTCTAGATTTTGGTTTCATAAAATTTTTACAAAATAAGGAATTACCATAAATGAGAAATCTATTACCTACATTCTCATTTTTATCGGGAACACTCCGCCTCCATTAGCAAAATGTATATAACCAATTAACGAAAGATA
This sequence comes from Lypha dubia, assembly GCA_947311025.1. Taxonomy (NCBI): domain Eukaryota; kingdom Metazoa; phylum Arthropoda; class Insecta; order Diptera; family Tachinidae; genus Lypha; species Lypha dubia. Next base: position 97,712,451 of record OX371261.1, read on the forward strand.
GGTTTTTTATTATTTTTTGTTATCTTTAATATTAAATTTATCTGTTGTTGTCTTACGTCTCTCGTGTACGGCAAAAAGAAAGAATATCCCAGCAGAGTATGGCCTCCATAATTTAGAATATTTCGTGCAAGTGAATTTGGGTGCAACACAAATTTTTCAATTTGTTTTATTAAATAATTTTCAAACACAATCTTCACCAACGGAACATAAATCTTTATGAATTCGCAGATTTCTGACATTCTATTTTGTGGCCTTTGAATTTATTCCACATTCGAAGCCAAGGCAGTGCAAAGAAAAAACATGTTGGATACAAAAGTAAGTACAAGTAAGTCACGAAAATTCACATCAAAAAGCACTTAAATAATTAAAATCAAAACATATCCCCAAAAATAAGACACGCCTAAGAGGTCTCTGATTCATTTCAAATATTTACCAAGGCAAATTGGAATTTGGGCGATTGGAATTTGTAAAAAATTTTGCTACGTTTTGGGATATTGGACAGAATTTGCAGCTTGATCCTCATAATTATCCGCCCAAATTTAGACATACGCTTATTGAAAAATCGTTTTATACATTTAAATTGAACTTAATTTTGATTAAAAAATATTTACAAAACACTTGCAATAAGCTTATCAGTGGAAGCCTTAAACTTAGAAAAGTTTTGTGAATACAATGAAAAACAAGCCTATGCGATAATGTTATTTGTCTTTCGTATACAATTATCTAAGAGCACTATTTATAGAATAACTCTACATGCATAATATTTTTGTAAACTTATCAATATAACCATTCTCTCACAAGAATTTTTTTTTAATAAAAAACATAATTTTAGAGTCTTAAGCTAAGATCCTACTATCGGCACAATGTACCGATTTTCGTCGGCTCACTGAAATAAAGTTATAAGTAATGAGCTAAATTTGCCTTATTTGTTAACTAATTGAAATATAAGGACATAATTGCACCACATTGCATTGGTACAAAGCCATATAGACTTATTCCTGAATTCGTTAACAAATAAGGCAAATTTAGCTCATTACTTATAACTTTATTTCAGTGAGCCGACGAAAATCGGTACATTGTGCCGATAGTAGGATCTAAGCTTTAGTTGGTCGGCTTTAAGAAATTCATTGCCCAGACCACTTATGCTCGCTATAAGTCGTTTCCAATCATATTTCTTAAATTGTTATCTAAACTAAATTAATAGCAAAATGTATTGTAAAAAGAAAAGTGTAGTATTTTTAAAGCAGCATTTAAAAACTTGTAAAATATTGTATTTAAAAAAGCTTATATAATAAGTATGCTTACATAAGGCTGTAGCAAATGTATTATCATAAGCCTATTCTACAATACAATTCTGTTGGTTTGCACACATACAGTTATAATACTTTGTTTACACACACACATATTCATTTCAGTACATCAGTGCATAATAAATGGCATCAGTGTTGCAGTTGCTCAACTTACAGTAATATTTTCATGACTTCATTAACAAAACCATCCTTTTCGCATAATAAAATGGTGAAAAGTAAAAATTGAAAGATATTTATAAAAATAAAGAAATTTTATATACGAAAATAAAAATACTCCAGTATGTGATTGATTCATCCATAGAGGAAATTATTGTTGGCCACTTTTCGGAAGTAAAATGATCACATAACTTCCAAACGCACACCCACAACGTAACGAATCCACATTATAAATGACAGTAACTGATTGTGTGTGTATCGGATTTAAGTTTCGTAAAGTTTATCATACCATGCCATTTTCACAGACAACAAACAACAAGAGAGTCATTGTTGTCATCGCCGACGAATGATGTCGACAAAAAATTTTATTCATTGCCAGCGTCATCATTATCATCGTCGTTGTCAAATTTATTTAAATGCTTGATAATGATAATGATGATGATGACGGCCTTCAATGCTGAGTTCCTCAACGAAAATGCAATAATTCACCTTGCACGATAATTTTCAGTGACTTTGATTCATTTTCATTCATGATCCTGTAAAATTTACGTATATTGTTACATAAGATGGAAATGTATGTATGTATATGGCATGTGCATGCAATTCATTGTATTAATGCATTGCATTGTACTCCGTTTTATTGTAAATGGCATGAAAATAATGCAAGTTGTTAGTGTTTATTATGTCAGTTGTTTATCTTGAATTGTAAATATTACAAAATACATTGAATCGTTAAATTACATGGAATTCCATCTGTTTAATATGAGTTGCAATGCTCCAATTACTACATATATAGAGTACATAGTTGCTAAAATAACATTAACTATTTTATTATAATACTGTATCCATACGGTGACCATATTTTTCGACAAAAAAAAAGGACACTCAAATTATATAAAAATAATTGGTATTAACTTAATTACATAGATATATTTTATATCAAAAAAAAATAAACATATAATTCAAACAATGTAATATTAGTGACTAGTAAAATTACCCTGAAGCAATCCTGGGGGCAAGTGTCTCCAAGTCACCACTTTTGTCAACAATATTGGTGACTATTAGGCGACATTGTCAATAAAGCTTCTACAAATTTAAATTTGGCTTTGATGACAAAAAAAATTTGTGGTGGCGAAAGATGGCAGATAATGTGTCGGTTAAGGTGAAAAAATATGCATTTGCATTATCGACATCTGCTTTAGAAAAGCACCAAAAGCGTGGACTATAATTTCTTAATTGAACTAGTGAATCAATGGTTCCAATGTCTACATCTACCTAGTCAATAGTACCAATGTCAGTAGTGGATTTTCAATGACACGCAAATGTTAAATGTCTATAGTAAATAACATTGTCTGGGGTATGATAAGTCACTAGTACTGGTGACAATGTCAGTAGTGAATCAGTACAGTTTCACTATAGACATTTCCTGCAGGGTAGTTACATATGTATGTATGTATTTATTTTAATGTTTAAAACAGAAGTTCATACGTCGTTAAAACAAAAAATTAATTAATTAATCAAAATTAACAAAGAAATTAAATTTAGCCAATAATACAAAAATAACAAAATTCAATAAATAAAAATAACTAAAAACAATAGTTTAAGGCTTATAATCCTAATAGATATATATTTAAGCCTTTATTCATAATAAATATTAATCACTACAAACAGAAAAAATAGTAATGATAAATAATTATACGAAAGTTCATTTTGTTGAACATAGGATAGGGCGTCAACGAATTCTTTCCATCTATTGCGATTTTCGGCAAGTGCCTTGGCTTGGTTCCATGTTATGTTCACTATTTCACATTCACGTTGAGTAGTTCGTTGCCAGGTGTTACGAGGTCGACCGACTCGGCGTTGACCTTGGGGATTCCAGTGTAAGGCAGATCTATCATCTCTTTGTCTCCGAAGTATATGGCCTATCCAGGACCATTTACGTTTGCAAATTTCTGCTGCTACTGGTTGACAATTGGATAGCGTGAGTAGTTGTTCGTTTGTTACCCAGTTGGGCCAAAATATTCCAAGAATTTGCTTTAGACAACGATTAACAAATGTTTGAAGTTTTCTTATTTGTTGTTGTGAAGTACCCCAAGTAGTACAGCCATACAATAATATTGACTTAACACTGCATTGAAATATACGGAGTTTAGTTTTTCTAGAAATATTTTTTGATCTCCATACTTTAAATAGACTATGAAATGCAACTCTAGCTTTATTAATTCTATTATTTATATCATTTTCTGAGCCACCGTCGCTTGTAAGAATGCTTCCGAGGTAGCAGAAGGACTCAACATCTTTGATATTCTCACCATTCAATGTTAAGGGTGTATTTAAAGTGTTACCGATCCTTAGCAGTTTTGTCTTTTTGACATTGATTCTCAAACCAACCGCATTTGCATTTTGTGTGAGAACTTTGTCTTCTATATCAGAAAAACAGTGTGCCATTAAACACAAATCATTGGCATAGTCAATATCATTAAGAAATTCGTTTAAGTTCCAACGGATCCCACGCGGTGAATCTAAATTGGTCTTTTGCATGACACAATCCAGGAGAATTAGAAAAAGAGTTGGCGATAAGACACAGCCTTGCTTAATACCACGGTTTGTTTGGAAAGGTTGGCTATCCTGGCCGTTAAGACGTACAACGCAAGTTGAGTCATTGTAGAGTTCCTTAATAAGATTGATTATCTTTTCAGGGATACCCTTAAGAGCCAGTGCAATCCATAGAGCGTTCCTAGACAGTGTATCGAATGCACGCTCGAAGTCCACAAAAAGAAGATACAATTGTGAATTATGTTCAACAGATTGCTCAATGATGATACGTACTGTGTTAATATGATCCGCACAAGAGCGGTTTGGTCTAAATCCAGCTTGTTCTTTGCGGAGAAGAGGTTCCACCACCGGCATTATTCTACCCAAAATTAAAAGCGACATTACTTTACATATTGCGTTCTGTAGAGTAATACCTCTCCAGTTTTTGCATGACGTTAAGTCACCCTTTTTGGGGACAGTTATCACTACACCTTCCTTCCAAGAACGAGGTATACAATTTGTATCCCATACTTCGCTTATAATTGGGGTTAAGGATTTGGCAAATGTTGTTGCACCATATTTTAGGAGTTCACCTGGGATGTCGTCACTACCGGAAGCTTTTTGGTTCTTCAGATTCTCGAGGGTTTTTTGTACTTCATGTAAGGTTGGTGATGACGTTGATATTAGCCGGTTTGGATTGCGGCGTGCTTCTGACAAAGGGGAAGAAGTTTCTACATCATTTGCGAGTTCTGTTGAGAAATAATCCCGCCATCTTTCGAGCTGTTGGTCAATGATACTTAGATCGTTACCGTTTTAATCCTTTATTGATGACGTTGACCGCTGAGCTGTTTTATGCCAGAATAGACATCCCGTAGATTGCCAGTATTTGCAGCTTTTTCCATATCTGAAGCAATATTATTATAGTAAGCTTTACAGTCTGCTCTTAACATTGATTCTACACTACGTGCAGCCTGTTCATAGTCCTGTCTAATTCTAATAGATAATTATCTATTATTGATATTTTTCTGAAGAATGTATTTTTTTTTTATATCAATGTTATTTGATAAAAATTTGACACATTGAACATACACTTTTCAATACCTCGACTATACCAGAACACACTGCAGTAAAATATCTACGCGTTCATCTTGATCATGGTTTAACGTGGAAATTTCATATAGACGCCAAGTTGACACAAATGAAATTAAAAACAGCCCAAATGAATTGGCTTATTGGAAGGAATCGGATGCTTCTATTATACAATGCGATCCTAAAACCGATATGGGCCAATGGAATCCAGTTATGGGGTACTGCCTCAGCAACGAGTGTAGAAAAAAATCAAAGGCGACAAAACAAAATTCTACGTACAATTACTGCAGCCCCCTGGTATATCCGAAATCAGCGAATTCACAAAGATCTTTATGTTCCGTTGGTGAAGACAGTATTTTCAAAACACGCAAAAAAAAAAATATTGAAAAACTAGAATTGCACCCAAATCCACTTGCGCGCAATATTCTAAATTATAGAGGCCACACACGGTTGAGAAGGAGGGATACTCTTTCTCGCAGCTGTACACGAGAGATGTAAAGCAACAAAAATCAACAGTTGGAATTAAAAATTTTGTTTAGTATTGGCTAAACATGTATTTAACATTTTTAGATTAAGATTTGAATAACTTATTGATGTTTCAATTTATAATTGAAGATTCAATAAATAATAAAACTACCAAAAAAAAAATATTGTATTGAGTTTAAAATTTCGGTATTTTGAGAAAATAAAACTTTTAATTTTGGAAACTTAAGAAGAACATTAGCCATCAAAAAGAAAGGACAAAAAAAGACAATTCAATTTAAAAAAGGATAATTTATTTTGTTTAAATTTTAAAGGACTTTGTGTCAAAAACGAGGACTGTCCTTTTTAACAAGGATGGATGGTCACCGTATGTATCCAGCACTGTAAACAAATGCATTTATCAATTTCAATGATTAAAACTTTTTCAGGATTAAGCAATTTTTAAATTTATTGATTATTTTGATTTTTATAATTTTTATAGTTCAATGTCAGCCGATTAAGATCTCTATGTATCGCACTAATGTAGCTAATAAATCAGTGAACGTTTAAGAGCTGGATTTATTAACCGAAACTTGAGCAGAAATTTTGTTTAAACTTAAAATCAAGATATCAATGCCCCATATATTATGCCTAGTTGAAGAATACTTCTGCTCCTGATAGGAACGATATACATATCGCTCTTCATCAACAAGAGGTTATTAACTCAAAATTAACAATTATGCGTCAGCACTACGGCAAATGACTAAAAATAGCTAATAGTTTTTAAATTCCTGTAAAGGGTGGAACAGTTGACTTGCCAGATGGCCTTGCATGAGATTGATTGTCAAGATATTTTGATGGCTGTCAAGTTTCAAGTACAAGCAATATTTTTCAAGCTGAAATTGAATATTTTCAACAATAGAATTTTTCAATTTGTTACATAGCAAAAATCTCTATTTCTATAGCAGTAAAGATAAATTGATGGCAACATACTTGTGCCAACACACTTAATTTATATCACCACTGGTAATTTGTGTCAACACACATAAACTGACAGCAAATTTTAGTGAACAAAATTTTAAGCATTTGTGTAAAAATATTGTTCAACAAAACATTTCATTTTCTTTTCTTTAACAAATTTATAATAATACGCACTTTTAGCTTTTAAGCAAAGATTAAAATTTGTCAAGTTTTGTTTTTAAAATCAAGCTTATTTTCATTGAATGCCAAGTTATTGCACATATTGAATCTGACAACCCACTGTGTCTAAAGTATATTTTTCCTGTCGAAATTAGCTCTTATAAAAATTAATGAGTTTAATTACTACCGAAGGCGCTGCAAAAAGAATTAAAACTTCTACAATTTTACCATCACTATATACAAAAATATTTGTATCTGCTATCGAATAGTTTTGGATTGCTGTTGCATATTAGTAACAGTGGGCTGCAACCACAATATATTTTCTTTAATTTTTCATAACCAAAACTTAATAAAAATTTTATTTTATTGTCAGAAATATAACAGAAAACTATTTTTTCAATTAGGAATATTTCACGCACAACAAAAATTGCAAACTAATAAATAAGAAAACAAAGAAAGGCATAGACAAAAACAATTTCTTTAGAAGTAAATGAATTATTTTTAACTTTATTTTGAAGTTAAAATATTTGGGGTGTTCACACTGTTGTCATATCAGTCATATTGTCATAATGTCTTATTATTTCACAATAGTTTAAAAAAATTGTTGTTGTGCTTCAAGCAAATAAGTCATATATTAATAAGACATTTTGAGGTATGTTTATGGTTTGTCATAAAATAACAGTAAAATCTTAGTCGAGCAGCTGCAACTCTGTATTCGAGCCGGCGATAATTTTTACAAGCCGCCGCTACTTTTATATAACACAAGAATGAAAACAAGGCAAATTTATATGCACGACCAAGGCGAATAAGGTTAATGCAGTGGCGAATTCACGCGAATTTATACATTGGGGACTGTGCACATATTAAGTAACGCTCTTTTCAGAGGTTTTATACCCCGCCCCCTCCCCCCCCCCCCCCTTCATAACTCTTTTTATAAATTTTTCAATGCAAAATTTCCAATCCGTAACAAATCTTTAACCCCCCTCCCCCTGGAGCGTTACGTAATATGTGCACAGCCCCTTGGGCAGTGTGAATAACATGGTAGTTTGTACTACATAGTACTAAGTACTATGTATAGTACTAAGTACTAGCACTAGCTTTAACTTTTCAGTACTAGCTATGTTTTTTTTTTTTTTTTTTTTTTTTTTTTTTTTTTTTATTTATTTATTTTATTTCATTATAATACATAGCATTTACAAATAAAAAATAAAAAAAAATTAAAAATGAAATAATAATAAAAAATTAAATAATAATAAATTAGATAATAATAAAATTAACAATAAAATAAAATTAACAATAAAATTTGCAATAAGAATTAAGTTATATAATGTTGCTTAATACTAATCTGCGAAGCCTTGAGGCTTGTCTGCAGAAGTGCATATATTTACATTCATTATATTATTATTATTCATTGCGAACTTATAAAATGTCTTTTTATCATTTTTTTCTTTTATTTACATTGGTTTCTTTATTGATATCTATTGGTAGCGTATTCATTATTGTTGGCAAGGAAACGTTTAAGGTGCTTTTTCCGTAGTTGTTTTTATATTTTGGTACTTTGAATCTGCCTGCAGATCGACACCTTGTGTTGTGTGTGTGATCAATTACATGCAAGAAGCGAGGATCATTAAAAAATTCATTAACTAAAGTTGTGTAGTATATACCTTTAACATCGAGTACATTTAGGCTTTTAGCTAGGTTATCGTTTGCTTTATAGGTGCTTGTTGTACTGTTACTGTTGTTGTTGTTGTTGTTGTTGTTGTTTATGATGTTATTATTTGTATTATCTCTAGAATTCGTGTTACTGCTGTATGTGTTATTGTTGTTTATGCTGCCTATATTAATGTTGTAGTTTTGGTTATGTCTTAGAATTTTCAGTAACCTATTTTGTGTATTTTGTAATTGTCTTACATATGTTGCATTTCCCCACCCTGTTATGCCATGTCTTAGATAGGATTCGGCCAGAGAGTAATATGCTTGTCTTAGCACTACAGTGGATGTACAATTACTTAAATGGAAAAGCATGAAAGCTGATGTACGGAGTTTTTTTTGAATGTGCGTTATGTGACTTTTCCACTTAAAATTCTCGTCAATGAAAACACCCAGATACTTGTATGTATTAACCATGTCTATGTAAAGGTTGCAGCTATCGTTTGGGTCAATGTTGTTGTTTTTGTTGTTTTTATGTAAGCAATCGATATCATGGAATTTTATTTTAATATTTGTGTGTAAAATATGTCGTGGTTTGATGTGCATGAGTTTAGTTTTCGTAGCATTTATGACAAGACCATTATCGTGGCACCATTTCGAGACATTGTCTAGTTGACTTTGTAAGATTCTACTAGCAGTGTTAACATTTTTGTGTGATACAATGATTGCAGTATCATCTGCATAGGCAAAGGTGGTGCAGTTTTTTAATTGATTGATCATATCATTTGCATATACGATATATAATAGAGGACCCAGTTTTGAACCTTGAGGTACTCCATGAGTTGTTGCTATTTCTTCGCTAAGGTTGCTATTTATTTTAACTCTATATCTTCTGAAACTCAAGTAGTTCTTAAACCAATTCAAACAGTTTCCTCTTATTCCATTTCTTTCTAGTATAGTTATTAGTTTGTCATGTGATAGAGTGTCGAATGCTTTGCTAAAATCGATAAATAGCGCTAAACAGTGCTGGTTATTGCTTAAGCAATCGTTAATGTATGTTGCAAAGTTTCCAAGTAGCATATTTATATTTTTTTTCTTTTGAAAACCAAATTGGTTTTTGTTTATAATTTTATATTTTTCAAGAAATTCGGTGAGCCTTCTGACAACTATTTCTTCAATAATTTTCTCTATAGCTGGTAAAATGGATATGGGCCTGTAGTTATTATAGTCTGATTTGGAGCCCTGTTTGTATATTGGTCGTATAAGTGACACTTTAAGAGTATCTGGTATATTTGCGTTATTTAAGCAGGAATTAATGAGCGCTGTCAGAACCGGTGTAACAAAGCTGGCGCCACTTTTTAGGTCTTTTGGTCTAATTCCGTCGATACCTGCACTCTTTTTAATATTAAGGTGGTTTAGTATATTATAAACTTCTTCTTCGCTTGTGGGACTGAGATACATCGATGTACTTACTGTTGTAGTTATGCTGTTTAGTGTATTGATACTGCAACTATGCAATATTTTCTGTACATTTTCATTGAAGCTGGTGGCAAAATTATCTAATATAGCTTTTAAATTAATATGTTTAAAGTTTTGCAGAATTGTATTGTCTAAATTATTTGTTTTTTTGCCGACTATTTCGTTTATTAGTTGCCAAGTAATACGCATATTGTTTCTATTTTCTATAAATTTATGTTTATAATAATTATTTTTAGCATTATATATTTTCTTATTCAACAAATTTCTAAACTTTTTGTAATTCATTTCAAATGTTTTATTTTTTGGGTTATTTTTCCAAATTTTATAAAGTTTATCCCTGATTGTACATTCTTTAATAATTATCTCACTTATCCACGGATTATTAGATCTCGATTTGTTTTGAATTATATTTCTTGTTGAGTTTTTGTATATTTCGCTGAATTTTTCATGAATTTTATTATATATGTCGTTTGGGCTATCATTTTGACGACTGAGGTCATTCCATTTTATACTTCTTATCATATGATTTACCTTATTGTTAGCAATTATTTTTGTACCCTGATGGTCGTCGTATTTCTTACTCTGAATTTCTTTATAAGCAGAGTAGAAAAGAGAGTAGTGATCTGTTGCGGTTGTTGTTATTATTGCTGCGTAGGTTTGTGTGTTTGTTTGATTGCATTTAACAAAGAGATGATCAATGCATGTGTTTGTATTTTTATTCAAATCAATTCTTGTGCTTTCAGTTATCATACAATGTAAACCATTCGATGAGAACATTTCTAAGTACTTTGTTGTTGTTAAATTTAATTTTTGAATATCAATATTCATGTCTCCAACAACGATCATTTCTTGTTTCTTCTTTGTTTTGCTTATTATTTCGTCCAGTTCAGCTATAAAATTGTTTACATTAAGGGAAGGTGGTCGGTAAATTGGGAGAATGGTAAAAGTTGTGTTGTTTATATTTACTTCTAGTTGAATTGACTCAAACGAGATTGTATTCATGGTTATTTCAGCAATATTTATGTTCTGTTTGGTGTAAACAGCAATACCACCACCCCTTTTATCTTTTCTATTATGGAAAAAAGAGTTAAAACCGTTGATATTATAGAGGTCGTTTTCATCGTCGGTTATGTTTGTTTCAACAAGAATAATAATTTTAATTTCATTTAATACGTTTTGTACATCAACTAAAAAGGTTACAAAATTTTTGCGAAGCGATCTAATGTTCATAAAGATTAACGAAAGGGGATAACTTACTAAAGTTTTATTTATTTCACTAAAGTTTTTCAAAGTTTGTTTATTTGTGCTATTCATTTTATGATTATCGAGAGAAAGGTTCACAAATGGGTATTTTAAATAATAAAAATAATTGACATTGTTGTATTAAAAAAGTGATATTGTTGTATTTATTAATTCAATATCTGATGTATTGTTGATGATGATGGCTGGAGAGTTTTCCATTTTACGTACAAAGATGTTTCCATTCTTGATCCAAACATTCCACTTACATTCCTTAGCTCTACTTTTTGCTAACCATAGGAGCCGTCGATTGTATGCAGTCAGCTCGTCATTTATGTAAACGTAGACTTTATTTTTATTAGTTGTTGTTTTATTTTCTACATCATCGTTTAGTACATCAGCATCGATTCTATGACCTTTAGCTTTATCCATTATTTCTTTTTTCTTATGGAGAGATGAGAATTCAATTATAATTTTGTTTTTATTTTTTAATCTGTAGGCATCGCTAATATCAGCTAAATCAATGTCAACAGTTAAAGAAGAGGCAACTTTTCTCACAACCTCCAGTGCACTCAAATTTTGTTTTTGTACATTATTTATTTCAATGTTTTTGTTGATGGCTCTTTGCTCTAATTTGTTCATTCGTGTTTCCATTTCTCCAATTTGTTTGGCGTTTTGCTTGTTTTTGTCGAAGAGTTCACTGACCTGTCCAGCTAATTTGGAAATCGTTGTTGTTAATTGTGACATAGCATTCTGTATTTCATCTCTTATTTGTATATTTATTGTGTGTATATTGAGAGTAAGTTGCTTTACCGATGTTTTTATTTCATTTACATCTGATTGCACTGTGCTTAATTTAGAATTGAGCGAGTCTAGAGAAAGTGAGTCTTTAGAACTCTTAACATTATCCTCATTGGTAGAGCTATAATCTTCCTCATCACGATGTTGTTTTTGTTGGTTGGTATCATCATATGCAATATTTGGTATTGTAGATTTATTTTTTCGGCATTTTTGGCATTTCCACTCAAGTTTTCTATCAGCATGCATACCATCATAAGTCCTTTTGGAGACGGTGGTGCAAGGGGCGTAATGGTAACATGCTTTACAATTGAGACACTTTACAAAATCACCAGAAGTTGGGAGAGGGTTCTTGCATTGGTCGCATACATTACTCATTTTGTTGGTTTTTATTTTTCTCTTGAGATAATGTATTTATTTATTTAATTAATCGGTAGTTGTATTATTAAGTTTTAAATATTTTGTTTTTAAGAAAATCTAATATATTTTTTATGTTTTTTTATCACCCTTTAAAGGAGAAATATTTAATTTATTTTTTGAATATTTTAATAGATTCTTTCACTTGTAGTTTCGTATATGTATATTAACTGTTTTTGGGAGCACAAATTTAGACACGTCCGTTCGCAACGACAATTATGTACAAAATTATGTACAAAAAATAAACCACAAAAAGTGTGAATAAATCTTTGCTAGTACATACTACGTAGCTAGTACTGAAAAGTGATAGCTAGTACTGGAAAATTAAAAGATATGCGGCCGAAAAATCAGCTGATAGAAACTGATCAGCTGATAGAAACGGGAGTTGCCTCTGTTTAAAACAAAAGCTATTTTTCTTATAAGTTCTATGCAAAACTTGTGGTAAAACATTTTGGCAACACTAAGTTTGTTTTGATTATTTATTATCACGATGGGCGACAAAAATATCGCGAAATTTTTTGATATGCTCCAAAAGCATAAAATTATATATAAAAATTCGCAAGTGCCGTCAGTGAGAGTGGCAAAAAATAATGCCTTGTTTTCACTCCATGAAGAGTATTTGGCCAGGAAATTACAATTGGTCAATTGAGAAAACAAATTCAAAACATGAAGAATGATCATACTTAATTAATGCAGTCATTATATTTAAATAACAACAAACGAAAATGCGCTTTTTGACAAATAAACCAACAATAAACTTATTTCCAGCACCTCAATGACATGCTTACAAAAATTCAAGTTAAAACTAGTAATTTTTAGTACTTACTAGTTTTTATTCACACATATTTGCAGCAAACGCTGGAAAAACTAGCTTGTGTTAGACTGCAAAAAGCATTTTAATGTAATTTTCGTGCAAAAGGCAAATTCATTACGACTACAATAATTCAACAACAAAGCAAATAACAGGCATTTTGTTTGTGTAAACGGCGATTTCATTACCTACGCTGTCAAAATTCTCCATGCATGAAAAATTACATTAAAATGGCGCAAGAAAATAAGTAAAAAATTTGACAGTGTAGGTAATGTATAAATTTGCGTGAATTCGCCACTGCATCCAATTAATTCTCCTTGAATAAAAATAAGTGTTTGTGTAACTGATCTGCCTGGCAGCTTGTTAACGTTTTTCCACTTGCCGCCGTCCAAAAAAATAGTTCAGCTCATGTTAGCGGCAACAGCTGTTACTGATTATTATTTCGTATAGATAAAAAAAATTTAAAATTTTAATTGATAATGGACATTTTAGAAAATTTACAGGAAATTTATTGTTTTCTTTATTAACAATTAAAAACATTTACATTTAAGCCAAAATGCAAACGTATGCGCAATAATCCGACTAAAAATGGAGTGTTGTTAAATGTTTATCAGCTGGCACAATTATGACATACTCGTAGCACACTTATTTATGACGGGGTGTTCACACTTATGACTACAGTGTGAATACCCCAATTTTAATAATGATGAGTTTTAAAACACATTAAGATATTCAGTGTTGCGAAAGTGCAAAGTGAAAATGCAAAATGTCGCAGTTTTTTTTATGAAATCCAACAATAAGACGCACAGTTACCGTTCGATTTAATGAAAAAGCTACAATATTTTGCATGTACACTTTCACAAGACCATTTGCAGCAAACACTGAATAACGCCATTGTATTTCTCATTTTTCGTTTCAGAACTTAATTTGTTTACAAGTTTTCTATGTCCAATTGAAACTCTTGATGACTGAAATAAGAAATTAAATTTGAATTACATATAAATTTACCAGTTTATTCGTACTAGTTTTCATAGATGAAATTCATAATAATAATGAAAAATAAAATATATTTATTTTACAAATAAGTTATTTAAATCTCTGGCTAAAACAAAGTGTGCTAAGAAAGCACAAACATGACTTGTATGTGTAAAAGGTAACAACCACCTCCACAATATTAAACAACAACAACCAAAAACCCCAAAATATTTCACACACACAAATCCTAAAATCAAAATTTTACGACAAAAGTAGGATTAGTATTGTCTAATACCCCTCTGAGTGCTCAAATATCAAATAAAGGATGAATTAGAAAAGGTTACTACGAACATACATAAATACATATGTATGTACATATGAACGAGTATGTATGTATGAATAACAATCCAAATTTGAGCAACAACAATAGTAAGTAGCACACAAACAACATGCAATAGGCAGTAAACCAAACATCCTTAAAAATCTCCTGAGTCATTTTGTTAAGGGCAGAATTATTGTAAATGATTTTTTTTTTCTTTAGCTCTCATCTCAAAGTCATTAAATTTAAGATTAAACTGCATTTTCTTTAAGGCTACAAAGTGTAGTACGCCAAACAACATTAACATTGAACTACAAATTTAAGTTGTTGTTATTGTTGTTAATGCAAATGCCAACCCCATCAGCTCTTTTACCCAGCCAAGGACTTGTGTACACAATTCCTTAATGCAATATTACTATTTTACTTTTTTCTTTCCTTTTTTGAAATGTTCTTGATTCCTCTCCCATCCTTTAAGCAATTTTTCATTTTTGTCTCTTCGAAGGATGTGACTTAATATAAGAATTTTATTCTAAGAACAACACAGAAGCAAACAGCAGTAAGAAATGGGAAAAACCTAATGAGATTTATGAGTCGACATTAATTCAATTCTAATCCCAAAGTAGAAATTTCCTTTTCTTTAATATAATTTTGCCTTAGAATGCCTGCTTAATTATAGTCCAGGTCGTGTTTCACCCTCCCATACTAAATACTACACCCATATTTGTTCTTTCTTTCTTTCAGCCCGAGTGCAATCCTTAATTAATTGCGCAAAAAGCAATTTATGTCTTCACATTTTGCAAAATTTATTATAATCAACAAATTCTATTATTAAAACGGAGAATAGAATGCCACCGCAGAAACGTCGTCGATTCATTTAATGAACATATTTTGCATCAAGTGTTTTTCTTGCTGTTGGCATTATTATATTGTTGTTTTAGGTCGAAATATACAACATACAACATACATCATTTACCAGGTTTAAAGATGTAAAATACTTAAATAGTTAAGAGAATAGACAATGTTACAATAATAGATTAGAGAAACTAATAATCTTTTTTTAATCATAAAAGTAACAGACATTAATTTTGGAATATTAAAATGGAAAGTGTTGCACTATTATAGGAGTAATGAAGTTTCAGTTGTTTACTAAGATCTTAAGCACACTAAAAAGAAATAATCTCAATATTATAATTGTGTGAACTTCTGCCGTGGTGCATTTTAACTTTTATTTATTTGACATTTGTTCAAAATTTTGTGGCAAGTTATGCAATCAATATATTCTATTTATGTTTATTTAAAAAAACATTTTTGTACACGAAAACGAATTCAGCAAAGTACGACTATGAATCAGTTTACATACGAGGGTGGTAAAGTACGACTATGAATCAGTTTACATACATACGAGTATAGTGAAAAGTCCCATAACCGGACACTTACCGTGGTTGTACATTTGTCCGGTTATTAGATGTGTCCGCTTATGATTGGGGAACTCATTCTTCTCCATTTAATTTTAATTATGTAGAAAATTTAGCAATTCTTACTTGGCAGTTCATGTATGAGTAGATTAGTTTTGAAACATTTCAAGCATGGTAAAGATCTACCGATGAGTTGGTATTTAGCTACCAATGAAATGCATATGGATTAGCTAACCCATACCCTACGTGCCATCTACTTGAACTTGACATAAACATAGCGTCGGCAGAGGATAGGTAATAATATGTCCATCTTCTAGAATGTGGCGAATACTTACAGATGTTAATGCGCTGACTAATCATAATTTTTAGTTTGTCAAAGCGTTCACACAGTTACAGTTTTTCGATTTGATGGTTTCTTTTGTGTCTTTTTCAAGTGATAATTGTATTTAAAAGCGTGTTTTATGGTGTTTGTTGCAAAACAATATTTGATTAAAAAAGATGCTGGCATAACCTAACAAAAGAAAATGTCAAACAGAAAAATACATTGAATGGCCAACCTCATGCCGAACATTGTTACTCAGCCATATGTTCGGGCATTGATGTCAGAGCATGGATGAAACATGGACATGAGCGGTCTACATTAGCCATATGCGATTTCTGACATCATGCTCATATCAAGTTTATGTCTAATCGAGACTCCTAGATAACAAATTAAAATTTTCTAAAAACATAAATTCTTGAGTATTTGCTCGAATAAAATGTTATATTTTTTAACTACCTGTTCGCCGATATCGATATCGAATTTCTTTCTTTCGAACAATTAAAATTTTTAAATTTGTTTTTGTTTCAAATGTAATTGATCGAAAGAAATAAGTTCGTCGATATCGGCGAACAGGCACTAAAAGTTTATTTGATTAAAATTCATTAAAGCACTGTGGTTGAAAAAATACGTTTAAATATTGTTAATTTGTTGAAATTCAGTTTAACCTCTTCTCTAGCAAAATGCTTCAAGCGGGCAATTTATTTTAGGGCTTCATCATAGGTATTTATGGAATCGGTATTTCGGTCATCTTTAGTGTAGATGTTTTATCTATTTTTAAAAATTCGTCATATTTATTCGATTGAACGAAGAGTTATTTTTAGTTATTTCCCTACATCTGATACTGAAGTTGCAGTATTGTAGTGTGCTCTAATAAATACAAAGTCTCTGAAATTTTGGATTATACCCCGGTCAAGAGGATGTCAAAGTAAAATTATATTTGCAGGCAAAAAAATGTGTATATATTTTTTATATTTAATTCCCTTAATGCTGTGTTTCAGCTCTTGTGATTTTTTTCATGATCCATTTGTTGTTGTACAGTACAACCTCCCTAATCCGGACAGATATAGTTTCAGCTATTGTGCGGATTAGCGGATCGTCCGCTCTACAGTTACAAAAAATTTTTAAACGCATATTTGTTTTTATTACCGAACAGAAATATAAGTATGTACACATAAGAATTTATTTACATTTAATTAATTTACAAAAAATATAAAGAAAAATTCTAAAAGTGACCAAAAATATTAATTTTGCAAAATAAGAATTTATTTGTTTGTCTCTGAATTTTAAAATGACTCAATTGTTATTTTGATTAATTGATAAATTTTATTTGTGTGTTTTTTAAATACTTTCAAAATCATAATTTAAAACAATTTTATAGATTCCATAAACTGTTCGAAACATTTAAATGACCGGATCACTGTATAGTCCGCATTAGCGAGGGTCCGGATTAGGGAGGTTGTATTGTATTTCAATATGTGGTGATGATTTATACATCTAGATGATTTTTTTTTATTGCAATGTTTTGCGTTTTTATCTACTTTTTTTCGTTTTGGCATGTTTAAGTACATTTTTAAGTTTTCAAACAATAACTGGATGAAATTTTGATAAAATAAAATTTAGGACTTTCATTATATTATAAAATACCCTTTACTGTGCATATACATAATCATATTTTTATACTTAACACAAAATATTAAATAGTTAATGACCATTCCTTTCTGAACAATTTCAATACTGAAATTTTTACTCATAAAAAATGCCAATTAATTCAATATTTTTTTTTTCAATACTTATCTACTATTTTTGTAATGTAATGTTTGTGCAATTAACCGATCAGATCACTTTCAAAAGCTTTGAACGAAAAAATTATTTTTAAATTATTACCGTATCAAACAACAATAGTGACAAACACCAAATAACCGCATTGATTTATGATGGGAGAGTTAAAGCAAATTTTTATGTAAACTTCACTGATAAACAGCAGGTATTAAATAAACGTAAATAATACTGATTAAACTGACAGCCGCTATTCTTGTCGGTATAAACTACGCTAAATAGTATTTCCTGCAAAAATAATTTCTGTTTTAATTTAAGGACCTCTTAGAAGGAAAGAAAACTTGTACTGAAGTTTTGTTTTGTATTTGCTTTGAGTACGAGTTGTACTTTCAACTTTGAGTACCAATATAAGTAATACATATATTCAATCTAAACACAGAATTACACCAATCCTGGAGTTTATTAATATGACTATAAAATTCCTAAATCAAGTACATAAATTTCTTTGCCTTAATAATGGAATGTGCGTTTGCTTGGCTGATGCTGATATGAAGTGTTTATAAACTGCAACTGTTCAATACCAGCAAAATGATCAGCGATAATTAGGCATTTTTAAAATTTAAAGCAACAAAAGAAAAAATTTAATTATCTCATATGGAATAACTGCTTAATTTAACTTATAACATATTTTATTTCAAACTGATTACCTACCTTTATCATAGCTGGCAATTTCAATACTTTTCATTTGTGTACTTGTAAAAGATTATCTTTTAGGCCCAATTTAGACAAGCAAAGTTTACATTGACAAAGTTTTTTAAATTTTCTTTTAAATTTTGTTTGGTATTGAGACACAAAAAGTTTTGTTTTAAAAAACTTTTCTGACAAAGAGAAACAAAAGCGAAACTTTGCGAGTACTTCAAAGTCTGTAATCTCCGTTACTTTCTTTCCCCCTACCCCCAATAAACTAAAGACTTTGCAAAGTAAACTTTGCGTTTCTAAATACAGTCTTAGGAAAAGTTATAGATAATTTATCACAGAGTTGCAGAGCCATGTGAACCTTTATGAATGATTTTCTAGAAAACTGCAAAATATGGCTTAAGTACTTTTTCGTCATTGCATCAGATTTATTGGACTTGATATTTATGTATGTATTTCTGTCGATTAGCCGAAGAAATTAAATATCCGATATTTATACCACAAATGGCAGTGATACTATTTTTTACATAAAAACTTTACGTATTTTGATCTTCATAAAAAAATTAATTTAAAATACGAGTTTATCATTAACATTTTGGATAAAATAAGTACAACTTTATACTCCATCAAGCACAATTAATAAGATATTAAATATATTTCCTGGTCTGATAATTTCCATAATATTATGTATCAAATCCAACGTGTTCTTGCCCAAAATATCTCAAATCTGTCAAAAAACCCTGCCGCTTGTAGAGTACAAAACTCGTGCTGTTTCAAGTGGGAGAAAAATATACAAAAAATCACAAATTAAGAAGAAAACAACAATAAAATAAAATTGTTTAAAACAAACGTAGATTATCATGTCTGATTAAAGACAATTACTTTGTCCGGTTACAAAAATATCAAACAACAAAAATAACTTCATTATATCATGTACATAAACTCTGTATCAGGGCAGGCGATCAAAACAACAACAACAGCAAAAATCCCACCACAGAAACTTTATCTTTAACTTGCTTCAAACGTTTCGTCGGATAAACTTTTTTTTATTTATTTTCGTTCTTTTTTTCTCTTATGTATATTTGCTATTTTGTATATAATGAACAATAATTAACAATTAAAATCAGCTTTGATTTGAGTTGAAAAAGAGTTCTCTACAACAATGGATATTTTATACACATATGGATTAGAAAAGCAGTCGAAAGGTCGAAATGCATTCTGCTGAAGCTTGGCTAACTGCTTAACGGAAGGAGGAGAGGGAGAAGTGTTTATAGACATTTGACATTTCCTTAAAAGTGACAGGTATAATTTTTGCAATGTAGGAATTTTCTCTGTTATGATATTCAGTAAAGTAGCGAACACGGGTCTCGAGAACATGTCTCTTCATTTCATTAAAGTCCAGTCTATTGTATAAATTATAACGATAGCACAGCAAAACACATTCCTAATGAGACCAATAAGTTTCTTTACCTTTCCTTGTATGTGATCAAGAAACTTTTAAATAGGTTCTGAAGAACTGCCCTACACGTTCCCCGGGAAGCACGTTTTTATATCCTTTCTGGGAAAAACAGTAATTGGCTTTCCAGGCAATTTCTTTGGCCAATTACCATTAAAACTTATGTGTTACTACCTAATCTCTGAAAAAAGTGAATATTTCTCCTAAAAATCTATTGATTCCTAAGCCACCTCACCAACCTTGTGATAATCTGGAATGAACAATAGGGTATAATTTTAATATTTAAAGTGGACATGGATGGCACTTCCTATATGGAGGAAATTTTCATTAAAATCAATTTAAGAATTGAGCAAGTGTGATATTTTTAAAACTAACACCAGACGACCGACACTTTTACAGGTTGTTTAGATGGAATAATATCAAATTATCAGAAGAGCATACTTTACATGAGAACAATACGATACACGTCTTAGAAGTGACCCTTCTAGAATTGGTGCATCGAGATGTACAGACACATTTCATCAATATGATGCACGTTTGGAAAGTCAGCGTTCTAGAACATCCACCTTAAGAACAAATAAGGAATTAGAAGAACGAAAAGGAAACGTCACGAATTGTTGTGATATTGGATCGAGGAAATTCAGCGTTTTTGAACGTTCACATTAATAAGAAATTAAGCATCACAAGATTCTGATAGACGTCTCAGAAGTGGCCCTTCTACTTTTATATATTAACTAGCTGATCCCGGTGTACTTCGCTACCCCGCTCGTTATAAAATAAAATTAAAAGTATTTATATATCCTATTGTGACGATCGGTCCAGTAGTTAAGACTATATTACGATTTTTAATTTTCCTAAAAAGGAGCGTGGTCCCATCCACTTTTCTCCCGGTACGTATTCCAAATTATGCCAATACCATATGTACCAAATATCATCGACGTAGGTCGAAAAATGCCCAAAATATGGCGATTTAAATTTTTGGGTTATATGGGTGGTGCCAAGCCTCTTTGTCCAATCCCGCCCATATTTGCAGCAGCACTAAAAAAATGCACACCAAACCGACGTACCAAATTTTGTTCAAATACCGTTATCAGGAGCAGAAATAATATACTTATTTTTAATTTGTGGTTTGTATGAGAGGTACCACGCCCCTTTGTCCAATTGGACCGAATTGTAAATCTAAACCACCCGGGGCGCCACCCAAACGCATACAAAAAAATTTATGCAAATCGGTCCAGCCGTTTAGGAGGAGTTCAGTTACAACGCACGTACAGTAGAATTATATATACAATTGGAAAAAGTGGGCTTACTGAAGCGACTATAACTCATAAACCAATCCACACACAAAAACCGTATATACATAAAAACCTTGGTATTGACGTCACCTTTCATGAGAAGTTTACAGAATTGAAATCGGTTCAGGCATTACAGAGAACATCAATGCCAAACACAATGCTCTACATTTTTATATATATAGATGTTAGAGAAATATTGTTCCTACATTTGGTCACCTTACGATGTGATGCGAGAGGCTTAGTCTATCTCTTTGGAGATGGGTGTGCCGGCGGCCATTGTTCTAACATCGACAGTGGCATGACTCCGCTACCGAATATTATTGAGGTCTCCTATCATAGTACACGATAATTGTACTTGCTATTAAAATCGCTGTGCGAAGTATTGGCTAAATGGCTGAATCTCGACCAGTGCTATTGGGTGGTTGGACTTCGGATAACTAACGTAATGTTGCTAAACTACAGAAGTTCAAGCACTTACGGAAGGTGTTTACGCATGGTGGGCGTTCCACGCATAGGAAATTGCCACCTGATGTGTTCTTTGCAAATCACAACACTGGTGTGTCTTTGGGGTGCGCCGAATTAGTGGTGAACACACAATATCAATGGGGCTTAAAAGCATCGTCAGTTTAAGCCTAAAGGCTGGCACTGACGATAACCATGATAATACAACAAGTTCTTCCCAGTATTCGAAAGTAAAACACTAAATAAATGGTATCTAAACAACCAAACCTTAGTTACAACTGGAAAAAATGGATCAAAAAAATTTTATTTTTCAGAAACTTTAGAGCTCATTTAAGTGTTAGTGATTGCAATACAATATAATATTATCTATAGAAGATTATGATAGTTAAGCTATTGCATAGCTTCAATCACGGGCTTTGAGGCGACCGAATCAAGAAATTTTGAAACGTTTGTTTCGTAAGTCTTTTGTTTTTGAAACGAAAAAACCTGTCACTAAGTTTGTTTCTTAAGTGTTTTGTTTTTGAAACGAAAAAACCTGACACTAAAGCTAAGATCCCACTATCGGCGCAATGCACCAATTTTCGTCGCAATTCATGCGCCGATAGTGTGACCGCACACAATTTTTCAAAATGCGACAATCTGCGCCGAAATTGTGCTGAGTATGGACAATCAAAATCAACCTTGATGCGCCGATAATGTGAGCAAAGCAGTTTTCTCTTTTTCATTGTAATAAATGCCGAAAATTAAACTGTATTTGCCAACAAGCAAATAAACAAACGCATATACATATACATACATACTCGTACATACAATACATACATGCTTAAATTTGCCCAATAATGCACGATAGTGTAATCGCATTGTACCGGTTATTGTCGCAATTGAGATTTGTCCGATATGAGCCGAAAAATATTGTCGCAATATGCGACGATAATGGGACCGCCCAAAAATTAATTGTGCAATGCTTTTACATGTGTGCCGATATAGCACGATAAAAATTGTCGCAGATTGTGCTGTTTGCGCCGATAGTGGGATCTTAGCTTAAGTTTGTTTCTTAAGTGTTTTGTATGTTAACCTCTAAAGTATGCTATTGATTTTGATTTCGTTAACATTCAGTATTGCCAGAAAAACAACGAAGTTATTAAACAAAACGTAATAAAATAATTGCATAAGTTGATAAAAAATGCTATGCAATAGCTTTACCGCGGCAGTACCCGAGTGCCACATGTCTTTTTTTTTTATTAAAAATAGCTAAAACAGCAACGCTGAATTTTTGATTATTTTCATATGACAGCTTTACTTGATCTTTTTTAAATATGATTGTTAATCATGTAATTTTTTTCTTTTTTTTTTTTGTTGTTTAGAATTCCATTTTCTGTATTAAATGCATGTATGTACTTTTGTAGTATAACTTTTAAATAAAAGACTTTTTCTTCATTTCACTTCAAAATCTAGACTCCACTGAATATTTTTATTATTTAAAAACAATAATTACTTATTCTAGAACTTGTAGTAGGCTGATTAGATATTACAAAATTATAGATAAGTGTGATATGTGTATATGTATGTATGTATATGTATGTATAGTAGGCTAAGATACAATAAAGTCACCACTATAATATTACTACACTTTGTAGATCATATATTAACAACTATTAGCCGATCCTTTCAAATCTAAGAAAATTCTGGAAACCCTACAAATACGAGAAAAAAAACCCCGAACTAAATGTAAAATAAAAAAATTCTAGGCAATTGTTGGTAGCATGAAGATGTTATCGACAACACACATACACACCAATAAGACAATCGACTTTAACAATTTAAATTGAAATTAACTTTAGTTAATCTAACAAACAAACGAAACAATAACAACGGGCAACAGTATTAGAAAAACGCGTAAATCAACATAATTTTTTCAACTTTAATTTGTTGCTGCTGTTTAAGTTTTTTTTTTCGAATCTATCAATTCTAAGATGAAATGTTTTTTTAGAACTTGTATTTTAGTTGTTTTTAAGCATTTGAAGTGTTAAGATTTTAATTAAAAATATAAAATAAATATTTAATAAATCAGAAAAAAATATATATAAAGATTATTTTAAGTGCTTTATCGTGATCTGTCTATTTCAAACACGCCATAGTTCGTTTAATTCAAATTTATTTCGGAATTACAAGCAATGAAAACAAAAAATATAATTTATTATTTATTACGATTCAGCATTTTGATTGGTTTTTTGTGCCATTACAGCCAAGGTTCGTTGGAGTTGGAAAAAGTTTGTATCCAAAAATAAATATATATTTTGGCAAATTTAATGTCTTTTTGAGCAGATACAATTTACTGTAGATTGTTGATTAAAGTGGATAAATTCTATTCTTAATAAATAAATTTTTCTCTATTGATTTGAATGATTAATACCTTGGAAAGTCTCCAAACGCACCATGTATACATGGACAGCTGTTTTCTATGATTATGACGTTTAATTGAAATTTAAATACACACCCCCAATATCATAGTATCTTTATAAAGTATCTCCCTTTCACTTGAGTCCAGTTGAGGTACCATATAAGAAGCAGGTCTCCATAGTGTTTGTAGATCTTTATGATCAACAGCTCTTGATCTTCACCACATATATGCTGCCAATTCCGTCGCTGTGCTTGAGGATAAAGACACGTAGGTCAATCGGAATCAAATTTAGTATAGCACGCAGATTGTTGTTTTATCACATACCTCTGTGGTTATATACAGGTCCACTTCCGCATGTGACTGGTAAAGGCTCATTTGCAACCAAAAATTCCTCGACAGAATTAACTCTTTGTTGAGCACTTAGTTACATCGATAGTTTTGAGTCGACGGTATCAAATAGATCCGGAGTGGAGTATATTACTTACTTGATCTGTTTCAGTTGAGGTTACTCCCAAGCCAAAGTTTCCAGCCCATTTGCTAAATGTTTTCAAAATATTTTACATGATATGCCGTATCCTGTCTATCAATATTATCGATCATCATTATAATTATCGATGGCATCAGTTGCACATTGTCGAGGACTCCAATAAAAAAAATATAACGTTTCCAAACTGCACGAAATCCCGATTAGATAAAATAATTTTAAAATCGGTCAATAAATTCTTGATGGGGGTGGGGGTTTTAAAAATCGATCCATAAATAATGGAGTTATTTGATAATCATTATTTTATGGGAGCATCCATTTATTCCTCGTTTTCCACACAAGAAAAGAAAAAGAATTTTGGAAATTGATTCAAATGTACAAATGTATATGATAGAGTTATTGAGGTTAAAAAAATAATAATACAACCGAATTGATAAAATACTTCTATTTTTGAATTCGATCTAAAACAACATGATCATAAAAGGTTTAAAAATTAATTTTCTTCAATTTTACTTCTAATAAAACGAAGTAAAAATTGTAGTCGAAAAAATAGTTCCAGCTTGTTCTTTTATCTCTTCGAATGCGAAATATTGGAAACCAAAATCTCTAAATATTTTACGGCATCGTACATGCTTTCATATTTTTCCCTATAAAAGAGAAAAATGTCATAACTCGATTATTTTCTACATGTTTTTTCAAGTGTTTTTCAAAAGTGTTCCTGGTGAAAAAATTGTCAATTAAATTAATTAAAAATTGCGTTTCGTATGCTGTGAAGAGTAAAATTTGAAATATATAAGCACTACAAAATATATCCCCATAATGAATTAAATATTTTTAAGTCATTGAAAAATTTTTAAAATTAACAAAACTTTTGAAAAAATTTCTACGTTTTGTTTTTGTAAAAATGCAAAAAAATTTGGTACAATAATCCTTTTTAGTAGCATTTTAGCCTTTAGTATTTTGAGGACTTTGGTTTTATCATCATCTCATAAAATGGGGCTGAAGTGGTTAGCGCGTTGACTACTCAGCAAATAATGACTTGGCGATTGGGTTCAAACCCTGGGCAGAGCAATCAATCAACATCATTAATTTCTCTAATGTACATTAGTGAGATATTGTATTAATTGTTGTCGGACTATTTAAGTGATGAAGGCATAGCACTGGTCACTAAACAAATACAGTTCGGACAGCGATTGATACTAATCCAAGCTAATGCACACAACATCTCCCTCCTTTCGTCGGTTAGCAGAAATATTGGCGAAGTAAACCAATTAATAAAATGCCTGCTAATACAGCTTATAAAAGTTAATGCGTCTACTTCACCCCGTAGGCGCATCAAAACTGCTATAAAAATTAACATAACGCGTAAAGCAGAGTTCTAAAAGAGTTAAGCTTTCTAAATTTTCAACAATATTTTCCTGCTAAAATATAATAAAAACCAAGGAGAGAAACGACTCTTTCTGTTGACTTTCTCCAATTTAATCAAAATTAAAGATTATCTGAAGTCATATAATTCGTGCTGCTGCAATTTACAAATTAATTAGAGTTTGTTTGCAAGAATTATACATTTCCTAAATGTTATTTTTATATTCAGATCTCAACAACTAATAGTCCTTTTGCGTAACTTTTTTAAATAAATTTAAATATTAATTGACATCCTATAAAAATTGGAAAAACCATTTCGTAGATTTAACCGAGAAGGAATGGTCAGTCAACACTCTTATTAAAACGCTCAAAACCGTTCTATTCATTACTACTAGTAAATAAGATTTTACCGACTGAAGTTTTGCCCTGATGACCATCAAGACTCTACACTACTCCCTACTGCTCCAGAAATTATTGATCCTATTAATCACCCAATTAATGAGTTTCCTTAAGTAGTGACAGATTGACAGTTTAACCGATCTGTCTCTAAGTTCTTATTCTAGTCTGAACATATTCTATATTAATTTTTATGTTTACCAACATTAAAGTATTTCATACAAATGGATTTTAATTTAATTTTTGTTAATTGTTAGGTTTTTTCTAAATAAATAATACACTAAAGAATTTTTAATAAAAAGCATTAAAATATAAAAAATAATATACGAAATTATTTTCTACATTCGTACTAAATTAAAGTACAAGTTTTAATGAATGTTAGTAAAGGCCGTGCCGCACTATCCTACACGGTCGCGCGATTTGCAAATTATGACATGTGTGCTAAAAATGTATGGTAGTGTGGACTAAAAATGCAACTGTGTGACAGATTTTTTGGCAAGTCGTGCGATTTGTAAAATTTTATGAAAATTTTCATAAAATGATAGTTTTCATGCGATCAGAGGAGTATTTATTGTCAACCAGATGTTTTGGCATCAGATTTGTATGATGGTGTAACACCTACAACACCATTTTGAAACGATTTTTTAGAGTCGGTCAGATTTTTGCAAGATTTTCCTGTGAATGAATCGTACGATTGTGTAGGATAGTGAAGCACGGCCTTAAACGATACTTTGTAAATTTGATTGTGTATTCCTTGTCTACATTCATCGCAAATTAAAATCCGTGCAATTGCATATTTGCGCTTTCCGTAGCGATAAGTAGCGATAATGGCGATAATATGTAGGCCATCGAATTTTGTCGTTTCGTATCATTAACACACAATGTTCAAAATGAATTAACAAACTTCTATATCGATTTTGACGTACATCAAAATAAATTCGTGACCCCTCAAGACGTTTTGCAATTTTAGAACGCGAAACAACAGAAAAAAAAACTTTTTGAAAAGTCCACACCGTTCCAGTTAAGGAATCGTTCCAAGGAACTAGATCGTTCGTATGACATAACTCTATCAATGATATTAAAAAAATATATTATCTTATTTGAATTTCACCGTCGTCAGTATGACAGTTGAAGAATTTCAAAACGATCGGTCTAAATGTTTGGCTTCCTTTGAGAAACGTACAAAAATTCAAACATACAACATAGACAAATTTTTATTATGTGCATGGATTATAATATTGATAATAATCTAATTTTTATTGAGAAATTAATTATTATTATTAATTATTATAAGAAATCATATTACAATTAATCTATTCGTAATAATTTTACTTTTTTTGGCACTGATAAAAAATTTGTTGACCGGTGTAATCAGATCGGAAGGAAAAATCCAACATTAAATAACATATTTCTTTAGCGAGTTCCGAAAATAAAACATTCTTCTGTTCTGCCGTATATGCTAAGATCTAAATTGATGTTAATTTTACCTTTGTTCCTTAAAGAATATTTTTAAGAAATTTTTCTTATACAAATTTTTTTTTTGTGTTTTTTTATGAAAATCGGATGAGTCGTTCTCGAGTTAGGATTTTTTGCAGAGCAGTGTTATTTGAATTTTGTTTTTGTATAAATATTATGTATTTAAAGTATAATCCGATATTATCCATTAATTTATATTTTATTGCGATTAATATTTTCCTGCTTTGATTTATCATATGAGTGTTTTAAGGTTATCTATTATTTGCCATTAAAAGTATTTTGCATGATTCTTACTTCAGAGCCAACAATTCCATCTTATTTTATATCTTATGGATGTAATTCTTATGCCCTTTATAATTTTTGTAGGTCAACAAAGTGAAGTTTCACCCAAGTTGGATTTTGACGAAGCCGAAGATCAAAATAATAACACAGTTCCAATTGTACCGGTTAGCAAACAAGGTAGACGTAATGATCCTGGCATCGAGAGAGAAAATGAGAGTGATGGTGAAAAGAAGGGGAAATCTGGACCTAAAATTCATGGTGTTAGAGTAACAGTGGATACAGGAGACACACAAAAGCATAAAGGTAAAATGTTGTGATATTTAAAAATGTAACACGATTTTTCAAAACAAGTACGTACTTATTTTTAGAATCCAAAGAAAGTGTGGAAATAACAGATTTGGGCAAGAATAAAAAGAGAGTTGGTATACACACAGATATAACTTTCGAAATTACAGCAGATGGTGATGATCACAACAATAAAACAAGTCACGAACAAGATGCTGATAAAGGTGAGTTTCCGTGATATGAAATTGTTTTACTGATTTTTTTTTTCTTTATGAGTTTTACAGAAGATGCCAGTGTTCCGATTTATAAGGGACGTGGAGGTTCTAGTCATAAGAACCGTAAGCCGTACGATCCTAAAATACATTGGAATCCAAATTTCTCTAGCGAAAGAAGAAGTGATCATCCAAGTCGTGGCTCTTATCCCGATTACTATCCCGAATATTACCCCAATAATGTTCCAGTTTACATCGGTTCAGCTGACGATCGAGGTGCTGGAAGTCCTATTTACCGTCAATCGGATGGCTGGAATAGTTATATACCACGTTGGACTACCGAACGGTCTATGTATTTAGATGCCTACAATAAGCCCAGCGATGTAACGGCCTATAGAAGCAACACTTGGAAACCCTGTTATTGTATGTTCAACGGTAATGAGTATAGAAAGCGTAGAGACAATACACCGCACTTCCATTATCAGCCACAAGGTATGGGGGGGAATTTCGTTAAAGCCACCAGTTCGGTGATCGAAATCGTAGACGATAAATTGCAGAAACCATTTTCCAAGAAATAGACGAATCCCTTGAGCTTTTACTTTATTTGTAAATAATTTTCAGTTTTATTTTTTTACAAAATCAATGTGCACTTTTTCTAAATTATACTTATAAATACATATGTTTGTTTGTATATATTTTGCCAATAAATGTGTCAATCCAGTAGTATTAAATAATTAATTTGACGTAATTTACGTTGTAACGTTTTGAATAAATGTCGGAAACGTAATTTCCAAGAATTCTTCTTATCAGTTTTACACTAAACGGGAATGATTACTAAATTGTTGTGATTAAAATTTTTAAATGAGTCAAGTGTGTTTTTTTTTTTTATATTTCATTATTTTTATTTATTTTTAAATTAATAATCTTTAATCTTATAAATTTAATATACATTTGTATCGCACATAATATATTTTTTCAAATCGTCGATTTATATATTTTATGTGTGAAGACTGTAACTGCTTAATTTGCCGTTGTCATCGAGAGTAGTGGTGGCGGCTTTGTAACCAGCACGGCGACCATTGATATCATAATTTTCACTTTCACCAGTGGACAATTCTTTGTAGTTATTCACCTGACCATCGGGACCAAACTGTAAGAAGAAAAATGTTAAAATCATATCAGCTGCATCTATATTTTTTACGTGGGTGCTCACAACCTTAAATTGTGAACCAATTTTCGTATGCTCTTTAGTTATTTTTTAGGGAAAAGTGATTACAAAAACAATTAAATTATGAACTGTTTTATAAAAACTTGACTATGAATTCCTATTTGCCAATAATATGCGCAACGACATCGTCTATAAATGGTTAAAGCTCACAAAGGGCAACATCAGCCACTTTGACTCCTGATATAGACCCCGCTAGCAATTGAAAATCGATTGTATATTGAGAATAAAACTAAGTCCATTCACATAAGAACAGAAAATTATTTTCGGGAATATTGTCCAAGATTGGATCATGAGTGGCGATCATCGTCTCTTAAATCATGAAGGGCAATCATCGTCACCTAAACCATGTTATAATACCAAAGGTATCGAGCCAATTATAATTTTTCGCACGAAGCATGGAACCAACATGGTGTGTTACTTAATAATGTGTAGAGGCGTATCTGTAAAAATCTGCAAAAAGCATTCACAAGCATGAAATATTTACCAACTTGCACCATTGTATTAAACCTGTAAATGTTTGCTGGACAAATTGGCTTGAAAAAACTTCAACACAAAACAATAACAAAAATGTAAGAAATTTATAAAAATATGTAAGCATCCGCCTCATGTGTACTCGTCGCTAGATCATCGACGACTGAATGAAAGAGCATAAGAATATGGGTGACAAATGCGTGTGAGTTCATTTTGCAGTTTTGTGCAAAGAATTTTTAAATTTGTGCATGACTGGTTTAGATGAAGATGAGGTGGAAGAAGTAAAACTCTTCCTTTTAGGACTAAAAGTGTAGCAAATAAATTTCCTAAATAGCTTCCTAATAAACATCAATAAAAAGAAATGGGACTTGAAACCTGTTGAATACGACCTGAGGTTTTCATATTTTTTTTTTTTTTTTTCAAGAAATAAATTTTTACCAAAACTTTTGCATTAAACTGCCACATACCTCGGATTGACTGGACCATTTCGAGGCTTTCTCCCATGATTTGGTTTTGTAACCTGAATTGCCACCACTGACACCACCAAGTCCACCGAAGCCACTAAAACCAGCAGTGTTGCCACTTTCCAAGTTAGCATTTAATTGGGTACCACCAGCACGGGCACCACCAACTGACAAACCTTGCGATTGTACTTTGGCTAAACGTTCAGCTTCATGCATATAATTGTGGAGACCAGAAGTAGAGCCGGCAGCACCAAATGAAGAACCAGAGCCTAGAGAAGACTCAGCACCGAATTGAGAACCGAATTTCGATTCAGTACCAAAACTGGAACCAAATTTGGATTGAGCGCCAAATTTCGAGCCGAACGAGGAGCCATCTGTGTATGCGCTATTGGCACCAAAGCCAACTTGGTGACCAGTTCCGAACCCAGAAGAAGTGCCAAAGTTAGTAGCTGCTTGATGAGAAGTACCGAAACCAGTTTTGAATAAAGAGTTCGAGTTGGCAGTTGTCAAAGCTTCAGAGCCTAAAAAGGAGTAAAACAATCATGTAAATATACACATGTCCACACTAAGGTTTTAACTAAAACTAACCAAAAGTTGTGGAAGGGGCAGTGTAGGCAGAGTTACCATAGTAACCAGTCTTGTAATTGGAGTTAGTACCTGTAAGACCACCAGTAACTAAGTGTCCTAATTGAGATCCCGTTGTGGAACCAGTAGAACTTTGATGAACATACGAGGAGCTGCTGGAAGGAGCACTGTGTACAAACACTTGAGGTTGTGTAGCAGTAGTGGTAACTTTACGGTATTTCATAAAAGATTCTTGACCACCAGCTGGTGAAGAGACAACTAATTGAACGGGAGATTGTTGGACGCGTTCTGACTTAACGTGGACGTAGTTTTCAGAGCTACCGGAGGGTGCAGAGTATTGAATAACAGGAACTGCTTGGTTTTGGACACGACGTTCTTCATGATGATAGTATTTTTCAGATCCGCCCGACGGAGCAGTGTATTGGTAAATGGGAACAGCTTGATTTTGTACTCGGAGTTCTTCATGGTGAACATAGTTTTCTGAACCGGCCGCGGATGGAGCAAACTGAATGATGGGAGCAGAAGTTTGACTTTGAGTGCGGCGTTCTTCGTGATGCACATAATTCTCTGAACCACTACCAGATGGTACAGTATATACAACTGGGGTAGCTGCATTAGAAACACGGCGTTCTTCGTGACGGTAGAATTTGTCTGTACCAGCCGATGATGGAGAGCTGTAAATAAGAGGAGTAGCAACTTGGCTGTCGCTAAGATGTTCTTCATGACGCAAGAAGCTTTCGTGGCCACCAGCACCACCGCTAACAACAAGTTCGGGTACAACTTGCTGCACATTTTCAGCAGCAGAGCTTTTCAAGTAAGAAGATGACCCAACACCACCTAAAACAGGTATAACAACAGGGGAGCCGCCTTGTGAGCCAGAACCATATGCACCACTGGCAAAGTTAGCATTACTACCGAAAGAAGATGGCGAAGCGTAATTGGCTGAATGACTAGCACCAAAATTGGAACCAGCTGAAGAACTAAAGTCAGCATTGCTTCCAGAGCTTAACCCATAATCGGTTCCGGATAAGCCAGATGAAGAAAAACCAACAGTACCAACACCTACACCTCCTAGTCCGCCATAAGTTCCAACTTCTTCAAAATCCGCATGTTGACCATCATAAACGTCAGAAATTTTTCTCTTAGCCTCTTCTAGAGT
Organism: Lypha dubia; assembly: GCA_947311025.1. NCBI lineage: Eukaryota > Metazoa > Arthropoda > Insecta > Diptera > Tachinidae > Lypha > Lypha dubia. The sequence goes on from OX371261.1 coordinate 97,745,061, forward strand.
TTGATGGTGTTGACTGTAATGTCTAAAATTTGGAAGGTGAGAATTAAGAGATTCTTCAAATATTTGAACGCCATAATTAAATTATTTTAATTGTTCGCAAAAATATACAAAAATATAGAAATGGTTTCTTTACTAATTTCATTTTTTTAAATTGAAAACGAGAGAAAAATCTGAAATTTGGTCTGATATAAACGAACAATTTGCAAATATTAAAAATTGAAAACGTATGTCGGTATGTGTATGGACATTAGTAATCTTTCGGAAAAAGCTTATAAAATTTTATAATTGAAATATGTACCTTGAAAATCATTAAAAATTTTTGAAATTACGAAGCAAAAGGTGTGTAATTGATTTAAAATTGCGAAAATTATACATAGAGCAAAAGAAACTTGAAAAAGAGCTTCTTTCCTGCTTCTTTTCTATAATTTTTGTGATTTTTCGCAAACTTTCCTGATCTTTTAGTAAAAATACAATTTTCAAAACAAAACCAAATTATGGAACTAAACAGCAAGCGAACTTGTCCAAACAAATATTAGTTTTAAAAACAAGTTTATAAATATTTAAAGTGTACAACTTGCCCCCTACTATCCAATTTTATGGCAATCAATTGCAAGTAATTTCTTAAAAAAAAAAAACAAATTTTGATAATCGGTTTAAAAATTATGGTTATGAAGGTTCAAATATTAAAAAAAGTACCTCTTGAATTGATAACCTCCGTCGTTTTTTGAAGTCGAGTAAAAAAGCCGATTATTGCCATTGTAAAGAAAGTAGTTAACAAAAAAAAAAAAAAAAACTACGGGTAGCACTCCGGGAGTGCCGACAGAAGTGAAAACGTTTTGTGATTACAACAATACACGTGCTATTGCCAAAAAAAATTTTGCGTAGATATAAACAATTATATAAATACATTCAACAAATTAAACCACTTATCAAGGCGTATGCAACAGGTGAGCTTACTAGCACAGCTGACTGAGCTCGCTTTATAGCAAATTTTCATACAAATTGATATAGTTTGAAGAGAGTACATAAAAAATGGTTACAGTTTGGTACTCATACGTATTAAAATGCTTTTAATTTGTTTGTGTGTTTTGATATGAAGCGAGTGCTTTATACCAACAAAATACATGTTTTTTTTGGACTGTTGTACTTGTTGTCGAAATGCGCATACCTGCTAGTTTTGCCATGCCACTTATTGTAAACGCAAATGCAACTGCGCCCGAGAAGTTAACAACCTAAATTTTTTTCGGTCAAAATGAAGAGAGCGCCATCTTTGTGTACTCTTCTTAATCAGTTTCGCTCAACTTGATGACTGCGCCCTCTTTGGTGCACCAAAAAATGAGTGTTTTTCTCATATATGGCAACATCACCAACAAGAGAGGGCGTTCTCTTCATTTTGAGCGAAAAAATTTAGGTGCTGGGCCTTTCTACGGTTCTCGAATCGACTTCGACTGTTGTACTAGATTAAAGAAGCACACAACATTTTTCTTTAATCTATTACAGCAGTCGAAGTCGATCCGAGAACCGTAATAAACCCCAATATCTGTAGGTTGTTAACTTCACTCCGACTAGGCATTCGCACAAACAGAGATGCTACAAGCGTGACGGTGTCGCGAGTTCTGAGGTTTTGTCTCATCCAAAACCTTCGTACCGCGCCAATAGAAGTTTTCACTTCAAAACAAAATAAAATGAAAGCTAAAATAACGATGGATCTGTAAAAATGTCATCTGGAGGGCCCAATTTTTAATTCTTCCTAAATATTGAAAAAAAAAATAATTTAATTTTTCTAATACAGTGAAAAATGTAAAATCACAAATATTCTGGTTAAGAATTAGTTCAAGCAGTGCAAAAGAAGTGAAAATTGCGCTTCCAATATTCAACGCGTTTTCTGTGCGAACGCTTTTCTTACATTCATACATACTACGTTTATACGAACTCACTGTTTATATGCCAATTTTGTTACAAAAAAATCTTATTTTTATGTGATGCCGGAGGGTAAAATTTAATCACTTGGCATCTAAAAACGTTAAAACGTGTGGCAATGTTTAAAATCTTACTTGTTTTCGTGGGTTAGCTAATCGCAAATAAGAAATTAACTCACCCTTTATACGGCAATTTTTTGTATTCGCAATATATTTAATTGCAAGTCAGTCGTGCGTATAAACCAGCGATTGGCAAAAGAGAGGACTGAAAAAATGAGAAACTATTTTGATGTGCACTTAAAGAAATTTATGGATTTACTTACTTTTTGTGATCAAAGTTTTAGAAATTTATAATTGAATAATTCAATAAATGGATGGATTAATTAACGGAAGCACGAATTTTTTAATAAATTGTATGAACTCAACATAATTTCTCTGTGTACAAAAAAAACAAAAGAAAAAAACATCCGATACACTCCTACTCTGCTGAAATCTAGCAAGCTACCAGTGATGCCAACTATTTATAATCGAAATGCGCACAGGAGTGTAACAAAAAGCGCCAAAATGCGCTAAATATTAATAAAACAAAAGGCGCTAAAAAGCGCTAAAAATATTAATTTAAATATAAGCTTTTTTATTAATTAAAAAAAAGTTAGAGCTAATTTGTACCTTTGAGATCGGTTGTTAGATATTATTATACTATTTTTGAAAACGTAAAGTAAAATAAAAAAAATCGATTTAAAATTGTTCGTTTTCGAATAAAATATTATCATTTTCATTTTCATCCTCAGGCCGATTTCATATAAAATTTCGACTTTCTGTATGTTTAATTTGAATAAATTTTTGCGCTAACATTTGCAGGTATTTTGTAATCCGAACAACATGATTTTTTTTAGACCATATTTTATATGGATGAGTGAGTTAACTGTATTTAGACACATTCTTTTTTCTTATTTTGGTTTTAAAAAAATTCATTACGCTAAAAGATCTTTCCACCTCTGCTTTTGAATATGGAAAAGATAATATATTAATAGCAAAAGTTGATAACTTCCAAAATGGATTTTTATTCACTGAATTTTTGAAGTTATGTATGTACTTCAACTCAAAATAAATCAGTTTTGCCTTTATTTTTTCATTCAACAAACTTCAAATTATGAAGACAGTTTTCTATTTCTTCTATCTCCTTTTTATCATTTATAAATTCTTTTATAAATGTAATGACATCTTCGGTATTGTTTTTTTTTCCACTGAAAACATTCAAAAGAGCAGTTGCAAAAAATGTTATTATAAATGTTTTTTCAAAAACGCGCTGATGGTGAAAAATGCGACTTTTGGGTAGTTGAAAAGCGCAAAATACGCTAAATTGGCATCGCTGCAAGCAAATGGTATAAACGTCGTAAGAGATGGCTACGTATGATTAACATTGAATTCCATATTCACATAACGTATACGCACGGTGCACATTTTTACCGCCATACAATAGAAGGATAACCTTCGCAGTTCAGCCACAGTTTACATTTGTTTTATATGAAAACCACAAACAAAAAAATTACACTTATACACTTAATACTCGCACAGCAACACAACGGCTCTTAGGAATTGTCCACTAGATTTTTCCGAACTACATTTTTCAATAGGTTTTTATTTCAAAAGTAGTTCTAACAAAAATTTATTTAATAAAAATTTTATAATCGAAAAGTTTTGATTCTCCAAGATTTTCTTTAAAAAGTAGTTATTTCATTTTTAAAATAAATAACGATTCACAAATTACGTATTTATGTATGTATGTACGAGTATGTATGCATGTTCATTTCAAAACCCGTCTGTAAAAACTAAGTTTCATATTTTGGCAAACAATTAAAATTATTCCATTTCTTCCATTTAAAATAAAATATAACATTTATTAGTCTATAATAATTTTGAAAAAAAATATTAAGTGATTTTGTACCAAAGCCAATAAGGAATAATTTAATTAAAACTAGTTAAAAACTCTTTTTTACTCCTTTAATTGTTCAGGTACTTACAATGTATGAAAATCAACTCCTCTAAAACAAAAAATTGCAAAATTAATACGAGGAAAATATTAGTAAAAAAAAAATATTATTAAAAGTACTGACTGTGACGTTGAATTGTTCTTAAAGCCTCATCAATATCCATGATTTACTCACCTTTCTTGAAAGTCTTCTGCAAAAGATAAAGTAAAAAAAAAGAAATCAGTAAATTTTGGAAAGCAGGATGTTCATTGATAATAAAAATTATGACTTAAATAAAACACGTACTTAATTATCAAATTTAATATGAATTTTTTTTTTTTGCATAGACAAGAGGTTATCAAAAAAGTTTAAACAACAATCGCTACACTTTTTGTGTAAAAATAAAGAAAGAAATTAAATTAAGAGGTCACAGAAACTGAACAGCACGCTTGATCTCGAATGTTTATTCGAAGGGAAATGCAATCAGAATAATGACAAGAACAGGTGCGAGAATTATTATACCGTCAGCGAGAAAATTTATTTTTTATTTTATAAGCAGTCGAGTTGCTTAATTATAAATATAATTAAGAGGCAGGACTATTTTTTTTTTTGTTTTGGAGTTTATGGTTACATTTTACCATCGATTTCGGCAAAACTTACACCAAATTAAAAATATTTATTGAGAAGAACGAGAATAAAATTAACAAAACATGCATGAGAATTTTCTTTCAATTAATTTTGCAAAGAAAGTTCTAACAATACATTCCTTTATATGTTTGAAGAAGAAACCCCTACAAAAGTTAGGAATGTGTTTTGTTTTTGCATTTACTTTTTTGTATAAGAATCTTCCGTATAACGTGGCATGAACATTTTTCGATTCGATTATTAAACTAATCCTGAACTTTGGGATTTGTCAATCCCGATTCACGCATTCCAGGGGAAACATGGCCGTCGCCTATTCAAATCAATAACCAGACTTTTCCTGAACACACTCAAGTAAAATAACTCGGTGTTCATCTTGATCGCCGTTTAACATGGATATCGTACTTAGACGCAAAGCTGATCGAAATGAAATTAAAAGCAGCTCAAATGAATTGACTAAATGGAAGAAACTCTAGATTGTAAACTTCTATTATACAACTCGATTCTAAGACGAATATGGTCCTATGGAATCAAGTTATGAGGCACTGCTTCTGCAACGAATGTGGAATAAATTTAAATGTGACAAAATAAAATTCTACGTCAGAAATCAGTGAATTCGTAAAAATCTATATGCTTCGTTGGTGAAAACTGTGTTTTCAAAACACGTGACAAAATATATTACAATACTTGAGTTGCACCCAAATCCACTTGCCCGCAATATTCTAAATTATAGAGGCCACACCCGTCTGAGAAGGAGGGACTGCCTTTCTCTTAGTCGTACACGAAAGACGTAAGACAACAAAAAATCAACCACGGAAATTTAAACATTTAATTAACACTTTAAAATTTAACATTCAAATACATAATGTGACATTAATTGAAAATTGAAGATTCAGTAAATAACAAAAGCAAACAAAACAAACATCTAGTCCAAGTTGTAGAAGCTTTTGCACATTTATAAAAACCAACATTAATGATTAGGCCAATAGTTTTTAATTAGTTTTTTTCCATGTAGTTGCAAGACTTATGTCCTTTCTATAATAGGATTTGTCAGAAAACCATTGGAAAGTTTCTTACTCACGATTACAATAAATAAATTTTAAACAAACGTGCTTTAACCTAAATATCTTTCAAAACCTAACTACGTACACTGTAAGGAAAGCGATTCGGAATTGGAAACACAGATTTGCATGAAACGCGTATAAGATTAATAAAACGACAAAATTTCATTAAAATTATGAAAGATTCCATTGAAATAATGAAAACAATTAATTAAACGTTATAAAACGTTGGAACTTTTGTTTTTAATTTGTCGTTGTCCTTAAACGATAAAATACGTTTTATTTGGAAATGAAAAAAAATATACGGTTTGAGTTCAATTCCAGACATCGGAAATTTTTATTAATTTTTTTTTTTGGTTAATCTGCTCTTTCTGTCATCTTTCAATTCAGTAACGTAAAAAAAATAATAAAAAGTATTTTCATTTCTCCGGTGAAGTGAATTATTTTATAGTTTTTTTAGAAAAAGTGCTGAAAAAATTAAAGCGCAAATAAATTTTATTTAAGATCCATTGTAATTCTTAGTTTTTGCCCAATACTTTCTCCGGCACTCTAGTAATTTCATTTAAAATTTCCATTTCAGTTATGATATTTTTTGCAATTAAGGCAGCACTTTTTATACTAGAAATGATATTTAATAATTAAATTTATATGAAAAATTTTCTTTTATATAAAATTTAGTAAATTTTTTTTTTAAATTCCAATATTTCCCGTCATATTAACAATTTGACTACAAGCGCAATAATACCGTGCAACATTGGAATAAATTCTTACAAAAGGAAAACTTAATGTTGATGTACTTTTATGTTTCACTGTATATTAAGCCACTATTTCATTTATTTTACACAATCAAAGAATTATTTAACATAAATTTCACTTTTAGCAATTTCTCTTGCACAGAGTTTCAGACATTACCTGCCACAATCGCAGTTAGGCACAAGGCCAATACTATAAAGTATTTCATTTTAACTTATTTCTAATTACAACAAAAACATATAATAATATTTTTTTTAATTAAATCACTTTAACTTTTTTTCAATATCGTTCGTGTTGCTTCCACCACAAACTCTTCGTTAATGAATTTAGTTTCGAATTCAAACACTTATTTGAAGACTACGTCTACATCTTAATTTCATGAAATACATGAAAAATTAATACCGATAAGATTTCGAAAGTCTTGAACCCTTTGACCTAGAGAATTTATTTATATATAGTTTTTTTTTTTTTTTTTTCTTTGTATTGATAATCAAAAGTTTATAGGAAACAATGTGTAACAACAAAACGAACTTAATAAATAATCTTTTCATTGATATTTTATAAAGTGCAAGGAATAATTTTTACTGAGAATTCAATTAAATAATAAAAAGCGATTGATAATTCATTTAATGGTCTACTTAAGAAAAAGAAAGTCTTTCAGCAAGAATTAAAAATAAAATATTCAAGCCAAGGTTAATGGTGAAAATGATGATTTCACAATAATGCAAATAATTAATACAAAATAAAGCGATTAAGCTGAAAATAGCACAATTGTGTTATTGGTATTTTAAGAATTATTTTAATTTATTATTGTTTCTTATAACTTTCATCACATGTGTACCAAGTGCTTTAAGTCTATTTTGCAAAAGTCCTTTGTTCTTCTGTGCTTCATTTACGATCCTTTATAATGAAGACAATAAATTTTAAATATTTCAAGTGTCACCTAAATACATGTGAGAGCCTTTAATATCAGTATAGGTATAGCGGAATGCGAATTTCACTATAATTGTCTATATAATATATCCTTTGGTTTTTTAACGGTATCACGCCGAAAAATTCTTGGCCTTTTATGAAACTATTTTACAATTTGAATTGAGATATATTTACTATCAGCTTATTTTCTTTTTGAAGAAATTTTTCTAATTTGAGAAATAAATAAAAAAAAAAAAGATTTATTGCTAATGAAACATTTATTGGTTAAACTGATTCTTTGGCAATTCTAAAAAAAAAAATGTTTAATGTCAATAACAATTTCAAAGTTATAATTTGTGAAACGATTTCTCGTTCCATTAGACTGAATAAGCTTATTATTCTGTGTTTCTTTCGAAATTGAAATAACTCTCTTGGCATTGTTGTTATAAATAATTTTTATAAAAAGATTATCATAGAAACTTCGAATATTAGTATTAGAATTTCCACTGATATCAGGACATTCCAGAACATACGGGTCTCAAATAATCTTTGTATGAAAATGGATCTTATAGTGGCAGATCGGAATAAATAAAAAACTTCGTTTCTTTCAATCTATTTATTTATCTTCTTATTAATATCATATGATCGAACTGACAATAACAATTAAAATATTTAAATTATGGCGTGACCCCAAGCTTCGACCACACGGCATTAAATTTTGACTAAGTACTTATACGAGAATAGTTTGGAACAATTATGTAGCATACAGGCGCGCATCCAGTAATACCTTGAGGAAGGGCGCGGTAGAACTTTTATGAAATTTGCATAAAATCCAATTACACAAAAACAAAAAAAAAAATAATCTGAATTTTCAATACCTAAAAATCGATATTTTAGCATGACAGCGTGAAACGTATTTAAACAATTTTATACTCCGAAAAGATATGTGCGAATTTGTGCAGATTAAGAGTTCCGTATGGTTTTAGAATAAAATGTCAATGTTAAGAAAATTGTTTAAAAAATAGAAAAATTGGCAAAAAAAAACTAAATTTATAAAACTGGAATGTTCTTAATCGTGTCTAAAAATTTTTAGTTTTGCAGTCTGTGTTGATACAACTTTCTGAGTTTTTGTAATTTAATTTTTTTCGCATCGCACATAACTGTTGCTGTTTGAAAAAATTTACCAAAACAAATAATTCCTCCTATTCCTCTTGTCTTCAATTCTCATCATTAGATTTTTGTTATAAGATATGCCTCTTTTTGAAGGTCTAAATCTTGTTTTTGTAAAATAATGCTTAACGGCTGCGTAGTGACAAAAATATCGCTTAAAATGTGAAAATCTCCACTGAGATATCTTTTCCCAAGCCTCTATTTTAAAATGGAATCATGCCGCACAACCCATTTCTTTTCGCTTAATAACGAAAGTCTGGCTACCAAATACATCATTAAAACAGCGCGTCCGTAAGAATCCTAAGTACTGGGTAGTCGCCAACGTTGCGGCAGTCCGTTCGTGTTAAGTAACCGTAAGCTCCAAAGGGTTATCATCATTAGCATCTTATTCGTCAACCATCCTTCTACCTAAAGTCGAAAGCAGTAATCGCCACCTGTACGTAGCTCTTAAATCAATGTCAATCTCCCTCATTAGTCCGCTAAAGATGTACAGATCACTCGTCTAAGGCATTCGCTAAACACATATTGCTTCGAAAAAGTTATTGGGTGCCCCTAAATTAATGAAACTTAGCAAAAATATGTGTTATGGTCATAGGCTATTTATGCATGAAAATAAGAAAAATCGGACCAAGGGGAAAAAAGTTCCCCTTAGAAGAACTAATCATACCTCCGAAAAATTAAATTTTTGTTTTAAATTTCCCATACTTTTGCTTAGAAAAGGGAACTGTTAACGTCGGCGAAAGTTCAAAAACCTAACCTTGGACCCAGGAGATCGTAAAATGCCATATTTTTCCTGTCCCCTTTTGTGGGCGGTGACATAAAATATTATTTGCAATTATAATGTAAATATTAAAAGGAATGAATGACTTACGCTTCAATACCATAAAAATTTAATTTTTGAGCTTTTATAGGAAGGGGGAGTTATCCCTCTAAGACCTCCCACTACCCAGTAACAATAAATTAAATTTAAAATAATAACAATTAGTTTAGGGGCTGTGCACATATTACGTAACGCAGTTTTCAGAGATTTTATACCCTCCCCCCCCACCATAAAGCTTTTTAATAATTTTTCAGTGCATAATTTCCAATCCGTAACAAATCTTTAACCCCCCCCCCCCCCCCCCCACCATTGGAGCGTTACGTAATATGTTCACAGCCCCTTATTAAAAATAACTTCTATTTTGCACTAAGATGATTATGAGTGCCATGGTTCTTCTTCGTCTATTTCTTCAAAGACCTGTTCCGAATCTGAATTCTCTTCAGAGCCAAGTACGGGTGAAACCATCAACGCAATTGCTTCTTCGGTAAAGGGTAATGACTTTTTTATTGGAGTTGGTCTTATGCTAGTAATCAGTGGGTCAGAACTGAGCAAAAGCCTATTAATAATATCTATGTTATACTGAACCCTTGAAAATTGTCTACCAAATTTCTGCCTGTAAAGCCGGAAATGTTTGTTTCGCGCCTCAGCCGCTTCTTCTGATAACAGTCCATAAGGCAACAATGCCTCATTCATAACAGTTGCGCCATGTATTAAAATCTTGTGCATTGTCGGTGTCATAGGATGCCAGAGTAACGTAAAGTTTTGCAATAATCGGCAAACTCGTGCAAATAGATTTTGTGACCACTTGATATTACATCAATAATAACTTTGATACGGTACATGAAATCAAATTCAATTCCAGTTATTTCTGCAGCTAATTCAGGATTGGAAAAACATGTTCTGCTAGATTTTACACGACAGCTGTAATATGCTCTCAAATAGACGAATTCTGGCGTGCAAAGTAGACAACCCGAAAGAAAGTGCATCTATGTACGACTATTTCTCTTGTGATATTTAAATTGTTAAATTCCTTCGAAGTACCCCCACATATATTTCACTTCATTATGGATGTGGTTTGTGTAGCGGCATTAGAGCCCTTGTACATAGTCAATTTATTCTTGGATTACATCCACAGTTTCTTTAACAAATCTGATGCGAATAGGTCGGCAATACCGTGGTAATGATGGGGTTGGATTTTGTCATAATACTTTGTTTTTCTTTTTTAACATATATTAGTTGAAGTGGGACGAAACTGCTCTGAAAAATATGAGAATCTAAGCCATCATTTTCCATATTTTGCTTAAATTGTGCCTGCTGTGATCCATTGCAGCCCCATTTGCTTATTGGTTCCTTCTATTCTTGAGTGTCACATAAAACATCTTTTAAATAAGTTAGTAATCTACTTGCAGTATGATTAAGCAAATCTTGAAGATTTATTTGAGCAGATGTTTCCGTTAATTCATATGATCCTTTTGGAGGATAGCCTTCACTTTTTCTCTCTGTAGAATACTGAAGCTAGGATAAACCTTCCTGTCGGCACTTCGGATTATTTCATATAGTTTTCGAGGAAGATCTGCTTCCACAAATATAGAAAGAGCCTTTAGTGGTGTTAGCTGTTGCACTTCATCCTCTTGTATGCTTTTCTCAACCTTGTAGCTCTTTTCGGAGAAGACACAATTTCTTTAAGCAGACTTGAGACATTTCATTTTTCACACAGGTAATTGTGTTTGGGCAGCATACATCAATAACTGAGCATCGAACTTATTTCGCAAGATTTCAGTTTTTCTTCTCTTACATCTTTCGTTCAATTCAACGAACGGCTTTTGTTGACGTTCTGAAGACGAATTGCCAAACACAGGCTTTGACACTGTTCCTTCCGTCCATGTGGCATGCATTGTTAAAAATGGGTCCTTTTTTCGTTGTGCTGAATTTCAATATATTTTGAAATTATATTTGAAATTCTTTAAACACTGCTTTACTGCTAATATATCACCATCTCCTTGACATTTTGAAATTTCGCACAATTTTTATACTAAAAATTGGAATTTTCCATCAACGGGCGTAGCATTAGATTCCTGTAATATTTGGAATAACTCTAATCTTATATACACTTTTTCCATTTTTCTTTCGAAGCTTCAAAAGGGTTCTGATAATAATTTTGTGCAATAACCACAAAATAATGCAAAAATCTGAGTACCTGCAGGCCAGATATGTTTATTTTTTATATATTTTTGTTTTAAAACAGGTCCATTTATTTTGCTCCATCAAATAACGTCATTTACAAGCTGCACAGGTAGCTAAAAACCGCTTTTCTTTTTTTACACAGGCAACAACAGTGTTATGTGTAATAATTTAAATAAAAAACATATACGTATAATTAAATAAAAACTAGAGATTTTATATTTTATAGAATATATATTTTTGAGAATAAATTGTATTATAACATTTTAACGAACTCGATTGAACTCACTTTCAAAATCGTTTTGATTTTTTTTTTTTACAAAAAATTGAACAAAAAACCCTTTTTTTTAATTTCGAACAAATTTGTTTGTCATAAAAATTTAAAATAAAATTTTTCTAAAATTTAATATAAGCAGCTGTTAATATATGTAGCCTTTCACAGAGAAAAAAATCAATGTAAAATCTTTATTCGTTTAGCCACAAAAAATATAAAATTCTACATTTATTTGAGCATGTACTCAAGTATTTATGTTTTAAATTTTATTTATTTGTTGCGGGTTAGCAATATCTAAATATATATTTCGTTGGTAGCCATACCAACTCATCAGTAGATGTTTTACCCTTTATGTTTAAAAAGTTTTGAAGCTCATCTATTTATACAAAAACTCACATATATATTTTTGTGAATTAAAAAGCATAAAAACAGCTTTCAAAATTGTTTAAACACATACAACAAACTACTTTTCATTTTTTGCCTTATAAATACTTTTAAGGCAACCAGCGGTTGTCTAGTTGTATAGGTGTAGAAAAGTAAACACATTCATAATGGAAAATTATTTACCTACCAACGAAATATATATTTAGATATTGCTAAGCCGCATTAAATAAATAAAATTTAAAACACAAAAAATATATTGTAAACGTCTCAAAACAGTAAAAAGCGTATGCAAGTTAGACAGCTTTTCTGACTTTTACAGTGTCGCAGAACGACAAATCTCAAGCAAAAGCAGAATTTGGTTGTCTGTCGAGCTGCGTACTTAAATTTTTACATTTCTTAAATTTAAGTTTTGGCCTAATGTCCGGCTAGAATGGCCAAATGCGCCGTTGCGACCCCAAGACGTTAATCCAGTGGTCTTAGAGAACAACGTGAGAGAGCATGTATTGGTTGCTATATCTAGGATGAATGTAAAGCTACTTACGTATAGTACGAGTATAATTCGCCAAACCTTCAAAAAACATGCTACCAAAATCCGCCAAAATCACGTTAGCAAATACTAACAACCGCACGCCGTATGTGGGTGCCTCTTGCACAAGGGAAAAAATATATATATCGTGCCAATTCGAAACTTACTGCATACGAACGCTAGAGATATAGTTTGAAATGAAACTAGTGAACTTTGTTGGTTGATTATTATTATTAATTGTTACATGTTTATTGTTTTGTTATTTAAAATAATTAATTACTTACAAAGCAATTTAATAAATTCAATAAATTTTGAGAATAAATTGTGAAAATGATTAAAAGAATAAAATGCTTATTTAAATGACCTAAATTATTGGTATTAACAAAAATGCAATTTCGAGAATTAATTGTGAAATAATAAAAAACTTATTAAATATTTATGTCTGACCTAATTTAATTGTTGTTGTTGTTGTTGTTGTAACAGCTCCGATGCTGTTGGTAACGGGAGTTCTTTCCTGTGGAAAAAACTTCCGTCTAATACAGCTGTTGCTGAGTTGACAATCCTTGGCCGAATTGGATTCGGGTCGTTACGGAGCGAAGATCCGATTGTTGTTGTTGTTGCTGTAGTGTGTGGGTGAATGATCGTTGTTGTTGTTGTAGAATGTTAAGTTGATTGGTGACCATTGGTAACTCTGGCAATTTTATTACAAAATATATAAGACATTCATTTTCAAACTTAGTGTCAGGTGTTCTCAACAGAAATCCTTGCAGTAGTTATCGCCACGAATCACACGACCTTTAAAACCACTATTTCTGCACCGCATCCGTCATTCTTGGAAAACTTCAGTCATTCTTGGTTAATTTCGTTGAGCTCGACAATGAACTGTGTGGTCGAAATCTCCGATTAAAACTCAACGATCTTGGTTTTTACAATGAAAGTATATCTTTCAATAAGTGTTGGCGTGATTATAACGGCACCATCATTTCGCAGTGGCTACACATTATGAACCCTAAGCCTAAACTGCGGCTACGAAACAGCAACACATCAGATCATGTCGTATAAGAAAACTAAAATACTATAGGGGCAGCAAAACAATTGAAGAAGGACTTCAAAAAGCAAAACCAAATTTCAAAACATTCTTTTCACGAAAGATATATTTTCACGTCGTTGATCAGAATGGTAAATGGAATGGATTTATCTACTTTAAATACTGTATTAAGCTGTGTACTACAGCAATATAATGAGTAAATAAGACATATTATTTTAAATTTATTAGCTAAGCACATAACATAGTTTCTAAGAGAATGATTAAGAAAAATGCAATATTTGGAAGTGAACGAATGAAAACATCATGGTTAGTCTTCGAAAGTTGGATGCTCTAATTTATCTCTTCCATCAGAAGGCTGAAATTAGAAAAAATAATGGTATCTATTATATATTAATTTAAATGAAATTAAGTCCTTAACTTACAGTATCTTGAGGGCTTACGCAAGTCATTTCTAAACTATCATCACTGTCAGGAGCTCGACAATAGTCATTAGCATTTAGTTGTTCAATGTTTTGTAACGGCTGTAAGAAGAAAAATGAAGTTATTATATACTTATGTATGTTATTAATTTTAATGAAATTAACTTACAGGATTTTCTGAGACTAGTTCTAAATTATCATCAGTGTTGGGAGCTGCCCAAGAGTCATCAGCATTTAGTTCCTCAATGTTTTGTAACGGCTGTAAGAAGAAAAATGAAGTTATTATATACTTATGTATGTTATTAATATTAATGAAATTAACGACTAAACATACAGGATTTTCTGGGTTTTCCGAGACCACTTCTAAGCTATCTTCAGTGACGGAAGTTAGATTATTGTCACCAGAATAAGTTTCTTCTTGGATGTTGTTGTCTGTTTCATTTTCCGTAACTTCGCGTATAAATAATCTAAAATATTTGTATATTTTAATGAGATCTGGTTAGCAGCTTAGAGAAAAAGAAATATTTACTCATCGCTATTTACATCACGATCCAAGAGATTTAATGCCTCTCTGATATCTTCTCTAGTCAACGTGGGATCAACAGTCCTAAAGAGAGTTATACATATTAATTTACATAAATTTACATGGCCCAACATTGCGCATATAAAATCAAAAACAGTCACGACTCAAAAATTCTAGTTGATGTGATTTTATTATTAAATAGAGATCACTTTTTAAGAAAAGTTTCTCAAAAAAAACTTAACGAAATTTATTTTTATTTTGGGCCTGGATTTCGTAAATACGAAGTAATTATATACTTGAAATATTCTCAGTAAGCGGTGGACGACAATCGGATCGTACATTACACTACTCTCTCAAAATATATAGTAAACATAACCAACAAGCAAAATATTAGCAAAGTTTGCAACAAATATATTATCAGTTTTCTTGGTGTTGGTTGGAATAAAATTCAAAAGTGTTTAGATTTTTTCATATTGGCGAAGCTATCCGGGCAAGTTACATATTTCGATCAGAATGCTTTCAATTCCGTTAGTGTAATCCGATCGTGTCTTTTTTACAATCTTCCGATTATTATTTTTTTTTTGTTTTATAGGCGTTTGTTAAAATTTGTTTTCCTTGTAAAGCTCCCAATAAGCTTTTTTATTAACATAGCTGAGTTACTTTGCTGACGCTCCTAAGAGTATGCAAGTTTTTTTATTGTTAATTCCAAAATAGGTTTTTAGAAGTATTCATTGTTAGTTCTATTTCGAATTTTAAAAGTGGTTTTTAGTTTTCACATGACTCAGCTTTCGGAATTGAAATCACTTTGGTGGCATGGCTAATTATGCAAATAAAAAAAATTTAACTGAAATTAATGAGCTTAATTATTTAAACGTAAAATAAGTTATGAAATTACAGAAAGATTGGAAAACTTTAGTACATCTTTGTGTGAAACTCATGGTTGGAACTTATTGTGATTGTCATTTTAATAATTTGTTTGTCTCTCATGTAAAGTTATTACATTTCAGGTTACGATGTGTATGTGTGTGTGTTTGTTTGTTTGTGTGTTTCACTCAAAGAAGGGTTAATATTTGTAGTTTTTTCTTGTTGCTTCTTCCCATCATCCAAAATAAGATCATAATTTCGGGACATCTTGGCAAATCTATAGTGTTTGATTTGATACGAGAGATAAAGACTTGGTTTTTTTTATATATTTTCTTATATAATAACGATTTTGAGAGATATGTTATTGTGACTATTTTTGATTTAGAGTGCGGCTTATGATTGCGGTATTAACTACAAGCTGCATGGATTCGAATGAAATGATGAAACAGAACTCGTCTTATTTGCAATGCCGTATTCAAATTGACGGCGGTTTTTTTTAAAAGTTGTCATAATAGGATATCACATATCGTCATCGTAAAGCTTTTTACTCTGTGCAGGTATTCCAATCGTTTTTCTTTTACCTTCTTCAGGCTCCATTTATTTTCTACCAAACTCGATACATCTGTTCAGCTAGATGATATGGCATATTTAATTAGATGTCATCAAAGCAAACATTTGAAGGAGATTCAATATAGAAGCGGCGAAAATATTAGAAAGAAATCACATGGACTGTTAAAACAATTTGGTATACATATATGTATTCGCGTTGGCAGATGAGTACTGTTTATTGCTGTAACCTTGTTCACACACTTTAACTTTTGATTCAGCTGAAGGAATAAACACATTCGCCACAGCAGACTACCGACTACCATCTGTCAAATTTAGAATATATGAGTGCAAATGACAATGATTATATTGAAGACAGCAAGGCAACACGGCAAAAGGTTTTTGTCCATGCTACTTTTGTCGTGTAGTCAAATTAAACTAATTTCTATTTCTGATGGCTACAAAACCAAAACAGTGTTGACAATATAACAAAATATGTAAAGCAAATTAGTGATTAGAAATATTTGTTATTGTAAAATAAAAAAGAAAATTACAAAATTTAAATGTTGTAATATATGTATGTATATGCATCAAGAATATTTATTAGCTTTATTGTTATATACTCGTATGTATGTATTATTGATTTGAGTCAAAAATACCAACATTGTTAAAGATTAAAAAAACTCACAGGGTAATAGCCCTTTTTTACCTAAAAACGTTTGTGTAATTTTTTCGGCGCTCTCTCTTGATTACGCAGTTTCGGGGCTCAAAACTTTAATATATTATTGATCATGCCGTTTGCGTTCCAAAAACAGATTCTTAAGTTCATGGTTTTTTCAATACAGCCTGCAACAAGGTAGACTGCATTTTCAACATGTCCTGTATGATGCAGGAAATGTTATTGAGAGTAAATGTATTTACTGTTTGTATTAGGATCTCTATCGAGGCTTCAATACGACTAAAATTATGCCCTGATTCTTCATTTGCTGGTACAGTCTTTTGCGCCGGAGTCTGGTTACTCTTTAAAATATTAGCGTATGAAAATTGACTATTAGGTTTTTGTTGAGTAAGAGTCGTGTTAGAATTTAAAACATTTGAGTATTGATTATGCCACCATAGAAATGAAATAGAATATTTTCTTCTGGATAAACAAATCGATGTTATGCTTATCTCAGAAACTCATTTGACGTATCGAAGCTATTTTAAAATGAATGGATATAATTTCTACGACTTGGTGGCTCTGGAATCCTAATAAAAACTCGAATAAAACACTACCTGCTAAATGACCTTCGTGAAGAATATCTTCAAGCAACAAATATCTGTATTGAAAATTTTTATCAAAAGCTTGTGATATCATCTGTTTATTCTCCTCCCAGGTTTTCAATTTCAGAGAGTCAATATACCGCATTTTATACAACACTGGGGTCCCGTTTTCTAGCAGCTGGTGACTACAATGCTAAAAACACTTTTTGGGGTTCACGTTTAATCAGTCCTAAGGGTCGTGTTTTGTTTGACACAATTTCAAAAATGGGTTTGAATGTAGTTTCAAGTGGTCAGCCAACATATTGGCCAACGGATCGACAAAAAATTCCTGATGTTATCGACTTTGGAATCTCGAAAGGTGTGCCCAGCAAAATGATTGAAGTAGAAGCATCTTTGGATTTGTCTTCAGCTCACTCGCCTACTATTATGACTATTTACTCACAGACAACTGCAACACCAACATGTGATTTACCGCTGACATCTGCACGTGGCCTACAACTGGCCTAAGTACAAAAAATATTTGAGTGCTCATTGCACGGAAAATATGCCATTGAGAACACCTACTGACATAGAAAATTCTATTAGGTTGTTTGAAGTACATGCTTAACAAGCTGCTCTTAATGCTTCTTCAATTCAACCAAATCAACAAGCGAGATTTAACAATATTTTTTGTGCGGTTATAGAAAGGCTATTGACGGAAAAACGGAAAGCTCGACGAGAATGGCAACGTTACAGATCGCCTCAGCTAAAATTAAGGCTTAAGGAGAGTACCAAACAGCTAAGAAAAGTTTTGCAAACACAAAAAACAGCTTCGCTGCAAAAATTTCTGCAAGAACTCGATGCAACACCATCAACAGATTATTCGCTGTGGCGTGCAGCCAGAGGACTTAAAAGGCCAGTGGTATGCAAACCTCCATTACGGGCCTCTAATGGTGACTGGGCAAGAACTGATGCTGAAAAAGGTTCTCTTTTCGTTAAACACATAGAAAAAGTGTTTACTCCAAATATTTCTGTTAATATTGCTGAACTGCCACCAGTCGTCTCTTTACCAGAAACACCGCTAAAATTTAATATTGTGGAGATTGAAAATGCTATTGCTAGTCTAAACACCAAAAAAGCCCCAGGTATCGACAAAATAAGCAACAAAATGCTTCAATAATTGCCATATATTGCAAAAAGAATAATACTATTCATTTTTAATGGTATTTTACGGATGCAATACTATCCGGCAGAATGGAAGGTTTCGATGATTATTATGATACCAAAGCCCGGCAAGGATCATACGAAGATTGAATCCTATCGGCCTATTAGTTTATTGCCCAACATTTCAAAACTATTTGAAAAGCTGTACATGACCAAGCTGATGCCTATAGTGAGTAGAAGTGGATGCATTCCAGATCATCAATTCGGTTTTCGCAGACAACATAGCACAATTGAACAAACTCACAGACTTGTGAATGTTATTAGAGACACTTTCGAAAAGAAGAAATATTGTTCAGCGCTTTTTATTGATGTCGCACAGGCTTTTGATAAAGTATGGCACGAAGGTCTTGTCCACAAGTTAACACAAAATCTACCCGCAAACATCGTCAGGCTCTTAAAAAGCTACCTAGAGGAACGAAAATTTGTAGTTAGGGAAGGCAATTTTTCAAGCCCCCCGCAGTCGATTGTAGCCGGAGTCCCTCAAGGCAGTATCTTCGGTCCTTTACTTTATTTAATATATGCCTCTGACTTACTGTTAAGCAGTATCATTCACACGTCAACATTTGCTGATGATACGGCTTTTCTAAGCGTTCATGAAAATCCTGTAGAAGCTTCCCGGAATCTACAAGGGTACATCTCAAAATTGGAAACATGGCTTAAACAATGGCGGATAAAAGTGAATGAGCAGAAATGTGTACACGTTACTTTTACTTTACGCAGGGAAACATGCCCGCCTATACAAATCAACACCGAGACTATACCGCAACACACTGTTGTAAAATATCTGGGCATTCATCGTGATCGTCGTTTAACATGGAAATCGCACATAGCAAAGTTGATCCAAATGAAACTAAAAGCAGCCCAAATGAATTGGCTTATTGGAAGAAACTCTATACTAAGCCTAGACTGTAAACTTCTACTATAAAATGCGATCCTAAAACCAATATGGGCCTATGGAATCCAGTTATGGTGCACTGCCTCCGCATCAAATGTAGAAAAAATTCAAAGGCGACAAAACAAAATTCTACGTACTATAACAGCAGCCCCATGGTATATTCGAAATCATCGAATTCACAAAGTTCTCGATGTTCCGTTGGTTAAGACAGTATTTTCTAAACACGCGAAAAAATACATTAAAAAACTTGAGTTGCACCCAAATCCACTTGCGCGCAATATTCTAGAGTATTGTGGCCACACCCGGCTTAGGAGGAGGGATACTCTTTCTATCAGCCGTACACGAGAGATGTAAAAACAACAAAAATCAACCGTTGAAACTAAAAATTTTGTTTAGCATTGGCTAAACTTATATTTAATATTTTTAGATTTAAGATTTGGAAAACTTATTGATGTTTCAATATATAATTGAAGATTCAATAAATTATAAAATTTAAAAAAAAAAAAAAAAAATTATTGATCATAACTCCTACAATATAGAACGAATATAAACGACATTGGTATCATTTCAAAATGCTCTAAATAACTCATTTAATTCTTAAAATCATCATTAAAGAAGCATAACTTACGTATTTTATCGGTGAAAGCTTTCAAGTAAGTACTCAATGATTATAAAAATAACGCAGATTTCTAAACAGGGAACAAAGCAAAACAAAAAAGTAGTACTAAATATAACGTGGGGGTACTGTGGTATTTTCGATGTGAAAAAGTACTGAAAATAGTACAAAAGTACTGAATTTTCCATCACTGGCTTGAATGAAAGATACAGAAAAAATGATTCCTCTCTCTCTCTCTCTTTCTGTACCATAAATCTGTAGTGAATCATTGAAAGATAAAGTGTGTGACATCATGTGCTTGTGAGATTGGTTTTGCTTTGTTATTCGTATTGCAAAAATCGCACGCATTCATTTACATTCATCTAGTAAGACTTGTATCGTGTGAACGCCGATGGAAACCTTCTTTCCATTCAGTTCTGTTTCATGATTAAAACTCGTTACACGTTAGTAGCAAAAGTTATTTCAAATATTTACATAAATAAAAATTTGTTATAAAATTTTGCAAACGTATCTTACCTTAAATGTTCTGTGTTTAGATAAAAAATCATAAACTTGAGAAAGGTAGTCGAATCCAAGGCATTGTACGCATCTCTAAAAAGTTTGGAAGCAACAAACTCTGGTTCGAATGAATTGCCTATATCATAGTCAGTTATTTTTGTGGAATATGCTTTATATTTCTCCAAAACTGCATAACCTTAAAGAAAATTTAAAAGATGTGGAAAATAAAATATTAAATTCATGATATACATACATACATATGTACATATGTATACTTATGTATACTTATTAAGTACATTTAATTTCTTAGAAATTAGATAAATAAAATTAACTACTGTTGAGTTTGCTGAAAGTTTGCCGTAACCGCACTGTTACCACATTGATTCACAGATTTTTGGCTCTATTGTTGTTGGCGTTTTAACACTTTTCGTTGTGATAGATTTAGGAAAACAAGCAACATGTATTTTTTTTATTCTATACCTTACCCGACGCATATATGGGTATTTGGCCATTCTAGCCGAACATTAGGCCAAAACTTAAATTTTAGAAATGTAAAAATTACGCAGCTCAACAGACAACAAACTTCTGCATTGTATAGTGAATTTTCAAGGCTTTTGATTGAGATTTATCTTTTTGCGACACTGATAAAGTCAGGAAAGTTGAGTCAATTGCATACGTTTTTACTGACTTTACGGGTTTGAGACGTGCTTGTAGGTGTCTTTAATGCCAGCCAAGCCTATGCAAAATAATTTTAAACATATTAAATAATTTCCCGAAAAATCCTGTAGGTACTTTCTGTGCATATCCTTAAGGACTTAAACATTTATAAATTGCAAATTGAAATTATAGAAATATCGTCTATATTTAATATACAAATATAAAGTTATCGCTCCTAAAGTCTATAGCATTAAACACATTCGCCACAGCAGACTAACGACTACCACCTGTCAAAATTAGAATACATGTGTGCATATGAGAATGATTATATTGAAGACAGCAAGGCAACACGGCAAATTTTTTTGTCCATGCTACTTTTGTCGTGTAGTCGAATTAAACTAATTTCTATTTCTGATGGCTACAAAACCAAAACAGTGTTGACAATATAACAAAATTTGTAAAGCAAATTAGTGATTAGAAATATTTTTTATTGTAAAAATACCAACATTGTTAAAAATTAAAAAAACTCACAGGGTTATAGGCCATTTTTGCCTAAAAATTTTTGTGTAATTTTTCCGGTGCTCTCTCTTGATTCCGCAGTTTCGGGGTTCAAAACTTAAATATATTATTGATCATAAGTCCTACAATATAGAACGAATATAAACGACATAAGTATCACTTCAAAATGCTCTCAATAACTCATTTAATTAAATTAAAATCATTATTAAAGAAGCATAACTTACGTATTTCATCGGTGACAGCTTTTAAGTATACACCAAATAAAAGCATCGTAAGTTCTCTGTAAAAGTGAAAAGTCAGATAAAAAAATTTCAAAATTGAATTTCACTCGCATGGGTAAATTGTTTTAAAAAATTTGTATACCAGCATAAAGATATTTCAGAGAAGTTTAGAGTGATATCCACATCGCTCATATCCGTTTCATATTCTAGGAGTTATGGCCAATAAAAAATAAATTTTGAACCCCGTAACTCCGGAGCCAAAAGAGATCCATGAGATGATTTTTTTCTGTTTATGTCAAAGCGAATCCATACAAAGTGATGTGAGTGGCGAATTCAATTCGCCGTATTCAATTTGCCCCAGTGAATATGCACCACTGTAATATACATAAATGAAGGTATAAACACATTCGCCACAGCAGACTACACGAACACAAGAACACAAATGCTGCTAGCTACCGTTGTAGCCGTTTAGCCAGCTACTTAATTATTTTGGAAACGACAGATACACAGTAAACAGCTGATCCAGAATTGTTGCAACGATTTAAATAAAATATTGTGGCCCCATGGTGACAATAGGGGAGTTCTGTCTTTGATGCGTTTTCGTTTGCAATTTTTTTCAATTGTATCAGATTTGTTATTAAAGGTGAGTTTACATGGTAATACAAAGTATTAACACTTTGTAGAATCAAAATATTATGAAATTCTCTTTGTGTATAAGAAGAGAGAACAAAAGTCTGTTGCAGGTATTTTAAATGGTTTAGAAAATAAACATTTACCGATAGCTTATCATTTTTTTTATCCGTATTCTCTCTTACTCATAACAATTTGCGTTTACATGATAATATTTTTTTAAATTTTTGACATACCGATATATGTACATGTATTACCATGTAAAGAGGCCTTAACCGTGAGCATTCTTTTTGTACTATATTCGGTAAAGAAATTAGATATGTACGTGTCCATGTTATGGTTGGTATATGTTCATGTGTGTGTGCTATAAACGCAATTCAAAAAAGCAATAAACAGCACAACTGTGTATTTTGTTGCTGGATTAGGAAAAGGCTATTATATTTTCATTTGACTCTCGCAAGAGCATTGGCATCGACAATGTGTATATCCTTATAGGGGAAAGTTATGATGACTTTGTTTTAATAATATATAAGTAGATATGAATAAAAATATATTAAAGAAAAAAAATTAGTAAAAAATTTCGGGATTGACTTTTACCGAAAAACCCGGATTTAAAATCGCTGAATCCCGTATCCCGGGATTTTCAGAATCCCTAATTTATATATGTACATTCATATCTATTTACAAATGTATTTAAATGACATATTACTATTAGTTTAAAGAAATACTTACGAGGTTTGGTTTCACTGAGTGCCAAAAAAGCACATGACGCTAACAAAATAACTTTCCACATCTTAATTTGGCTGGAAAATTAAAATAAAATATATGTATATTTAAAAACATTTGTTTAATAAAATCAACTAAAGTTCGCTTCTTTATTGCAACGTAATCATTCATAACTAAAATAAACTACAATTTTTAATATAATACACATTTTGTGTTCTAAAACAAAAGTTGTAACCACTAAAACGTTACAATTCTTTTGAGACATGACTACTTTGCATTAACGGAACGATTTAAATCAAAACTTAATAATATAAAAAATTCCTAAAATTTTCATAAGAACATTCGGTGGTATTTTCTTTTATTTCAGTCAACTCAAAATCGGCCGTACTCCAATAACTTTGTGACTAACTACTTATAAAAGATATTTAACATAAAACATGTTTTTTCATTTGCATAATTTTGAAGAAGATATACTGCCACAGTTCTCTTTTCTTGAACCTAAGTAGTTTAGAAAAGATATGTAATATGTAAAAAGTTTTGAAAAAAAGAAAAGAAATTGCCCATCTATTACCTCTTAATCATGATTTTTAATAATTCTGTCAAAAAGAAAACCGACTTCGAATATGACCATGTTCAAATCCCAATATAAATATCAATTTTAGTTTAATATACTCGTATTATTTTCATATCTTAATAGCTTCATATAAAATTAAAACATGTTTTACGCAATTTAGGAATTTAGTAGCAAAATCGTAATTAAATATTTTAAATTTTCTACAAAACTTTAACGAAAATCCGCAACACATAAGTTAATTGTCATTATAAAATTCAAAAAGTATCAAAAAAATAAACATATTATAAAATGTTTGAAGAAATGATAGAGTTATGGAAAAATTGATATATACATTGGATAGGACACAACTTCTCAATTTGATAAAACACTTATGTATATGGGAAAAACTGTACGCAACCCTGTTGAAATATAAAAGGAATTAAGAAAATCGGGACATAATTAGTGGAGTTATTCGATCAATATTTGAGGGAACGACTTTTTAAATTTATCGAACCCAGCTGTTGGCAATTTGATTATTATTCTAAAATTAGAATGGATTCAAAGTCAGCAAAGTTTAGTTATTTTAATTGTTCTAGGCAAAACAAAAAAAAATATTACATTAAGTTTTAACTCTGGGAACACAATTGGGACGAACGACGAATTTCGACTAGCACGACGAATTCGTTAATAAAAGTTCGTTGCGTAAATTCGTCCTGTGGCGCACAATTGAGACGAACAAATAACTGCTGTCATAATAATCAAAACAATTGTGTGTATTTCTTATTACAAATTTGTTTTTATATACATACATACATACAAACATAACAGCGATAGTGTTACCGCATAAAGAAAGTAATTCCTTTATAAAATTAAACATTAAAAAAAACATTGAAAACGAATTTAATCATTAATAATTATGTTTTTTTTAACTAGATTAACATTATTTACTAATATATTTGAAAACTTAAAAAAACAAGGTAACTCTGTACTGATTTGTTCGTCATTCGTCGGCGTATGAAATAGAAATAAATCTATCAAACGTCGACGTCGGTGTTGTGTTCACTTTCATATGCATACATGTGTTCTATTTTTGACGCCGAATATTCGCAACGAAAAATTCGTCGTTCGTTTCAATTGTGTTAACAGCATAATTCTCACCAATTCTCCCTAGTAGTGTTTTCACACTGACATGAATTTAACAAATTCGTAATTTAACTGTTAATTTCTGGATTTACCATACAAAATTGTTTTGTTAAATCAAAATTAAATCCTTTTTTATTAGATTTAAGTTTGTATAATGAAATGCAACCTTGTTTTCCCTGTAATAAATTCAGTGCTTTTAGGTTAAAATGGAGTCAGAAGCAGCTGATAACGCTTCTGCCAGTTAAGGTGAGTTTACATGGTAATATAAAGTATTAGAATCAAAATGTAATGAAGTTCTTTTTGTGTATAAGAAGAGAAAACAATAGTCTGTTGCAGGTATTTTTTTATGTTTACGTGGATAATATAAATAAAATCATAGATTTTGCGGTATATATATATATATATTGCTGGTGGTTACAGTTCTATAATATTTACAATTAAATTCAAAATTATAAATTCAAATTAAAATTGTTTAATTAATTAGAGATGTTCTCAAAAACTTATATTTTTAATATATATTTATTTGTTCTAAATTAAATATTTGTATCTAAGGCCGCCAAAAAACATCTTCCAAAAACTGCTGAATTAGTTTATCGCCCCCTATTTCAATTTGATTAACCTAATTAGAATTTGAATGGCTTGGAATGACCTCTCAATGGGCTCTTTCTTAAGTTTTACATGCATTTAATGGGTTTCAGAATTTTACGCCAATTCCAAAACGGCGTTTCACTTGAAAAATTCTGTAAAAATCAGGAAAAGTCACAAGATCTTCTAGTTGATGTTTGCACAAAATTTTGAACTACAAACTATAAAATAATTACATTTTCAGGAGTTTCGAATGAAACTCATAATAAGGTCCGATACGATTTAATCTAAACATATGTATCTATAAAATAATAGTGTATAAGAAGGTGGATATATTAAACTAAATTATTATTGTTTGACCTTTTTGTTTTTTAAGCGCCATTTTATTTTGTGTTTTTCCCAAAATTTCAGGATATACATAATACGAAAATAACAAAAATAAACTCGATAAATTTTCATGTTGTTTTGGTTAGTCCCGGTTCACATACTTCAACTTTTGCTGCTCAACTTTTGAGTTTGTTGAAGAGAGGGGAAATAGGAGTGGTATTTGGTACGGAGTTGCTTGTACGAGTACTTGCCCAAAAAAGCGTAACCACTAAATACTAATGACAAAACTTTTGATTTATGCATTTATTTATTAAGTTAAACAGCAACTAATAAGATATTGGCGTTTTCTTTTCTAAAAATAAAATGTTACATACATACATATGTATATGTTACATATGATTTGGCAACATTTTTAAATGTTCCCACGACTTTTAGGAAGTGTTGCATACTTTAAGTTTACAAAAGAACATAAATGTTAGCAATAATCAATAAAGTAAAGAAACAATAACAAAACCAGCTGTTAATATAATGCTGCACTTATGCCCCTTTAATTAAAATGAGTGTTGAACATGTAACATTTTTTTTTTCTTCTTAAGGGTAACATCATGAGAAAAGAACTCGTCACACTTTTAAAATAGCACATATTTTGCAGAAAAGAACAGAAAGATATGTAGAAGGCAGATTAAATGCAACATATTACTCAGAAAAGAAAACGCCATAAGATTCTATTACATTTTCTATAAATTATATAGGAAACTGTTTAACGTAGTAAACAGGTATCTAAATCAAAAGTTTTGTCATTAGTATGTAGTGGTTACGCTTTTTTGGGCAAATGTTTGACGATGTGAACGTACCTTTAGTAGTAACAAGGTAGTGTTAACATTAAAACAAGTACAACATTACAAATATTACATGGTGTTTTATTGTTGTTTTCGCCTGCTAATGTCAAAAAATTCCATGAGGTAGGTACATATTCTAATTTGCTTTCAAAGTATTTTTCTCACAACAACAATTTGGTACAAATTTGACAGGAACAGGCAAAATTTATTAAAACTTTTGTGCTATTAACACTACCTGTTGAGTTACTATATGTATAACGAAATCAGTATAAAGCCTAAGTATATGGTATAGTCCCGTTATAAAAACTGCGAATACTAAAGTCAAGCGCATTTGTAAGGCCTCTATACAACGAAGTACATAAAAATAAAAACAAAATGGTAAAGTTCCGTTATTAAAAGAAGGAAATCTTAATGTGTGTGCAAATGAAATGACTTGAATCTTGACACAATATTTTATTAAAACTTAATAAAATTAACTGAATAACAACAATTTTGTTTTGTATTTTATTTAATTCATGAAATACATATACACATGTAAGCTTTTATTAGCATTCGCACGTTAAATAGAATTTATGTATGTAAAGAAAATATAGTTATAACAAATTTTTTTCGAATTTCTTCAACTTTCGTTATATTAAGGTTTTACTGATTATATTTATAGCGAAACAATAGGTATAACGAAGTACATACATATTTCCGGATCGCCTATGATATGGAAAAGTGAACATGGTTCGAAATGGAGTGATTATGAGAAACATATGTATCGAACAAAACAAATATTTTTTTTAACTGCAAGTAACAAGTTGATAGAAATAAGAGGATTGGCATTTATTAATACTTGAAATATTTTTCCCAATAATTGTTTAAAATTATGCCAATCAATATTCAATGCTAATGAACAAATTAATCAGTAATAAAAATCACAAATTTGTTTAATATTTTACACAGAAATTGTTAATAATGTTTCGTTTGAAGTGAGTTATTTTTTAAAATTTTTTTTGTGAAACTTGTTCGAAAAGTAAACAAGTTCATTAATCACATAATTAAAAAGTAATTATGTATAATTTACATATCTTTACATAAACTGTAAAAATAAATTCTTCTCAATTTAACTTTATTAAACTGTTTGTTTACCTCTTGCTTTTTCTCGTCCGAATTTATTTAAATTTTATTATTATTATTATTTTTGAACAGTGTGTGAAGAGCAAAAGAAAATTATGTACTAAATGACACGAGTGGAAAATAAAACTGATCAAACTAGTTTTCCTTGACAAAATTGTTGATTTTGTTTTTATCTGCAATTTTATCACATGTGCCCTGTTGTAAACCATACATTCACACACATACACACGCAATGTAATATTGCCTAGAATCAGGGTTCAATATGATAAGCAGGTAGTCGCTCTTTAAACAGGGTTTTCCTAAACATAAGGGCTGCCAGATTTATTTTTTTTCCGCCATTTCATTCAAAAACTTTCATAAAATTAAACAAACCCATAAGTAGAACTAGAATTTGTTATAATATTTGAACCACAAGTATTTAAAATCTATTTTGGAAACAATGGACTAGTGATGCCAGATTCAATATGTGCAATAAGTTATAAGGCATTTAGTGCAATTAAGCTTGGTTTTAAAAACAAATCTTTTGAATTTTAATCTTTGCTTATAAGTTAAAAATGCATAATAGTATTATAATTTTGTTAAAGAAAATTATCTTTTTTGTTTAACAATATTTTTTCACATATTTATACTTTAGATTTGGTTTTTTAATATTTGCTGTCAGTTTATTTGTGTTGGCACGAGTGAGTTGTATTGGCGCAGGGAAAAAATTAATTAATGCTAAATGATTAGAGATTTTTTCGATGTAAAAAGTTGAAAAATTTGAATTTTGAAAATTTTCAGTTACAGCTTGACAAATTATGCTTCAACTTGAAACTTGACAGTCATCAAAATATCTCGACAATTAAACTCATTTAAGGTCATCCGGCAAGCCTAAATGTGGCAGTGGGTAGTAATGGAAAATGTTTCGCTCTCTATTCTTGCATCATACCCCAATCATGAGCGAAGCAACTTGCTTGGTCATAAAAAACTTTTAGATCGAAGCAAGTATGTATTTAGATACATATAATTATATTGAATGGATAGACTTAAAGATAAATTCAGAATTTATTAAAACCATGTCAGTGTGAAAACAATATTAAAAACATATGTATAAGAACCCTACTGGAAATGTTGTACCAATTGTCTAAAACATACCTTTTCCTTAGTGTTCCTTAGTTGTGACTGGTGAAAAGAGGATATATTACTAAACTAGAACAAAAGTGCTAACAAAATTCCATCACTCAGTGTCTCATCGAAAGATTTTTATACATACTTATGTACACATACATTTTCGATTGTACCTGCCCATACCTGCTACGAGTAACACTTCTAAAACTTTAACGGAATTTGCAAAATTTCATTTTTATGAGATACACATGTATCTATAGCTACTTTGCAAAAAAAGTATTGATATGTATATACATACATACATATATACATACATATGTATGTATATGTAAGTACCCATTTACGATTGTATACATACATATGTATGTACATAAGTACCTGCTACGAGTAACAATTTCAAAACTTTAACGCATTTTGCCAAGTTTCTATGCAAAACCCAAAACCTATTTTCCTAGTTCCGGCTCAATGCTTTGCATACGTAGGTGTCATCTCCTGAGTGCTGGTCCTAATTAAAAAAAAACATCGATATATACATACTTACATATAAGTACACAAATATATATGTATGAATGTATTTTATACACATATAATTACGGTGACCATCCGTCCTTTTTTAAACAACGTCCATTTAAATTTAAACAAAATAAATTGTCCTTTTTTGTCCTTTCTTTTCGATGGCTAATCTTCTTCCTTAGTTTCCAAAATTAAAAGTTTTATTTTCTCTAAATACCGAAATTTTAAACTCAATACAATATACATAAATTTATAACCAGGAATTGCCTGGCAACACTGAAAAGTATATGTTCAATGTGCCAAATTTTCTGTCGGCTTCCAAATGGACTGTGCAGAATTTAAATTGTTTTTGTCAAATATCATTGATATAATAAAAAAAATACATTCTTCAGAAAAATATCAATAATAGACAATTATCTATTAGGATTATAATCCTTAAACTATTGTTTTTAGTTATTTTTATTTATTGAATTTTGTTATTTTGTTATTTTTGGCTAAATTTAATTTCTTGGTTAATTTTGATTAATTAATTATATTTTTGTTTTAACGAACATATGTAACTACATATGTTCTTATGTACTTATTTTAATGTTTAAAACAGAAATTAAATATGCCTAGAAGTTCACACGTCGTTAAAACAAAAATATAATTAATTAATCAAAATTAACCAAGAAATTAAATTTAGCCAAAAATAACAAAATAACAAAATTCAATAAATAAAAATAACTAAATATTAATATAAAATACATACATATATGTATTTAATTAAGTTTATACCAATAATTTTTATTTAATTTTGAGTGTCCTTTTTTTTGTCGAAAAATATGGTCAGCGTACCCATAATAGAATATGATCTCTTGATCAATGTGGACAGGTTATATTAAACCAAAATTGGAAATTCAGGTGTTTGGTGATAGCAGTTTAAAATTTTGTAATCGTGTGAGTGCAGATTTTTGCAGTAAATCTGATTTTACTGATAGTGCAAAAATTAGCACTACCACTAAAATTTTTTTTAATCAATCGTTTGATCGTGCAGGGTAGTGAATCAATACCAAGTATTTTTATTTTTATTCTTTATAATCTATTTAATACCCGCTTTAATATAATTTAAATGCATTAATAAAATTTTCATTTTTTAAATACATTTTTTACATGTAAACTTATTGTTGTGAAGCATCGTTCGGCGATATTTATGTTATGGAAGGACTAGATTTTATACCGGACTTTAAGGAAATATTTTCTGACATGTTCATTAAGGACTAGTTTTAGACAGGTTACTGTTGGATAATCCTATTACTGGTTTTTATGAAACCATAACTGAAACTAGTACTTAGGAAACCACTGCAGGACAAGTACCTTAAGTTTAGGTGTAGGACCTATCACCCGGTATCTTAATTATGTCAATTAACACCCTCTAATGAAAACGCCATGTTAAAGTTACCGGTACCTCTCATATAAAGTTCCAGAACTCGAAACGGTTGCTAGTCCCTGGAAACCAGTCACATGACGTGTCCTGTGACAGATTCTTTTCCCTCTAGGGGAGTATTAAAACTAATGTTAAGCAATTGCTCTAAATTTCTTCTAGTTTTGTTGTTGTTTAAGGTTTCTGTACTGAGAGTATGCTTTCACATGGGACCAACAAATTAAAAATCACAGATGAGTGACATTTTTAATATTGAAGCATTATGAAGCCATTTTTTAGGACAAGGCGCATTTATACAGCAGAAAGTTATTATACAGTTTTACAAATAAAGCTGATATTTTAGCCCATATGCAAACATTAAATAAATTTGATCGGAATTTAACTCAGCTGTGCTAAAGACAACACCTTTAAAAGTTAGAGTTAATTAAGCCCTCAATAACGTTCACGACAACAGCACCAAAGATAAAACAGACAGGTACAAGACTGATTAAACCAGGTACCACCGTAACGACAACAAATACAACTCCAAAAAATATCACGCATTTTGTAGGTAGAAACCAAAGGAGAAAACTGTCAAAATATATTATCTGTGCGACGCGACTCTCACATTTATCCTAATAAACATACGAAAAAGAGCTTGTGCTGTTACCTGATATAATCGCCCTTTGTGTATCGTCAAAAACAACATAAGAACTAAAGAATGTTCATTTATCCCTTAAGTACTACTGTAGACTATAATATACACATTTTAATATATAAAGGGTGTTTTTTATAGAGGTATAGAACTTTGAAGTGGACTGCATAGAAAATAGTCTAGTGGAGTTAAATCGTACGATCTTGGAGGGCAATTCACGAGTCGAAAACGTGAAACTATGCGGCTATGAAACATTTCCTTCTATAAATGTGTGAAAAAGTCAGTAATGCCTCCATAAAAAACTACTACTACTAATCTATTTAAAAATAACGCCCATGCACGTGTTTGCAGTTCTAACAGTGTAGCCAGGTGTGGAGACTAGTTTCGAAATTGGGGATTTTACCTGCACAGTGAATAGTTTTCATAAAAAAATAGAATTTATTTAATTGCCTTATCAGTCTGCAAATAATACTAGTGTGGAAATACAGTAAAAATTTGCATAGACTAGAATCATTAAAAGTCTCTAGGGAATCTCTGGTTCCACAGTTTCCATGTGCTCCCACAGTGTATTCTTGGTCAATTCATTATTTGTTTCGGAAATATATATATTGAAGGTGGTTCTGGCTGAAGTGGTTACAGCGTTCAGTACTAAGCGAAGTATGACTTATAGCGACCTGGGTGCGATCCTTGGTCAGTGCAAGTCGCCAATATCATAAATTTCTCTAATGTGCATTAGTGTGGCATTTGTATTGATTGTTGTTGGACTGTTGAAGGCATTGCACTGGTCACTAAAAATTGTTCCGGACGTCCAATAGTTCGCACTTTCGTTTCCACGAATTTCCAATACTACGAAAGGCATTTTTTTTTTTTTTTTGCTTTGGCAGTTCAGTAGTGCGAATATAATTTTTTTTACTACTAAATAATACGAATAACGGCATTTTTGGAAAGAATATACAAAGAATATGGATTTACATTTTTTGGAGTTATTTCTTGTTATTTTCTGTTGCTATGAAATTTATTTATAGTGATAACAAGTCTCTTTTGTCGCATTTTCTGCATCTGATACATACAAAATGTTTAAAGCAGCGTTGGCCAAGCTATAGGCCATTGGTGCCCAGGCCCTATGCTCTTCATGCTCATTTGTTTTTGTAATACCTACTCTTAGCTATAGGCTGTGTGTTTTAATATACACATACAGCACTCAGTACTAGCAATACGAAATACAGAAACAACTTTGTCTTATTAGTTTTTTTTGTCGTTCTTCACTGTATACACGCAAGAGCAAAGCAACAACACTTTCGTGTGCTTTGCTGGTAAAGATTGTCGACAACGATTATCAATGTACAGTTTGTTTTTGTTAAACGTATGATACCGTTTAAAAATGTGTGTTTTGAAAAGCACTTGGAAAAAATTGGTGTTACTTTTAAATTTCAAACTTATTTTATTCACGAAAAAATTATTATATGATCACTCACAATCTAGTATCACATAATTGAAAACGCTTTTGTGATTTTTTTGTATTCTTTACAAAACGGATTTCAGATAATATTTACAAAAAATGCAAATAAATTTTTTTTCCCGTGTACGTGAAATGAAATGTTTTTTTCTTTATTCTTTGTATGTATTAGTTTTTACAACAACAAAATTTGAATAAAAATTTGTTTTTCTTTAAATGTATTGGTGTTTGCTCTTCCATAAGGAACTTGTGCGCACCCCTGGTTTAAAGTAAAAAAAGTCAAAGAGAAGACAAATAAATGTCTTTGGAAAATAAGTTAAAAATTATAGAAGACGTTGAAAATGGAAAATCTCTATATGAAATTTTTAGCAAGTATGGGCTATCTAAGTCAACCATATGCACTACCATTTGCTTTAACAGAATAGCAACTGGAGAATTTAAAATAATGAAAGATGCGCTATACGAGTTGTTTTTATGGCAAAGAAAATTTAATATTCCAGTAGGGAGTAACCAGTAAAATCAAATGCCCTGGAATTTCATAAAAAGTTTTATAAACTCGACTTTTTATTGCAAGTGATGGTTGGCTCCCCAAATTCAAAAAACGCCTTGGTATAAGACTATTTAAAGAATTTCGCTAAAAGCTAGCGAGTAGCTCCATTCATCAATAAATTAGCTGTTGTTATTGAGTATCACGGCTTTACACACGGAGCACTGTTTAATGCAGATTAGTCCGCACTTTATTGGAAAATGTTGCGGGAGAAAACGTGAGTACATCAGGGCGAAAATTCTGTACCGGGCCGAAAACTCTCCAAGGAGAGAATAACGTCTTTAAATAAAAATGAAATCGTCATGAAAATAAAATTTCATTACTTTTCTAGAACACAGTGAAATCGCAAATGTGAAATTCGAAAGTATTTCACTTTCATTTTGTAGTGAAATACAGAACACACGCGAATGAATAGAGTATTAGATTAATTGAATTGAATTTTTTTTTTTTTCAAAAATTGTTATTTGTTATGGGTTAATTAATAAATATGCATTTCGTTGGTAGCTAAATACCATCAGTAGATCTTTACCATTTGTTTGAAAAGTTCTAAAACTCATCTACTCATACCTGAACTCGCAAATAATGTTTGCGAATTACTAAAGCACAAGCAAAATAGATTTTTTTTTAAAATACTTTGCAAACATCATAAAAAATAATTTTCTTCATTCGTTATGAATTCGATTTCTTTTCTAAAAACCTACATATATACAATTAGACAACTATTGGTTGCCAATAAAAGTATTTATAAGGTGAAATGAAAAGCAAACCTCCCTTTTACAAAATATAACATTTATTCAAGCAAAAAAATTCGAGCATTTATTCAAAAAATTAATGTTTTCAAAAATTATTATTAATTCTTTTAAATTTTTGTTTTTATATAATTTAACAGTTTCAAGCTCATGTTGTTTTTCAATACAATTTAATTAATATATGTGTACTCGTATGTGAAATGTGAAAATTTCCCAAATAATTTAATAAAATAATTAATAAAAATGTATGAGTAAAAAATAAGAAATTCACGGAAATCAACTTCTTACGAATTGACTTTGTAAGTAGTTATATGGCCATTGTCGTTAATGGTCGTTTGAGCGCCACGATGGCTGGTCTTTTTACCATCAATATCTGAACTAGAGCTGTAAGAGCTAACCGATACACCTTTAAAACCATCAGGGCTACTGGCAGAGAAACGATTGCTAATATTGGGTATTGCCTGTAATTAAAAAGAAAATTAAAGTGTTGACTAAGGCCAATTGCCAAGTATAAACTTACAGGATTTTCAGGACTTATGAAGGCCGTTTGATAACCACCCTCTGGACCGAAAGAGGCGGCAGCTGCCGAATAGTTGGGAGCATAACGATTGTCCTTGTTAGCCTGGTAGTTGTAGTTGTTTTGATGTCGAATGTTATCGAAGAAAGCAGCTTGTTGACGATTGATTAAGCTAATTGTGTTATAAGAACGGAGTATTAGATTTAAAAAGTCAAAATGGTGAAAGTCGTCGAACCTTATATCAGGTAGCTAAATACCAAAATAAAGTTCGTTTAACATTCTTGAGAAATGTTTTCAAGATATTTATTCGCAAAAATATTTTTGTTTAATAGTTTAAATTAAAAAAAAAACGGTTTATCTGAATAATAAATATCAAGATTTTATGTTACATGGCCGGAACTTTTATAACTTGATAAATTAGTTTAATATAAGGAAATAATGAGCGTATATTATGTTCCCACTCAAGGACAGTTTATAAGGAAAAAAAAAGCATTCAAAATTGTTTCTTTCACACGAATTCAAACATTATCAAAAGTTTATTAAAGTTAGTTCATAACCTAAAAAGTTTTGTAATGTTTCAAATATACACTTGATATGGTATATATACACTTGATGAAATGCAGGGATATACAACAAGTTCACGGAATATATATTTTTCGAGAACAAAAATATTAAAAAGTGGCATCACACAGTGGGGGAGTTTGAAAACAAAAAAAAGGAAATAAATATACAGTTTTTAAACTGGCAGTTCAATTCCTATAAAATTTTATATGCCAAAAGGTTTTCGAGTTTAAGTTTGGATGTTTGTCCTTAAAGAGTACAGAACACCAACACCCTAAACTGGGTAACCTCGCAGTTATGAAAATTTCAGACTTATGCGAAGCTATGATTTTGCTATTAAAAAGAGAGAGAGAAAAAGAAATGTACAACATTTCGAAGATATTCGAATCAAAATATAAAAATTTTATCTTTTTTCCTACTTTGGTCCACTGGTTTGCTAATGGCGAAGACATATCTTGTCCGATTTGGAAAAACTTTCCTTTCAAAGATTGAGAAAAATATTTATAATACTTTTACGTTCTTCCAAAAATATTATCTGTTCCATGCGAAAAATGGGAAAGATAAGCAAAAATACTAAAAATTCCATTTTTGGGATATTTTGGAATTTCTTTAGGAATTACGGGGTTCTCAGACATAGATTTTACTTTGTTTCAATTTTTCCACATACACAATTTTATCATCCAAATGCGAAATTTTAACCGAAAGTATTGAGAAATGGTTTTTTTTTTCTGAGAAACTTAATGACCTTTCAGTATTAATTTATGTAAAAGGAAACACTTCTTCTACTACCAGCAGTAAAAGATAATTACAAAAAATTATTCTTATTATTTATTATTGCAGGTACCTATAAAAAGATATTTTCTGTGATATTGTTAGAAGCTACCTGAACAAATTGATTATAAATACACCTAATCCTGTTTTTAAACGGTATTTTTTTACACGAATTTAAAATAACACGGTTGACGGATATAAACTCATCCTGCTTTTGGACGGTCTTTTTGAAATAACACTGTTTACTCGTATGTACACTCTCAAAACTGTTTAGTTAGGGAATTTCCAGATTATGTGTAAAAAAGTTCTGCCGAATTTTTTAAATAAATTTAAAAAATGAGACTTGGCATATGGTAGCGTAAAAAAGTGCACGGTGATTTATAGTCATGACGACATATCATGACAATTGTTTTGGTTTGCGAGCGGGGTAGAGAAGAAAGAGGGGTAGAAAAATAATCACATTTTCTGTTTTCCATGCATTTTTTTGTATTTCCTTTTACTTTTGTTTCGGTTTTTGTTATTATGTTTTGTTCTTTTTCTACTTTCAAAGATGCTTGTTGATGCGGTTATACTCTAAAAACTCAACACTTCAAGAGAAATAAACCATGCTTAAAAATCACAGTATAAATGCAAGAGGATTTACGAAGATACTTTCAAAGATAAGATGAAAAAATTCATGAATTTTTAATCACCGTGTAAATTGGGTGTAAGTCTTTTTTTACACGGTACGCCTTGAAACGTATCTACCGTGTAAAAACAGGATTGGGTGTATACAGAAATATTTTTAATTATTCTGATGTGATTCTAATGATTTTGTAAAACTAAGCCAAGAACATACCAATACCCTGTCGGGATTTGAGGTAACTGTTACATTTTAGTTAATCAGAAACAAGTGGCAGCTGACTCAAAAGCTAACTCAATGTCTGTGTTAACCGCTATTCAGTTTTTCAACGTAATGTCATTACATGTGAGTCAGTACTCACTCATACTGCATAAGTTTGCAATAACCACAAGCTAGCTCATTTTAAATTAGCTTACGGCTGATTAAATTGTAGCACACTCAAGCTAGTTGAACAGTTATCGAGAACAAGCCAGTTATACGCAAAACTTCTGACTCACGTCTGTATCATTTACAAATTAGTTCAGAAGTCAGATGTAAATGGGTTATCCAAGAGTCAACAATATTTGAAGCCAGCTAACAAAAGTCCGACAGGGTATATGTAACTAATAAAATGTATTTATGTATACATATAAAAATTTTTTCAGGTAACTTTTAAAAATATCAGAATTTAGCCATACAAAAATATCTTTTTGCAGGTACCTGCAATTATAATAATAATTTTTTTGCAATTTTGTTCTTTTATCTGCTTGTAGTAGAAAGAATAAAATATTCATTTTACATGAATTAATATTGAGAGAACATTAAGTTTCTCAGAAAAATCAAATTCAGCAGATGATAAATTGTGTATTCAATGCGGAGAATTTAAAACAAAGCAAAATTTATTTCTGCTAATCCCGCAATTGCCAAAGAAATTCCACAAAAATTCAAAAAATTTGGATTTTCATTACCTTCGCTGTCTAATTTCCCATTTTTCGATGGGTGCAGATAATATTTTTGGAAGAACTTATTTTTAATAAAAATACGTACTTATATTTTTTAATCGCTCTGGATCCTTCAATTACAAGAAATTTGCAGTAACATGCTTGATAATATTGCCTTGCAAATAGTTATAAAAGTGTGGAGGAATATTTGCAAAAAGTTTTTATAGGTATTTAATCAAAGAAATTTTTAATTTTTCAGGCTTAAGTTCGTTTTCTCTAAATATAATTATAGTTTTTATAGGTAGTATGCAAATATTAAACGTACTTTTTTAGCAAAAATGGCAAAGAAGTTAACTTTTTTAAATTTTCAAGTTACACTGCATAAAAATTTTGATTGAGTAATAATTTTGAAACAATTTTATTGTAAAGTACAGTGAACTCGCAGAAACGTGAACATCCAGTAACGTGAACTACCCAAGAACATGAACATATTTTTTTTTTCATTGACTAGTCTAAAACGTGAACAAAGGTTAAATAAAGGCTCTAAAACGTGAACTTTTTTTCCAAACGTGTAGGAAATATCAATGTATTGGTGTTTTTATACTTTTAGAAATTAATTGTTACATTTATTTATTTTCTGTAGCCTAACATCATATTAAAAGTTTGTATGCATACACACTGGTTTGGTTTAGCGTGTTTATGGACGAAAGTATGAACGAATGAATGAATTTACATAATTAAAAAGATTTATAAAATTAAAATTATTATATTAAAAAAATATATATACAAAAAACCTTCTTCCCATTCAACATTCCACATTCTGAAAAATTAAAATATTCACAGTGTACTATGAATAACAAATAAAGAGACTAAAAAAAAAATAAATATTTTCTTGCCCTCTTTTGCATGTGTTTTGTTGTTGCAAATTCTAAAATAAAGCGACAAATGCGTATGTTTCGCATTTTAGTTTGTCTCTTCTGTTTGGTTCATGTTGTGTATGTGAAAATGACGATTGGTGCTCGGCCCCTAGGGGCTAGTTTGACGATCAATGGTTTAAATATAATTTTGTAAAAATTTTGGCTTTCCCCGCTAAAGAATTTTTGAAGTGAATATCCATCCACTAAAATCATTTTCAATATGTTATATAAAGCCTTTGAATAAAATAATTTCAACAGACCCTTTTTCTTTTAAAAAAATTATTTATTTTTCTTAGAAAAAGTAGAATCGAAAACACCACTTACTTTATTTTAATATTAAACAATGGACAAAGTATACTGCAAAAAGTCTAGTGCAAAAAATGTAATAGAAAACGTGAATACCCTCAGTAAAAATTAGTTCACGTTTCTGCGAGTTCACTGTATTATAAATATTATTCCTAATGTTAATATTTTGAAAAGCTGACAAGATCTGACTTCCCAATTAGATAAACAATGGAACCAAGGTAGAAAAATCTACGTACAAAATTTTGTTTATTTTCTCAGATAAAAAATGTCAACTTGACATCATAACCTCAAGGTTACCCACTTTGGAGTGTTGGACCTTTGTCCCCTTTAGAGACAAACGTCCAAACTTAAACTCAAAAACCTTTTGAAATGCCATATAAAATTTTATTATAATCGAACTGCCAGTTTAAAAACTGCAAATTTATTTTCATTTTTGTACAAAATTCAATTTTACATACTAAAATTTAATATTATTTTTTTTACTAATTTGTGGTTCTGTGTATGCAAATATTAAAAAACTAATTAGTTTTTAAACCAAAGAAATTTTAACTTTTCAGGCATAAAATCGTATAATTTAATTTTTTAATTAAATTAGTTTTTACAAAAATTTTTGATTTTTGGTATGGATTAGCTGATCTATATGCTGCATTACATTGGATGCTATATACCAGTGTCGGGCGATTTTTGAAATGCTAAGCACGCGTGCTTAGCAAGAAAATTCTGTTTGCGCGACGTCGACACACGTATACTATAAACCTGGATTCACCCATTGTTTCGGAACAAAATTTTTGTCCGGACAAAATTTTTTTTATATGAAGTTTGGCGTTTCTCTTTTTGAGAGTGAGAGAAAAAGAGAATAAAATTTGTTCGGAACACTTTTTGGTTGAATTGGTTTAATTTTAAATTTTGTCCGGACAAAGTTGAAACAAGATGCCACCTATTTTATTTTCTCAGCCAAAGTTGAAGCGAGCTGCCACATTATGTTATAAGTATGTATAATAAAAGCACATAGTAACTTATATCCAGTAAAATAAAAATAAAGAAAAGCTCAATTGCTAGTAAAAAAAAACTAGCCGATTTTTATAAATTTTTTTAACATGTAATTTTCTTATTAAACAATAAAAAATAAGTGCGTTTGACATATAAAACACCAAATTTAATTCATCTGTCACTGTACTGCCACCTTATAAATTTAATAAAACACATGTATTTCATACGGTAGCTTTGATTTTCCAGACAAATTGTTCGAAATGAGTGAATCGAGTTGCAAAAATGTTTCAGAACAAAAAATTTTGTCCGAACAAAAATTTTGTTCGGAAACAATGAGTGAATCCAGCTTAAGCATCTTCGTGTAGCTTATGAGAATTAACGTTCGGTTGTTGCTTTGTTATCATTTCGTCAAAGTAAATCAAACCAGTCGCTGATCAGCACTTGTTTGAGTAAGACCTTGCTTTAAAATTTTTTGTTTACACTCAAAGCAAAATGTTCAATGAAGAATGGGAAAATGATTTTTTTTTATAATTTTGTTTTTATTCGAACTTTTTATTTTAATTATCGAATTTAATAAATTATTAAGCTTGAGGGCTTCGTTTTTAATAAATTTTATTTTTATTTATTATGTTTTCTCGATATTTCTTTACTTATTATATATTATATTTTATTTCATTCGTTGTGTAACTAGTTTATTATTAAATTAATATTGTTTTCGTTATTATTATATTAACATAAAAAGTATTATTGAAAAAAAATTCAAATCAAATAAAAATACTAAAAGGCAAGAAATGTATTTTACTTTTGGCAACAGAAAAATTTTTCGAGTGTATAATTTATGACGGTCGTTCGTTTTTTTTGCTGCTTCCCATACCAAAACATATGAGAGAGTATGTGTGCGCCCGACACTGCTATATACCAACTCATCAGTAGAATTTTAACATTATGCCTGAAAAGTTTTCAAAAACTCATTTGCTTATACACAAAACCGTCAAGGAATAACCGAGAATTACTAAAGCAAAGCACAGCAGTTAAAACAACGCAACAAATTATTTTTATTCGATTTGAACCTGTTTGTTTTTCTTACAACCTTTTGACATTGAAATGCAGCGTATAGATCTGCTAAACCGTAACAAATAAATTAATTTTTTAAATCATCAGAGTTGTGTCCACTTAGACCTTACTGCCAATCACGACAGCTGCTATAAAGTAGTTGAATGTCCTTTTTCATTAATTAATTCTGCTGCGTGACGTGAAAGTTTATCAACACACTTTTTCATACTGATGGTTTAGAAATTCGCTATTTTCAGAAAGAGGGATAGAATAGAGAACATAGATGTGGAATTTGCAATTACGTTTAACAGAGTTACATAACAAATAGTGAAATGAATACTGACGAAGTTTAGTGGACTCTAGCGAAAACAACGTTTGTTCTTTTCAGCCGTGTATGTTGAAATCTAAAGTGATGTTAGATATTAAATTGTCCTTTGTTCCTTAAAATCATTAGAATGTCTAACTTTCTGATCATTACGTTACAAATTTTATCCAACGAATTTATTCTGAATCCTTATAGATAAGAAAGCTACATGATCCACACCCGTCTGTATCTCGGTATGTCAAATGGGTTTTTTGAAGCTATCAAAAGAATTGGAGATTTGGTTCTTCGACTGATTTCTAAGGATTTGCCTTGAGAATATTCGTATTGAAAATCAGCTCCAATAAAATATAAAAAAAATAATAAAATAATTTAATTAAAAACTTTAATTATAGGAACTTAGAAGCATAAAGAGTTAAAATTTTTTTGGGATTAACCATCATTAAAGTCTCAAAGAAAAAAAAATTATTCGGAGTTGTATATTAAATGCAAGTGTGATTCAATCATACTTTTTTTAAATTAGTATTCGTCATTGGATTTATAGAAAAGCATAATTTAATGATCATCTTTTAGTTCTAATCTTGAAAAACATATTTACAAATTCATCAATTACTAAATTTTAGCCGTGACTTCGTTCCCACTGCATACTAATGTACTGACTAAACTAAAGAAAAGAGTACTAAAAATAAGAGAGTACCAAGAGTACCAATTTGTCTCGTTTTTTCACTTTAAAAAGTACCATATATTTTAATCTAAGTCAAATGCTATCTAAATCCATTGCGAAACAATCATCCAATTATACAAAATTTCTTATTTATAACATTAGTTAGATTTAAAAGAACGCACGATCATCAAAGACGAAAATCAAAATCGAAAGCACAAAAATATATTTCAGAATCAGTGTACTCGTATAACTTATATTATTCAGATGAACACTTCTCGCCAAAATCATTAAAAAAAAACACCGCATATTGCGACTATTAGAAAAATGCTGTTGATCTTGCTTTCCCGATCGCTGACCTCAAATTATTATATAACATATTTTTTTTTTAATTTAAATAATAGATATTTTATAGCACTATAAATTTACAATATTTTTAGAAAGCATGCAAAATATTTTAGAAAAGTTTAGAGAAAGAAAAAAGTATTTACTCTGTATAATCTTGCAACCCATTAGGAAGATTAGAAGCACCAGCTGTCACCGTGGCATCGCCCATACTTAATGTTGAAGCAATAGAGCTAAGGAAAGACGTACATATGTGTGCGTTTATTTACATTAGAGTATGATGAACAAATGAATGAGGAATTAGATACAAGCAATATTAAAGTCTACATAAAAGCTCCACAAGCCAAACAAAACAAAAGATACGATACGAGAACATGAAACATTTTGATAAATTTTTTCGATATTTTAAGCAAAACTATCTTACTTTTGATGAGCAGCATTTTGAGCCAGAATTTGTGCGGTTAATTGTTGATGAAAGGCATAAGGATCAATAAAACCAAATCCAAAATTTGGAGCATAACCAAAATCATCATAATCGTTGCCATTACCTACATAGTTACCATTGTCTCCATTTGAACCAGAATAACTACCGGAATATGATCCTGCAGCACCATGTTTGTTTGTGTGTTCAGAGCCTGGAATATGATAAAACAATAATATAATGAAAAATGAAAATTTTATTGTTGCACATTAACAATGAATTCACATGGTACTGGCTTCTGTGTCTGTAATTATTAAAATGTAACATGTTTTTTTCGCATTTGTCCTAAAAAATTTCTGATAAAAGTGTTGTATGTTTATTTTTCTTAGTACACTAATAAAATAAACTTATATATGGGATATCTTTCTTAATATGTATTGAAAATGGTTGTCGTATGGCGCCAATTAATGTTGGGAAATACAGGAAATTTTTTATAATCACAAAAAAACTATACATACTAATAAGTAGTTTATAGTAAATTCTAAAAATATGAGTAAAAATTTGCTAATTTGCCATCTGTCGTTGTTGTTAGACCATCTAATTTGTGTTGTGGTGCAGTTCCTTACTATATATTCTGTGACCTTGCCGACCGTTTATCTTTGCCGCATTGTCCTCTTAGATGGCGCTTCCTGAAAGTTGATGAAATGACGCTGACGTCTTGCAGCCCTGGGAGCGATGAAACATCCTGCATAGTTGTTTGATTTTGGTTTTGTCTGATGAAGGGTGTTGAAACACCTTTTTTTAAATTCGAATTCTATTTTTCGTCTGTTGGAATTCGGAACGGTTTACTGCGGCTTTGTAGGCATGCACTCTCACCCTCCGTCACACTACTACACTTTGCCACCTTTCCCCAAAAAGTAATGCAATTTTACAGCAGAATATAAATTTCAGCATCAAAATTTGCAATTCTTGACGAGAACTCATTAAAATTTAAATTTTCAATTACTCGAACTTTTAAGAAATTTTTACAAAATTTATTTTTTGGTTACATGGTTAATCGAATCAATTACGGAGTTAACTGAGTTGTTTACTCAGAAAAAAAGCTACTTTTAGTTAATTAATTTTTTTTTGCTTGAATCCACGATTAATTTAATTGATTCTTTTTAAACTATATTATTAATAAAATTTAAATCAAGGCTTTTGGTTTTAAGTAAACGTATAGACTTTCTAAAACTTTAAGTGTAGCTTTTTAACAATTATTTTAATTCACCGACGATTCTTTTAGTATTATTGTCGAAGGAGGACGTTACGATATAAATTAGCATAGAAGGGTAGCAATCACTGCCGGAACATTTTAAGTTATTACTTAAAAAATGCAACAATAATTGGCAGAATGATATTGATGGCTTG
Organism: Lypha dubia; assembly: GCA_947311025.1. Lineage (NCBI taxonomy): Eukaryota > Metazoa > Arthropoda > Insecta > Diptera > Tachinidae > Lypha > Lypha dubia. The sequence goes on from OX371261.1 coordinate 97,789,118, forward strand.
CTTACGCAGGCATCGAACATGTCATCTTATTTCTAGATTGCGTTGTAGTAAATTTTTACGAAATCCTGGAAAATTTCAGAAAAGCTTGTTGTATAGATTTTAATAAAGATTTCAATTGAAATCTAGTAGACCTTGATCTGTTGTAAATGCATAAACGATTTTTACTTTTTAACTTATAATCCGTTATAATTAACATTTAACCATTTCTAAAAAAAACACTTCGAACTCTTTTCATCAATAAGATATGTAATTTTATAGACTTAAGCTACGTTCACATTTATCAAATATTTGTCGAAAAAAACGTAACCAAGAAAAAAACTAATAATTTATTTCCTTTAATTCTAATATTTTTTTAATTTTGGGTTCGAATTTTTTAAAAACTGTATAAAAATACTCTTTTGGAGAAGAATTAATTTTATTATGTAAAATAAAAATCGTTTTAAACGTCACCATCCCTAAGCAAAACTATTGGTTACGTTTTTTTGGGCAAATATTTGATAAATGTGAACGTAGCTTTAAGGAAGCGTTCATTTTGCACTATGGGCGTGAGTATATAAATTTGTATTTATGTATCTTTGCACATGCAGATATGTACAAATTGAACAGCATTTTTTGGATATTTTATAAAAAATACTTACTACTCTCTGCATAATTGGCTCCCCATAAAACACAAGTCGACATTAAAATAAATCTCCACATATTGATTTGACTGTTAAACAAAAGAAAAACAAAAATAAAACAAATTCGTTAATATTTAAATCAAATATAATGATTGTAAGCAAAAAAAAAAATAATAATGATGAAAAAATTTAAATGTGATCATCGCGGTTAATATAAATCCAAAATAATTATTTTGAACACGAAATTGACTGCAGCGTTTTTTTTTTTTGTATTCTTTAGAGTTAGCGAAAAATTTACTTTTGATTCTTGAAACGAGTAAGTCAATAATCGATTAGGGACCTACTCGAACAATCAAATATAATAAAAATAATGGAATTTTTTGTTGCATTTATCAAAATGTCAAAACATGCTTCAGTAGTACATATTTTGTTAAGGTGCACGGTTGTGCGCCAGGCCACTCAGTTTGTATATTGATATGAAACCAGCTGTCATAACATGTGATTCACTTAACACAAAATAACATTTATATGATATGAAACAGAAGGATATCTCATAAAGATTTGAAGATGTACGAAGTATGTATATATTTTAGTACTTATTCAATAACTGATTCATTTATTCATGATTATTATGGGGCTACTTTCTTTACAAATATCGGTAGAGAGCTAAAATTTGGTATCTGAATTTGGCAAAAAGTTGCCATAACTACTAATGCAAAATATCATATCATTTTTATGAAATTCAACAACAATCTACATACGACCATTTGCCTCAAACCCTGAACTCCACTACTATTATTAGTACATATTTTTTAAAGCATAAAACTAAATCATATTTCACTTAGGCTCCTACAATTCCATCCAAATTAAATTTAAAAGTTAAGTCTAAATTTGGCTTTGATTTAAAACTTTTATTTTTCATTGAAATTTAAAAAAAAAAATGTTCCGCAGGAAACATTTTAATGGCGAACTAATGATTTTTAATGTTAATAACCAACATACTCTACACGACTTCCTCTTTGGCATTATGTACAACAACATGCTTGTCATGGGGATGTCCTTGGAAGCAAGTACTTACTTACTACGTTGACGTGCAATTAACAACTTGAAAATTTCAATATTTTTTAGCATAATAAAGGGTATTTGGATATGCTTGAAAAATGTCGAACTGTGTTGATATTTCTGTTTGGTAAGGCTGAACCCACTCCAACGAAACACAAAATTGTTTTATCTTTTAAATCAAAGACAGTAGTTTGATGGTAACCCACACAACAACAAATAACATCATGTGTGGTATGTTGTATCAAACCACATGTATTTTCTCATAAAAACTAATGTTCTGTTGTCGTATTAGTTAAAAAAAGTGTTTTGTCTTATGTAGGTGTTGGTTCAGCCTAAGGTTTGGAAAGTCATCATAAATCGATTAGGACCAGAACAACACTTTCAAATTATGAAAATGTACTTTAAAAAAATAAAAAAAAACGTTCGCCAAGTTCATAGACCGCTTTTTCCATTTTACAGTGAACATACTCGGCCTAGTGAGCAAGCAATTCGCGCATTTATTGTTCGTTTTAGCATTTGCACTCTTCTCGATCCAAGCAGTGCTGACTGAATTTTTCTTTCCAAAAATTTATCAAACTAAACTTTAACGACATACTTTGGTGTTTTATGAAATCGGAAAACAGCTCTGAAGTTGTGAGTAAATAATGATGGTCTGCATGAGTACATCCAAACGGCGTTTCAATACATTCATATGTTATTTAAGTATGTAAAGTGTCATACCACATAAGATTTGAATACAACTGTGTTTCACATTTACTGTTAATAATTCCAAATGAATGAATGCATAAGGAGAAAGAGAAAAGAAAATAAATCTACTTGATGAGAAAGAAATACTAAAACATTCAAATAAAAGAAACATAGTAAAATGAGTGGAGTACTCGTATGAATATGTGTCGAATACAATATTATTTGAATGTTTACTACTTAAATGAATATATCCAGGCCAAGTTCGGCCACACAGTGTTTTTATTATTTACCCGAAACCATTCGAGCTGCTTTTACCCCCTCTTAACTTTGCTTCCCCTCATCTAAATATAAGGAAACTTGAAACATAAGGTCTCCTCACGGAGGTGACCACACAGGTTAAAGTTCTACCATAAAAGCTTCCCGAGATATTAAGGTGTGAAAAGTCCATATTTTAGTACATATTCACTGACTCACTGACTGACTCATCAATATTATTGGGCACTTCCAGTAAAGCTAGAGAGCTGAAACTTGGTACACAGGTAGGGCACTTTCCACCCGGGGGACTAGGGTTCCCCTTCTTTGTATGGGGCACTTCCAATATAGCTAGAAAGCTGAAATTTGGTACACAGGCAGGTAGTGATGAGAAATTACCGAAAATGATTTTTGAACGGGCACTTTTCATCTGGGGGGACAATCATGCCCCATCTTTGTATGGGGCACTTCTAGTATAGCTATAAAGCTGAAATTTTCTACACAGGTAGGCCCAGATAAGCAATACATTCAAATATTTATACCAAAACAACTTAGAAAAAAGAAGTGAGATCAACACAAAAACATAAATGTGAAAATAAAGCCAAGTTCGTATCCAAAAAGTTTCGGCCGTAAAAAGTACTGAGATCAAAATAAGGACCAATTTCTTGATAGGTACAATTCCATCTCATTTCTAGGCAATCTATAAGCTTGGCAATATTTTTCCAAGAATTCTTTCCCATATTAGAAAGGCAAACAAATTAGGCCAAACTTAGAGGTTGCCTAGAAATGAGATGGAATTGTACCTATCAAGATCTTGGTCCTTATTTTGATCTCAGTACTTTTTACGGCCGAATCTCTTTGGATACGAACTTGGCCTTATTTTCACATTTATGTTTTTGTGTGGATTCATATTACTACTAGTATTTTCTGTATTAATTTTTTTGCGATTATGATTTTTAAAATAAAAAATAAACAATTGCATACATACACATGTAGGTGTTTAGTAAAATATATTTTCAGTCATTTATTAAGGCGGAAAAAGAGCTAAAAAAGTTTAGAAAATTAAAATTACACATACATATACATATGTATGTATTTCAGTTCAATTTTGTTAAATAAAAAGTTATGTTCCATTACAATAAAAATATATAACACTAGATGAAGTTTTGATTCAAATCAAATCAAATAATTCGTTTTTTTAAGTTTGAGTGTAAAAACCTTATTGAATTAATGGAGTCATTATTAAACGCAATGCAACACCTTTTTCGGAAATTAAATTCCGCGCTGCGGAGAAGACCTGTTTAGAAGCCGCACTGCTTGCAGTCGTCGCTAATAGAGGGTGTCCGCCGGGAAGGTATACTTTGTTTTGCCGCCATTTTGGTAAACATTAGTCTTGACAGTTCATATTTGGCAGTCGTGAAGTAGACAGTAGTAAATTTATTATAAAAAAATATTCGATAAACCCCGATTTTCATGAAAAAATCATAATGAGTGACGAGGCACATTTTCATTTGAATGGATATATGAATAAACAGAATAGTCGATTCTGGGCAATGGAGACCCCTCAAATTATTCATCAGTCACCTTCGCATCCATTAAAAGTGACAGTCTGGTGTGAAATTTGGTCAGAAGGAATCATTTTACCATACTTCTTTGAAAATGAAAACTGTGAATGGGGAACGATATCGTGATATGATTGAAAACTTTTTAACGCCACAACTGCATGCTTTGGGCTTGATGAACATGTGGTATCAACAAGACGGTGCCACATCGCATACAGCCAGGATTACAATGGAATTACTGCGAGTAGTATACCTTCCCGGCGTACACCCTGTATATCTGCAACAATCAAATAATTATTCATTGAAGCAAATATGGTTGCATTAAACATTCTTCCATTATTAAAATATTGTATGCAACAATAAAATATCATTGTGGGTTTCGTCCCATAAAATTTGAATGTATCAAACAAAGTATTTTCGCTGCTACAAGAGTATCTTTTGCAAACGAGAATAATAAAAGTTTATTTAAAATTAAAGTTTACTGTGACCATACATTGTTTGTGTTCTGTAACGAAATAAAATAGCTGTCAATCGTATGTAACTTTAGTCGTTCATAGAATTTAATAAGACGAGGAGATGTGAAGTGAAAAAATTAATGTTAAAATTATAAATTATATGAAGAAAGTTATTTAATTTTACAACAAAATAAAAGTGCACCTGAAATCTTCAACATCAGTGGTTTAACGTACATATACGAGTACATACTGATGTGTGGAGTGAATTTAATATACGAATGTACGTTTATTTGCAGCATGAAGAAAAATATAAAATTTTATTATTTTATTTATTTTATTAAATAAAAAAATATTAAAAAATATTATTTGATTTAATATAATTTAATAAGCAAATTGATTACATAGACCAGGAAAAAAACATTTTCATATTTACTATAATGCGCTCAATTTTCTTAGCGTTTGCAGAACATGTTATGTATATTCATACAATGGGATTGTCAGACGGAGATTTATGAGGACCATATTATGTTTCTTGGATGAAAGCTGCAAAATATAGTAGACTCAATCATTTATCTGAACATGAAGTGATAGTGTGCGATTATGATTCCATCCACCATGTTTTTTCGTTGCGTGCAGCTTCAAGAGATCGATGGTCAAAAACATCTTATGTACAAACATAAATATGTACATGCATACTCGTATGTAATTATAATTAAAACAAATATTTATTTATATGCATACGAGGTTTGTTCAAAAGAAAAGGTGAAGTTTAAAATTTTTTTGAAAAGTATTTATTTCTTCATCAATATCCATTTTGTCCCCTTCAAAGTAATTCTCCTCAGATATAATGCACTTATGCCAGCGCTTCTTCCAATCCTCGAAGCATTCTGAAATGTGCTTTTCGATATGGCCATCAGCTCGTTCTTCGATTCTGACTATATCTCATCAATTGTTGTAAAACGCTTTCCATTCATAGGTCTCTTCAGTTTTGAGAATAGGAAAAAGTCGCAGGGAGCCAAAACTGGCGAATAAGGTGGTTGAGCCATGATTAGGGAGTTGTTTTTGACCAAAAAATCACGAACAAAATGAGCTAGCGCATTATCGTGAGCCATGATTTTTTTTTCTCCACAATTCCGAATGTTTGAGCTGTATTGCTTCACGAAAACGTTGCATAGCTTCCTTGCAGTATTCCTTATTAACCGTACGACTTGTTGGCAAGAACTTATGATATACCACGTAATCGAAGAAAACAGTGAGCAAAACCTTCACATTTCATCGAACTTTTTGTGTTTTTTTCGTGTCTTGGCACTTCTGGCCGCTTCCATTAGAATGATTGGGCTTTGGTTTCGACGTCATAACCATATACCCACGTTTCGTCACCAGTTATGACCCTTTTGAGCGTCGTTGACGTCAGTTAACAACTCCTGAGCAATATTAATGCTTATGCTCATAGTTTAGGAATTTCGGCACAAAAATCGAAGAATACGCACAAACGTGAAAAACCTTTTCAGTTGTCAACAACAAACTACTAAACCAAATGTGCTGATAGTGCCAACTTATGACTAACACATGTGTACTAACATAACAAAAAAAAATCGATAATCGATCGAATGCACAGCCCGCAAAAATTTAAAATTCACCTTTTATTTTGAACAAACCTCGTACATGTATTTATTTCCCTTGTATTGCAATAAAATAACTCTTTACTTTGCAAATACAAAAATAGAATCTTTTATAGAAACACACTTGCAAACAAAATTACACATATTTTGTGTATGCTGAGAAAAACCGGTAACAAAATAGTCAACAAAGACAAGAAAAGCAAACAAGTACGTCCAAAGAATCCCTAATTTTAGTCAAGTTGCGTACACTGAGTGTATGTACAAGGTAAATATTTCAGTTGTTGCAATAACCGAAGAATTATACTTAACAAGGGTTGCAGTAACCGAGGGCGCACTGTAAATAAATAGATTTAAGTAAATACCCCGAATTTTAATATTAAGAATTCAGAATAAATTATTTCTAAGGCAGTGTGCTTTATTGTTAATTTGTATTGGAATATTCATAAATAGTGTTGATTGCTTAAACAACTGGAAATTCCATATTTTTATTGCTAATTACTGACAGAATTCAAATTAGTGAAAGTAAGTGTCTACTTGTATTGTGTTTGATTAATACTCGTATTTAAAATATTTAAATATGTATACATACTTATATTAAAATTTGTAATTATTAAGAACTTTAATGAAAAAAAAACAAAATTTAAGATGATGCGTGCTTAAAATCTTGCTGGTATGTGTGTTCTTATTTACAGATTATATGTAAATACAAACATATGTATGTACATAGGTTATAGTGATGTTACGAATACTCGTATTCGATTATTTGACTATTCGCCTTTTTAAGATATTCGTATTCGCCAAATTCAAGCGAATATTTCTCGAATAATTTGCACATACATTTTCCCAAAGAAAATCATACAAAAATTTTAAAAAAAGTACATAAAATGTACAAAAATATATTAATCTATATTAATTTTTATTTAAAGAAAGAAAGCCCTTTATCTTTGTTCTTAAAAAACAAACGAAAATTATATATTTAAATGTAAATTCATAACCGCACAAAAACATAAATTCGAAAATAAGGCCAAGTTCGTATCCAAAAATTTTCGGCCGTAAAAAGTACTGAGATCAAAATATGGACCAAGTTCTTGATAGGTACAATACCATCTCATTTCTAGGCAACCTGTAAGCTTGGCAATATTTTTTTGCCTTTCTAATATGAGAAAGAATTCTTGCAAAAAATATTGGCAAGCTTACAGGTTGCCTGTTAAGTTAGTAATCAATTCTCAGTAGAGGATTTTTGGAGTTCAATAATGGAAGAACTAAAATTTAATATGTAATGTGAAAATTTTTGAAATTCCTTTCATGCCTAGGAGAGGTTCGAGTCTAACGGGACCCTTCTGTAAAGCTAGCTTCATCGGCTGGGGGAGATTCATGCCTCTTACCTTTTCCCTCTACACACTACCATATTTTATTTTCAGAGTCCCTAAAACAAGTTAATCTAATTAAACTTTAACTGAATACATACTAAATTAACAATTTTTTTCCGGGAGTAGATGTAATTCCCCGTATATTCTAAACACGAAAATATTTTCTCCCAAATAACACTGAATTACTAATTAAAAGCGCAAACAGAGTATGGAAAACGAAATCTCAAAGTATATAAGTAAAATAATTTAAGAATGTTCAGTAGTGGAGTTCAAATCCGGCATCTCAATATCATAATAATAATAAATACCTAAAGTAGTGTGACAGTTTTTCTCAAATTTATTGTTACTGACGCAAAGAGCGATTTTTCCAATTAAATTTAAAATATTATCTGGCTCTAAACCTTAAAAGTAATATTCGTATTCGGCGAATAATGTTTCAAATATTCGTATTCGCGAATACTAAAAACTGATATTCGTAACATCACTAATAGGTATACATAAGTGTATAGTAAACTAGCTATACGCGGTGTGCTTCGCTATTCTCATTCTAATTAAATAAAACTTAACTTATACGTATACGCACAACTTATTGATTATTCTATACTACTTTTGATACTTCATAATTTAAAACAATTGCGCTTATGCGATGATCAATATTGAGATATTTGTATAGACGTTTCCCCTTCTATCACTTCAAGGTTTCCCCTGAAATTTATTTTATTTCAATACAATCCATATTATCGTTCCATGTGAATATTAATAATTCCTTTTTATGAGGGATACAACTTTTCCATGACCGCATTGGATCAAAATTTTGCCGTAAGATGTATTTTGTTCTATACATTTGTGACTATTAATATTCACTGTATTCCAGCATTGAATTTAAAAAATCGCCTCTTTGAATATCTCGGTCATCAGTAAGACGATCGGTCTTACCATACAAACAAACAAATATTTAAGCACAGAATCTGTGCCACAAATGCACTTTTAAATACATTTGAGAGTATGTATGTATGTATAGATGCAACAACAATTTCATATGTATAATTTGTAAAACCTTTCCGAATACCAACAACCGATAACACACTTAGTAGACTTATATGAATACCTTATTTTTGTTAAAACTTAAAAAACTTTGAAAAACATTTTACAATTTTTTTTAATTTATTTGTTATTATGAACATGTTTTTAGATTTTTTTTATTTATCAATTGTTTTTAAACGCTTTATTCGTAATTTTGTTGCTGGAGCAGGTTTTAAATAAAATTCTTTTGAATTGTTTTTGTTCTTCTTCAGAATATTTACAAAAAGACACACGCACAGTTCACACACAACAGGAAAGAATTAATCAAATGTTTATTTTGCATCTTAATATTGTTTGGTAATGATTTCTGTAAAAATCAATTTCAAATTGGCGATAAAATAATAAAGAAAAAGTGACAAAAACAAAACTCACAACTCAAGCGATCTAGCAAATCTTAATGATTCAACTTGCAAAACTAAACAAATATTGAAAAATTGATTCCTGATATAAAAATTTCAATAATATTTTCCATTAATTTATTTTTGTTCAAAGTTTAAATCGCGATAAGATTCAAGATCATTGAAACAAAGTGATTTTTTTCACTTTTCTAATTTTGCTAATCATTAAGGAAAAACAAATTTTATTAATAAAATTTTAAAAAAATGGCCATCATCACACAAACAGTATCGTAATAATGATCTTGACTGCACTTTACATTCTAGTTATTGAAATATTTCAAATTAATAGCGCGCACAAATCGAATAAGTTGAATCGTTATTTTGTAAAATAAAAAAAAAAAATAAAAAAACTGCGTCTTGATTAAAATAAATTCAAAATGCTTTTTTTTTTTTTTATTATTGTTTTGTTTTTTTTTTTCAATTTTTGTTTTGTTGATCATCACAATAAACTTGTTTGTTTCTAATTAGAATTCATATCTTTGGGAATGCCTTTGATAATTTCAAGCTCAAAATATTCACTTTATTAAAAACAGATCTTAACATTTGCAATTCGTTATTATTGATTTACCGGCTTTTGAAGTTTTAGATAATTTGAAATTGTTGCTTTGTAGACGTCTTAACGCTGTGCCATCAAATGATCGTTTAAACGAAACTGGTAATTTTACGTCTTCTTATAAATGTGAGCAAAGAAAATTAATAAATTTTATGTTTTATTTTTATTTTAAACTCACCTGTAAATAAATATGTACATAGTATGTATATCTTTTAAATTCATCGCTCAAAGTGGTCAAACCACGTTAACACTAGTACTTCCAATTGTCTATCGAAACCCAGTGAACATTTTTTGATGAATTCTGTTAGGTATTATTATGCTTAGTTGATCGATTTCCCACGATTTTTGGGTGCATAGAGTGGTTTGGTATACCAATGACTTTGAAATGGTGGTAATGAAGCTATACATTCTATAGTGATCATTAATCACTTGCAAAAAAAATATTGAGATTCCACTAGTTGCCGCTGAAGCTGTCGTTCTCCTAAAATTTAATATAATTTGAATCAGCATTATCCAGAAAAGAAACTTCAATTTAGGAAGACTTCAAGTTATGGAATAAGTTTTCAAAACTTTGCACATTTATAGTGCCGCCCTTGTCATGCGATTTGCTTCAATTTATAGAAACTTCAAGTTAAAGAAGTTCAAGTAATAGAAGTTCAACTGTATATATTAAATTACCATTCGCCAAAGTGACTATTAAAGAAAATTTTAAGAAAATGTCCTTTCATGGAAATGTAATGTTAAAAAAATAATGACAGCTATTCCTGAAAATGAAATTTATGTGAAAACCAAACTTTTAAAGTTGGTTTTGTTTTCCGTGCATTTCTAAAATCAAATATTCGGTAGAATTTTAATTAATTTCTCTCTCTTTTTTAAAAAAGTTAAATATCTTATAAATTTTTAAATTTGTAGTGCGTTAAAAAATTTTGGAAGAAGAACCTTTTTTATTGGGGAATATTCACTTTTTGGAAAAGTCTTTTAAGTAGATGTATTTATGTAAGTATAAAGGTATTTTAAAAAAATCAGGAACAAAATTACATCTTTGAAAGCAATAAACTGCAGAGAAATTAAAAGTCTGCCAAACATAATTTATATCGCAAAAATCAACTTGATTTTTCTTTCAAAGAAAGCATTTTTTAAAGAAAATTATTTATGCGCGACCTCTCTATTTGAAGAACAATACATAAGATGATTTCTTCTCATAGCTTTGTATGTGCGTGTATACAATTTATTGTTATTCAAGCTGTTCTACAATTTAAATATATCTTTGTAGTGCGAACATACGAGTGCACTATTTTAAAATTTTTTACTTTATAAATTTCCACCCTTCACAAATTGGCTGTTTGTGCTCTTTAGCTAAGCTAGCTTGCCTTTATTTCATTATACATGTTATTCATAGAATTCTCATTTGGTTTAAATATTTTAAGGCATAAGTAGTCACACTTATACAATGAAAGGCATACTTACCTGGCGTAGGGGTTACCGTGATCATAAAGGCGGTTCCCCCGGAGTGAGGCTCGGTCATTGCACCTACGACGGAGTTGACCTCTGCGATTATTCCTAATGTGAGTAATTCGTGCGTGTAATTTTTGATAGCCGGGAATGGCGTACGCGCCGTCCCGACATTAACGAATAAATTTCAACTAAAACAAGTGTTTACAATATTTTTGAACCGGCTTTTATGAGATATCTTCCGGATGAAACTTTTATATATTGAAGAAGAATTTTCAACCACAAACTACCGTTTGCTATACTTTTCATTTATTTCCCCGCTGGGTCAGAAGTAGAGTGTCTATGGTTAATGTTCTGATGTTCAAATGGCGATGTTCTTGGCGAATCAAATAGATTTTGTTTTTATTTTTGCGCGAGTTTATAAAAACTCGAGTAGACTCGAGTGAGTAAAACAATTGGCATAAAGAACAGTTGGCACGTGTTCGATACTTAGCAGAGACTTGTAACTTTTATTATCTTTTCAACATTTAACCTTCCTATACCCGCGCGTTGGTCTGTGAGACCGACGAAACTCTTTTTTATAAATAATTTTTTTTTTCCAGAAAAGCTAGAAAGTTAAGTTTTTTGTTAGCTGCCGGATTTTTTACTAGTTTTATTTTAGTGCATAATAAGTGTTTGTACGAGTCCTACGTGCTGGTGTATTCATTAACATTCTGTCTGTGAGACCGACGCGGGTATAAGTGCTACTTTTTGTGAAGGTATTCAATAATTTGTTTTTTATTATTTTATGCTTTATTTTTGTGAATTTTATTGTTTTATGGGTATTTTTTTTTTCAGAGTGAATCAAGAACAAATCAGATTACTTTTGGAGGAAGATATTTCGCGTTCTGAGTATGAGGATGAAAATGAGAGAAGTAGGAAGATTTTGTTGAGGTAAAAGAAGAAACTTATGATACTGAGCAGGAAGGTAACGAAGAAGGATATAACGAATAGTTGGATAAGGTAGAAGATCGTCAAACCTCCAGAGAATTTTACCTTGGAAAGGATGGACACACTCGATCTATTTTTTAATACATAAGAAATAAAACAGCAGCGATTGTCCTTAATTTTATAATGAGGCTAAAAACCAACACAACTTGTGATTTATGTGTTGAACATGGAGTCTTTTTAAGATAAAAAATATATAATTTTTTTTTTTTTTATAAAAAAATATGTTTTAGTTTTGTTTTTTTTTTTGAGTAAAAACCATTGATTTGGTGGCTGTTTTGTAAAATCATAATTAAAAAAATATTACAATTAGAGGACCTTAATTAGTAGTTTCTTTCTTGGTTACCTTTTTTTTTCCAAAAATATTTGATGAATGTGAACGTAGCTTAAGTATAATGGGGAACAAATCCAATAAAACAATATGAAATATTCAACATGAATATTCCCTAATAATAGGATAACACAGTGATGTGAATGACCCTAATACTGAGAGAAAATAACAATACCTACGTTATAATTGCAAAAGTGAAATACTTTAACAAATAACGGACTATTAGTGTTTGTTGAATATTAGTAGTAAGCAATCAGACATGGGGAATTTCGTACTAACAAAAATTGTGTCAAAATGTAAAAATTGAAAAAAAAGGAATCATGACAATTCTCGTATTCTATTTCTGTTGAAAACTTTGTTAAATAGTTGATATTCTTCCCAATTAGTATCCACTTTACATCAATTGTAAAAATGGAAAAACGAACGCTGATGAGAGCGGCATTGAAATCGGTATACTGATACGTTCTGCTAATCTGATTGCACATGCTAATGTTTTTCCAAAATAGAAAACTCATAGTAATTTGAATTTTCAATAATTCAATAAAACTAAACTTCTCATTTATACATTATTACAGTTCAAATAATAATTACGTTTATTCGTAATAATAATATAAAACATAAAATTTTCAAATTTTGCTCATAATTTTTACGAGCAATCGCATCAGTTCAAATGGTGTAATTTAGTTAAAAAAAAACATTCCAAGAATTAACTGAGAATTACTAGGAAAACTAATATCAGACAATTTGCAGACATGTCGTTTAACATCCGTAAAATAATTTAAACAACAAGTCAGACAATGTGAAGACTATTCCGTTAAATATATAAAAATTTTTCGCAATATATACAGAAATATTATTCCGTTAAACTTTCGGCAAGATTGTGAAGTTCGGTTGGTTATCTAGTAGTTTCCCATACGTTTTTTTCTTACTTAGAGATTTACACACCCTATAATTAATTTTGCATGAATGAATGTAGAAACGTGCATGTTGTTCATTTGTCTAGATACCCTTCTTGCTTCTATTGGCATTATGTAGAGTCAAGAAGGCATTAGAAAACAAAGCAACTGAAAACTATTTCTATCTTCAATGCTTATTTTCGGATACATGTACGAGTATATAGGAAAGTAAGCGTTGCACCTAACCCTAAATGAAGCAGCAGTCAAAGACCACACACACACACACTTCATCGACCAACTGTAATAATAATTAATAGCTTTTCACTTTCAAAATGAAACTGAATATCGGAACCTTCAAGAATTTCGGTATTATTTTTAGCTTTGATAATATTTAGATGAATAGTTGAACTGGCTGGAACTGAGGCAGAATATTAGCACTGTTTATCTCTTGTGTAGACGAACTTCGGCTACATACAAATTATAGAAATAACCCTTAAGGGCTAACTATAATGTGCTTAAGCCAGCTTAAGCTACTGTCAGAAATCAACGTCAAATGCTTAAGCAAATTATTGACGACTTTTGTGTGGCTATATTGTACTTATTTGACTTAAAGATCTTCTTCGCTGAGTTGCAAATATATGTACTATTCAAAAACTATTTTCTGCTTATTTTTCCAAAAAATAATTTTAAGTCTACGTCTAATTAATCTAAAATCATAAACAAACAATTTATTAAAATTTTTGTTATGTTAGAAATGAAATGAAAACATTCACAAATAAAAAAGTACCAACAAATGCAACAGTTTTAACTATTTTCAATAAATAAACGTATAAGCAGCTGTTTGCTTAAGCAAGGTACGATTGGTTTCGTTGTTTGCTTAAGCAAATGAAATTTGACGAAACTTGACGAAAAGTTCTTAAGTACATTATAGTTGTCAACATTTGGTTGTGTGTATTCGCACATTTGCTTAAGCTAGCTTAAGCACATTATAGTTAGCCCTTTATAGTCACTTTTACGTGTTAACGATAAGAAATGTACGCGTAAGTACTATATTATATCTTTGTGTGTGAAAGCGTAGATGATGAAAATGTTGAATATGACTTAATTCGTTTACAAGTCTGCTATTGTGCGTTTTGTAATTTTAAAGCAAAGTTGTTGAGCCTCTGCTGTTAAGTAGGAGCAGTAGTTTTATTAGTTATTTTACTTCGCTGGGAACTAAATAGTTTTTAGTGACCACCAGTGGATATACTTTAATCATTTAAATAGTCCAACTACAATTAATGTACTTTATAGAAATGAATGAGATAGTACCTTAGATGTACTGATTTAACATTTCACTTTCCCTTTCATCCAACATTGTCGTTATTTCAAGCAGTGTAGGAAACTTCAGTACTTTAGTACTTTTTTCAGAACTTTTTAATCTTGAAAATACCTCAGTAATTCCTTGACAGTTTTAGTATTTGTTTCTTATAAATTAATTTATTCTTTGCAACATTGACAATAGATCAATCAACCACAAATTTGTGGTATAACTAGATTCGTCCCGGCCTCATTTCCGATTTGCTCCCTTACGTTTCTGCATCGTCGCTCCAGGGCTTTGATTTATTTATAATAATAGTCGCTCGAAGAAAACTTCTCTTATGTTAAATTTATTAGTCATCCTTCCACGTCTAAAATCTTGCTTTCACTTGACCACTCTTTGATAGCTTCACGTTGTTCTCTTTTTCCACCACGTGGTCCACAGTGTTCCTAAGTATTTTATTTAACTAATGTTAGATATTAAACTCCCTTAGCCATGCGAGACTTTGTTGTCCTTCCTGCTTTTATTATTGAAATTGCATATTTCAAGTTCGACTTATTTAATATAATGAACAATTCTGGGTTGATGTTTGGAAAGATACGCCAATTTGGGACTAAAATGGTCCGGCTGTCGTAGAAAGTGAAATAGATCGGGCATCGAAAATTCAATGTGCTATGAAGTACCTCATTTTTTATGACTTTCGATTCATGCTTTTAAAATTTGTTCGACTCTGTCCAGAAATTAAAAGTATGAGACATTGCAATCGGACGGTTATATTGTGTAACCAGTCATTTTCTATGATCAGAAGCCATAACCATTTAAACAAGTTGGTAAGTCAATCATGTACCCATCTAATAAGAAGTCGAGAACTGCGGACTGATAAGACACCTAAGCATTTTTCTCCGGGCTGATGACAGTTCAAGTCACTATATTGTGTGGTTTCATATGTAACGATTTTTTCCTTTGCCGTAATGATTATGTAAACATTATGATCGTGAAATGTTTTCCCTGTGGTCTATAGGTTATAAAGACGTTCGTTTACATAAATATGTACCGCTTTTATGTGAATATTTTATTTCTGATAAAATAAGAAGACGCGATTTTAATTTTTAGTTTCTTTATTCCGACTTTCACTAAGAACGTTGCTGAATGATTTCTTTATTTGATTACATATTTTTAAATCTGCGGTGCTTTACACTAACAGACATTGGACTTCTCTGATGTACATATATTTACTAATTTATATTCCTTAAATAATATTACACCAATGTTACGCTAATAGCGTGTCTCTGCGGTCGGTTATATGTTGTAGCTGTGAATTTCTATAGAACACGAATAAATTAAAATAATAATTAAAACTTGTATGAATTATAAATTGAAAACAAATTATTTTCTGCAGCCGAAAATGCCTTTGAAATATTTTAATATTTTTTAGATGTTTAACAACTTTGGGTGCAGCTCGCCAACAAAATTCAAAATAAAAGCTGAATTTGAAGATTATTTTCGAAGTATGTTCTAGAAGTGAGTAAAGTATTACCTTTTCTTTTTAAAAGTCTTGATTGGTAATTTAGCTCCCTTTTCTGTAGTGCTCCGGAGTAAAACACAAACACTTCTCCACACTTGGCATCATTTTTAAAATTAATCTTTCCCTTTGTGCTTAAATCAGTAATCCCAATATTTTTTATTTTTATTAATTCTTGCAAAAAATCGACATTAATACCAAAATCCAATCGAACGAACTCCTAAATAAAGTACTTTTTTAACAAAAACAATTCAAATCAGTCCATAAATAGCGGATTTATTTATTAAATAATATTTCAGGGGCCCACTTACAATTCTCTAGGATCAAAATTTTGGGGTCCAACTTGCCCATCCAAACTGCAACAAACACAAATCGAAAAAAATGTTTGTTTTCAAATCGGTCTATAAGTTATGGAGTCTCATACGACAATAAATTTTTAATTTACGGGACCAAACTTTTAGGATACATACCTGAGCAAACAACAAAAAAAAATAACTTTGGAAAAATCAGTCAATAAATAGCGGAGTTGTAAACAAAAAACTATTTTGAAAATAGCTTCATTAATAAAAGTGGTGTAGAAGTTAAAACATTAAAAAAAACACCGGATTAATAATCGCCTTCTTTTTTGAAGTCGGTTAGAAACAATCAACTTTGGTAGAAACAATGGTGGTATTCAGTTTGTAGTGCAAATGGAGTGTTTTGTGGTTGGATTTTTTAAATACTACGGTATTTTGTATTTGCACTTTTGCAACCATTTGCACTAAACCATGAATGGCGTCAAAATTGTATTTTTTTTTTTATTAAAAAAAATAAATGGCGATTTAAGTAGAACAAAAAATCTAATAATTTCGAATTCAACATATACGGATGAGTTGAATAAACGGCGTTTTCGACAGAAGCAGTAACTGCGAGTTTATTATCCGCCAGGGTAAAGGTGGAATATTACTAAGTTATGTTTCTTTGTAGTTTTTTTTAATTTACTTAAAAAAATTTTCAGAAATCGGACAAAAAAGAGTAAAACATTTAAAATAAAATATTTTTATTGGAATATTTCCTAAACTGTATGCGAAAACCCATAAATGCAATAGTTTTCTTTAGCTCTTGTATAACAAAATTTCTTTTTTATCAGAGAAAAAAAATATGTATTAGTTTGGCATAGGGTTGAATTTTAACATCAGCCCGAAGCGAGTGATACACCTTGGGGTCCTTTTTCACCTCAGGTGCCAGTTTAGATATTACAAATTTATTTCCATTTTTTACAAAATCACCGACTGTGCAATGCAGGCAAAAATGATTTTGCTAAAATTCATCTTTTTGAATCAGATAAAATAAAATAAATTGAAGTGGAAGAATTATAAATTTATTCTTTCGTACCAGAATGTGCTTAAAATTGCATGTTTAAATTGAGATTTTCTTAAAAAGGTATCGATCGCATTGAAACAACAGGAAATGGCAAAAACGTTTAAATTAAAATTTATTCTTTATATTGGAAAAGTGTTTCCTTCATTTGTTTCATTAAATGAATTTGTATTTGTTTAAAATTTATGAACTGACCAACAAGTGGGTTTTAAAAACGAAAGTTCTTTGCACTCTGCACAGTGGTACCTTTCAGCCAGTAAATATAAATTCTGAGTTCTTCAAAACTGTTACATATGAGGGTGGGGGTTATCAAATCTCCGAAAACTGATGCTTTCAGTATGGAGGCATGATGATGCTAGACGTGAATTCATGCATCCAATATCAATCAAGCCTAACGTTTTCTAGAACTGAATTTTATAATTCGTTCTTCAAACTTGTTTTACTTCGGTTGGCTGCAATTCAGATGTTACAAAATAAAAACCTTATGGCGGTTTTTTGTTTCTGGTACCTTCAAAATTATCCTCAGTTTTTTTTTTTTTTTTTTGTCAAAGAAATATACTTTTATTTTATAAACATTGTAATAGAAAATCTTTAATATTTGACAACAAACAGCGTCGTTACAGGTAAATTAACTTGACGGGCATGCCAAAAATTTTACGGTGTCTATTCACCGGTACTCAACAACTTCATCGAAGCACTAAATTTTATTGTTCTACAAAAAAACAAATAACAATTTTAAGTGATTTTTGGTCAAAATATCCCACAAATATTTTTGAAGTTGACACTTACACCCGTATTCTGATCTCTGTGAAAATCACAAAATTATAACAAAACTGAGGTCAATGACTATTTTTTATAATTTTGGCATTTGGCATGTCACAAAACAAAATAAAAATAATTTATTTTGCTTCTTAATTTACTCGTATCGTGTGACAAGTTTAAGAAAACAAAAACGGGATTATGGCGAATTTGGTTACAATCGATGAAGATCAAAACGTTTAATAATGTTGTGGGGTTAAATAATCTATATGCGGCATTTCGTAGAGTGCAACTCTTCATTAGATCTTTAATGATGCTTAAAAAGCTTTCAAACCATTGTGCTCATGCACATACTTTCAAAAATAAAATGAGAATTCCTAAGACAAAAGCAATAATAGTTTCAAAACCCAACAAACAATATTTTTTCGATATGAATCTATGTATTTATTTTTCTTACAAACTTTATACAATTAATTGGTCAACCTTTGGTGGACAATAAGATTAGGGTTTTAAGAATGAGATTGAGCCAAATTTTATATCTGTATTTACTCCTTGCGCTGACTTTTTTAATTTTTTGTTAAAACATCGGCCGCATAAGTAGAAAACAAATAATAATTAAGAAAGAGTCAGCTCCAAGAGTAAATACAGATATAAAATTTAACTTAATCTCGTTCTTGTAATCCCATTTTAAATTTAATCATGAAACAATACAAACAATTAACCTCCCATTTGCAATTTTTAACAATTTACTCGAGATATTCTCAAAAATTTATGTGTTAAAAAATTTCTTGAGAGCATCTCGAGTAAATTGTTATATTCTATGAAGTCTGTATAGGTCTAAGTCGGGCTATATGCCCTCCCTCCCACACCGATAAAAGTCTTTAATATAAAATTAAGTGTTTCGAATAAAATATAATGTGGGCTAACATTTTCCACGGGCTGGCTCAGCTCCCTACAAATACGTACTATCTACGTGACTAAAAAACTGTCCCGACAGCGATTCATACTGTTCCAAGCTAATGTACACTGCGCCTCAACACTGCTACAAAAATTAACATAACGCGCAAAGCAGAGTTGTAAAAGAGTTAAGTCTTCTAAATTTAAAACAGCTATCTTCTCTTTCCTATCTCTCTCCCTGAGTTCCGGCACTATGCACTGTATAGTAGGGGTCATCCCCTGAGTGATGGTCCTAATAAAAAAATAATATTCCAATTTTGGGAATAACACGGTTCACACATATGTACGAGTACAAATACATTTTGCCCCCAAATTTTTGAACTTGCACAATTTTGTTTTTCAGATTCAATTAAAAATATTGCTTTACTCATTAAATATTTTGAGTTTGTCCAAACTAAGCAATTTTTTTTAAGATAAGAAATGCATCCCAAAATTTTTCATATGCAGCATTTACTCTTTTAAACCTGTTTTTTGCAGGGGTTGAGTTCCGTATGCACTTTGTAAAAAAAAAATATTATTATTATTATTTGCGCTCACACTAGCACAAATTTTGCAACTTTGGTATTAAAACTCATAATTTGGCCGATGTAAGGAAATAATTCCGGGATTTGAAAAAGTTTATGTACGAGTATGTATGTAGTTTGTATGTATGTATTAATTTTTCGAATACACCTCGTACAGCTCAAGTCGCTAAAGAAGAGAAATCGTCATAATCCAAAAATATGTATGTATGTATGTATGTATATGCGAGACATTTAGATTCTAAAATTTAGAAGCTTCGAGCCTCAAATAAAATTATGAAAGTAGCGAGTAGACTTTGAAACTCTCTTTAGCTAAACAAGTTTCTTTGATTTAACTCTGGGAATCACCCACAATCAAGTGTTGTTCTGCTATTTGAATATTTTAATTGCGTCATCTTCAAACGCAAACTGGTTATCCGAGTTAATCATTATTTATGTATGTATGAATATTGTCTTACGGGTGTGTGTGCAGCGTTGCCAGAATGATGTTTTTTTATTATACCTTTGATTACATTTTTTTTACCACGATATGATTTAATGATGTAATTTCTCTAGTAATGATTCTTTTACAACCAATGACTTTTTTTTAGTTTATGTTAATCTTTTTTTAAAGGCTCTAACTACTTTTTTTAAATTGGTTACCTATCGAAATATGACAAATATGCGATTTGAAAAAAATAGTGAGTTAAATAATGTTGTCTATTTTATACACATTTACAGCATATACAGAAGGAAGGGATGCATCATTTTATTTGCACAAAATTTCTAGTTCTTACAGAAATTATTTTCGGACTGCACAGCATTTTATATTGTGGTAAGAAAAATACAAAAACGATTCGATTTCAAAGATTCATGTGCTGTTACTTTGAAATATAAATATAAATTTTTTGGCGGAGAACATACATACATAAATATTTATGTAAATAGTTCATGCAACAACGGAACATAAAACTTTAATTTTTTTAGCAAATATTTATTTAAATTGTAAACAAAAGCAAAAAGTAAGATTTAATTAGAGACATGTGTAGTATTGAAAAGTGAATCATGAAATCGATACGATTTCCATCCCACCTCAAAAATGTTTAATTCGTTTTAAGCCATCGATTTCATTTCAAAACGGATCGATTTCTATTACATAAATGAGCAATTCCATTTTATTTCAACGAAAATTTTTTCGGTAGTGTCCGATTTTGATAAAACTTGGTGAATGTGTGTAGTAGTGTATGTATGTTCACAAAACGATTTTTAATTTTTTTTTTTAAGTTTTTAAAATTTAAAAAAAAAAAAAAATTAGAATTTATTTTTTGAAAAAACCCATTTTTTTAAATTTTTATATTTTTTGCACAAAATGCCACATATGTGTTCTAAACATCCTATAAATTTCAGAGTGGAATGCCTCCTACTTTTTGAGATATATTAAAAAATGTACTGGTATGTTTATAAGAAATACTCTCTTTTACTAGTTGCTACGTGGCACTGAGTTAATAAGTTAAGTTTGATTGTATGCAATTCATTGGAAGCATTGTTTGTATTCATTGAAAATTGAAAATCTCAAAAAGTAGGAGGCATTCCACTCTGAAATTTTTAGGATGTTTAGAACAAATATGTGGCATTTTGTGCAAAAAATATAAAAATTTTAAAAAATGGGTTTTTTTCAAAAAATAAATTTTAATTTTTTTTTTTTTTTAAATTTTAGAAACTTAAAAAATAAAAAAATAATAATAAATTTCTTAAACCTAAAAACTTCACTAATCCCACGCAAAAAGAATTTTTTCAATATCTTGCTCACAACAAAAGTTATGAAATTTTAAGTGTAGTGCCTACCCTGCAATTTTCAGTATTTCTAAGCTGCAGGGTTGCCACAGCTTTCGAAAAAAAAAAATTAAAAATCGTTTTGTGAACATACATACACTACTACACACATTCACCAAGTTTTATCAAAATCGGACACTACCGAAAAAATGTTCGTTGAAATAAAATGGAATTGCTCATATGTAAGTGATAATTTTTTTTTTCAAATATGATTTTTTCATCAAATAATGATATTTTTCTTAAATGTTCTGGCTGCACTGGGTTTGTGTGTGCATATGTTCAAGTCCAAACAATCGTGCAAGTAATTTTTCATATTTTATTTACATGAATTTTTGTTTTCAACTTGATATAAACACACACCGTTTAAGCATCGCAAAGCGTATCTTAATGATATTTTTTAATATTATCTATATTTTACATCTTTCCTATTTGAAAAGATCAATAAATTTTAAATGAAAACAATAATTATAAAATTAATTATTCCATGCTATTTTCCATTTAGTGCTGTTTTTTTTTTTTGCTTCTTTGAACACGATGTTAATTTTACCAGTGCGAATTTTTATTTACAATTCAATTACATTTACACGTCCAAAAGAGAAGGGTAGACAATTGTATGTAAAATTTACATTGTAAATACATAGTTATGTACATACATGATACATATGTACATACTTATCTCATATCAAAATCATTTATTTTTTTGAACAGTGTATTTAGCTCTCAAAAATTTCAAAATTTTTTAAGCACTTTCTTAAATTGTCCATATTGAAATTTTTCCTAATACTTTAAAATCATAATAGATTCCACAAGTAGTATTTGATTTTAAGTTTAAGCTTTGCGATCTTAGACCAATTAGAAATGAAATTCGCCAAAGTCGGAAGGACCAAAAGCCAACGAAAATGATAAATTTACTTTTTTCTTCTTTCTTGGATAATCGTGGTGGCAAACTTTTACAAATTTAATTTGTATGTAAGACATGCATACATACTCGTACATATGTACATATCTACTTCTAATTCAGGCAAGGGTGCGTACTAGGATTTATTCGATATTTAAGTTTTAATTTATAATAAGTACGGAAGTAGTCTTTAAACACATTTGAACTTTTTAATGATTTCATTCTAATTGATTTTTTGCTCTTATATGTTTGTTTGAAAATCTGTAATGAGAAAAATACTGGGATCGCAACGGTTATTAGTGATATCGAAAAAGTTCTTTTTTAACTTTTCTATTTAAAAAAAAAAAAAAACTTAAAAAAAAAAATTTAAAAAAAAATGTTGAAAACACAATAAGATTGAATTTGTCTCAGATACCCAACACATTGTTCAAGTTCGATAATCAATTTCCATCAACAAACGTTCAAAATGATAGTTCATTAACTAATACTGATGAGATATTGTTAATTTGTAAATCTTTAAATAATAAAAAATCTTTTGGATTAGATGGTATTTCAAATTTTATTATTAGAAAACTTTCATCCAAAGCTTTGGATTATTTAGGAATTATTTTTAATAATTGCATTAGCAATGGATACTTTCCAAATTCTTGGAAGATAGCAAAAATATGCCCAATTCCGAAAAAACCGAATAATTTCGAATTAGACAATGTTAGAGCGATCTCACTTTTATCCAACTTAGGAAAAATCTTTGAAAAGGTAATTCGAATTAAGATGGATTTAAATTTAGCAACTTCGTATATTCCAAATTATCAGTTTGGTTTTAAAAAATTTCACTCGACAAGTCACGCTTTACTGAAATTTCAAAATGATGTAGTGAATAATTTAAGAAAAAAATGCTGTACTATAGCAGTTTCCCTTGATATTGAAAAGGCTTTTGACCATGCTTACCATGATGGTATAGTTTTTAAAATGATTAATATTGGCTTCAGACCTCACATTATTAAATTAGTTCAAAATTTTTTACAAAATAGAAAGTTTTGTGTACAATTAGAAAATGAATATTCTATGATTGGTAATGTTTCTTCCGGTGTACCACAGGGTTCTATTTTGGCACCACATTTGTACAACATTTTTGTTTATGATTTTCCACATCAATTTGGTTGTTCAACTGGCATTCTTTATGCCGACGATTCGCTACTTTACACTCATGGCGCTTCACCAAGTAAAACATTAAGTTCTATTTTACCATATTTAAATGCGGTAAAAGATTTTTATAAACTATGGGGTATAAAAATAAATGCATCTAAAAGTAAAGCCATTTGTTTAAGGAATGCTTCAGGGAAATGTAAATACTTTGTTGTTCCTGAGAGCAAGCAGCTTAGCTTGTCGCTTGAAGGGTTGGAAATTCCTTTTGTCGACAATCTTAAATATTTAGGTATTAATTTTAACAAGCTTTTTAAGTTTAATCGTCACGCTAAAATTTTTCTCAACAAAGCCCGTACAATTAAAATTTCTTTTGGAAGATTATTTAATAGCAGATATTTACCAGAAAAGACAAAATTATTGTTATATAAATTAAGCATACGGCCAGTTCTTATGTATGCATTCTCGATATGGTTTTCATTATCACCTTCGGTAATGAAGGAATTGGAAATTTTTGAACGTAGAATTCTTAGGCTTTGCATTAACAAACATTTTGAGCGAGTTCATAAGAAGTTTTCTAATGAATATATATATGATTTATCGAAAGTTAAACCCTTAGCATCTTATGGTTTTGAATTAATGAAACGTTTTATTGACTCTTTACACAATCTGGATAATATCTTAATTCAAAATGTTTTAAGCGATGAAGTAGGTTTAAACTGGCTCAATACCAACTACTACTCACCTTTAGGTTATGTGGAACATGAAATTACATGTGTAAATAATTTATTACCGAAATTCTACGTTTCAAAAGTTCCGGGTGCCCACAGGGGATAATAGTTTTTTTTTTTTTTTTTTTTTTTTTTTATTATTAATGTTTTTTTCTTTTAATATTAATATTTTTTAGCTTGTAAGTCTAGTTTTTAAGCACACACACCTTTTTTTATTATTTAATGTTGTGCCGGGAGCAAGCACCGTAAACTACAATTGTTAGCTATGCTATGTGTTTTCCACAAAATCTGTTAAGTCTGTTACTGTAAAACAATAATAATTATTATTACAAAACATTATAGTTTTAAGTTTTCTTTGTAATTGAACCTAGTTTCTTTCTTATGTTAGTCTGTTTTAAAGTCTCAAATAAACTTAACTTAAGTTTTAATTTATAATAAGTACGGAAGTAGTCTTTAAACACATTTTAACTCTTTAATGATTTCATTCTAATTGATTTTTTGCTCTTATATGTTTGTTTGAAAATCTGTAATGAGAAAAATACTGGGATCGTAACGGTTATTAGTGATATCGAAAAAGTTCTTTTTTAACTTTTCTATTTAAAAAAAAAAAAAAACTCTATCTGTCTAAAAATGTTATTTTAGAGCGACAAATTTGAATTTCTCAAATGTGATTAATTTTAGGCGGAAAAAATTAAAGTCCTCAAAAGTTTTATCTCAGACGGATAATATTAAACTCTACAAATAAGTTTAATTTTAGACGAAAAAATTAAACAAACTCCTCAAGAGTTTTATTATAAACGGAATAAATTAAAAATCCTCAAGAGTTTTATCTCAGACAGAATAAAATATAAATCATAAATAATGGAATAAAAATAATAGTCTGATTGGGCCTTTTAATTTTTCGTTGAATAATAAAAATCTTAAATGTGGAGACGATATTGTTTTTTTAAATCACCACAGATTTTGAATCTATTAGTGTATGATAGTGTATGTCTTCATTGACATTAACATGTAGAATTTTTGAGTTTAAATCTTTGTATGACTGTTATTTACGGCTCCTTGAAAAATTATTAAACCTTTATTTAAATGGAGCTAAGGAGATGGTAAAATGAGAAACCAGATGGAACGTGTTATTTGTTTGGATATGTTCGGTGTAATCAACAAAATTTAGTCATGTTTTGTTTCATCATTTTTAATCAAGTTGTTTTTTTTTGTTCTAAAAAAAATAAAACCAATCGAATAACAATAAGAATTTTTGAGATAATTATTTGTTTAATAATTTTCAAGATTTTCATACATACATACATACATTCATACAACATAAATTGCTTAATTAAACAAACAAGATGATGAGATAAAATCAAAATAATACAATTTATTTAAATTCATAAAGTGCAGAAAAACGGCAATAATAACAATTTCTTTAACAAATATAATTAATTAATTCTGTTTTATGTAAATGAATTATTTTAAAGATAAATATTTATTTATTTATTTATTTGTTTATTTGTCCATGGAGAATATCCCTACAGACATATTAATATATATAGACGTTGTAAAGTAAAGGAATATCTTCTTTTTAAATACATACATATAAAGTTGTATATATAAATGTAAGTATATAGTATATAAGTATGTATATAAATATATTTATGAATATTTATTTGATTAATTAAACAATTGCTTAGATACAAATTATATATGAACAATGGAAAAATACTTTTAAGAACATAAACTAAACAGAAATGATATATTGTCTGTTCCACGGTGTCGCAAGAATCTTCTTTCCTAAATGAAAACAAAATTTTAGATTTCATCTTTTTATAGGTACATAATTGTACGAAAGGATGAACTCTATTGTCATCGTTGAACAAACAGATAAGTATAATAGATATACATACATATGTACATGTATATTGACAATAAATGTATCTCTAGCAGATGTAAGTCTCTTTTATAGTTTCGATTTTTGTTGTGGTATGATTATATCACGCCACCACGGTGGTCTTTCAAATGCTCCAGTGTTTGTCATAAATTCACTTTGTAAATTTTCATACAGCAAACCATCGGCCTTGGCAATAACGGAGTTCAACGCAAAATCTGGTGGAGCCAAGGCATCTGCTATTGAAATGGCTGAATCTTTTAATTCAGCGCATTTTTGCAGCAGACGTGTTCTGACCGAATCAGCAAATCTTGCACCGTGAGCAAAGCCACCCACATAGAAAGTTGCCATACGACGATCCAAACACCACATTGAATAGAGGTCATAAGTCAATTTCAAAATGTTGGCATACTCTTCGCTAACATCGGGACGTCGGAAACGCTCAACAAAACGACTCAAACAATAATATTCAGCATAAGCTGTAGACATTTCACGGGCACCATATACCTGAGAGTTATTTCGGGCCTCAAAACGATGACAACCGACATCGATAGCTGTAGAAATTCTTGATGACGTTGTCTGCAGCAAATGGCACAACATCCACTCGTAACATGTTAAAACAACTGGAACAAAAGAAAAGGATTCAATTTAGTTAAATTTACAAAAAAGTATGACCCTGCAAGTTACTTACATTCCATTGACTCAATTGGATTCGTCTTTAAAACATCTTCAAAATTATATTTAAGAATGGCTTCCCGATTATTTAAAAAATTCGCTGTACCCACGGGACTTTCAATTGTTCCGTTCCATTGACGAAGTAACCAATTAGAGGCCTGTTGTCCCAAAACATTATTGTCCCCTTCATATGTACAGCTTGGATCATGATCGTTCCGCAGATCTCCCAATTTGGAGGCCTTGAGATAACCATGTCCTCCACACGCTTCTCTAGCTTCTTGTATGGCATCTCTTGCCGTCCATGTAATCATGGGCTTTGACGAAGAAATAATCGCATGAATTTCCGATACAATTTGTGTCTGTTAAATAATTAGAAAACAATTTTATTAACTAATTTGCTTTAACTCAAAATTTATCCGTTCTTCGGTTTATATGTATGTTTGTACATACTTCCTAATTACTTAAAATATTCCATAGAATACAACACATATTGATCTTCATTGTAATATTTTTCATTGCAAACTAAAATAAATTCCACACTCAACCAAATACTTAAAATAACAGGTTCTTTGATTCAACGTATGGCAATTCATTGTTGAATTCAACGTACCAGTTCGTTGAAATAAGGAAACCATACGTTGATTTTTAAGAATTTATTCCTTGATCCAACGTATACATACAACAAAATCATCGTATATTACTTAAAATCAAGAAACAGGTTCTTTGAATCAACCTATTTGTTCATTTTGTATTTATATAAATGAACGAGTTTCTTAAATTCAACGTATTTTACGTTAAATCAAAAAACTAGTTTATTGTTTAATTCCACGAATAAAATCTATTAATGGTTTCAACGTTGAGTTCATAAATACACAAAAATTTTACCTTTGAATTTCAAGGAATATTTTACTGTAACAACGTATAATACGTTAAATTTCAAAGAATTTAGTTCAAGAAACGGAAGTTCTTTGAATTTATGTAAAACTGTTTTTTTAGTGTATGTTTGACCACATAAATATGAGACATAAAAGCTACCGCAAATTATTCTCACAAACGATGTGGCCAAAGTATATTTATGTATATGTATATTGATATAATTTGGATGTGCCAATAAAAATATGTACAATGAACAAAAATATTATTTTCCTCAATTTTCATGTCGAACTGGAAATTACGAAAACTTTAATATTTGGGAAAAATATTTACAAATACATTACGCGTATACGTAAAAATTGTTCGTTAAGTGCAAAATTAGTGATTATCTGCCCGAGCCAAGATGTCGATCGATCGATAGTACTGTAATTGTATACAAACAAAAATCGGAGCCTAAATCGTTACATCACGTAATAATTGAAGAATAGAATAGACTATTACGTGACGAGTCGCACGTTTATGGATATAAGTTTTGGGGCCCTCATTTACGACCCTCTAACCATCGATTTTTTTATTATTTATTTAGCTTTTGTGCTAATAAAAAATTAATAAGTTAAATAAAATCGGTTTTTAGTCAAGCGCTAGTTAGGTTTTTTACTTCTAGAAGTTCAGCGAACGATATCTACACCAGTGTTATCAAAATGGATATTTAAAATTACACCTCGTAGGAGCCAAAATTACCGGATTTTAATGGAATTACACTCAATATTAAAATGTATATTTAACACATTTCAAAAACCTTGTTTAAGGTATAATTATGATTTGGTATCTGCTCCAATGAAATGCAACAAATATACCAGCTGAATACACAGCACACAATACGTTTTTGATAACTATTTTATTTCATAAAAGTCTGTTACAAACAGCAAATAAACAATATTTGTTGTACTATACATTAATTAAAGAGAAATATACAAAAAATATATGTACATAATATTAAGCAGCATAAAAATCTTAAATTAATAAAGTTATTGAGACTTAAATTTTTGTTACTATTGTTTAGGAGAGCTTCAAAATTATTATTGCCGGTTTTCTGTATACCTTCTTTAGTAAATAAAATTGCAGCAACGGTATAAGACGATAATTTGTTTCTTAGATCACTTTTACAATTATTAACTGCCTGTTCGCCGATATCGAAGAAGTTCTTTCGTTCGAGCAATTACATTTGAAACAAAAACAAATTCAAAAATTTTGTTTTTGTTTCAAATATAATTGTTCGAAAGAAAGAACTTCTTCGATATCGGCGAACAGGCAGTTAGACTACTAAATATCCTTTCTGCAGAAGTTTTTGAAAATGGCAAAATAAAAATAATGTTTTTTACTTTTTCTAATGTGGGAAACATATTTTCCTCAAGCGAATTTTTGAGTTTAAACACTTTTTCCAATAAATTTCAGGCTCTAAATTATTATGCAGCTCCTGTTTAGCGAGATCTAAAAACTCATATTGACGCCACTCATTACTCGTATCAAGTGTTTGCAAGTTTATTTTAAAAGATGGAAACCGTTTTTGGAAGAAATATTGAGATTTTGGTTGAAAGGACTGTGCATTGTGGATCGAAACACAATGTCGACAATACGATAAATTTTATCACTAAAAACAAATCTTTTTTTTATTTGAGTAATCACTTCTACATAAAATGGTTTACAGTTTTCAAGTATGATAACCCTTTGGAAATTGGAACACAATGCTAAAGATTCATGTGCTGCAATACCAACATAAATTTCGTTAACATTTAAAAAATATTTTTGTCTGCATTGTTAATTTCCCAAAAGCTACTAGACTTTAAAACGTCCATCTTTAAATAATTTGAATAGAGTGTTTGTAAAATTCGTGTAATTTCAGCTTAGGTTTGGACAATATTATATAAAAACTAGTGTTATTAAACAAAATGTAAGAACTTTGAAATTAAAACACACTTCTTGATGTATTCTTTTTAAAGACTAACTCTTTATTTTTTTCTTTTTTGACTGACATAAAATGTATTTATTCCTGTATATAATTTTTTCGTTGCCAGATCATAAAATTAATACTGTGCACTCGCGATAATTTTAACTAATTAAAACCAAGGCAGTTCACTTTTGCAAGATTGTTCATATTTGCGAATGACATCTAATTTCCCCTTAGAAACATTTTTCTTATAAAAAAAGATAGGGAAAACCCAAATTTATAATGCAGTTGAAGCAGAATTTATCTACAACCCTGTTTACAAAGATTTCATCATTCATCACTGTTTCGATAAAAATCCGTTAAAAAAAATGCAAAAATAAGTTGTTCATATTTTAAAGCTTTCGCACTATAAGTTCATATTTTGGAGTAGCCAATGGAAGAAAAGAAGTATTCATATTTTGGGGTGTTCATATAATAGGGTGTTCATATTTTCGCGAGTGCACTGTATTAACATTTTTAAACAATACGATTATTTACAATATTTATTCCTACAAAAAGAATTTCAAATTACCCGTGAACTACACCTGAGAGCAATTACCCACGCGCTACACATGCACATAAAAATTACACCTGATTCACGTAATTACCCGCGATTCGGCAACACTGATCTACACGCATTCTGTACGTTTCAAGTTTTCTATGCACTCTACGCTTTTCCTAATGGCTATCAAAAACAACTGTTTCCTTTGAATAACGCGTTGATGATTACAAAAGTAGAAAATAGATCTGCTTCAACGCCTTCTTTGCGTTTACACTGCCTTTACACATGAAAGTACTTTTTTGAAATTTTTGTATACGTATTAGGTCCGTTTGTTTACTTTTACAGTAAAATGCAGTAAATGAGTAATAAATGAGTAAACAGCAGAATTTACTCTCCACAAAAATTTTTGCCTAAAAAAGTACGCGAACGGAAAAATTGTAAAAATTCGTAAGATTTAGGCAACAGCTGATGGAAAATAAATGTAGTGTTGAAAAATTTTTACATTTTTGGATATTTGAACAATTTATTCATCGGTACTCGATTAAATACTTTTTAAAACACAAATATTTTTATAAAATATAAACAATTTAATATATATAATCTTTCCCATTTCTTCTTTTTTCATTTTATTTGATTTTACATATCTGTGTGTGGTTAAATTTATTAAAAATACATGAATATTTGCTTTTGCTACTGACTATCGTAAAAAGAAATGCAGTACTAAGTACTCAAGTACTTTAGAATTTCACAACTCCAAAGAATTAAAATAACAATCCACAAAACTAAAATAACTTTTATTTTCCATTAAAAGGCATGTAGGTAATTGTTTCACAAACAAGTTCAATTTAATGTTAATTTACTTTAAGTTTTGTTTAATTTTTACTTAAATTTTTATTTTGTTAAAAATTTTAGTCACAAATTGCACACTTTTTGTTTGTTTACCTTTTGAATCATATGTTTTCTTGTTTTACTAAACTTTACTGCGAAAAATTTCTGCAGTAAAAATTTGCAAGTTCTCAATTAAGAACTGTCACTTTACGCTCTCAATTTGTGTTCTCATTTACTGTATTTTGTGTAAACGAACGCAATTTAGTAAAATGCAGTAAAGTTCAGTAAAAAATAGTAAAAACTTTTGCGTACTCGAACGCACTTATTATCAACGAAAATTTTAAAGAAATAATCAAATTTCATGAAAGCTAGTTGAAAGTTAACCCAGGAAAGTGAAAGTTCATATTCAAAATGTCGTCAAAGGGAAAACTTATAGCTAAAGTTCTTTTATCTTTTATCTTATCATTCAGAGTTGCCAAGATTGTTGTATATATATATGTATATATATATATATATATATATATATATATATGTGTGCAAATGCGATAGATCGAAAACATTTTTTTTAAACGTAGCATAGTTTAAAAACATTTGCATATTTTGAAAACAGTCTTCAAAATAATCACGTATAAATCGCATAGTTTGAAAACTTGTTAGTTTGAAAACATTTTATTTTACTTTTTGATTTTAATTTCAAATTATTCCTGTTTGTTATTAAATGCATATTTTCTTAGACATATAATAACAAAATCTATTTTAATGCATGCAAACTTAAATTTAAAATAAAATTTTTTAGTAAAACATTGCCATACTTTGTTTATAAATTAGTCGTTTGATCGCCATATGACGTTGATTGCGTCGGCGTTCAAAATAAACAGCAGAACGACTTGGATTTTTTTGCCGCCATATACATAGATATGCCAGCAATTTGATAGTTCAAGGCAAATTCATACCAGGCATGTGCACCACTACTACAATCCGCCAACAAAACAAACAACAGGCATTTTGTTTGTGCAAACGGCGAATTCATTACCTAAAGTAAAATTGTAAACAAAACAATTACAAGCACAAATTTTAGCTATTGGATCGATTACTATTGGATAATATATATAAAAAAAATTTATAATATATGTAAGTAAGTTGTGTGAAATATATAGAAAAAATTTATATAAATGTACATATGTTTTAACATCGGAATCTTGCTAATAGCTACATAGTTTGCAGCTGCCCAGTGACGACGCTCAGTTTGATGGATCATGCAATTTGTTTGTGGGACATTAACGCTACACCCAAGGAACGATTCTAAAAAAAGATCATCAAATAAAGATGTAGTTGAAATACAAGAGGAAATCATATTGCCACCACATTCAATACAAAAAGCAAGAAATCAATTGCGATTAACTAACGAACAAACTGCAACAACTGGTGCTGACGAACAGAAAGAAAATAATGAATCCATTAAAATGGGAGATTCTGCTAATGAAAAAAGTTCTTTTAACTATACAATAAATGATAATTGCAATAAAATCACTGCCGAAAATTATTATGAAGAAGTGCTTGTGAAGAAATAAACAGTGTCTCAAAAAGAAAAATTAAGAAAAGTGTCTGCGATGCAAAATCAATCCCAAATGTACTCCACAATGTATATTGATGGCAAGGTTACTTACACACAATGTGGATGATGATATTACTGAGAAGCATAATAAATCTCAAGTGGAGTTGTCGAATATAGAAGAAGGTGTTACTAAAGTGCCTTCTTAAATACAAAACAAATTAAAAATCAGACTATCAATAGCCGATTTATTTATAAACCAATATTTTAGGCGGCCACATACATAAGTACATATGTATGAATATGGGACCAAACCGCAACCACCGACTTTCCAAATCGGTACGTAAGTGGTGGAGCTACGAGATAAACAATATTTCGAGCAGATTTCTCCCCCAAACTAATAAGAATGGTACAAAACCTCAAGAAAAGTCCTTCAAATTTTTAAATCGTTCCATAAATTTAGAAGTTATATTCAAAACAAATATATCAATGGCGAGCACCTACATATAAATTATATTATATGTATATAAATTATATTATATATAAATAAAATACATTTTTTTATTTCTATAAATAAAGCACCAAACTATAAGAAACGAACATACATTTATATATCGCACTTGATCAACAAGAGGGTATTAACTCAAAATTTTAAAATTTTCAGTAGAGGCAAAAAACTTTTTTTTTGTAATATTACTCTTCTATCACAAATAGAGATACAACTGTATTTTTTGTGGTAAAAGAGTGGAGGAAACCGTGTAAAATTTTTACAGTGGGTAGATATGACCACTGTACATCAATTTCTTGCAAAAAATGAAATTTTAAAAATTTTGATCACGTTTCTTGTTGATCAAGTGCGATATGGTAATCAATATTTTGGAGAGCCACTAGCTACTTTATCAAACTATGCAATAATCAATATTTCGTGATTTTAATAATACAATAGATTTAAGAACCAAAAATTTTGTGCTATTAACCACATTAAAAAAATAGAAACGTCGATGAACAAAACTGATCTTTGCAATGTATCAATGAAATTATGTAGTGTCCAAACTTAATCGCTTCGGAACAATTTTTCCTAAACTAAAAGCACATACATATGTACATATGTATGTATTTACTTATTCATTTTACATAATTTGCCTGCAAATATCTAATTTCTTTTATATAAAACAAAGTTGACTAAAAATCCATATATGTACGCACATACAAAAGATAATTAAATGCACATACATTTCTGAAATTTTGGTAAATCGAGTATATCTCAGTAAAACTCAAACTGTTAGATGGTCCAAATATAGGGGTTTGTAGAGGACCACTTCGTCTACAAACCCCTATATTTGGAATATCTAACAGTTTGAGTTTTACTGAGATATACTCGATTTACCAAAATTTCTGAAATATGGATTCTCTAAGGGATGACCACATTTTTTTTGGAATGAGTCAACGTGGGCAGAAAAAAATCATTGAGTTTTGTGGTCGAAGTGGACCTCTACAAACCCCTATATTTGTAATATCTAACAGTTTGACTTTTACTGAGATATACTCGATTTACCAAAATTTCTGAAATATGGATTCTCTAAGGGATGACCACATTTTTTTTGGAATGAGTCAACTTGGGCGGAAAAAATTCATTGGGTTTTGTAGTCGAAGTGGTCCTCTACAAACCCCTATATTTGTAATATCTAACAGTTTGACTTTTACTAAAATATACTCGATTTACCAAAATTTCTGAAATATGGATTCTCTAAGGGATGACCACATTTTTTTTTTGGAAGGAGTCAACGTGAGCGGCAAAAAATCATTGAGTTTTGTGGTCGAAGTGGACCTCTACAAACCCCTTTATTTGGAATATGTAACAGTTTGACTTTTACTGAGATATACTCGATTTTCCAAAATTTCTGAAATATGGATTCTCTAAGGGATGACCACATTTTTTTTGGAATGAGTCAACTTGGGCGGAAAAAAATCATTGGGTTTTGTGGTCGAAATGGTCCTCTACAAACCCCTATATTTGGACCATCTGACAGTTTGAGTTTTACTGAGATATACTCGATTTACCAAAATTTCAGAAATGTATGTGCATTTAATTATCTTTTGTATGTGCGTACATATATGGATTTTTAGTCAACTTTGTTTTATATAAAAGAAATTAGATATTTGCAGGCAAATTATGTAAAATGAATAAGTAAATACATACATATGTACCACTTCGACCACAAAACCCAATGATTTTTTTCCGCCCAAGTTGACTCATTCCAAAAAAAGATACGTTTTTAGTGTACTCGATATAATTTTTAATTTCTACAGAACAATGTTAACTTGCGAACAGAGCTCTGTTAAATGTTATGACGTAAGCTATTACGTAAAACTTATTTAACTCGGCATATTTATCTTCACACACATTTAAAAAAGAACGAATATTTTAACCTGGGTTATATGCTATACGTCAAGAACATTTAATCCAAATCCATAAATAATTTTAAAAGTTATAATGGAACAAACATTCATGCACCTAAACACACAAACTTTTACATTTATAATCAGCCTCGATTAGATTAACGACAAACGCCAGTGTTTTCTTTAATCTAGTACTTGGCGTAGTCGAAAAACGCCAAACACAATAAGGCTGAATATTAGCAGGATTAGTCAAAAAGTTAAAAGTACTAAAGCTACCAACTGGTCGTTTTTTAGCCTTGGATTATATTTTAATCCGGGACACATCCTAACTCTATACCAAGTTTCTTCCAAAATCCATTAATAAATAAAGGAGAAAAAATACGGAAAGTAAAAAAATTACCAGAAGCAAAAATCATTATAGGTAAACATGTACCAGCTTTATTCCTATTTCGATTATCAGAAAGTATACAGCATGCTGATACTCGTATATAGAAACTTGAAAAACTGCTAACCCAACCACCTGCATTTCACAATGGGTCATATGCTATCCGTCATATTTAAATATCTTAAAAATTTCAGTAATCCTACAAATATTATACATACATAAACTTAAAAGTTTGTATGTTCACATGTTTTTTCCATTATAACTCGGATATCTTTTAATGGATTTGAATGAAATTTGGTTGACGGAGTTTCAAATTTCATTCAAATCCATTAAAAGATATCCGAGTTATAATGGAAAAAACATGTGAACATACAAACTTTTAAGTTTATGTATATATAATATTTGTAGGATTACTGAAATTTTTAAGATATTTAAAAATTTTTCTGGTCATTTAAAATTTTGATTTTAAATTAAATTTTATTATTATGCGATTTCTTTAAATTTTATACTTGAGTTTTTTATTTAATTTTAAAGCTTTTTTTAAAACTTAAATTTTAATTTCTCAAAAAGTTTAGAATTAGTAAAATAATTAATTAATTATCAAAAAATGTTACCGAATCCAAAACTTTAAATACATTTTCTACAAAATTAATTTATTTTGATTAAATTATTGGAAATTTAATTTTACACTACTCGCATCTAAATATTTAAAACAGCAATATCGCCAAAATATTACATTGATTCATCCACATCAGTACCTGAAATAAAAATTATGTTGTAATTACATATGTATTTGTATATGATATTAATATTAACTTACTTTTGTTATTTTTGTATCTTCTTTGGTTATCTATCCAGCTCTTAATTTGCTGGGGCGTCCTCTTATGAAGAACTGTTGTTTGGCGAATGGCATTCAAACATTCTTTCAGAGAAGGAAGATTTGGTAAGCTTCCTAAATCTCCAAATACTGAAGCAGTCGCTTTTTTCTCAGCATTGCTCCATCTAATGCGCTTAGTTTTGCCGAATGGGGACGCTAAATAAAAATAAAAGTTATTAAATACAAAATTTTACATTTATTTGAGCATGTACTCAAGTATTTATGTTTTAAATTTTAATAATTTGTTGCGGGTTAGCAATGTCTAAATATACATACATATATTTCGTTGTTAGTTTAAAAATTTTTTTAAACATAAAGGGAAAAACATCTGCTGATGAGTTGGTATGGCTACCAACGAAATATATATTTAGATATTGTTATTAATTACAATAATTTATTATTTATAATATAATTTAAAATAATTTGGTTATGCTAAATTTAAGTGTATGAAAAGATACTCTAGAATATTTAGGATTCAAAATTGTGAACTTACTTATCGAGCGTTTGCTGCAATAAGATCATAACTCCAAAAAATATATTTGCACAAAATGGTAAAAGCAAATGTTACTTTTCTCTCAAATTCTTATATACATATGTAAGATGTATGGATGACTTCTTTATATTATAGATGTATGAGCCGTTTATTTTGAAAGTGGCATAAGTCACTTTGTTTTTAAGTCGAGATATTTAAGGGTTTGCGTTTTAACACGTTTAAAAATATGGATGCTAACTTTCGAGAAGATTTTCTTGTATTTGTTTTCTCATGATACTGATATTTTTTTCAGTATTTCTCCATATTTTTTAACGTATTTAAATGCAAACCCTTAAATATCTCGACTTAAAAACAATGTGACTTGTGCAACTTTCAAAATAAACGGCTTATATATAGATGAACGATGTGAATAATACTACACTATTAACTTAAAAATTAAAACTTTTTTAGGACTATTGCAGCAAAGACTAGTTATATAAATATGTATGATGAGTATAAGCTTTCATTATCCATGTTAATACTTACTGCTTCTACGTTTTCTGCTAGACGCAGAAGAATTTTTGGATGTTTCTAAGAAACTGTCATCTTGACTCTGATTGTCTGCCTCGTTGGATCGACATTCTACTTTTTCATTTTCTGTGATATCATATTCCACCTCTTGTTCATCTACTTCATTTCCTACCGCAACTGTCAAAAGTTTCGAAACACATGTAATTTCAGCGACAGGAATCGACATTCTATATATTCCTTTGTGAATGTCCTTGTGATGACCCATGAAATTAGCTAGTCTCTCCACCGATGTCTCTCCAACATTAAGCATCGCCATGTATGTTGCTATATGTTTACGTAATGTCGTTCCTCTAAGACTTTCTGGGGTTTTCGCACCACACTCTTCCGAAAACATTTTTAGTAATGGACAGGCTCGGTAGTATGGTTTTGCTAAAGTGGAGTTAGTTGGCCTAGCAAAAACGTATTTGTTGGCTGTAGTTATCCCTGCTTCTACTCTAAATTTCATAACTAGATCAATTGCTTTTACACACATTGGGCACAATAAAACGCTAACGGTTCTACCGAGCTTACCGCGTAATGTAATTCGAACAAACTGCTTTGCAAAGTTTACGGATTTTATTGAATAGTTTTTTAATATATTTTTGTCAATACTATCGGTAATTATTTCCTTATTGTCGAAATTTTCTATGGTGAGGCGTTCAATTTCACCAGCTCTTTTCCTGTTAAATATCTGTACAAGGACGAGTGTAGCTTGAACCAAATTGGTCCAACTGTTGACACAAAATGTTTCGGAAAGCACTTCTATATCATGACAAATTTTTCCTTTTAAATGTGCATACAATTTCTTTATGTCATCTGTTAAGGGTAAATTGACTTTTTTAATTCTTTTTTTGTTGCTTTGGTCTTCAGCAGCTTTTTTGTTTATTTGCGTTGGGGTGTCTTCATCCCATAATAACAAAAAATTGTTCAGTTCCACTATGAGATCTTCACGACGTTCCTTTATAAACTCTGTCCTTTGTTTTTTCCCACATTTTTTAATTAATGATGTCATATTTTGTGCAACTGCGGGTGCATTAAAGCAGTCGTTCTCTTCATCC
This sequence comes from Lypha dubia, assembly GCA_947311025.1. Lineage (NCBI taxonomy): Eukaryota > Metazoa > Arthropoda > Insecta > Diptera > Tachinidae > Lypha > Lypha dubia. The sequence goes on from OX371261.1 coordinate 97,827,511, forward strand.
CAACTAGCAACAGCGCGAAGGGCTTTGACGCTCTTATCAAAGTGGTCCCTATTAAAAATTTCTTTTAGTTCCTTTATGTCTGAATCTAGTTTTTTCATCTCAATTATAAAACGACCTAGTAACCTCAAATTAGCCCGAATCATATCATGCTGGTGCAAGGGAGAATACTTTTCAGCCAACTTATTTCCGAATTTGATTGCTAGTTCATCGTATCGTATTGCCCTTGTAACGGCATCGTTCCTCATAACCGGAAAAATTTTAGTTCTTAGAACGGTACTTGCTGCCGAATGCATGTATTGTGTTAATCTTCGGCTTTCGATCATATTGGACTTTTTGGTCTTAGATTTCTTACAGTGCGGAATGTGAATACGAATAGTTCGTTTGGAAAAGAATCCTTTGCACTTCGTGCAACAAACGTAGTCATCTGCACTGTTCTTGAACTTGCTCTGTTGCCGCCGACTCACAATTAGCACCCCGGTGTTGTGGTTTGAAGATGTATTGTGTTCGAAATCCCCTTGTTTTCTTAAATTAGCTATAATTTGCAAACGATCCTTGCTTTTCTTAGGCAACGCTAAAGCTTTTTTAACTTCTAGCTCCTCCTTATGTTTTAAAAGCAAATGTCTTCCAATCGTACATTGTAATTTTTTACAAAAAATGCAAAAGTGTTTTTTTGCTTTAGTTTTAGAATACGGAATTATTATATCCTTTACATTCAAGGGCTCATCTATTAAATTTAAAGTTTCCTCTTTATCTACCGTATCTGTCGATTTCTCGTTTCCTATACACGTGCTGGCTGAAAGATCTGGAATATACTCTGAAAACGAACTTTTATCATCGTAACTTATATCATTAAAACTTCTACCGTTCAAACTATTTTCTGATAATGTCGTACTATTAACGTGTTTAGTAGTTGTTTTGTTGATAAACTTTGCTGTGTCTCCATTTCCCCAATTTATATTATCGTGTGAAGATTTTTCAGTGTGAAAATACTCAGCGTCATTTAAAATTTCACTAATATTGATATTTATTGTAGTAGAAATCGGTTGTGAACTATTTGCCGACGATAGATTGCTTTTATTAATTGAGTCGGGAGGCAATGTTTTTATTTGAGTATTACCGTAATTAGTCTTTTTACTTGAATATGTTTTAGTTGCCAAAATAATATCAGATGTAAAAGAACTATCGGATGTTATATTATTAGAGTCGGCTAGCAATGTTGATGTTTTAATATTATCGTAACTTGTATTGTTTTTTTGTGGAGACATTATATTTGGAGAAAAAGAGTCAGACATTAACGAAGTTTCGGAATCTGAATAAGGCACGATTCTTGGCTTTAGACTAGGAGGCAAATCTATTATATTTGCAATTTCTGAAGCTGAACTTCTGGTATCGAGCAAGGAACATATATCTACAATACTTTTAGGTTTAAAATTTTTTTCTGACAGTGCGGTGTTATGGGTAGTTGTTGTGTTGAGCAAAGACATATCATCACATACATCATTAGTATTATTTTTGAGTTGTGATATATTTCCCGATAGCGACGAGCATAGTCTAGCCTTATCGTTATGTATATTGGTGTCACTAGAACATGTTCCAATTTGTAAACTGGTATCGTGCATACAATTGTTATCAGAAATAAATATCGGCGATTCTTTAAACATAACATCAGCCGAATTAATATTATTAGGTTTCAACTTATTTTTTGGTAAATCTTTTTTGTTGACAGACAATATTATATTATTAGGTTCATTGTCTGCGTGAGAATAACGGTTTGAAGTGGAAGATGAATTGAAGTTTGAGGTATTTCTAATTTTGGACTTTGACGAACTGGGAAACTTTTCTTCTTTCTTCAATTTTTGGTCAAGCAGTTCTGATTTATCATCTAAAGGATAATATACATACATATAAATTTACATCGCAAATCAAACAAGTTTTATTGTTAAAAATGTGCAAATATTGAAATTCTTTTGCGACCTTTGAATTTTAGGTGAAAATATTTAATATACGATTGATTCGATTATGACACACAATGTTACTACGTTATTTGATTCGAAAAGAAAACTTTCCGAATTTGTACCCTATTTACATTGCAATTCGAAAGTATTTGCTTTCGATTCAAAATACAGAGTAATCCCCAAGTTTTAAAAAATATAAAACAAATATGTTGTTTAACTACTTAAGCTCTGCACAGACGGTTGTCGGATCCAACAATATTGTCAGTAAAATGTGTTGAAAATTTCTTACAACCGTCTGAACTAACAATTTTTGTCTGACAACATTGCCAGAAAAACCATTGTCATTGAATTGTTATACTACAAAATATCAAAAAATTTTCAGACATCTGACAATCGTGAGAACACAATTCGCTTTCATTGCCAGGTAATTGTCAGACAATTTTTCATTGTCAGATGTTCGAGTTTTGTGAATCTGACAAGTTTTTCATTGTCAGTAAGTAAACAAGCAAAAGCTTTTATTACAGTCGAATTCTGATAAGATTGCTTAACTGAAAATAAAAATTTTTATTTAGTTTTTTCTATCAATTTCAAAGCATTTACTATCGCTTAAAAAAATCCGCTTAAAAGTAACCCCGTTTAATTGAAACATATTTCGGTTAGAAATAAAACAAACACCACTTAAAAGAAAACATTATTAATTTAATGGCAACGAAATACTTTTTAGCGACTGCTCATTTCAATTAAATATAATTAACTATTTACTATTTTCAAATATAGTTACAAGCTTATATTTCAGTTTTTAAAATGAATCTGAAATGAAAAACATAAATTTTCGCTTAGCCGAATCCGACTGTATTCTCTTTCTCTTAAAAGTATTCTATACATTTCATGGTGTTTATGCTCTCTGAGAGAATCTGGCAATTATTGTTATATCTAACAACTATGTAAACAGACAATTTATTGACTTACAACGTTGCTAGATAAATTTAATGTCTGACAATAAATTAAAAGCTTTTCTGACAATTTTCTTACAACCGTGTGAACTGACAATAAAGCTTGTGCTGGCAATTTTGTATTGTCAGTACATTGCCAGCAAATTGTTAGATCTGACAATATTGTTAGATCTGACAACCGTCTGTACAGAGCTTTAGAGTGAGTTTTTAGGTGGTTGATCTGAGATTAAAACAACTTTAATCTGGATTAACTGTTTTTAGGATGTCAATTAACTACATTTATAAACGTAGTTTGAAACTACGTTTAAACTCTATCCTAAAAACTCACTCTTAATGTTAAATTTATAAAGTGATCCACTTACTGATCTTGACCCATTTAGCACTAACTCCTTATCAACAATTAAATAACAATTATTACTTCTTGATAAAAATTTACTGTTCAGTTGCTTATCCTGGCAGAAAGAACTGAAAAAAGATTTCTTGATATGTATTTGGTACATACCATATATATACATCTGTTAAACATAACGACTCCACTTAATTTTTGCATTCCGACTAATTCTATTGTTCCTTTAAAATCGGCTTTAAAATCAGTAATGTGTATTTAAGACAAAGAGTGTAAAACAGGAACAAATTTAGTTTAGCTACGTATCCCAAATAAAAAAATATTATTCCAAAATAAAAAAATAACGTATTATATATTCAAAGGTTGGATTTCTGTACATTGATATTCGCTTCTGTATTTGAGATGTAAAAAAATTAACGTATGTGAACAAACCAACAATGAATTCGCCGTGATATCGTATTATAATATTGAAAGGTTTGATTTCTTTACATGGATATTCGCTTCTGTATTTGAGATGTAAAAAAATTAACGTATGTGAACAAACCAACAACAAATTTGGAATATTTTATTTTTAATTCTTTTATAAAGCCTTATATACGTTGCTTTATTACTTTATAAAAGTTGCTGAATGCTGTAGGCAAAAACTGGAGCGGGGTTATAAATCAGATCAGTGGGAATAGTGTATGTGAAGCATACAAAAGTTGGTGCATTTCGGGAACAGTTTATTGCGAGCTTATTAACTTTCCTGATAAGATATTTCATATAAAATTCATATTCATAGATAATCCTACAGGAATACATACCTCCGAATAAAACAAGACTTACTACAGTAAGGAGAATTTAATTCTAAGAATCAGTTCAGAGTACAAAAATCCTCGGAATGCCAGTAAAGTAAAATAAAGCCAATTATATTTACGGTTTTTAAAATGTTTTAATTGTAAATACTACTTACAGATATACATACGTTCATATTTATGGAACTTGGAAAAACAAATTAATGTGCGGTTTCTATAATACAAACAAATAGTTTGAGTAGAAAATTTGTATGAAAACCACTCAAATTTTTGAGTGATTCCCATACAAAATTTTTACCCAAGTCATTTGTCTGCATTGTGGAAACGGCACTTAAGTATAAATTTGAAGATTTTTAGTAGAACAAAAATACAATTAAAAAGAGTTGAAGGAAAATACTACAGAAATTTAATTTTTTGGATTTTTGTTTATCAAATTTATTTTTGATATATAATAATTTATTTTTCAATATATATAAAATTTTCAATTAATTGTTCTTTTTCTTTTTTTATGCAACGTTTTAGTTGACTTCTGCTGCTCATTTTACCTTTCTAAAAAAAAAAAAACAATTAACATTCACTGACCACGAACTTCTAATTGTATGCCAACAAAGAATAATAACTCTTACACACATACATAAAATCTTTATTAGTTTTTGTTGATTTTCTTTGGAATACGGGCACAGTTTCTTTCCTGCCTAACCCACGATATCGAACGATGTCGATCGCTTGATTTCTAGACTTGAAAAATCAAGGTTGCGCTCCATTAATAACCGATTTTATTTAACTTATTAATTGTTTACTGGAAGAAAAGCTAAAACTATTCGTAAAAAAAAATTTAAGATTGAAGGCATTAACATTTATGAACGAGTGCGTGTACATGAGTGAGAGAGTCAAAAAGGCGAACTTTTGCATTACTTGTGGCCACTGTAGTAGTTAGTCGACTTTTCGTTAGCGAAATACCTAACGATTTGGAATCAATTTCTACTTTTAAAACTGCAGGGTAAGGACAATTTTACTACATTCACATTTACATATGTATGTAAATAAACAAGCACACATCTGCTGATTACAAGAAGATATAGCATTTAAATTCACATTTACGAATAATTTTCAAATTGTCGTAAATCGATCTTAGTTCTTTTGTAAAAAGTCTATGGATATACATACATGCATACATATCGATGGATTAGAAGAAAAAAAGTGTAACTCAAGTTGTTAATGCACTAGACAAAAAATAAATTGTAGAATAAGATGAGTTTCCTTTTTTATTAAAAATTTCATTAAAACCTTTTAGTAGACCACAAGTTTTTCTGATTTTATTGAGTTTTTCCTATCCATACATAGAAGTAAATTAACTCAATATAGGCATTTATTATATAAAGCCATCAATATTTTCCATTACATACATATGTATGTATGCACATAAGTATGTTAATATACTCGTATAACCAGTTGATTTCTTTGAAAACGTAATTTTAGAAATGTTGCAAGATAAAACATTAACTTTCTGCAAAACTTACTTTTTGGAAAGGGACAATATCAATATCCCTTTGACAATTGTAACGTTATTGATATGTATGTATATACCTGTATAAAAGGAATCTCTGTAAACGCATTTTCCCAAAGCCTTCCACCTCAGGAAACCAAACCGGATGTAACGATAACACTGGAAAACACAACTATTGTTTCCTTTATTTTTTCCTGTTATTTGGTATTTCTATGGCCCTGACTATGAAAAAAATACTGCAAGATTACTAACAGCTTTACTTTTTAAAATATGCAGTTTTATTATTTTTACAAAATAATACAAAAATTTCTATCGAACACTATCATATTGCTCCTTTATTGCAACGTAGTCATATCTCAAAAAAATTTAGACGTGGCAAAATGCATTTAAAGTTTTCAAACCGTAAGCATTTATATGGACGGCTTGAGGATGTAAGTGGTTATAACTTCAGTTTAGATAGAGATATCTGTGGCAATAAAGAAAAAGCGCTTATGTCCTATTTTATAGTTACATAGAAAAGCAATTTAAAATGTTTACATAAGTGTTTTGATAAAAATGTAATCGCGTTGTACTAAAAGTTGATCATTAATTTTTCGATTCTTTTGATTTTTTAACACATGGTACTATCCACTATAACATACATATATGTACATGTGTATATTAAATTTGAAAACTATTATGTTATAAAATTAAATAAGATGTTATTCCATATGGGATAATTATTTAGAAAAAGAAAAGCAGCAAGTAATTGTTCAATCGTTCAATATATGTAAATAAAACTTTGCCCAGAGATACTTTTGAATATAGAGAATACTATAGGAATATTAACTCAAAATGAGCTTATCTCGACTTAAGCAATTTTTCATTTTTGCCACAGATATGTTTATGAAAAATTGTTTACAAATAAATAAGGTATTGAGAAACTATTTTTTGTCAATAACTGAAAAATTTAGTTTTGCAATAAAGGAGCGAAATGTTCTGCTATAAGATTTCCTTGAGTGAACGACTTTAGGTATACATACATACTTATATGCGATTTTTTATAACACTTGGAAAATATGACTGGCTAATTACCAATGGTCAGATATTAATAATCTTGGGATTTTGCCCAGAGTCCAAAGCCTTCGACTTTATAATATAAAACCAGATGGAAAATGATGATAATCAATGATCATACTGAGCTACGCTTATACTTTCCCTGAATTATATTCATGGGATTTTTTATAAAACTTGGAAAATGTGACTTGGGTAATTACCAATGGTCAGATATTAGTAAAATTGGGATTTTGCTCAGTGAAAAATGAAGATAATAAATGGGGCTGAAAACTTAATAACATAATTCAGGAAATGTAAACACAGTTTAATAGGCTCATCGATTACCTTTATTTTCCCTACATACATGTAGAATATTTCCAAAAAATAATTAAGTTTCCACACTCTTAGGAGTAAGATGTCCAAATTTTTTTTTATAAACATACAAATTTTCTTAACCCACAAATAGTTAACAAATATACATTTCAATATTTTTATGTATATATGCATATAAAAACGCCGTACTTTTCGAGTAAAAATCACAATTATTTTTTAAATGCATGTTTTTACTAAAGATCAAAAATAACTTATGTAAGTATTTGCACGATTTTAACAAATAAAACTTATTTCATTAGTTATGAAAATTTGGAACATATCTAGTTTAGCGACGCAGCTACAAATGAAAAAAAAAAATACATAAGGCGATAGAAAATCAAAAAATAAGACGAAAATATCATGTGGAAACTTTCTCGGAAACGGATAGTTTTCGAGTTATTGGCTTCTAAAGTTTTTATATATATGTGCGATTTCCCTTTGCATTTCTCAACTTATAAGGCTAATTTTGGTATTATATGAAAGCTTTTGACTAGATCTAAATGAATTTGCAAATTTTCTATTAAAATTTTGAAATCTTTAGGTGTCAAAGCAATTTTTTAAATTTAATGCATAGCCGGCCTTTGGCCCTGCTTAATGATTTTCTCCACCATGGTATAGCCCGACATGGCGGTATATGAAATAGATTTTCTTATAATTTTAATGATTTTCTCCACCTTGTACACCCAAAAATTGATATAGAAAATATAACATTTATGGCAGCAGTTTGTTCGCTGGAAAAAGAGTGTGACAACAATTCAAACTAATTTATTATATATTAATATAACTACAATAAAAACAAATAAATTTTATTTTAAATATCACTGAAATCTTTTGTATTTTAACAAATCCATTAAAATCTAGTCAAAACAAACAAAACCAAAATTGGCCTTATACGTTGAAAAATGCAAAGGGAAATCGCACATACATATATGTATGTATATGAACACTTCAGAGGCCAATAACTCGTCTTATTTTTCGATTTTCTAACGTCCTATATAATTTTTTAATTTGGAGCTGCGTCGCTAAACTAGATTTAAGCCCAGAAATTATATTTTCAAAACAAATAAGACTTAGCGAATAACCCAGAACTAGTTTTGTTTATTAATTATGCGCTATTTTATATTGGAATAATCCAAGTAATGTATGTACATGGGATTCTAAATGTTGAATATTGGACTTACCATTTTGAGAAACGAGGAACGCAGCATATTTCCCTCCGCTATATTTAACAACACACTCCTTTTTTGAAACCATCTGTACGTTTCTCGTTTGTATAACAGACAACTTGCCGTTGTGAAATTTAACAAGTGAAAACATCTAAAACCAATTAAAGACATTTACATAAATAAAAATTTGTTAATTTGTATAGAAATTTATAGTTCAAATTAAGTTTAGCAAAGTCACTGCTAAAAAGTTAAAAGCACTGGACCCTCCGATACAAAATCAATTAAATTAAAAAAATGCCAGCGAGTCTTGTCTTAAGAGTAATTTCCAGTACAAAATTTTGATTATGTACATATGTATGTATATACACACATTCATACATGCAGGTATATACATATGTATATGGTATGATCTTCAAGGAGAGTGGTCAATTTTGGAATCAAGTATAAGCTTTTGATTCCGAATGGTGACTTCACTAAATTTAATTTGATCCCTTTTAATTAAACTTACCTTATTTCTTTGGATAATAGTAAAAACTTTTACTGTTCAGAACTACAGCATTAATATTAATTTTTCCAATTGAGCTATGCATATACATATGTACATATACTTATCTGGGATGTAAATATTTATTTACTATATGTAGATATATAATTATATTAATTAAAATTTTTATTATGCAAAATATCACTTTAAACTTTATTCTTGAGGAATTATAGGTAATTTCACAAAAGTATAGGAACCGTTATAATGCGGCGTGGGTTATGCTGCCACACTTTTTAGTACCGAAAAAATTTAACAATGTTGCATTTTAATTAAAGTTGCCACTATCAAAAGAAGTTCTTTTGCAATAAAAATCAAAAGAGTTTTGCTATTACACTATCGAACGCTGACGGCATACTTCAGTACACATAAATGTTGTTTGTATGTTGGTGTGCGACATACATCAGAGAATCAAAAATTTTTGAAAACCAACATATATACATGTCTGACGTACTCTACATACATGCTATTAGACAGTAAGTTTTGGTATGCCATCGTACATGTCTGCAGACAAGTATGCGTGTCTAATAGCCCTTTTACAGGAAATATAAATTAAAAATTATATGTTACTATAGAAAAAATTGTGCCACTGTATTAAAACTTAGGGGTTCGCCTTACAATATCTTGTTATTGAAATATGTGTGGAGTATTCAAGCGAATTCAAAACAATTTTCTTATGCGATCTAGTGCAAATTTATAGGTTTTCTCCAAAGCAAATCAGGAGCGCCTACCTGATAGTAATATGCTTTTCCGATGAAATTAGATAATAAACACCCTAGAAGACGTACTGAAAAAGTACGGCCTACTTTGGCCGCTTAAAGGGCTATTAGACACGCATACTTGTCTGCAGACATGTACGATGGCATACTTTGCGTTTTGCTATTACACTATCGAACGCTGACGGCATACTTCAGTATACATAATGTTGTGTGTATGTTGGTGTGCGACATACATCAGAAAATCAAAAATTTTTGAAAACCAACATATATGTCTGACGTACTCGACATACATGCTATTAGACAGTGAGTTTTGGTATGCCATCGTACATGTCTGCAGACAAGTATGCGTGTCTAATAGCCCTTTTATGTTTGATATCACAAGCATGGGTTTCAAAGGCGAATTGATGCGAATATACCTTATATACATAAATAGGCAAGTTCATTACAAGCAGCATGCATTTTGTTTGTATAAACGGTGAATTCATATCCTACGCTGTCAAAATTCTTCCTGCATAAAAAATTACATAAAAATGGCGACGGACGACGAATGGATAGGAGTATATCCAAAGTGATGAATTTGATATCTAAGGTGAGGTTTTTCATTCATAGCAGATAGTCTCAACAGCCAGGCAGCTAATTCTCGTAGCTAAAGCTAAATCTCGATCGCTAATAATTTTAGGGCGAACATTTTAGCGATTTTGCCAAAAAAGAATTCTGTAACTCATCTCGTGTGCGGAACGCCACTTGCCAATATGTAAAAGGGCTCTTAAGGTGCCCACACACGATTGATTTGTGCGTGTGATTTGTACGTGTTCGACGTCTTGTTACAAGTTAATGGGGCTGTGCGCGCACAAATCATAAGAAATTGAAAATTTTCAATTTCTTGTGATTTGTTGGATTGTTGGTGGACTTGTGCGCGAACATTTTAAAATTTTTCATTTTAGTGCACAACGAAACGTAAAAGAGACAACATGTGTGCATGTATGTATGTACTTATGTACTGCGGAGATGAGTAGCAAGCAAAAAATTTTTAGTTTATTCTGCATTTTTTATTTACTATTGTTTGTGGTCGAGTTGAATATGTTTAAAGATAGTTATTAATTAATTTTTAATTTATTTTGTACATTTAATGTGTACATATGTATGTATGTATTAAGATTTCAAAAGAAAAAAATGCCATTTGGCAAAACAAAATTTAAAAATATAAAGGGAGAAATGAAGAACAAAATAATTCGATCAAATTTTTTCTTCTTATATATATTTACATTTATTTATTTATTATACCATGACAAATTTATGTATATACTCGTATTTTCATACATTCATACATGTTTTTTAATAATATTAGTTTGCTTCTATGTATATACATATGTATGCATATGTATATAATTTGGTTTTGCCCATACAAATATATACATACATACATACATACATACATACATATGTATCCGCTTCACAATTCATGTTTTCTTCTTGACGTATAAGGTTATTGTGATTTGTTCGTCGTTTGGGGAGAAATGGTACGCAAACAAATCACACGCACAAATCACTCGTGTGTGGGCAGCTTTAGCTAAAATTTACTTTTTGCGCCGTAGCTAATTTCCTTTCATTAGACCATTCCTTTCTTTCTTATTTAAAAATATAATATTGAAAAGAGACAAATATATATGCGTGTATATTTGATATTTTATATCAGTGCTACCTTACATTATAATTTATACTCCGTAATAGTGATTGTGTTTTTGTTAAAGAAATTTTTAAAATATTTATTTTATTTTTATTTTAGAAAGCTATTTTACAAAGTTCTAGTCCAAACTTATTGTTTTTTTGCAGCACCTGCATTTTGAAAATTGTAAAGCGCATAGTTTTTGCGTAGTATTTTCTCATGGAAGCATTATTTCCGAAAGTTATGGGAACTTTTATAAGAGATGGCATCATTCTTAAGAATTAATTTCAGTAAACAATTGAAATTTTTTTACTGTGGCGTAGTTATTTGAAAGTATTTATTTGTACAAAAAATTTGATTATAATAAATTTAAAATTTGTGCGGAGTTTTCTTAAATTTTGTAATATTTGTTCACTGCTTGACATATATAGAAATTGTAAAAATCTTTTTTTCTTATTAAATAAATATTCTATATAAAATTTGTTATTTAAGTTTTATTTAAATTAAACTACTCATAACAGCTAAAAGACTTCAACCTTTCATTGTCAACCTCTTTATACTATTCCAAATACTAAATGAGCATTTATTTTTGCCCTTTTTTATCCTTTTTGTAGTTTTCTACATTCTAAAAAAAAGGTTAAACAACAATGATATAAATAAATGACATTTTAGCGCCTTCAAAATAACGTTGGTTAAATTTTAGCGTTTCTAATTAGAAAAGTTGTTTATAAGTATGTGCTTAGAGAATACAAATGTATAAAATTTTAGCGATGACAGAAAATTCCAAAATTGCGGCGAATTCAATTTTTATGACATTGCCTAATTTAGAAATACGTATTAAAGAATTTAATATGTAGCTAAAAATCTCTAAAAAGATTTTAGACATGTTTAGCGATGTAACTAACTTTAGCGAGTTACAGAATATAGCTGAAGGTTATTATTATCGCCGATTTACCTGTTGTGAATTTGCCTCGATTGTATTTTTCTGGCAAGAGAAATTCATAACAGGTAGACTCGGCTCAAATCGCTTTGAAAAATCTCCACTTACTTTGTCAAAAAATGTACCGAAAAATGTGTAAAAAAAGCATTTGACAAAGTTTCTGGCGCACAAATACAAGGGGCGAAAATAATCACCAAGGCTGTCGATACTACCTGTTACGAATTTGCTTTGGTTTCTGGCAATGAATTTGCCTTGATTCATAATAGTATTCAATTCGCCTTGGTTTCTGGCAGCTAACATAAGTCCAGAAACACAGTTGTATGATGGAAACAGCGTGACCGTCTTTGCCACTAAAGTCCAAAATTGCTACTTCTCTGATCTTATTTCTGCCACGTTTTGCAACAACAGATTGTCTCTTCTTGCCACTTTTTAGAAATATCGTAAAGCTTTCAAAAAATAGAACACTTTAATATGTATACCAAAATATGAAAATATTGATTATAAACATTCTTTATACATACTTTAATGATATAATTACCATTTTTACTAGCCATAAAAATGAAAAATGCAATTAATATTATTAGTTATTTATCAAAGTTTTACCAAAAAATTGTGTGTTGAAGATATATAAAGAATTTGTTATAAAAAAAACTCCAATGCACTGCGATATTTACATCCAACATTTGAAAGTCAAATGAGGACATAAAATCTTTCGAAATAGTTATCCCATACAATCACTGATGCAGAAGGTTTTGTTATTGAGTTCAAGTTATTCGAGAGTAAAATAAACGGCAAAAGCTAAGAAGACATCTTCACAGTTAAAATTTTGGAAAGTTGTTTCAACGAAAAAAGTTAGCTAAAACAAGTTTTACGACAGAAGACTTTGTAAAGATTTATATAAGAACATTTTCAAAATATTTAAAATTGAAAAATTTTACACAAACGTTATCAACAATTTCTTATTGAAAGTATTGAAATATCTAGTTTTGATATTAATTTCTATATACATATATTCATTAATTGTTATAAGGTTTTGTTATCTATAAAATTTAAAGAAAACCTTATGAAATATGTACCAACAATTAAACTTTTTACGAATTTTTTTCGATATACTTTAAATCTAGTAACTGTAAATAAAATTCATATTTCTTGAAATGAACGAAATAAAATTAAAATCATGATTTTAGCTTGAATATTTGTTATTTAAAAATGATTTTTTTCACTAAATACTCTTTTTGACACTTTTAGAAATTTCGCAACGGTCACGCAGTATAGATAAAACAAGGTACATTTACTTACAAGGTAGTATTGAAAGTACAATGATTTTTAGGAAAGCAAGCAAAAACACTTGTAACATGATAATTTGTTTTTGATATTTGCATTTGTTGTCATAGCAATACTACCTATAAGCAAATGTTCATTGAAACAGTAAACCCAACAATAGCGTTTAAAAAAGCGTTTATACATATATTTATTATCTTTCAATTACCAACATCATATAAAAACGATGTCCAATTATATATCAATAGCAGTTGATATTCTCTTCATATATTCATGGTAATATTCTTTTTAGTTAGCAGTATATGGCTTGAATGATGTTAACGCTAACATATAGTATTCAGAATAAATCAAATAAAAAGCTATCGAAAGATAATGGTGCATTTAGATAGTTTTAATTTAATCCTTTCCCTGCAAACAAATCGAAGATATCGCGTAGAGCAATAGTGTACTAACATACCGAAATTGTCATCAAAAGAAAATAATTATAAAAATGCTTTTATTTTCTTCGTTTTATAATTTTTGAGAAAATGAAGCAATATACATATGTTGACAAAAATAAAATTGAGTATAATTATGTGTACATATATATGTATATGTAGATACAAATTTTTCACAAAATTTATAAAACCGAAATCTCCATGAAAATCATTTTTATATATGAAACGAATATCGGTCGATAGTTTAATCGGTTAAAACAATTAGAGTTAAGGCGACTAGTTGGCCCATAAAAAATGCGTTTTCCATTAATGAAAGTGTATACTTTCATCTCTATGGATGTGTGTACATGTAGAAAAATCTAAAATCATTTTATTATCTTCCTAATGATACTTTAAAAATATCTTCTTAGTGTTCTGTAATTGGTTATGTAGCGATGTTGCCAAATAATCATCTTTAAGAATCACATATCGTATTGCCTAGAGATACATTTCTTCCCGAAGGAAGTATTTTCCGTTACACGAAAAATATACATGTTTATGTGCCTATGTTTCAAACTATCAAACAAAAAACATAAATACTAATTATTTATTCACATAAGAAAACGAAATAAAAAATTCGCTATAAAATTTTTTCTGAAAATTTTTCTGCACAAATTCAAACTGATATATATTTTGTATTAGTTTAAAAAAATTTTACATTTTATTTATAAAATAAATTTAAGAAACGAATTCAAGCATTACTACATAATTTTAATTAAATATTTTTCAGTTTGATTATAAAATAACTTATTTGTTTTTTATTACGAAAAATTTTTTAATTTAAATATAATAAATAAACACAAAGCAAAATTTGGCAACTGAAATTGAAAACAAGTGGTTTACAACAATTGTCAGTTGGTCTTGAAAGATTACCTTATAGTAATTGTAGGTATAATGAGAAACAGCAAAATATGCAATAGTATTTTGTAATGAATGAGCCTCTTAAAATTAGTTAAGTTGTCGGGTTAAGTTCACATGTTAAGATAGATCGAAATGACATAAAAAATATTACAATTAATTATGAGAACAACCATTTGTGTTAGTTCAGAATTTGGGAAAATAGTGATACATATCTGATAAGTCTTGTTTATTGAAGTATTAAAACCCACCTTGTAATGATACATAGTTATACCAGTTCGTGATAATATAATAAAATCTTTTATAATTAGAATAAAATATTAGTTGAATTAGTTATAATTTTTATAGTATTCATATGTTTAATAGAAAAATATATTTTCCTTCTATTTCAATTCATTTGGGCTGTTTTCAATGAAAAACATCATTAGCATCACCAACTAGTAACTACCTAAATCTCATTGCTAGAGTCTACATACTGACGGCGGCGGTAAAATTGAAGAAATAAATATAACATCTGGCCATACAGATTTTCATCAATATCTTGCATAATTTAAAAACATGCACTCGAACTACGCGCCTGGGAAAAAAATGTTTTCAAAATATGCGTATTAATATTTGATATTATAATTTTACGATTTCTCCCATTTCAGTAGGAACTGAAGAAAAATTTCGATAGTACATCTAAAAGTTTTTTTATTTTTAATGATATTCCGGTAAAAAAAGTAATGATTTTTACTGCATCCAAAATATGCACTCTACACACATATATATATATATATATATATATATATATATATATATGTGTATATAAACATATATACATGTTTATATACATGTATATATTTTAGTATGTAAGAAACAGAATAACACTGTAACATAAATGAAGAAAAGAATAAAAACCAGTCGTTATCTGAAGGTACATAATAAAACACATAATAAAACATGGCGCAGTCGGTATAAAAAGAAAATAAAAAATTAATGACAAAGACACGGGCACAAGTGAAAACCGAATGTAATGAAGAAATAATGGCTCCACCAACTGATAATAAGTTTGGAAGCTTCGATGTTAGAAGGCCAGATGCACTAAGACTGGATGAAAATATTGCTGAAAACTGGCGTGTGTTTAAACAAAATTTCGATATATTTGCTATCGCTACTGGATTAAATGAAAGGGGCTCGCCACAAAAGTCTGCGATTTTTTTAAATGCTTGCGGTCCTGAAACAGTGGAGATTTTCAACACTTTGGGTTTGACTGAAGATCAAAAGAAAGATTACGATGCAGTGGTTAATGCGGTTGAAAACTATTGTACGCCAAAAAAGAATGAGGTCTATGAGGCCTTCAAGTTTAATTCTAGGAAACAAGAAGAGGGCGAGGCGTTTGACGCTTATTTGCTGGATTTACGGAAATTAGTTAAAAGTTGTGGTTATAACAATCCTGATAGAATGATTCGAGACAATATTGTAATTGGCATTAACAACAACAAACTTCGAAAAAAATTCCTTGAAACTGATAAGTTAACTCTACAGAAAACAATTGAAATTGCACGAGCATCTGAATTGGTTGAAAGACATGCGAATGATATGCAAAAGCGAACAGAAAATTTATCAACAGTTGACGCAGTAAACGCAAAGGCAACACATAACGCAAGATTTCCAGAAAAAATTAATAACAACACTACAATGAGAGAGAGTAACGGATCGTCACAAACAACAAATGACAGTAAAGAAAGAACAATTAATTGTAAATTTTGTAAAGGTACGCATATTAACCGGCGGTGTCCAGCATTTGGAAAGCGGTGTAACAACTGTGGACGTTTAAATCACTTTAGCGTCGCATGTTATGCAACAAAATTACGCGAAATAAAAGACAAAAATAATTTTTCATCAGAAGAAAATGAAATTTGTTTACATAGTATTGCTGAGATAAGTGCGGAAAGGAAACGGTGGTATGAGAAAATTCGAGTAAATGATTGTCTTATAAACTTCAAGCTAGACACTGGCGCTGATGTTAGCGTTTTGCCATACAGATTTCTGAAACACATGAAAAATATTAAAATAAACAGAAGTGGAATTCCTCCACAGAGCTATGGAGGAACTGATTTAAAGTTTAAAGGGACAACTGATTGTGTAGTGATGTGTCGTAACGAAATAACAATGTTGAGATTTACGATAATAGATACGCCGTATGAGCCTCTGCTAGGTTTGGGGGCATGTGAGAAGCTCAATTTAATAGAACGTATATACACAGTTAATAATTTGTCAAAAGAGTTGTTTATTGAAAAAAATCGCGACATATTTGAAGGTCTAGGTTGTTTTGTCAAGAATTTAGATATTAAATTGAAAAAGGATTCTATTCCAGTTTTTAAAGCGGCTAGACGTATACCATTGTCATTAAATGCACGTGTAAAAGAGGAATTAAAGCAAATGGTGGATAGAGACATTATAGAGCGAGTTGATGGTCCCGTCGAAAGAGCATCAAACTTAGTTATTGTTGAAAAGAAAACTGGCCAACTTCGCCTATGCATCGATCCGCAAGACGTTAATAATGATATATTATTGGAAAATCATATTATACCGTCGTTCGAGTCAATATCTGCAAAACTAGCTAATAAACGTTATTTTACGGTGCTGGACTTAAAAGAAGGCTTTTGGCAAGTCGGGCTTAGCAAAGAAGCGAGCGAAATATGCACATTTAGTACACCGTTTGGGTGTTATCGTTTTAAAAGATTACCCTACGGCATAAAGATTGGCCCTGAAGTTTTCCAAAAGTATAATGAGCGTAATTTTGAAGATATTAAAGGTGTTATTGTTTTTATTGATGACATCTTGATTTCGGCAGATAGCATTGAAGAACATGACCGGATTTTACAGGCTGTAGTAGGTAGAGCGAGAGATTTAAACATTAAATTCAATATTAACAAAATACAGTTTCGGGTGACTGAAGTAAAATATTTGGGAAAAATTATATCCCATTTCGGTATTAAATGTGATCCGGACAGGGTTGAAGCCATATTGCAAATAGCTGAAATTGCGCAGCCACTTAGAGAGTTGTTGAAGAAAAGTGTTGTTTATCAGTGGCAGTCTGTGCACGATGATTGCTTGGAGTCGATTAAACAATTAATTGCCAATGCTCCTACACTATGTTCATTTGATGAAAACCAAGATATAACCATAGAAACTGATGCATCTAAATTTGGAATTGGCTGTTGTCTGACACAGAATGACTATCTATCTCGGTATTATAATAAAGGAGCATCTATCTTAGAAATTGAAGATCTAAATGAATTTGTACACTCTATTAATATTACAAATAATCGGTTAGAACACTTTAGAAGAGAGTTAAAACATGATAAGTGTTTATGGGAGTTGAAAAACGTTTTATTGAATGGATGGCCAAAAGATAAGCTACATTTAAGTGAAGATATTAAATTCTATTGGAAACAGCGAAACGATTTGTTCATTGAAAATGGTATTATATTTTTAAACGACAGAGTAATTGTACCAGTTGGTTTACGTGAAGAAGTTTTATCCCAATTACACGCTTCGCATTTGGGAGTAGAAAAAACTAAAAATAGAGCTCGTAGTTTAGTATATTGGCCAAAAATTGACGAATCAATAGAAAATATGATTGCAAAATGCTCAGTTTGTCAAAAGAACCGTTCCTCGAATATAAAAGAGCCACTTATGCACCATATTGTTCCAACATTGCCTTACAACAAGCTTGGGATTGACATCTGCGAGTATGCTACGAAGGCATTTCTCATTGTTGCCGACTATTATTCTCGATATTTAGATATAATTCCAATGAAATCAAAAACAGCAAATGAATGTATAGAAAAACTAAAAAATTGCTTTTCGCAACATGGAATACCGACGGAAATTGTCTCCGATAACATGCCATTTAATTCAATTGATTTTAAAACTTTTTGCAGAAAAAATGATATAAATCTGGTAACAACAAGTCCAGGGTATGCCCAATCTAATGGATTTGCAGAAAGGTACGTGGGGATAGCAAAAAATCTAATAAAAAAGTCTCATGAAAATCAAGAGGAACTGTGGCTCGCTTTGCTTGAATACAGAAATACCCCGTTAAAAGAAGTAAACGCATCACCAGCAGAAATTTTGATGAGCCGAAAAACACGAACATTGGTGCCAGCGAAAAGTTCTTTATATAAGCCAAGTGTCGTGCCGAACATAAATAAGAATATTGATGCAAAGAACCGATACTCTAAGAAATACTATGATCGCGGTGCAATTGCGAAGCAACCATTTGGAAAAGGGGAGAAAGTATGGTACAACCACAATCGAAAAGGATGGATAAAGGCAGAAATACTGGAAGCTCATGATGCTCCAAGGTCATATTGGATAGAACTTGAGGATGGCTCGGTATTTAGGAGAAACGCTCGTTGGCTACGTAAATGAATTTTATATTTTATATTTATTTAATGAAATCTTACTATTGGTTAGTATTCCAAGAAGGGAGATGTTGTATATATATATGTATATATATATATATATATATATATATATATATATATATAAATAAAAAAATATATATACATGTTTATATACATGTATATATTTTAGTATGTAAGAAACAGAATAACACTGTAACATAAATGAAGAAAAGAATAAAAACCAGTCGTTATCTGAAGGTACATAATAAAACACATAATAAAACAAAGATAATTACTTCAGTTGATCTTTCGGGAAAGCGTTGGAATTAATATTTATTGTTATATATTTTCATGACATTTATGCCTTAAAGCAATACTAATTGCCAAAGTATATTTATACAAGTATATGTATCTCGGCAACAACCTAAAAAATAAAAAAACAACAGGCTTTTTGTTTGTGTAAAATAAATGTAAAGGAATGATTCCTTTTTGACAAAATCTACGAATCATAAACGCTTTTCAAAATTTTTGTTAAAACATTCAAGAGTTTTTTAATAATGATCCTAATCCTATTGAAAACAGTGAATAAAAAAATTTATTTTCTTTAAATCACCAATAAATTCACTCAAAATTTAATTCAATTAATCTTTTTAGTGATGTGAACGAACGCATGCGAAAATTTTTAATTTATGAGGAATGCTTTCGTGTTTTAATTCAATTCACATTTTGTGTAAAATTAATCAATTAAACTTTTTGTAAATCATTTTGAATTAAAAACAAAATTTTAATAATTCCTTTACAGCTCTGCTCAGCAGAACTTAAAGGAAATTGTGTAGAAAGAAAATGAAAAATTTTTGACAATAGGCAACGAAAATGTGTATAAAAAAAAGGACAGCTGTGCTCCTGCATATACTTGTATAAATATACTTTGCCAATTGCCTTATTTCTATTTATTTGAAAAAAATATTTTAAATTTTTTAGTATATATACACAAAATAAGTCAAATTTATAATTATTATTTAACACAATCCTGAAATTTCCTAAAAATGTTTTCAATGTGCAACTCTGTTTATCTCTTTGTCATTTTACTTTCAGAAAGTTTCAAATAATTACTGTCTTGAAAAATTCGTTGAAAGCCAAGGCGTATCCAACAGGTGAGCTTACTAGCACAGCTGACTGAGCTCGCTTTATAGCAAATTTTCATACAAACTGAAATAGTTTGAAGAGAGTACATAAATAATGGTACTCATACGTAAGAAAATGCTTTAAATTTGTTTGTGTATTTTGATCTAACGCGAGTACTTTACACTAACAAAATACATGTAGTTTTTTGGATTATTGTAGTTGTTGTCGAACTGCGCATACCTGTTAGTTTTACCATGTTGAAAGCTGAGTGGAAAGTAGAGAAAATTTAAGTGTGTTAGTGAAAAAGTGTAAGTGTATTGTAACTTTCTTGCAATTACTTTCATGTGTAAACGCTAAGTTAAACGTTCTATGCCTTGTGTTCTATAACTTTTCATATCGATGATATCAAGTAGAAAGGCTCCAACTTGTATTTTTTACGAAATTGAGTTTTTCAGTGAACCGAATTTCACTCAAATATACCTCGTCACAAAAAGTTATTGCAATAGTGTAAAAAATAACGATTTTACAGGCAATTGTATAAATCATAGTTGTGTTAAGATCGTTACAGTTTCTATTATTATGTTTTTACCTTCTCCTGTAAATTTAAAATTATTCGAGTTAGGGCATTTCTACTTGAGACCAACGATATACAATTACACTGAATTAACTTTTTTGACAGCCGCGTGAAAAGGGGTAACGCTTAGAACGCGTGTTATGTACTTCCACCTTAAAATTTTAAATAATACTGTATACTCGAATGTAGCGTAACTTCTCTCAACGCAACCTACAATCTAGACGAAAATAATATTGAACATACTACACGATTTTCTTAGTTTTCGAATAAAAATCCCAAGTTTATTTAGTTTTTTCCAATATATTAAGTCCTGTCTCGTACTCAACATTGGGAGCCCGCGGGATCCCAGTTTGCTTGGAAATTATTCCAAATGAGAGAGAGATTGAGAGAAAAATATTTTCTTCTACGTGCACGAAATAGCCCGTACTTTTTGCAAAATCCAAAGCAAAATATTTGGATGCAAAAACATGCAAATGTATGTCTGTACAGGGTGTTTTTTATAGAGTGTCACAACTGCTTTATTTGAGCCCCCATTTAACAGCTGATAGTTGCTTTTTATTTAGTTTGCTTTTAAATTTCATTATGAATCGACTTACCCCAGAGCAACGCGTGCAAATTGTTGAAATGTTTAATCAAAATAATTGTTCTATTCGTCAAACTCATCGTGCAGTGGGCGCTACAATTGATTTACTTAAAGAAACTTTTAATGAAAAAATAATTTCACGTAAGGGGCTGTGCACATATTACGTAACGCCCCAGGCGGGGGGAGTAAAGATTTGTTACGGATTGGAAATTTTGCACTGAAAAATTATTAATAAGCGTAACGGAGTGGGGAGAGGGGACGGGGTAAAAAATCTCTGAAACCAGCGTTACGTAATATCTGCACAGCCCCTAATGGCCCAAATAATTGGCCACCAAGATCGTGTGACTTAACCCCATTAAATTATTTTCTTTGGAGTTATGTTAAGTCACTTGTCTACGTCGATAAACCACAAACAATTGAACACCTGAATATCAACATTCGAAGAGTTATCGGCGAAATACGTCCGCAAATGCTGCGAAAAGTTGTTGAAAATTGGTGTTCAGCCGTGACGGCCACATTGCAGAAATCATATTTCAACATTAATTTCATAAAATTGTCATTCCAATAAAGACCGTTTCATTGATATTAAAAATATTATTATGATTTAAACTTGTGTCACACTATAAAAAACACCTTTTACTAACTAAAACATATTAAAAAATAAAATGCTAATCAAAAATAGTATGTCGTCTTCTTGTTTACTTTTACAGTACTTTCATATAAATTTTTGAATTAAAAATTTGGTTTTTGCTGTTCCCGTACTTTTGCAAATTTTTATGGAATATAACGTACACATTGCTGATACAATACAATACAATATGAAACATAGTGAAGCATTGATCTAACGAAGCTGAAGTAGATCGGAAAATTCTTAAATGATTAGAGTTCGTTGTATTCAGTCGAATGAATAATTCGCTTTACGTATCAACTTTCATACACATTTAGGTTAAAATAAATAATATTTGGAAAGTTGTACCGAATCGCGAAACATTAAACAAGCAAAAGGCTTCGCATAATTTATACAAATTGAAAAATATATTAGGGAATTTTATTATTTTATGTTTGTATATTAACATCAAGCGAAAAAATTTTCCCATAAATCGATTTGTAAAAGTGAAATTGTGATTTTTTTAGCCAAATTAGAAACATTTCAATTTTGTTGTAGGATAAATCCAAGCGTAAAGACCCCAAGATGGAATTGGAAGGCCAACGTATTAGAAAATATTAAAGGTGTTTAATCATATGTTAACATTTATTTTAGTTTAAAGCAAATAATAATTGGCTAAAAAGTTTATTTGAAACACTTCTGATAAGAAGCATTATAAACAATTTTCACTATCGATATTTCGCTAATTCTACGGGTAGCTTTTTCAGGATTACATATTGGCGAAAAGAATTCAAACTTGATATCAACAATGTATTGTAATAAGGCGTCATATCTGTGTAGAAAACTTTAGCTTTCTTGATGTAGTTGAATTGTCCCTTACAAATAAGGGGAACCACACTCGAACTAGATGAAAAGTGCATGTTTGAAACCTTTCTGATTATCTGTTCACCAGAACCTGTTAGTGTACCTAATATCAGATTTCAAGCTATAGAAAAATTAGTGATGTTACGAATACTCGCAACATTCGATTTTTCGACTATTCGCCTATTTCAAGATATTCGTAATCGTATTCGACTAATTCAAGCGAAAATTTCTCAAATAATTTCCAAGGAAACAATATCTGTACATAAATTTAAAAAAATACATAAAATGTACAAAAATATATATATAAATTTATTTATATCTTTGACGCACCATAATAACCTTCTTTAAAATCAGAAACAAATTGTATATATTTTGCAACTAGCATTTTAAAATTAAAGTCTTCATTCAGTCATTCATATCATATTAAGTTAGTAATAAACTCTCAGTAGAGGAATGTGAGACTTAAAAAATGGAGGAACTAAAATTTAATATGTGAAAGTCCACTGACACAGGTGGCTGCGCAATCTAAAAAAATATGTTCTCCCAACAGCACTGACTTACTAATTAAAAGCTCAAACAGAGTAAGAAAAAGTATGCATTGAAGTAAAATAATTTAGTAGATGTCTTAAAATTCGGCATCGCAATGTCATAATAATGTTAAATATCTAAAGTAGTGTGACAGCTTTTTAAATTTATTGTTACTGAGACAAAGGGAGGGATTTTTTCCAAATAAATTTGAAATATTAAGTGGCACTAACCTATAAAAGTAATACAGTCGAATTCGGATAAGAGCACGCTGTTTAATAGAAAAATCGCTTAAGTGAAAATAAAAATTCTTATTTATTATTTTTGATCAATTTTTAAGAAATTACATTTGAAAAGTAATATTATCAGGCTCAAGTTCAGTTTTATTGAATTAATGAAAATTCAAAATTACTTAGAGTTTTTTTATGTTGAAAAATATTATTATTTATATCCAATCAGTTTTTTAGCAGAATTTTCATTAATTCAATAAAACTGAACTTGAGCCTGATAATATTACTTTTCATATGTACATCAATATAAGTTCGAATAATAATTACGTTTATTCCTAATAATAATATTATAAAAATATAGAAATTACATTTGCTTAAAAGAAAATCCGCTTAAAAGAAACCCCGTTTAATTGACACATATTTTCGTTAAAAATAAGCTATTTTATATAAAACAACCACCGCATATAAGAAAAAAAATATTAATTTACTGGTGACGAAAAACTTTTTATTGACCGCTTATTTCAATGAAATATAATTCACTATTTATTATTTTAAAATGTCGTCGCAAGCTTATACATATGTTATTTTTAAAATTAATCTGAAATTTAAAATAGATCACAAATGTTTTTCTAGTGCTATATTTTCGTTTTACAGAGCAATTTTTAAGTGAGTTCATTTAACTGAAACGTTTTTCACTTATCCAAACTCCTTTTTATCGAAAATATCGCATAAGTGGAAGAAAGTACTAGTAATTTTATAATTTCGCTTAACCGAATTCGACCGTATTCGCATTCGTATTTCGCATTATTATTCGTAACATCACTAGTAAAAATGTACCATAAAAATAATTAAAAGTACATACATACATACGTACTTGTGGCAAAAAGGAAAAAGTGCTTAAGTCGAGATAAGCTCATTTTGAGTTAATATCACCATCGTATTCTCCATATTCAAAAGTATCTCTGGTTAAAGTTTTATTCATATTGAACGATTTTTAACAAAGTTCTGGCACAATTACTTGCTGCTTTTCTTTTTCTAACTAATTTTCTAATATGAAATAACGGCTTAATTTGACTTATAAAATATTGCATTTCAAATTGAATAACTTTCTTATGGTTGGCAGAACTATGTGTTAAAAAATCAAAAGAAATAAAAAACGAATGATCAACTTTTAGCACAACGCGATTACATTTTTATCAATTTTTGATTATTATCTCTGCGGGACCTTTAGCTTTCTAGCAATAGTGGAATTGTCCCGTACGAATAAGGGGCAACATAGCCGCCCCCAAGCTGAAAAATTCTCGTTTTCAGTATCTTGGTAGACCGAGACGTTCCTGTCTACCAAATTTCATCTTTATAGCTCTTGATATAGTGCAATATGGAGCACTATCCCCAAGCACAAATTTCGAAACTATTTATTGTCTACGCGAATGCTACAAACATAGAAAATCGTTGGCTATAATTTTTCAGAATTGTAGACGGTTCTTATATAAAAAATACACACAATTCCTAAGGTCCATACTTTCACAAAACTGGAAGCAAAAGTTTCAGAAAACTAATAAAACATTTGTCCGTTTCTATAAAGTTTCTGCTAATCTATAAGATTTTATTTAACGTATCATTCGTTAAACGACAAAAAAAAAAAAACTAAACAAATAAATAACATGGATCTTTAGAAAACTGGAAATCAGTTGTTTTTCCTTAACAAATTTCAGCATTATGGAATGATCGACATCGCAAATGATCTGGAGGTAGCTCACATCCATTAACAATATCTCAAAAGATTTAATGCCGATTTCACGATATCGAAAGAATTTTGAATTTTTTTTTTTCTTTCGTACAAATACATTTGATACAAAAACAACATTTTAGAATTTGTTTTTGCTTTAAATCTAATTATACGAATGAAAACATATGGAAAAATTCTTTCGACATCGTGAAATAGGCCGTTAATAAAAATCAAAGGATTCGACTTCATGAGACGTTTTGAGAATTTAAATACAATTTATTTTATTGTTTGGAGTGAGGCTACAAGGACCTCAAAGCCTTATCTCGGTAATATTTTTTCTAGTAACAGTACAAAATGTCAACACCAATGCAAACAGACGTGCCCGAAATATTAAAACAGGGCATTAATAGAATATTTTATATATTTGCAGAAAACTAGAAAAAAAAACCAAGCAATTATATATTCTCTATTGTGAATTACTCGCCCTTTCTCCAGCCAGATTTAATTAAAACTAAATAAATAAAATAGTCGCTGTAATACTAAACTCATTAAAGGATTTCTATTACCTCCTAATATTTTTTGTTAACTAATAATTCTATCTCATTTATTTTAAGAATTTGTATGCTTTTTATGTTTTTCTCAAATCAAATCAAAATAATTAATAGTTTATTTATTTTTACTTACAGAAATCAATGAATTTTTGTATATTTAAAATTTCAATAATCGGTTAAAAAATTAACCCCAAAATAGTCGATTAAAGAAAAACTGCGATTAACCCATTAAAGCATTAAAGCTATTTTTGCATACTAAAATTTATACCAAAATTTGTGCACAAAAAATAACAATTCCCGAAAACTACTTTTATTTTACCTCTATGCATTTACATATACATACATACATACATACATGCGAATATATTAAAATCAACATCGATGCTTACCAATAACTCAAAACCATTGGAGTCAGCCTGCGATCTTTCAATGATTTTTAAATATTGTTCAGTCAATTCAACTACGGAAACTTTCAAAACACACGCAGCAGCTAAAAAAGGAAATATTCTCCATTGCTAGGAAAAGAAGAAGAAAATTAATTAATTAATAAAAAATATAAAAAAAAAAGATTTAATAAAACTCAAGCTTGTTTAGTTACATGTAATTGATACTCGATTATGGGCATTTCGGGATCAGTCTTTTCCGGTCCAAACTGTTTTCTTAAGGCAGCATAACGTACTGCTATAACAGCAGCACTTGACAAAGTATTCACCGATTCTTGCATAATACCAATACGGCCAGCAGAAAACGATTCCAAAGCAGCTCCCAAAACTTTGCCAGGCTGAGTAAAAATACTTTCGTACAAGCCCTCGGCCGTGACATCACCCGTACGATTAAGTAGATTTTCACGAGGTATACGATAGTTGGTAAATAAAACAAATCCGTTGTCAATACCATTCAAGCCGATCTTCTCGCCAATATCGCCCACCAAAACACCCGGATAGGGTTGTAACGTTTTCGGATCTCTGATGGGTATAAGAAAGCCATGCAGACCCTGGTTAATACCATCTGGTGTATACAAGTTGGCAAATGTCATGGCAACCGTGGCAGTTTTACCCAGGTTGCCAACCCAACATTTGGCGGCCTCAAAATCTGGAGTATTTATAATAAACTCCTGAGTATCGGCATCATATGTTGCAGTGGTGCGAATGCTTTTTGTATTGCTGCCATGTGAAACTTCCGTTATGGCCAGACAGGTAATCACTTCACGATTCCAAGCAGCCTCATAATATTTCTTATGTCGATCGGTACCCATGGCACGTATGGCATTATTGAATAAGCCAACACCCAAGGCAATTTTCACCGACAAACTAGGACAGTAGGTGTGTAAAGCCTCATTTATACTCATCAAATATTTGGTTTTTTCACTAAACGATCGCTGTTCGATCTCTTTAGGAACTAAATCCAATTGAGCCATACGATTCATTTGCATGGCACAAATACGTTTTTGTTCATCGCTGGCTAAAAGTGAAGTGGGTTGGGAGAAGAGGGGATCATTTTCTAAAATTTTCCATACTTTGTACTTAAAGAGAAATTTGTGGTTTAATTTTTTGGTTTTCTACTTGCGAACAAAATCTAAAAACTTACTTTGATGCGTAAAGCTTGCTCCTTTTCAAGTATCAGCCTCAAGCGTTTCCAATCAAAATTTACTCTTTTACGGTATGTGCACAGTGGTCCTTTGGGCAGATCTGGTATAAATGATGTATCCGCATTTTGTGCCATCTCTTTGGTTACAACAGTCTAAAATCAATTAAAGATCTAACAAAAATAAATTTATTATTATCGATTGAAATATTTGTGTTTATCGGTTAGTTAGTGTGTTAAATTATAGACTACAACGTACAACAATATTTCAACGATTATATGGAATTAATAAAAAAAATATTTTTGTTACCAACTTGAGTATTTATTTTTATGTAAAAAGAATAAACAACATGTGATTGATTACAGGTGGGTACATATGTATTGTGTGTATTCAATAAACAAAATGTATATGTACATATGTATGTATGTATATCTCTCGTTGGATCTATTGCAAATGATACATACATATGTATGTAAGTATGTATATCTGCAATAAGATTGCAAATCAATGATCTTCAGCGTTGCCACTGCAAAAAATTCTTCCCTAAAAAACGATGGTGTAAAAAGTCCTAAAATCGGTGAAAGCCCATTAGATTCTTAAAATAATTTATTTTTTTTTCTTGTATTCATATCTGACAGTTTATTTTTAACATCTTCACAAACTGTATTTTTTACCGTTTAAATAATTTGTAACGTAATTTATTTTTCGAAAAACATTACAAAGTGGTTATGGCGTCTATAAACAGCGGCATGTTAAACACAATTATTTCTTTGAAACAAAAGTTCGTCACGCAAACACCAACTTTGAAAACTTTAATAAAAATTTCTAGCGAACATTTCAGAAGAATGAGAAAAGGTGCTAAAGGTGTGTGCAATAGCTGTTCATAAGTATAACAACAAAGTCGTCTGATGTAAAAGATAAAAAAAATAATTATATCCGACTCCAACAGAAAGAAAATTCTATAATATTGATACCCTGCAGGAATGTCGTTAGTGAAATTGTACTGATTGGCTGGTGAATGTGTCAACAGTACTACTCTCTATACACACCCATACAATGCTTTGTGCTATTTAGCATGTGTTTGTCATTGAAAATCTACTAGTAAAATTAAGAATGTTGACTAGGTAGTGATTACGTAGTTCTTATGGGAGCAAGTGGAGAGTTTCGAACCACAAAGTTACTAGTACAATTCTATAATTAAAGTCTACTTGTTATAAAGCAAACTAAAAAGTGTAGACGTATCGTTGACAATGTCATCAAGAAGTCAGCACTAGTCGACAAATTGGTGACTTGTCACCACTAAGCCCGGTAAGAAGTCAGCAAACCAGTCGATAAAAGTGGTGACTTGGAGACAATTGGCCCCGCGTTTACGATATGCCTTATTTAAATTGAAAGAATTTTAATTTCATTGGTGTCATTGGGAAAAAAATTAAGAAGAACTAAAATTAAAGCACCGAATAATGAATCGAAAAGTTTGTTCCGAATCTTTCAAAAAGCAACTCTGCTCATGACTTGAACTTTTTATAAAATTTTAGTTAATGGAAATACAAACATATAGTCGTATGTATGGATTAGTGATATTACGAATACTTCTATTCGATTATTCGACTATTCAAGATATTCATATTCGCCAAATTAAAGCGAATATTTCCCGAATAACTTGCACATACTTTCCAAAGAAAAAAAAAATACATAAAGTTTAAAAGAGTACATAAAATGTACAAAAATATATAAATTTTTAAAAAAATTTATATAAAGAAAACCCTTTATCTTTGAAGCAACATAATACCTTTTTTTAAAAACAGACACAAATACATATATATTTTGCAACTAGTATTTCATTCATTCATATCATCTTAAGATAGTAATCAACTTTCGGTAGAGGAATGTTGGACTTAAAAAATGGAAGAACTAAAATTTAATACGAGAAAGTCCACCGACGTATTCATATTAGGTGAATAATAAAAATTGTTATTCGTAACATCACTATTATGTATACAATACTTTCTACTGTAGGGGCATAAGAAGCCCCACAAAATATTACTTCTCATCGATTACATTAAAATACATACATATGTACATACACATACATATGTCGTAAACATATCGTTACCTTAATATATAGAGACGCCTGCATACATAACTATGAATATTTGTATAATGGTCTTAACGTGATTTAAGTGCTTTTGTCAAAAGCCCGCATGTATTTATGTATGTATTATTTACATACATACATAATAAAGAAATTAGTTAATTGTCACATGATATCAATAAAGAGAGCTTTTAGAGTTTATAGTGAAAATTAATTATACTGGATTGCAAATGGAAACATTTTTCATCCGTTTTGAAGAAAATTAAAATTTTAACAAAATTTTTGTAATAATTTATAATATTTCCTCCAGGTACACCAGTATATTTCACAGTAACTCGAGAACAGTAACTAAAATTTCGCCCACATAATTGGGCAAGTCACACATTCCGATCGAAATGGTATTAATTCCGTAATTGTATTCCGATCGTATTTGATTAACAGTCTTCAGATTCTATTTATTTTGTGTTTAAATATAACACCAATACACACCTTCTATGCCTCTGCCCAGCTATGGAGGATTACCGCCTTCGCTTTCTAGGCAACAGATCCTTCAGTACCCTCTCCGAGCTTTCAGTTACGGAACTTGGCTGTCTTAGCTCCTTTATCAGGAGCAGTGGATGGTTCGCCCAATAGTGGGCTGACATCCTGCCCGTTACACTGCAAAATTCACCCTTTGCCTCAACTTTTTCCCACCTGTTCTTCTCTTGCTCTTCTCTGTCCCTCTCTTTGCCTATTCTTCTTCTGACTCTTCTAATCTCCCTTTACTACTCCCTCTATTACTCTCCCTTATTACAGGTAGCACAATGGGACCACGTAAGGACCCAAGTGAGCTGGAATCTAATCTTCACTTTACCAGCAACCTGCTAACCTAACCTAACACCAATAAAGTTTTTATGTTTTTTGTTTAAAATATTTATTGTTAATTTCATTTTGAATTTTAAAAGTGGTTAAATTAAATAAATCTTTTTTGTTTTTTGTTTTCTAAGGACTAAAAATTTAGAATTGAAACCACTTTCGAACGGAAATAAGTTCTGTGACATGGTTAAATAGTTCATAATATTTCTCGAATTATTGTGAAATATATATTAGCTGACCTAATGAAAATATTAGATATGTATATTGTTTGCCATAATTCCTATTAGAAACCCTCATAATTAAAGAAAGGCTAAAATTGTCAAAAATTTCCTTAGATATTGAACCGATTAGGATCAACAGATTTTGATAGTGGCTAGACCACACTACATTTTATTTTGATGATTTTAGAGAGTTTTTTGAGCACTTTGATGAGTTTTTTATGGATAGGGGCCCTAGTGTTAACAGAGAGGTGGTGTTGCTTGGTTCTGGGTTTATTATAGATAAAGATGGAACCATAGTAACCAATTATCACGTTATTAAAAACGCCCAAGATATCACAGTTACTATGAATGATAATTAATACTCATTTTAAAGCAGAAGTTTTAGGCTATGACGCAAGAACTGATCTTGCTGTGATAAAGATCTTCCTTTTGTTGCATTCGGTAATTCTGATACAACAAGGGCTTTGCCGATGATCTTGTCGTATCTGTGGGAGGATGGAACCATATCGGAAAGGATGCTACAAGCCCTGAATTAAAACTAACAAATGTAGCAAAGATAGGGGCTTTGTCCATCAACCCAGAAAAGACAAATATTTTTCCATTTATTATGGAAACTACCTTAAATGATCCGATCATAAGATTTTCCAGTGAAGTTAAATACCTTGATGTCATACTTGAGAAGTCACTCACGTTTAATCAACATTTTTCACATCTCGCCAACATCAGGGCAATTCATTCATATCAACAGCTATTTACCAAAACTTGGTGAACTCAAACCTAAATGATGATAAAACCAATTTAAGCTATCCGTGTTTGATGGCAAGATATATCGCCTTGTATGTATTGCGATCACCGGGGCAATGAGATCGTGTCCTACATATGCCTTGAGTGCCATTCTTCTTCCTTTAGCACTAAAAGGGAAGACGCAGGAACGCACTTCGGCTGCCAGATATCTCCATTATAAAGACTATAGATCTGGTTGGACACATGAGCATATTTGGACACTTTGTAAACGACCAATACATTAGAATAAGTGATCAAACACAACTGGCATAAGTTTTGAATTAAAAATTTGACGATCTATTTCCTTAACGGAGCCAATGCCAAAACCATACTCCTGAACACAAAGATGCCGATCGATGGTTCCAACCAGGCAAATGGAGATACAGAGGCAGCCGATTCCCATGGGTAAATTTCTCTAAAATTTTCTAAGCCGAAGTCTATGCCATTCTTATTACTCATATCAGATAGCCGGACAGTGCTTTAGGCCTAAATGTCTTATGAGATAATGTCGGGTGTTGTCATGGACTGTGTTACATCTCTAAATGAACTTGGTACCAAAATTGTAGCCTCCGAAATGCCAATAATGGCCATATAATCTAAGATGACGTTGCAATAAACTGTTTTTGCTGTTTAAATGACAAATTCGGATATTAATAATTTTTACCGGCTATCAGCAAGACTTCAAAGAATTTTACAACAGTTTAAGAACAACTAAAAGTTGTCACGAGAGCTTTTGCTTTTCACGATTGGATGATAAGAAAAAAATTTGATTTATTACGCTTTGCATGTAAAATAAAACTTTAATTGTACACTAACAATTATCTGATAAGTACCATAAAGTCATTAGCGATTTAGTCAGACGATAGTAACGATAAGGGAGGCGTGTAGGGTTTTGATTGACAGGGGTGTGCAAGGAAGAGTCGGCATCTTTGTCGATAGCCAAGCGGCACTTCTGTCTCTAAGGTCACACTCTACTTTTTCTACCTTAGTTAGCCAGTGTAAGGACGCGTTATCCAGACTAGGTAGTCAGACTGACGTTACCCTCATCTGGGTTCCCGCACATAGCAACTTCCAAGGCAACGAACAGGCGGATGAACTGGCCAGGGCTGGATCTGCCATGGACGTCTCCATTGCTGAATCGGTAGCCATGCCATTTGGCAGTATTAGAAATCTCATTCTCAACCATTTCAGGCAGAAAGCTGAAGACAGGTGGCGCAGGTTGAGCACGTGCAAGGTGGCTAAGAAAATGTGGCCTTGCTACAACGTTAAGCGCACAACACAACTAATTAACAGAAACCGTAGGGACATCTCGAGGCTCGTCGCAGTATTGACGGGGCACTGGGTTATCGGGAGACACGCTAACAGGATGGGCCTTTCCTACAATGCGTTCTGCCGTAGTTGCCGGGATCACAGCAAAGAAGAAACAGTCTTCCACTTTCCTTGCGAGTGCCCGGCCTTACACCATTCGAGACTCAAATTTCTAGCCAACAGCATAATAGACGATCTCTCGGAGGTATCAGGGATAGGTCTAGGTGACCTCATTAGATACCTTAATTCGACGGGATCTGAGGCCTGGATTCGGACCTAAAATCAGGTTGACACTGACGAGTGGAGTGGTCTGTCAAAACGGAATCTCATTGATTCTACTTGAATGCTTGCGCGTAGCAGGCAGCCACGTAAACCAACCAACCAACCAACGATAAACTGTTCGCTTTTTCATAAAATTTCAAGTATTATTCATAATCACTGAATGGATTAAGATTTATTTGAACTATGAGCTTAAAATGATTTATTAGCGTTTGAATGGGTTAGGACTAAAATTTAGTCACTAAATACGTATGTATGTATGTATGAATGTATGTGTCTCTCCCTAACTTTATGCTTTGATTTATAAAGTTTCATTTCAATTAAACACATGAAAATGATTGACTGACTTTAAATGTATTAAATATTAACATTTAAACGACATGAGTAATGTGCAGTTAATTGTCTTATCTCATTAATCACATTGATTTACACTCTATGATATAATTACAAGCCTATGTAATTCTGGCATATATATTAGTGCCGCATAACATTTTTTTCTTTCAAAATTTTTTCTCAGAAATTGCAAAACCATTGATTTTTTGGATATTTTATTAACTTTTTCATAAACATGCTTCAGCACATCAGTTAAAAGTTCACGTTTTTATAGCTTTACGTTTTTTTGCGATTTCCAAAAATATATATTTCATCTAATTGATTTTTGGATTAAATTGAAAGCATACACTTTCAAAATCGATCCATAAATTTAAGAGTTTTGCGACAATTAGTATTGCGAGTTGTCAATCTGTCCTGCCGAATTTAAACAAATATATAATGGGACCAAGACGCAAACAAGTCCCTTCAAATATAAAACTAAGTGTTGTAGGAATTATTTGGCCAATGATGCAATTTTTGTTGTTAATGATATTTTTCTTCTTTAAGCTAATAAGGCCTAACGTAGTTAATGCTAATAAAACAGCTTTATTACATTTTTAATTTTTCAAAACGATCTGTAACTATAATGTCGAGAAGGCAACGTGCCCCTTTGTTTCGTCCATACCCAAGGCCTTATCCCTACAACAAAGTAACAAAAAAAAAAAAAAAATCAACCCGCAACAATGTATCAAAAAAAAAACATCATTATTTGTATGAAAAGCTTTTTAAAAGCATGGTTAATGTCTACTAATGATTTAGTAAAGCACCAACATAATGCATATAGACATTTCATAGCCATCACCAAATAAATAAAAAAAAAAATAATATTTGGCCGACTTCCTCACTGCAAGTTACTGAGCGTATTCAAAATACATATGGGGTATTAACACTGTAGTCAGAAAGTCATATGTCATAAAATAATAGCACACCAAAATATGACAAGTGGGTAATTTTTGCAAAGTTTTTCGCATTTGTACATCTTTAGGGACTGTTAATCAAACACAAGTTAAAATCTTAGCAAGTTTTTGCACTCTCATAAATTTTGCGATTTTTTCCGAAAGCGATAAAATTTACCAATTTTTAACTAATCGGTTTAAATTTTTCAGATTTGAAATAAATATTTTGGCTTGTATAAAAATTTGCGATTTTTAGCGAATTTTCGCTTCAGCGTAATTATTTTTTTAATTTTTGCCATTTTCGCATGTTTAGAATGTTTTGCATATTATCAACTTTTATCGATTTTTGATTAAGATTATGGCTTCTTTAAAATATTGCAAGTTTTGGAATTTTTGACTTTAGCGATTTAGTTTTTAGTTAAAATTGTTAAACACACGGATGCACTTGAAGATTTTATCGTTTCTCTCTCTATGAAAAACGGTAAAATTTATTTGATAAACAAAAACAAAGTTTTTAAATGTATTCAATTTTGTTTTTGTTTTCCATGTAAATTTTCACTTCTTCGACGCGTTTTCTAGAATAGACACAATTACCAATTTCATGACTATATAATTATAGAATGAGGTGTGTCCAGCTGTAATAAGAGTAATGATAAGCAGGTGGCACCAAAATATACCTGCAGTTTTTTTTTTTTATTTTTTTATGTATTTGTTGTTCTAGCGTTATACCGATATCGTTACAAGTTTCGCTTGCCTAACTAGGAAAACACATCATACATAGAAACGTACATATCGCACACAAAATCGTGAACAATGTCACAACTCAAAAATCACAAATGTTCGGGAGAGGTGCACAGAGCCAAAACTACCTAATAGAATCAAGAAGATTTTCTCTATGAAACGCTTTTAGGCTAAGGGGTATCCCAGCAGAAAGAAGCGAAGATTTTTTCGAAGAGATTCCTTATTGTTTTTATGTGGTAAATCTTATTAATATTTTCAATAAGGAAACCACATAAAATCAAGATGAAAACTTGTTATTTACAATTTTTTTACCCAATTTCCGTTATTTTTGGCACCAAGTAAGCAATCCATAGAGAAAAACTTCTTGATTCTATTAGGTTTTCATATGAATTGTAAATAAAAGGGATTTCTTATTGATTTCATTAGGTCAACTTATTGTTTTTTTCAAAAAGGTATTCCTTATTGATTTCATTAGGTTCCTGTATGATCATGTGCAAATCATCTTCTTAATTTTTTTAATAAGAATATCTTCTTGATTTCATTAGCTTGCTTGTTATTTCATACATATAAATCAACATAGGAACAATTTTTACATAATTTGTTTGTGCTACAATAAATCATCTTCTTAAACTGGCTGCTAACATGGATACTATAGTAAGGTGTAGTAGTGAGGTGGTTAGAGTGCCAATCTACTAAACCGAAGTTCCTTGGTTCAACTCCTTGAATACGTAAGTTTTATAAAAATGTTTTCATCACCCCTCCATCCAGATAATACAAATACATGTTGTAAATAAGCATTCGGGGGACGTACCATGACATTCTGATGACATCAAAATTGTATTTCCCAACATCACAACAGAGAAAACAGGGCCTAATAAATACCTAATAAAATAGAACAAAATTAATAAGATATCTCTACGGTTTTTTTTTTCAAGAAGGAAGTCTTATTGTTTTAATAAGGAAAACCTTTTTGAAAAAAACAATAAGATAGCCCAATAAAATCAATAAGAATACCTAATAAAAACCATAAGTTTCCTTCTTGATTTATTCAATAAGGTTTTCCTTATTAAAACAATAAGACTTCCTTCTTGAAAAAAAAAAACCGTAGAGATATCTTATTAATTTTGTTACATTTTATTAAGTATTTATAAGGCACTATTTTCTCTGTGTAAAAGCATATGCTTTTTAAAATATGATTGTAATTTCATAGTCAAATTGATTTGCACAGTAATGAAAGCTGTCTTAGAAAAATATTTTGGATTCTTAGTTGAACTTTTTTCAATACACGATATTATTTATACTCAGTTTTTTTTTCAATTAAATAAACATACACATTTTAAATGATTAATATATTTGTTTAAGTACATAATACTTCATATTTAGATAAAATGAAACTATTTAATTATTCATAAACGCACTGTCACAGCGACAGGCAACAGGCAACAGTCCTCCAGGGAAATAACCACCGCAAAACAAATTAAATAATGTCCCTAAGTTATGTATGGAGGCCAACAACAACAGTGATTATTTGGCCGTTATTTCTTTTTTTGTCAATAATCAATAATAAAATCAAACAGCAAGATAATATTTGCGGGATTAATTCGTTTTTAAATTATAACGAAAACGTTAAATATGTTTAACTTGCAAAAACATTCACTAAATACCGCCTTTTCGGGAAATATCATGGTGGAGAAAATTAACATAACATAAATAGATGTTATTAGTAAGATCGTACTCTTCTGTGAATATCTTTGTTTAATTTTTCAAAATCAGTTGCTTATGCATTCTCCAAGTCTATAATGATAGATGGTCTTGCCTGTAGTTGCAAAATGTGCATGCGACTCATGACTTTTTGTCGTTAATTTAAAGTTATCAATTTGCTATTTGCCAATTGTAGGTATAATCGCATGATACAATGAAAAATGCATTGTATCATGATACAATGGAAAATGCATTGTATAATGAGGGTATAATCGTAAATAATAATTTAAAATATTTTTATATCGTCGAAATATCGATGTTTTATTATGTATAAATATGGGCAAATTCCAGCCAATGTGTAACGTAACGCTAGATGGTAAATCCTTTATAGTTTCGGATCAGCTTGTTGCTTTGGAATATTCTATCTGGCTAATAGTGCTTAAATTTAATATATTGATCAAAAATCAAATGAATAAAACCCAAAACGTGTGCTTTTTGCATTAAAGCATATGGCGGGCGTTACGTTACGAAAAGTAGACTTTTCACTGGAAATGCCCATATACGCTTTTTCAGCCATGTCACAGAAGATCATTCCGATCGAAAGTGGTTTCAATTCCGTGAATTGCTTCGTCAGAAAACAAAAAAATTTAACTTTTTTTAATAATAAAAACTCTTTTAAAATATAAAATGAAACTTACAAAGACTCTTCGTAGCATCTTCGTAGCATCTTCGTTGCCAGTAGAGACTAATAAAATCTGCATACTTTAAGGAGCGTCCGATATTGGGCTTCCAAACAATGGGTTCTTATTAGAGTTGTCAACCGATTAAGAATAATTCGATTAATCGATCAAACAAAACTAAATTCTTGTTCGAATAATTTTAATATGCCGAATTTCGAATAACGAATAAATCGATTAATTAATGTCAATTAATCGAACATAGTTTTGCATACGTAAAAAATGTGTTAAATTTGTTTGTATGATTTGAAACAAAGCGACGAACTGCGCATACCTAGTAGTCGTGCTATGTTTTAAATGAAACGTTAAACAATTTTCAAGAATGGGGTTTTTTTACTGTCAGGTGAATATGTTAGAAATACACTAAAAGCTAAAAAAGAAACAATTGCTTTATATAAATCTTATCACATAAGTAGAAAATGTTGTTATTGTATTCTATTTGTTTACAATTATATAATTATCTTTCAGATTGAGCTCGGTTTGGAAGTATTTTAACAAGAACAAAAATGAAAAAAAAAAATTTCATGTAACAAGAGTCCTAAAGTATACAAAATTATTGGATCAACAACAAAAAAAAATTAATTATTCTTTTGCAACAGATTTACTAAAACGCATTAATATAAGAATAAATAAGAGACGTATAAGACTTTAAAATACGTTAATAATATTTTTAAATCTTCCGTGCAATGAAAGTTTTTCAAATATTCTTCAAAAATTTAAACTAAAGAATATGCAAATGAATTATACTCTAGATTATTTTACGTTGAAAGTAACCACAATAATATAATAATAAAGTAATGATATAGAAGAAGGTATTATTAATGAAAATAACAATCTTTTATGCGAATTAAATAATCCTATTCAAAGTATTAAAAATTCAGATAATAAAAAAGAATTCAGCGATATATTAGACGATATAGTATATTTGGAAAAATCTAAAAAAGAACAGAAAAATTAGATATTTAAACTATTTCATGCTTTTCTCACTATATCACCCACCTGGACAATTAGCGAGAGTTTTTTCAAAATCGAATTTAATAAAAACAAAAACCCAAAATCGTTTGAAAGCAAAAGAATTGTTTTTAAAAGATTATTTCTTAAGAACATTGGCTAATATAAAAAAAAAATCATTTGAGATATTTTGACTGAATAAAACATGTGTGTTTCAAGTATTAAAATCGAAGTAATCTCAGTTGTTACATTTTTAAGTTTTTTTTATGTATTTTTAATTTTATGTATTTTTTTTTTGTTGATAAAAATATTAACAATTTAATTTTTAATTTATTTTGATTATATACTTATGCATTTTTGTGTTAATGACAAACATTTAGTTTTTGTCAATAAATTATTTTTAAGCATATTTTTATTCGTTGTTCTCATCGATTAATCGAATAAATTTTTAGCTTTAATCGTTTGATCGAACGAACAAAAACTATTATTTGAATTATTCGAACAAAGTAGAAAGGCGAATAATTGACAACTCTAGTTCTTATTCAGGGATATCTTACAATATTGCAATAACTGTAAAATTTTTTCATATTAATTTTACGGTTATTGAAATATCTGTTTGGTAGCGAAATATCGAAATAAAGAATATAAAAATTAAAAGAGTAATTTGTTACTGTAATTAAAAAAAAAGTGGATCTTTTACTCGGAAAAACAAACTTAATAACATAAAAAACAAAGTTGGAGGTAATTAGAAAAACTATTATTAGAAAATTATTTTTGCATACACCAGTGCCTCCACAAATCCAAATAATTAGCCAAAAATCTTACAAATTTTGGCATGGTAATCGACCACTGATAAAAACTACTGCACAAAGTTATGGAAGAGATCAACACGGCTACTCGAAAACAATTTGACGACAAATAAGTTTTATAAAAATCCCCGACTTTAGCGACATACTAAATTCATTCACATACAATGTATGAATGGGAGTATCTTCTCTAAAAAAAAAAACAAAATAATTGAATTGGGGCGTATCGCACGTAAAAATAACATTATATAAATTAAATATACGATTGTCAATAAGTTTTTATTGTACAATTTCCAAAACGATTAGCGAACGATTCATGCATTCAATGGCCGTTTAGTTTTTGACCAGTGATGCCACCTGTGCAATACTCGATATCGTGTGCAATTTATAGTTGCATGTCAAACCTACTGTGTGTAATTATATATTTACACAAAATACTAAGCAAACAACACGGGCGATTTCAAATCACTTATGGTGTTATAACTACAATATTATAGAAATTGATACAAGCATGTGTGCGGTAAATATAAACAGAAGTACAACAGGCACTTAGAATCGCTAAAAGTCGATTCAGTTCACCAGGAATTCCGTACTATTTCGCATTTTGTTTTTAAATATGTAAGACCATGTAACGCTTAATTAGTTCTTGATAATCTTTTATAATTTTAATTCGTATACATTCATCACTAATAGCGACTTTTTAACTCAAATACGCTTGTGGGTCCTCGTTTAAACCAATAAAATGGTTGGATTCAAATTGCGTTGGAATTGAAAGTAAAGGAAGAAAAGTACGTGGTTCCGCTAATTCAGTCCCTTTGTGATACCCTAGGAAAAAAAAGATGATTTTAGTACACCCTTTATGATATTTATATGTCTAGAGAGCACTCTTAACCTGCTAATAGATCTCTATTAAATTCTGTGGTTCGTGTTTAGGGTTTAATATTTTTAAATTTTAACTTCACACACATATTTTTATGTATATTAAGCTAACACTTTCTGTCAATGATCAATATTACGAGCGTACGGACAGCTTGATCCTGTTAATTTAAAAATTTATATGAACAAAACGCAAGGAAAGCCC
This sequence comes from Lypha dubia, assembly GCA_947311025.1. Lineage (NCBI taxonomy): Eukaryota > Metazoa > Arthropoda > Insecta > Diptera > Tachinidae > Lypha > Lypha dubia. Next base: position 97,867,713 of record OX371261.1, read on the forward strand.
CTCAAACATCAAGACAAATTTTAAAATCGGCTCAAAAATATGGGAATTACAAGAAAACCGGTACATACTCTCGTATATAGACATGCAATTTTTTGACTTTACTGATCTGATTTTCCAAAAAAAAAGGAATCGCACAAACAAACACTTTTAAACAGCAAAAATTATTGAAAATCGTTGGACAAATAGATTATTTATGTTATAATCGATATTTCAGGGAGCCAACTTTCCGCACGGATTTACCAAAAAATTTAATGAACCCAAACTGAGAGAAAACCTGATCCACCAAAAATTATTTTGAAAATCTGTCCGTCATCAACCAACTTATAGAAGGGTACAATTCTCTTCACAACCCCGCCTCGCCATTTTTGGGTTCGTGATGCAGCTAATCCATTCAAAGCGAAGAATTTTGAAAATCGGTCCATAAATAGAGGAGTTATGCGATAGTAAATTTATAAAAAGTGGGGATGCATCATGCCAACTTATTTTAAAAAGGGTTGTATGGGACTGCATACCCTACCCTACCCTACCCAGCGGCGGAAAGAAGCACTAAACAGACCTTCTGGGAGGCCTTATTTGGCAGACAGATAGCCTTCTTATCCCAATCCATACTCATACATTTTTTACACACGATGCCCTAGCCAGCCAAGGCCTTCGAAGTTCCCTTCTTATACAGCCCTGGTAGAAGGCCTTAGTCAGTCACAACATTTATTTTTAAATTACCTTTAGAAATGCAAAAACGTTGCAAAAACCCATGAAAGTGTTCAAATTCAGGGTTTTCTTTACATTTTATGACATGTTGTTGTTAACTATTTATTTATTTAGTGATGTATACATACACTGAAAGGAAAATCATTCATTCAAACAATGAAACGGTTTCATTGAATGTTCTGCATTATATTAATGAAACTTTTCATTAATTCAATGGGCAACTACATTGCATACATGTAATCTTTTAATCTCTGCTCTTTATAAGTTCTTCATAGTTCATTGTATTAATGAAAATTGTTTCATTGTTTTAACGAATTCATTTAGTTCAGAACTGCTTTATATTTCTTATTGTTCTATCTTTTTTAATTTAAAGTAGTATAGCCGTCATAAATGCAATGAAAGTATTTCATTTACACAATGTAATATTCTTCATTGTGTAAAACACGTATAGGTACGTCTGCACCCCCCATACTCTCTTCTTTTTAACCGTCTCATGATTTTCTGCACTTCTTTTTCCCCACGCTATTCGTTTCTTTTGATTGTATGCTTATTGTATCTTGTTGTTTGTTGCTGAGACTAACTAACTGTAAAATAATAAGAAAAAAAATAAAAAAAACAAATCAACCACTTTTTGGCAATTTAATTTAATCGTCAAGCATCAAGTGTCAGTTGTGAATATTATATGGTTGTGTCCGTTTCATATTCTGTGCCAGTTGTTTATTTCTTTTTACAGCAGAAAAGTGTTTAAGAAAACTTACATTTATAGTGCATACATGTGTACATACTTAAAAAAAGTGAACTAAATAAAAAACACTAACATTAAAATTGATTGGAAACTAAATAGTTAAAACAAAAATAAAAGCAAAAGGTAAGTTCATAATGAAGTGCTTTTTGTGCAACTCACAGTTTTCAACAAATGAAAACTATTTTAAGCACTTAAAAAGTTATCATTTCTTAAAACATGATGACACATATAGATGCTGTGGAGTAGTTTATAGAAACGGATCAGATTTTAAACGACATGTCCGGGTAAAACACGCAACAAGCTCAACAAATAATTTTGGAATTGGCCCTCCTGTTGTCTTTGAAGCAACAACATCAAATGTTACTAACACTGTTTTTGCAGAGGAACGAAATAATGTTGACCCTGCGAATTGCGCTAGCCCGGACTACGTCGATGAAAATATAAATGCTATATTCAAGAACTTCCTGAAGTTTCAAACTGATTTATATGCCAATTTTAATATCTGCAGAAGTGACGTAGAAAACATTAACAAAATGTTAATTGAATTAATAATAGATCCACTTTTGCATCTTATACGTGTCGCCTGTAAAAAGAAAGACTTCAATTTTTATTTAGAAATTTGCATTTTTACAGAAAAGTGCGCGAAAATTTTTACATCATTAAAAACGGAATACCTGGCTAAAAAAGCTAATGGAGCAAAAGTTATCTGAAGAGCTTGTTGAGGAGGTAGTTTCCCAAAAGGAGGAGTTCACCCACAAGAAAGATGAGTTGAATTTTTCACTGCAGAATTTTGCTTTCAAACTTTAAAGCACGACAGTCTCTCTGCCGAAGACTTCAAAGCCACCTTTAAAGCACCCTACTTGTGCAAAATATCGCTTGAACCAGCAAGAGTCAAAAAATATTAGTGAAACATTAATCCAATGGCCAGAATATGTTGGTCCGCTTGCTCCACAATTGGTAGGTATAAAATAATGAACATATCCAAATAAGTACATTTTCCATATGTTATTAATTTTTTTTTTTCATTATAAATTTTTGTAGATTGATTTGGACTTCAAATTCATTCAAAATAGTGTAACCATTAATGAATTCGATGAAAAGTTCTTGAAGTTGTACAATTATTTGAAAAATTGGAATAAAATTACCGACAAACAGATTAATGATATCATAAAAAGATTAGATATAGCTGCTTTGACTAAATACAGATAATTATGTACGTATTTTATTCTTTACTTTTGTAGACAAAAATAGCTTCTTTTTAAAAGTATTGTGGTGCCTGCACTACTTTTTATGCCCAACTAAAAAATTCCCTCCGAAAGACATACATAAATGGCAGAAAGGAGTTTGGGAAGTTATCAGTAAAAAACTCTCAGGAAACGTTCATTTACTTAGCAGAAACAGCACAAGCATTTCAGGTACATATTGATTTCCTTCATGCAAAAGGAGAACCCATACAACCTTTTATTATGGGTATTGGGGAAAGTAAAACTTTTAAAGTTTCGAAATATTATATTTATTTAGACTCGCGAATTTAACGATTTTTGTAGATCACTAGATATTTGTTTCAAGTCATACCACATTTTTAACGTGGAGTATCCACCTGCTTCACCACTGTTTTGTTCCTTTTTAGAAATATTTTTGTATGAAATTAATAAAACAAACATTAAAAATAGCAAAGTTTCGCTACTCGTAAATGAATTAAATAACCTTTAAATTTAAAACACATGCATATTTGCCTCAATAACATTATCACAATCATTTTGATTTCATTATGTCTTCTTTAAATAACGCGTTTTTCGTTATTGCTTATTTATTTCTAAGTAGACCTTTAAATTATAAAATGCTTTAAAGAATGTAATGTAACAAAATTTTTAATTTACCGTGTATGAAATTAACGTTTTTACAAACACACCCGATTTATGCGTCAAATTGAAATAATTTTTTGTACATATGAACATGTATATATTATAAAAATTAGTTATAATTATTATTTTTGTGTTTTATGTATGCATTTATATATGTACATATATGTTAACCTTTGAATTTATTATATTATTTTAAGAAATAAATACTTATCTTTTATCTACAAATAAAAAATAATATAATTTTTATTAAATGGGTTTTTTGTAAGGCATATGATTTCATTTCATTAATGAAAAATTTTCATTAATTTAATGTATCTGTACCATTAGATTTATGAAAATCTCATCATTACTTTAATGAAATACAATCATTGAAGGAATGAAACAATTACATAAATTTAATGAAGATACAGTCATTTATTAGATGAAAAACTTTCATGATATTAATGAATCAAATTCATTTATTGAATGTAACAACATCATTAAATCAATGAAATAATTACATTTAATTCATGAAATTATTTCTTTAGAGTAATGAAATAGTTTCATTCAATTTATGACATGACCGCCAAAATGACGTTCATGAATACAATGAATCATTCTTCATTGATCCAATGAAGGGCTTCATTAGCTGACTTTCAATGACAAATTTCATTAATGCAATGAAGAATTTCATTGTCTGCATGAAGGTTTTTCTTTCAGTGTACACATAATAATAACAACATTTTTAGAAGGGAGTAGGTAGGCCTTCCATAAGGCCTTCCACAGAAGGCAAGCGAGCATGACCGTTAGATCTAAAAGTAACTTTAGGAAGGCCCCTCGGAAGGCCTTATAAATGAAGGCTTCCAAAAGTTCGCGGCTGGGTAAAATCGATTTCAAAAAAAAAAAGGAGGGATATGTAGAAGGTGGTATTTTTGTTAGCAGGGTTACCGTTAGGAATTTTTGAAAAGTCGCACAAAAGGTCGTTTTATAAAAATAAAGTCGCACATCTTTCTTCAACGTTTTTTTATTAATAAAAAGCATAACACAAAAAAAAACAATTGAAACAAAACAAAAAGCTTATTGTAGAATCCATTTTTATCATATTTTTTAACATATGCAGATGCATTATATGCATATGCTTCTCTACATATTTTCACGTATACTGAACAAATTTACTTAAGTTTTAATAAATTTGGCTGTCGTATGCTGCCAAAGTCAAATGAATGGGATTTCTGCTAAAAAAAATAAATTTAGGTTAAGATATTTTTTAAAAAATTTAAAAATCTCCAAGTAAAGCGCTGTGAGCTTGATCTTTGTGCATTATTTCTTATTTTTTTTTTAGGTGGATATATTTGTACTTCAACAAATTTTTATTTTATAATATAACTAAGGAATACATACATAAATACAATTTTTTTGAAATTTCATTTCTATATTTAAAAATAAGTTCAGTACAGGGAATACTGTCTTCTATATCTTTATCTATTAAATTTAAGGCTGACAGCATAGTGTTGCATGTTTTTACTTTTAATTTATTAGTTATTTTATTTTTAAGTAAAGCTAATTTCGAAAAAATTCTTTCTGCACAAGCACTGCTGTGAGGTAGAGTTAATACATGTACGGCCAGTTTGTACAAATTAGGAAACATTGGTTCGTCTAACGAATTCTTTAAATTACCAATTTTATGCCAAAATTGTATACATGACAAGCGTGGTGAAATAAGTTTACCAGGTGGTCTCGTAACGGCAGCTCATTATTTTTTGGTGTAATTTTTTGACAAGCATTATCCACTTTTTTATTATACATATACTTATTTCACCATGATGATAATAAAAGTGTTGCCAAATGAACAATAATTTGCGAATTGCTTTTAAATTTTGACGGTATTTTTTTATAAAAATAATAAAAACATTTTTTAATTTACTGCAAATTAAATGCTTTCTGTGAGAACCTACAAAAAAGGGTAAAAAGTTGCAACAAAATTAAAAAAGTCGCAAAAGTCGGTGATAAAAAAAAGTCTCACAAAAAGTCGCAGACCGCCGAAAAAGGGTCAAATTGCGACTTTAGTCGGGTGAACGATAACGCTGTTTGTTAGTGTGCATTTATAACCCGATTTTGAAAATTCTTTTTCTCTTTGAAAGTGGGTGTTTGCAGATTACTCGGGAAATTGAGGGAAGTTGTTATCCTCAAATGTTGATTGTCAATTAACCAATCTTTTTTATTAAGTAATTGTTGCTTTGTCTCTTGCAGTTGGGTGCCATACAATTTATTGTCAGCTTACAGTTTTGTCAAATAATATTTTTTAAATCTTAATTGTAGCTTAGTGCTATTATTTTTTAATTTATTAATAAGACATATATCGATTTTCAAGTAACTCCAACATTTATGAAACGATTTTCAAATATCATTTTATGTTTGAAGGGGTTTGCATGCACGTTGGTCGGACAATTTTAGTTTATTAATTATCGTGTAACTCCACCCATTTAGGGATAGATTTAGAAAGGGTTCGCTTGCAGTTTGATCCATCAGCCTGAAATATTGATTCTTAAATAAACTAGTTGTTTATTGGGCCGATATTTCATTTGTTTTTATACTTAAGACAATACAGTAATCTTTCGTGATATTTATATATAAAATGGAAAGGATTTATAACGAGTTTTACACTTTCGGATAGTTGCGACGATTTTGTAATCTGTTCTCTTAGATTTTAGCATTCAAGTCGATTATTTTTGCTAGAATTTTTTTAATTGGTATTCGTATTGAAGAGTGAAGAAAGTCCAGCAGCATATTGCTGTTGAGTTAATGTGTGCGAAGCGTTAAACTTTTTTAAAATTCAATTCTATAATTTCGAAACACTATTAACGCAACCAGAAAGGAGATTGGTTGGAAATTGGTTGTATCAATAGGATATCAGTTGCATAGACTATATATCGATTACCGCTACCAATATTATATGGTTCCAACCAAAATTTGTAATGAATATGATTTGGTTGATATTTCTAACCTATTATCCAGTTGGAATAACCAATTATATTAAAATAAGTATTTTATCAATATTTGTGGACTTTTAAAATACTCATGTCTTTCAAATATGTAAGTTCTATGTTCAATACCAATAATGATCAAGAATAATTTTTAAATTCAAATGAGTAAAGAAAACAATTTAATCTTATTAAGTATGGAAAATATCAATTCAAATTTTGATAAAAAATTTTAATTAGCTTCCATTTAAGATTCCATGGTGTTAACAAATTTTATCGGCTGTCGCAACTGAAAACTCAGAGGTACTAAACGAAAATTGTAGCTGTAGCAACCGAATTCTGTGATAGTTGGTGCAAACGCCACAATTCGTTTGTCACAACTAATCTGTTTTCTCTGTGCGGTTAAGAACTTCAACGATTATAACTCTCGCTGTTGACAATTTCAAAATAACAATAAAAAAAAAACACCTGTTGCACAAAATTAAAACAGAAAATGCATTCAGATGACGGTCAAGGTTGATTGGGAACGAAAACCGGCTTTTTGTTTGTTTTGTTTATCCATGAGATAAACGCCAACATCGACCGCACGATGACATTCAACCTACAAAAAGTTCGAAACCAAACACTTGAGCCAGTTATCGAGTGTAGTTGTATATACACAGCCACATGCATCTGCATATCTGTGTGTTTAGAAATGGTTTAATGTAAATTAAACATGCGATAGCAGAAATTTAAAAGTGAAATTATTTCTTTTTTTTTTGCAAAATAGCTAATTTGAGTATAAAGAAACAAAATTTTATAACTATGTATATGCTCTTCATAATTATTTTATTCTTTCAAATGACTTCATCCGTTGCTGAAATATATGTACGACGAATATTAATAGGAAAATAATATATGAATGTGTGTACATGCGTAAAATATACCACAAAAGCTGTCACATACATAAGCATGTGTTTGTTAGTAAAAGTACACTAGGGAAATATTTTTATACGAGATTTTGATTGTAAAAAAAAGTACCAAAATTAAAATGATTTTTCGAAAATAGTATCATCTAGTAGTCCATTATACACAACCACATTTAATTTAATCATTAAATTGATTGCCAATCAATTCAGTTGCTTAATTAAATGAATTTATGTATGCAACACGATACACTTAACTCAGTAATAGTAACAGTGGGTTAGAATGATACAAATCTAGAAAAAAAAATTTCTACTCCAAAATTTAACTTCCGGATATAAGCCATTGTCAAATATTGAACAGCCCATTGCTTAAGGTGAGTTTACATGATAATACAATGTAATAACACTTTGTAGAACCAAAATATTATGAAATTCTCTTTTTGTGTAAGAAGAGAGAACAAAAGTCTGTTGCAGGTATTTTTTATGTTTATACGGATAATATTACTAAAATCTAAAGTCTGCGCTACGAAGTAGCTGGTGGTTACAGTCTACAATATTTACAAAAACAATATGAATTTGTTTTAGTTGTTTTTGTAATTAGTGTGTAGAAATGATGCCACCTTCAATATATAAGCTCTTAAAGCTGCCAATGTTTACTTAAAAAGACACCTTTGATAAAATGAGTATACGTAAGTTTCTAAAATGGTTTAGAAAATAAACATTTACCGAACGCTTTTTAGATATTTTATCCGTATTCTCTCTTACTCATAACAATTTGCGTTTACATGATAAGATTTTTTCAATTTTTGGCATACCGATATACATGTATTACCATGTAAAGAGGCCTTTAAGTAAACTTTTGACTTAACTGCACAAAATTAATAATTGCACTTTTTGTACCTGCGCATTGAAGATAAATGGTCAACAGTTTTGGAATTTTAAAATCATTTTCATACAAAAAATCAGTGTTAGCTGCATTTTGCTTTAATTGCTCAAAATACATATATTTTCTATAATTATTGTACTATTCAAAATCTTTTTTTAAGTGCATTTTATTTACCTCATATTATTTTTTTTGCAGTTTTAAAATATTTTCATACAAAAAATCATTGTTAGCTGCACTATAAATTATTATTAAGGCAGATACAAAAATTTTTAATTATCTCCACAAAAAATCGTGCAAAAATTATTATACAGCTAAGTTAAAATTCCTGTAATGATAAACATAATTATGTCTATATCGTCACCTAAAATAAAGTCCAAAAGGCCGTAACTGACAACAAACTCAAAATGAACTTTACGATAGGGCATGATATAATTAAAAAGGAGATATATTCTCTTAAAATTTTACTCGTCTATTTTCAGAAGTAACGATCTTTATTAACAGAATTTAAACCTGTATTACATACACAGAGAAAACAGATTAGTTATGGCAATCTAATTTGTTGCCAGCCGAATTGTGGCGGTTGCACCAACTATTATAGGAATCGGTTGCTACAACTTCAATTTTTAGTTGTAGCCATTAACCTAATAGTTGCGACAATCGATAAAATTGGTTAACACCATGGAATCTTAAATAAAAACTAATTAAAAAATTTTATCACAATTTGAATTGATATTTTCCATCATACTAATATTATAAATGTGTATCTAAGTTTGTTTGTTGCGCTTTCACGCAAAAACTACTAAAGCGATCATCATGAAACTTTGTACACATATTCTTGGAGCTATTAGAAGTAACATAGGATACTTTTTATTAAAAAAATGTTATTTCTTACGAAAGATAAAAAAATTGTTTGTCAATGTAATGAAGTTCCAACCTTGAGTGCTGTAATACCGTCGCACTGTATTACCGACAGCCACGTCAATATCCAATCAAATTTACTATAGTATGGCTTCAATGCGAGCGAAGCCGCGGGAAAAATCTAGTACTTAATATAATTAAATTGTTTTCTTTACTCATTTGAATTTAAAAATTATTTTTGTCCATTATTGGTATTGAACATAGCACTTACATGTTTGAAAAAATGAGTATTTTAAAATCGACAAATATTGATTAAGTACTTATTTTATTATAATTGGTTATGCCAACCGAATATTCGGTTAGGAGTATCAACCAAACCATATTCATTACCAATTATTCAGTTTAATACGGTGGTTATAATTTTGTATTATGATTATGATCAGGGGTCGAATTACGGCACTCGATATCGATCGAAATTTCAATACCATTTACATGTAAATTTCGATCGATATCGAATGCCGTAATTTGGCCCCAGGGCAAGTTTTTTAAGCTTTTTGCTGGAAAAGCTTGATTTCGCTTATTTTGTTTATTGAAAAATTGCTTTATTTGATATACTCTGCTTGAATTTGCTTATAATGACTTTGACAGCCCTTGAAAATAATTTTTGAATCTTTCTGTTGCAAATAAAAAGCAAAAGTTTGTTTTTTTTCACACATGCAATTTTCTATTCTTTAACTCTTGACATTGCAAACTAGATTGGCTTAAAGGTGTTATTTATAAGTGTGACAACTATAGAGAAATTTGCAATGTGTTAAATGCACTTTCCGACGATGATGTGGAATCAATATATGTACATATAAAGCAAAAGCTCTATTTAAAAATGCATCTTTAAAATCTGATCTCCCGTACATAATAGACAATTTCGAGTGTATTTGCCGAAGTATAATCAAACTAGAAAGAAGAGGACTTTATTTAAAAGAAAATTTGTCTATTATAAAAAAAGTGGCAGAAAAGATGAAAAATTTTGAAAACAAACTGCCTGGCCCACGATGTCGAACGAATTTTTCTTTCTCACAATTTACATTTGAAACAAAAACAAAACTTTTAACATTTTTTTTTGTTTTCAATGTAATGAAATTAAGAATTTTGTTTAGTATTGGCTAAACATATATTTAACATTTTTTATTATTTCGATTTAAGATTTGAACAACTTTTTGATGTGTCAATTTATAATAGAAGATTCAATAAATAATAAAATTGAAAAAAAAATGTAATTTATACGAAAGAAAAATTCGTTCGACACCGTGGGCCAGGCAGAAAATATTTTTTGAAAAGTTCAACAAAGTTATGAATCGAAACGTTGAAATTCAAACATTAGTTAAAATTAAAAATAATATTTTTTTTAAACAAAAGCGAAGCAGATGAATACATTGATTCGCTATCTCCAAGCGAATTATTATTATTTAAGTTCGCTCCTACTACTTCCAATGATGTTGAATGATTTTTTTTTCTTTTCTTTTTGAAAATCTAAAAAAAAACATATGATAAATTATTAAAAAAATTTGCCAAAAATATCGCCAAGCATCTTTTCAATCGCCAGTCTAAAACTTTTATCGCCAAGAGTAACACCCCTGATTATAAAGGTCGCCATAGCTCCCATCAGTATTCGTTTTTTCGTTTATTCCCCTTTTGAAGGTGGATGAAATTGATAAAAATATCATATACATATGTATGTACATATGTAGGTATGTACATATTTAATATAAATAAAATTCCAGAACTTTTTGTTTTATTTAATCTACAATTGAAATCACATTTAGGTCAGTATGTAATTCCCCACTTAAGGTTACTTATGTATATAATATTTCAATTTCTAATGTATTTTCGTAAGGTGAGTAATTTTCCTTTTACAAAATAAAAGTCTTAATGTTATTTTTAGTGATAACGTGACATCATGGTAAAAACTATTATTACTTTAGTTAAAATCAGAGTAACAAATCTAAACTAAACTGTAGAAAAGAATTTTAACACACAATACATATTATACATACATACATATATATGTACATACTTACATGTAGGTGCTCTTGCCACCATATTTTTATTTATTTTTTGTATTGTGGCAACTAAGTTTATCTACCTATAATTTTTAGCTATCACCAACACGCATGACAATTACCCCACAAAACTAACTCAACAACAGTGATGTTAACTAATTTTTTCCAATTACCGTACAGCCTTAAAAAAATTACCGTTTTTTTGGGTAAAATTACCGTACGGGTAAAGCGTTGTATAGAAATAGTAATATTTTACTATTAAAATAGGTTATATTTTTTAATCAATATACTAAGTACATATTTTAAAGACAACAAAAACTTAAGAAACAATTTGTATTAATAAAATATTAGAATTAAAATTTTACATTCAATCACCATTCTCTTAAAGGCTATATACACACATATGTGTATATAGCTGTGTATACATAGATAAGTATATAAATTATTTTATATTTAAAGCTGAGTGTTATAATATATAAATATTTTCGGCCCACCCCGCAATGTAGATCGATCGATAATGCTGAAATTGTAAACGAAATACAACCGGTTTGCGACCTTCTAACCATCAATTTATTATTATTTGCATATTTATATTTTGTGGCAGTAAATAAATAATAAGTTAAATAAAATTGGTTATTAGAGAAATGCAAGTTAATTTTTTTACATCTAGAAAACTACCGATCGATATTGTTCGACACCACAGGCCAGCCCATTTGTTTCTAGTTTGTCACCCAAGAAAAAAAACAACATTGTAGCTAATGCGAGTACCTGTATAAATATTCTATAGGAGACATTTTTAGCATTTAGCCACAATTGGCATTGTTACAATGTTTTAGGAAAACCGTGGGTTTTATGATTTAATTAAAAATTAAAGCTTTATAAAATTACCGTACAAATATTGAAATTACCTGCTTACCTTTTGGAGGTCTAAATTACCGTACAATACGGTAATTACCGTACGGTTAACATCACTGCTCAACAACACTCACTCATTCACGAATAAGCTCAATACAAATAAAATTGCAACAAGTTTGTTTTCGGTAAATATTATTTTCTCTGAACGCGTGTTTGTATATTTGTGATAAATTGTTGTTGTTGTTGATTTATTAATTTTCTTACCTGACAGATGAGATACACAAAATTATGTTGAAAAAAAGAAACAAACAAGCAAGAATAGCAAGGCAACATAATACAAAATATATCACATGACTCTTTTCTAAACAACATATAGTTGACATGCAATGAAAACATTAAAAAGTTATTTTTTATACAGCAAATAAACAAGTATTTCTTTAGTTTGACTTTATATTTTCATAAAATAATTTTGTGTACTTCGCATCTTTTTTCCCGACCGGTTCTTAAAATCATTAAATGTTTCACAGATTATCAATCTGCACAAAAATATCTCTCGCCGAATTGTACTTTTGTTTTATAGCCTGTTCAGCGTGACGCGAAATTAAGTAATTTCGAGTTGAAATTACGAACGAAATCTAAGGTGTTCATGCTGGTACATTTGACACATGAGTTAATTTTAAGAACATCTGATAATATTATGCGTAGGTATTTATGCATCTACTTACTTTGCCATTGTAATATGTACATTTGTATACACTATTAAATTTAAAAAAAAAACAAACAACTAATTAAAAATTTCAGTTTTAAATATTTAATTCAATATATTTTTTAAACAAACGTCACCTGTTTCTCGGTAAACACGGTTGTACATTAGAGCACGGTTGGAACAAAAAGGGATTTTATCACAAAAACAGTTTTAAATATTTAATTCAATATATTTTTTAAACAAACGTCACCTTTTTCTCGGTAAACACGGTTGTACATTAGAGCACGGTTGGAACAAAAAGGGATTTTATCACAAAAACAGGGTTTGTTATGGTAATTTCAAGTTGATTTCGGCAAAACTAAGTAAAATTACTTAATTTGCGAATTGTCAAAACGCATGCGAAATAACATAATTTCAACTTGATTTCGATCGAAATCAGGAAATTATTATCCTACGTTTTATGATTCTTTATAGGTATGCCAGGATGTTTCTTTTTCTTTTAATTTAATATTGAGTTTAAAATTAAATAAGTTCATTAGTGTATTAAATTAATCGAGTTAATGTTTCGATCGGTTAATTGCTATATTATAGGTTTATTAAAAATGTTACAAATGCATATCGTTACCTTAATACAGAAATGCCATAATTTATAATTTTTTTATAATGATGAATATCGAATATCACGCAAAATACTCTACGGGTTAATTAGAAAAGCAAAATCGGAATACTATACCTCAAAGTTCTCTACTGCTATAGACTCGAAGAAAACTAAGAGAACGATTCGCGAAATCGGCATCGGCAAACCTGGTAGCCGAGAACCCTGTGCTATCGACGCTAACACCCTAAATAATCAATTTTTAAATATTCCAAATGTGGCACCAGATACTGATTACTATAATTTCGCTAATGATATCCCACATAATAGTTTCAACTTTAGCAACGTAAGGCAATGTGATGTCTTATCCAGTCTGCTATCAATAAAATCCAATGCAGTTAGTGTGGATGGAATAGATCCTAGGTTTTTGAAGATTCTAATTCCAAAACTTCTTCCCCTTATAACTTTTGTTTTTAACAAGATTTTTACCACCAACCAGTAGATATCCAAAAATTTGGAAACTGGCTAAAGTTATTCCTATTCCCAAATCCAATTCTGATTATAGGCCCATAGCAATCCTACCATTTTTATCCAAAGTCTTTGAAAGATTAATCCATAATCAAGTTACACAATATCTTGAAACCAATAATATGTTGACTGATCGGCAATCTGGCTTCCGTAAAACTCATAGTTGTATAACAGCTCTTTTAGATGTTAGTGAAGATATAAGACAGCAGGTAGAGTGCGGTAATGTTACATTTTTAGTTCTCTTGGATCACTCCAGAGCGTTCAAAACGGTTGACCATAGTATTTTGTGTCTTAAACTTAAACATATGTTTGGATTCGCATCAACTGCCACAGGTCTAATATATTCATACTTAGTCGATAGATACCAATATGTTGAAACGCCTACCTCAGTTTCAACATCTTTGTCATTAACTCGCTCCATCTTAGGCCCTATCCTTTTTTCATTATACGTGAATTATCTTCAGGGCAAACTCGAACACTGCAGGATTAGATTGTATGCGGACGATGTTCAGCTTTATATTAGCTGCTGCAATACCGCCATTGATAAATATGTGAGGATCATCTTAAATCAGGAGTTAGGTCGTGTCTGCGAGTGGGCTACCGCTACTGGTGTAGAAATTAATCCTACTAAGTCCAAGTGCCTGATTATTAAAAAGAGGCTATCAAATTTTGATTGCAATCCGATTTTAACATTAAACAACCAGTCTATAGATATTGTAAATTCTGCTAAGAATCTTGGTATACATTTTAGCAGCACTCTCACTTGGTCTAATCACGTCAATTTTGCATGCGGTCGAACGTTTTCAATGTTAAGAAATCTCTGGCAAACTCAGTATTGAACTCCAATTAAAATTAGAATAATCCTTGCCAAATCGTATTTAATGCCAATATCCAAATTGGAAAAATGGCTCAAACAATGGCGTATAAAAGTTAACGAGCAGAAATGTGTACACGTCACTTTTACGTTGCGAAGGGAAACATGCCCGCCTATACAAATCAACACCGAGACTATACCGCAACACACTGCAGTAAAATATCTAGGCGTTCACCTTGATCGCCGTTTAACATGGAAAGCAGCCCAAATGAATTGGCTTATGGGAAGAAATTCTATACTAAGTCTAGACTGCAAAATTTTATTATACAACGCGATCCTGAAACCAATATGGTCCTATGGAATCCAGCTATGTAACACTGCCTCAGCATCGAATGTAGAAAAAATTCAAAAGCGACAAAATAAAATTCTACGTACAATAACAGCAGCCCCCTGGTATGTCTGAAATCATCGAATTCTTAAAGATCTTGATGTTCCGTTGGTGAAGACAGTATTTTCGAAACACGCGAAAAAATATACTATAAAACTTGAGTTGCACCCAAACCCACTTGCGCGCAATATTCTAGAGCATTGGTGCCCAGGCCCTATGCTCTTCATGCTCATTTGTTTTTGTAATACTCTTAGCTATAGGCTGTGTGTTTTAATATACTCATACAGCACTCAGCACTAGCAATACGAAATACACAAACAACTTTGTGTTATTAGTTTTTTTTGTCGTTCTTCACTGTATACACGCAAGAGCAAAGCAACAACACTTTCGTATGCTTTGCTGGTAAACATTGACGACAGCGATCATCAATGTACATTTTGTTTTTGTTTAACGTATGATATGAAATAAATATATGAAATATATTTTTTGTGTTTTCTTTGTATGTATTTGTTTTTACAACACAAAATTTTGAATAAAAATTTGTTTTTCTTTAAATGTATTGGTGTTTGCTCTTCCATAAGGAACTTGTTGGCACCGCGGTTCTAGAGTATAGAGGCCACACCCGGCTTAGGAGGAGGGACACTCTTTCTATCAGCCGTACACGAGAGATGTAAAACAAAAAAAATCAACCGTTGTAACTAAAAATTTTGTTTAGCATTGGCCAAACTTATATTTAATATGTTTAGATTTAAGATTTTAAAAACTTATTGATGTTTCAATACATAATTGAAGATTCAATAAATAATAAAATTTATCAAAAAAAAAATATATTGATTTTATTGTACGGCTGTGAACTTTTTGCCAGCTGTGATAGCGTAAGTAAAAGAAAACTTAACGTGGCCTTTAATAACATTATTCGGTACGTATATATGGTCTCGGAAGATATGACCATTGTTTCCCCTTTGGTCATCGAAGTCTGGTTTCTAAATACCACTTCTTTATTAATGCTGTCAGTGTCTGGAACGGAATCCCCTATAGAGTTCAGACCATTAGTAACGCACGTCAATTCAGGAAAGGTATTTTTTGTCATTTCTCACGTTGAATATATTTTTTTGTACATTCATATATTGTTTTTTGGTAAAGTCTGTTAGTATAACACTGTAGGTTTTCATTTTTTCAGGTTATTTTTTTATTTATTATTTTTGCTGGTTTTATTATAAAATTTGGTAAACTTTTTGAAACTATATTATCTTAGATTTTAAATTTCATTTTATATTTTAAACTTAAATCCAAGTCAATTTTGTTTTTATTTTCTGATATATTGTATTTACATATGCTCAGTTCCATACTGTAATATAAGACTTAATTAAGTCTGGTGTATGGGACATCGAAAACAAATAAATAAATAAATAAAATAAATGCAAAATATCGTAGCTTTGTTATTAAATCTAACGGCAACTCTGTGTAATTTGTTGCTTGATTTTATCAAAACGTTACGATATTTTGCATTTGCATTTTTGCAACACCATTTGCACTAAAAACTGAAAATAGCTTTCTTTTGCTTATAGCGATAACTAAGAGAGTTTCCTATCGAATTATAATCAATAAGCGAATTAAAATATGAAATAATTTAAGGCCTTTTCATATTAATGGAACGATCTACATTCATATGTATGTACATATGTATTAATTAATTTCAATAGTTAATAGTTATATCAATACCTTAAAGATAAAGAAATGTTTATGTTGCGGATTGATAAGTGAATACATATACTATATATATAACTACGGTGACCATCCGTCCTTTTTTAAAAAGGACAGTCCTCTTTTTTGACACAACGTCCTTTTAAATTTAAACAAAATAAGTTGTCCTTTTTTTAATTGAATTGGCCTTTTTTGTCCTTTCTTTTTGATGGCTAATGTTCTTCTTTAGTTTCCAAAATTAAAAGTTTCATTTTCTCAAAATACCGAAATTTCAAACTCAATACAATATAAATTTATAACCACCCAAGACAGGAATTGCCTGACAACACTGAAAAGTGTATGTTCAATATGTCAAATTTTCTGTCGGCTTTCAAATGGTCTGTGCAGAATATAAATTTTTTTATCAAATAACATTGATATAATAAAAAAATACATTCTTTAGAAAAATATCAATAATAGATAATCCTTAAACTATTGTTTTTAGTTATTTTTATTTATTGAATTTTGTTATTTTCGTATTATTGGCTAAATTTAATTTCTTTGTTAATTTTGATTAATTAATTAATTTTTTGTTTTAACGACGTGTGAATTTCTAGGCATATTTTATTTCTGTTTTAAACATTAAAATAAGTACATACATACATGTAACTACTTGTACTAGTCACTAATATTACTTAGTTTGAATTATATTTTTATTTATTGATATAAAATATATCTATGTATGTAATTAAGTTAATACCAATAATTTTTATTTAATTTTGAGTGTCCTTTTTTTTTTGTCGAAAAATATGGTCACCGTATATATAACGGAAAAATTTGTATTGTTTTGCTAATATTTTTATTTATATTCGTTTCTTTGGCAACTCTTTCGGTTTATATTTCTTCTCTGGTTTTTTTGATAATTGGTACTTGGTTAATAGTAACCTCTTTGCGAGTAGTCGCGTCTGAAATTTAAATCTAACGTCATTTCCAAAGAGGAAGCCGAAAAGTGTAGATTAAAGTAAGTTTTCTGTCGTTCGCTATAAAAAATTTAGTCTATAAATTGATAATGTACATTTCTTGAATTTTAGATAATAAAACCAGTTTCTTTGAGTTTTCTTAATAGATAAACGCGAATTTTAACTTTCGTTGCTGCCGCAATAGTTTATGACTTTCTTTACCTCTAATAAAATCCGACTTAGGTATGGAGTTCAAAATTTGTGTGGAAGTGGATAAACATGTGACATGCTTAGGCAACACTTCAAGAAAGCCGCGAAATGCAAGTTTCTCTAAAGAAATTAAATATTTCATAATGCCACTAAATATTTCCAATATACTCTCAATTGAAAATATGTTTGAATATACAATAGAATACCGTCAGTGCTTCAGTGCTTCAGTGCAAAATCGAAAAATATCGTTGTCAACTTACTTAAAAAAACACGGAACGGCTAAAACGGATGTGTGTAAACTACTTAAAACTAAGGTAACGATAATTTATGTATATTTCACTGATACGAAACGGAACTCGTACAGTTTGCAAGTTTAATGTCTGGAGCATTTGAAAATCATGCAAACTATAATATACAAAACTATTTTTATTTTTGTGAAATTTCTGTGGTTTATCGTGTAGCTCACAATATTATAGTTTCAACTGATATAAATTCCGAATGAAATCTAAGCAATTAATTTTAAATATTTATTAAAGAAAAATTCTTTGGTAGCTGAATATACATATATATGTATTAGAGAGCTGCATGCAACTTAATAATGATGATCATGAAACTTTCATCATTTTTTTTTTATTCATTCGTTTCTATTCAATGCGAATGAATAACTATGAACAGAGAACAATCAACACTCGATAGTTAAGAGACGAGAGTAATGAAGTTTGTGTGTTCACTTATACAAGAGCGTACGAAAATTTACAAATGTGAAACCGAACATGTCTTGAATAAATATCAATAATCTTCATGCAAAAACAATATGCTTTTAAAGATCAGTGTTGCCAGTTGTAGGAAAAAGAAAAATCAATTAAGAAATACGTTAAAAATACACAATGATCTAAATCGCAAAAAGAGAAGGCAAAAAACTCTAAGAAATTTACAATTTTAATCATTAATGATTTATTTCATTTTTATCTCATTTAGATAAAATATTAATTCTATAGTATCTCTCGCTATTATGAAATGTTTTTATAATAATTATATGTACATATAATTATTGCTATGTTATCGAATGTTATGAAATGCAAATAACAAACTAAAATACATATTGAATTTGATTTACTACTAGTGCTAGTAATATGAATAGTATATACATACGTACATGCGTGTAAAAGCTAAAACATGAAATTAAATATGCAAGTAGTTACACATGGGCAGCGCATGCAAAAGATTACATGTATTCACCAAATTGGCAACAATGCTATTGCCTATTAATAAGAAAATGTGAGATGAGGGCGAGAACTTCGAAATAAACATCGTTTCAATGAAAAAACTTTTTGTGTTAACGAAGTGAAACAAAATGTTCTGACTCATACAATGAACAAAGCAACAGTTTGTTTGGTGTTCAGAGGAAGCGCAAGAGGCTAGAAACAAAGACTTTAAAAACTATAGGGAATACTTTGCGCGTAAATGCAGCCGGGAAAAAATAATGAAGACATATTTAATAGATTTCTGCTTACTTCAGATCCATATATTTCCAGCATAAGTAAAACTAATATAAAAAAAATACACACAAAATACCGCAGGTGGCTTTGGAATTAATAATTCTTCCCGAAGAAGGCGACAATGATGATGAGGATTCTGATCATGATAATGATGATTATGACCATGATGATAATGATCATTATAATGATAATGATGATGTTGAAGATATCTAAAGCTATTATCACAATAATACCCAAAATGGATTTAAATGCATATAAATGTACATATAATTTTTCTCTTCTTTTTTAAATAAAAAATATTTTCCATCAGTTTTTTTTTCAAAAACCTTATTTTTTCACTAAATAATGTACAGTTATTCCAAAATTGGCTTCCCTGAATTAATCCTCAGTTTACCTATGTTTCAACCCACTGTGCATCGTTTCAATGAAAAAACTCTTCGTGTTAACGAAGTGAAACAAAATGTTCTCACTCATGGTATGAACAAAGCAACAGTTTGTTGGGTGTTCTGATTTTTATTCGACGTAGAGTTTCAGTCAATGAACATATGAATATGTTCATTGATGACCACGTTCATGCAACTCTATAATATGTATGCACATATTTTTCCACTTTGGCTTATAGAATTTTTAAATTTGTTTATACACATGTTTATAAACATTCGAATTGGAACAATGTATACATAATAAAATCATGCTGCTGTCTTTGAATACTAAACAGATATGATGTGATATGTTATGTACATATGTATGTTGTTTTTTTTATTATTAATTAATTCAATTGCCATTCTCCGAATTTCTTAAATATTGTTTTTATTATCTTGCAGGCGTACTTCCAAAAAAAATAAACAACAAATTCAAGCAAATGAAAATAAAACTAATAAAATATCAAACTACACACGAAAACTATCTAAATACATGTGTACATTCACATGCATGTATACTTATGTATGTATATGAGTGTAGATATGAATACATACATATATACACTCTATACAAAAGTATGGATATAAAAAAAAATTTACAACTAAATTTTTTTTGCATACTTTGCTGGCAGAATTAAAGATACCGAATAAAAAAATTATAAATTGAGGACAGTATAACCCCGGCTTATGCAACCAATAGAAATTTAGGCAACAGTCGAGTGAATAATTGATAAAGGCCATGCCGCACTATCCTACACAGTCGCGCAAAATATGACTCGTGTGCTAAAAATGTATGGTAGTGTGGACTAAAAATGCAACTGTGTGACAGATTTTTTGGCAAGTCGTGCGATTTGTAAAATTTTATGAAAATTTTCATAAAATGATAGTTTTCATGCGATCAGAGGAGTATTTATTGTCAACCAGATGTTTTGGCATCAGATTTGTATGATGGTGTAACACCTACAACACCATTTTGAAACGATTTTTTAAAGTCGGTCAGATTTTTGAAAGATTTTCCTGTGAATGAATCGTTCGATAGTGCAGCACGGCCTTAATTGGTTAGAGACCTTAGGTAGGTATTTCAAATTAAAAAAAGTTTTATTTAGAAAACTCTCTGTTAACTTAATAAATAAATGCATTTATTTAATTAATTTGCATTTTATTAATTAAAGAGAGAAAAAACCACAATAAAAAATTATTAATATTAAATAACAGAGCACATTCTAATCTTAATATTAAATGATATTTTTTATGTTGCGATTATCGTGGAGTTGAGTTAACCGACGTTACACTGTACATGTATCTGCCATGTGTAGTATGCATCGCATGGATCAAATGGTTAATCAATCTTATTTCATTTTATCAAAAATACACTTTAATAAATTGGTATAGGTATCAGTTTATTTTTCATACATGTAAATTTATGAATAAACTAACTAACACCTTTTTCACAAATTAACAGCCGGAGATTTATTTTCTTCTTTTAGAAATGTTGAACGAAAACAATTTATTTGCAACACGCACGATTTATTTTGTATATGTATGTATTAAACTGAATAGTTAATTAAACGAAAATGTGCACTTAATTAATCGAAAGATATTTCAGTTTTTTTTTTGGGGAATTGAAATTTTCTGTACATTAGTTTTTGCAAGCGTCCCGAAAATACTACCTCTATTACCCGTAATGTATCTGTGATTACTAAAATGACTTCAATACGAATAAGCAACTATTAACTTAGATACAATACAACAATAAGAACATACACACATACTATTAAACATGGGAACGTTTTTCTCAGTCAGAACAATAAGATAAAGTAGCAGCAGAATGGGAGAATTATAGCGCAGGGATGAAAAAGTTGGTACAATTGTAAATTATTTAGTACTACATACATATTTGAAAGTTAAAAGTACCATAAACAAATTTTCATTTAATACAACATGACTAAAATGTATTTTAATTAATTCTGTTTCATCAATATCCCAGGAAATGAAATAAATGAGCTGATGTTTTCCAATATTTCAAGCATTGCTGGAGGAATATTCTTAATTCCACATTCATCTGCAAATGTGCACAAAAACCAAAGAGAACAAGTTCTGAAGTTATATAATGCATGGTACAGCAATTTTCATATTAATAAAAGTTTGTTAACAAGAATCATATCATAAGGGCAAGTTTCAGACTTCATATTTAGGTACAGTACAATACGCATATAAGAAAGTCTGAAAATGTACAGATTTTGTTTCTTATATGCGAGCTTTCTTATAAAGAAAACACGCATATAGGAAAGATATTTTCTTATATGCGTCAGAAAGAAAATTTAAAAAATTTGCTATGGAGTATGCAGATATATATTTGAAATAAAATTAATACACATTATTTTGTACAAAAAAAAAAAAAAAAAAAAAAAAAAAAAAAAACAACGAAGCCGGCTGATTTCACAAAAACCAACGACTTCATTGGACATTTGGACCAGTGTTCACAGATGTAAATTGTAAAATATAATCAAAAAATTTATATTTTTCCCCAAATTGAAAAAAATTTCGTTGTAAGAATACTTTTTTATACACGTACAATTTTCTATGGAAGGAATATAATTTTTCAAAAAAATTTGTTTCTTATAGCAGAGTTTTTCTTATAAACGAGTTTCTTATATGCGTATTGTACTGTATGTAATTAACAAGTTTTTATTTAAATTTATATATAAATTAGATTCCATTTTTTGAGTGAGTACCTAAAGTTGTTATATAACTACGATGAAGATGTGGTAGCACAACGTAATATAGAGAATTTCCCACAAAATTTCCCTAAAAAAACAGCTGACGAACTTTTAAAGCAAAACCCAAAAAACCTATTTTTATCTTAGTTATAAATAAGAATTATTAGGAACTGCTGAAATGTTTGAAAATTATAAAAGCAACTTTCAAAATGATTAAAAGGTTAATAGCGACAAAACAAGACAAAATTTTATGCAATTTGCAAATAATTTATTGGCTTAGTTGTAAATAAGAAGAAGAAGCAGTCAAAATTCGTAAATCTTAATTATTATTTAAATACACAAGCTTGTTTATTCAATATTTTTTTTTTTAATATACTCTCAAAAACTCAATTTGGTACTTAATTACAACTTAAAAATAATTATAACTTAAATATCAAGTGAAAAAACTGGCCCTAATTGTTACTTTTATATATATGTAGATTTCAACATTAGTTGTTTCTCTTTTCGTACTATTAGTAATTAACCTTTAATATTATTTGTTATCAGTCAACGTGCTTATGAAGACTCCTAAACCCTTTCTATTCATTACCAGTAGCGAATCAGATATTCCCGATTGAAATATTATTTGTAAACTTTGCCAAAATAAAATTAATTGAAATATACGAATGTACAAACGAAATTTGCATACGTTTTTTTTTAATTTTTTAGAAGAATTTGGTACAGAAGTACAATTATCTTGAAAGTTGGTACAATTTGTAAAACAGATTTTGCATCCCTGTTATAGGGAATTGTGTTTCAATGCCAACAAAACTTTCCCACAACCATAGCTGCCAGATGAAGTTAAAATAAAATCGTCAAGATTTTTTCAAATTTTTATTTGTATTTATTTATTACATATAAATTAAAAAGTTTTCATTTATGAAGAAAAATTTTTGAAAATGAATACGAAATAACGATGAGTTTTCATTAGAGCAAAAAATACAACAATGGAGCAATACAAATAACAACACGCAGTTCGTTGCGACAAATCTACCAATCTGTCAAATAGTTGCAACACTATTTGCCTGAAAATATTTCTTTTTATTTACAATATTTGACAGTTTGGTTTTAAACACCAATTTTGATTTTGGACAGCTCCTGATGACGTAGACTAATAAGTCCATTTATCTATTTGTTGCATTCGATTTGGAATAAATATAAAGCAAATAAATGCCTACTTAATATTTGTACATATGAGGAGCCGCAGAACAAAGTGTACTTTTTCGCATTTTTTGATAAATTGGTTTTTGGGTTGAAATCTTCTAGAAAAATATAGTTACTACAATTTTTTTTTTGTTTTACTAAGAAAATGGATTCTAAAAAAGTTGGTGCACAACGAAATTTTCTTTTTTTTTTATTTTTTTTTTAACAAAACGTACCTTTTTTCATAGTCTGACATTTTTCGTGTAGTTGCACTTTAAAATTACAATCAAAGTAAATTTTAACAGATGTCAAACCAATATAAATTCCACTTTTTTGTTTTCTTTTTCGTATATTATTTTTAATAACATTTCTTAATATTCTCAATTTGTTTGACGTTTTTTGAAGTCATTCCACTTTCGTTTAAATTAGCTGGTACATTATAATGGCTAAAATATAAGTATTGTTTGATGACTAAGTGTTTTTTTTTTAATAATTAATAGTATAATTGAGGCTATCAGTGAAAAAGTGGTGTAACCCCAGACTACTTATTATGAGATAATGAGGAGTTAAAATTTGGTTAAATTTTTTTTTAACCTTGTTTTTTTTTTGTGAACATTATTTTAACTGTTTTTAATTAACTTTATATAAAAAAACCTCAAACGTATAATATTTGTGTACTTTGTGTATAATCAAAATAGCACAACAAGGGTTAGTCTTCATCTGTCTCATCATAATACGGTACATCCCTGACACTGTTTGAACTATTTAGATTGTTATAAAAAGTGTGATGAACTGGCGGTATGAACTGCAATAATTCAAGAAGATCTTTCCTCTGTTTTTCAGCGATGGTTGGTTTTTCCAGTGCTATGGTCACTGATTGTCGCTTTTTTACACTGACTTCATTAAAGATGACTTCTTCATTTTGAATTTTCAACCATTTTATCTGGTTATTATCAAGCGAAATTTGTTGGTTTGTTATATTTTTTTCTAGTGATTTAGAGGAAAAAAAAAATTCCCTACCTGTCATTCTTATTATTTTAAATGGTTTTTTTTTTGCGAGCCGTTTTAATTACTTCGATCCAGTTCTCTGGAATGTATATTTCTTTGAAAAAAATTTTTATTCTTCTCTATTAGGCCAAAATCTTGGTCGCATGGTAAGTATGAATGCCCACTGACCAAAAATTTATGATCTATTTATGATGAAACAGAACACGTCCGCAACTTGAAGCAAAAACGACTCTCAGAGAAAAAATGCCCAGAATTGAAGCGTCGGCTTCAACTTCATTCACATTTCCAATTTTTATCCACAAGTCTTGTTTTTGTACATTGATTGATGCAAATTATATATGAAATCATGTTTATGCACTTCTGCAATCAATTTTTCGACAATATTACTCATATTATTTACAAATTTAGAAAATTAAAATTATATTGCTCTTTCAAATGTTTTTTTGATTTTCTTTTGTTCTTATTTTTCTTTGGTTTTGTTTACAAATTGTATGAAATATAATAAAAGTGTGGTAGCATTGTTGAGAGAATTTTACTCTGAGAGTGAGAGCATAAGCAAAGTCGCTGGCAAAATAAAATAGATTCTATGATGAAACAGAACACGTCCGCAACTTGAAGCAAAAACGACTCTCAGAGAAAAAATGCCCAGAATTGAAGCGTCGGCTTCAACTTCATTCACATTTCTAATTTTTATCCACAAGTCTTGTTTTTGTACATTGATTACTGCAAATTATATATGAAATCATGTTTATGCACTTCTGGAATCAATTTTTCGACAATATTACTCATATTATTTACAAATTTAGAAAATTATAATTATATTGCTCTTTCAAATGTTTTTTTGATTTTCTTTTGGTCTTATTTTTCTTTGGTTTTGTTTACAAATTGTATGAAATATAATAAAAGTGTGGTAGCATTGTTGAGAGAATTTTACTCTGAGAGTGAGAGCATAAGCAAAGTCGCTGGCAAAATAAAATAGATTCGATCTCACGACTGCTTTCAGCCGCGTCTTTTATATGCCAAATTGTACGAAGAAAAACGTCAAGCCCCAGTTCTGTTTCATCATTTTCTTCAATAGTAAAGTCCGGATGTGATACCACATACTGACAGAACAACGATAACTTTATGTTTCTATTCTGTCCTCCGCATTGGTCAGAATACATGATTACTTTTTTAGTAGTCACAAAATTTTTAAAAAAGTACAGCAAGCAAGATCCAATTTCGTGGGGTCCTCTTTTGGCATCTGACTCGTCCTAAACAAACATGTAGGCATCATCTGTCCCCATGTTGTGAATCCCAAAGCAAAAATCCCAAAGCAAAGCTGTTTTTGTAATACACATTCCAGTGCTCAACACGGTAGTAGGTAGGGTTTTCATTAAGTCAAAGGTGATTACAGTCATGTCAGTTGATGATTTTGCCAAAGCCTTATCGTCTTTTAATCTCCGTCTGGCACTGTCTGCTTTCCTCTGGTGTAATTCTTGTTCACGTGGCAACTCATTTTTTAGCTGTTCACTCTCAGCACATTTAATTTTGTTGTCGAAGAGATCACATTTTTTGCAAGAATCACTAATGGGTGCATGGAATCTTAAATTGAAACTTTCATTAAAAATTTTGCTGAACATAAATGATGAAATTGGTTCAAGTGTATCATCTTTATAAAGAGAATACATTCGTCAGGTCCGGTGAAAGAAATCTCCTATTCTCACTTTTATGTCTTGTATAATGAGACTCATAGACTGGAAACTGGCCAATGAATTGTTTTACCTCTGCGATCTTATTGTCTGGTGTTTTGTTTACAGACCCTTGGCGACCTCTCTGATCAATGGGTGGAACATGTTGCGTACTTTTATGCTTCAGCACCCTAGCTACACGTCCATCAGAAACTTGAAAAGTTTTTAGGAAGAATTTCTTACACACCTGAAATTCAACACCATCTTCACCCAATAAATGATAAAGTTGTGTTTTTTGCCTTCTTAAATTCCTCTCTTCCTGTATAAATTCTGCATTTGTTTGTCACTCTAACTAATGAGAACAGTAATGCATTCTGAGTGTCAAAGTTTGCCAATGAGCAAAAGCTTCTGAATATTTCCAGCTGTCATTAATTTTTAGATGACACTTTTTAGGACATTGACACTCACCTGTTTTAGGTGTCTTCGCAGGAACAATGGTCTTTTTGTGGTTTTCATATTGTTCGCCTTTTGCTCGTTTTAATTTAAGGATATTTCGCCGCCAAGTCTCTGGCCTTTTCACACGCTTTCTACTTTTGAGGATAGAAGTTTCGTCTATAGTGTCAGCCGCTGATGTGCTGATTTCAGCTTCTGCCGTTATTGAACTAGACGTGCTTGGTAGTGGCAGTTGTAAAGTTGTAACTGAACTGGTTTTGCTTTGTTGGACTTCTTCAGAGTCATCGTTGCATGATGACAAGTGACAGTTTTGACGTAAGCCACAGACAAACATAGTGTTGCATGGTTCGCACACAATACTCTTGCACTATAGTATAGCAGTATCTAGCGCCATCTGTTTTTGGATACAAAAAGGTGGCTTACTCGGCTGAACATTTATATATTAAAGAACTTAGTATCTTACACCAGAACCGTAACCAACGTAAATTGTGGGTTACACCACTTTTGCGCTGATAGCCTCAATTAAAACGTGGAAGTATTACAAGATGCCGTAAAATTTTGTTTTTTCTTTTTTTAAACAAAACGTACTTTTTTACTTTTACAGAACGTACTTTTTCCAATATAAAAGTGATTTGATATCAAACATCCTTAACGATTAATGTGATGACAGTTTGATGCATCTATTGATAAGTAAAAAACTTGTTACCATATCCAGGTCCATGCAGCTTTTTAAGGAACCAAAATAAATAAACATCAATTTTCCAAAAATTTCAATTTTGTTCTGCGGCTCCTCATTTGTATTTCTCTTTTTTTGAAAAAGGTGCGTTAAAAAGCACTAAAGTGGCATAGCAGAACATTTGTATCTAGCAACACAACTACTTAAACACGTTCACCCACAAAGTATCTAAGGGAATGCTGTGGTATTGAAACGAAACAATAAAGGTAAGCGACAGAAGAAAAAGTGCCGGGAATCAACGTTGCATGCATCCACAGTGCTGCCAGATAGATAATTTTATTCATGCCATTGAGGATTATTAATTGTGATTGTGATATTTATTGATTGACCAAAGAATATTTGAAGCAATAATTAAATAATATTAATATGATATGATAGATATGAATAAACAGACAACCCCTGAAGAAGTCAACATATAATCGACGAAACATCGGGAAAAGTTGTAATTATATTGTTTAATTACTTGAAATATAGGCCTTATTAGCTTAATGTACACGTATGTATAAAATTTTAACAAGAAGATATGAAATTTATTTTTTCTTCTTATTTTCATTTGATCTTTTTTAAAGATTTAAATTCTTATTTTTAGAGCTAAAAATCAATGTATTTTATAAAAATTAACAATTATTTTTTATTCCGATATTTCGCTACCAACAATGGGTAGCTTCTTCAGGGATTTAAATTATAAATATATAAATTATAAATCCCTGCAGAAGCTACCCATTGTTGATAGCGAAATATAGGAATAAAAAATAATTGTTAATTTTTATAAAATACATTGATCTTTAGCTCTAAAAATAAGAATTTAAATCTTTAAAAAATATATGAATAAAATTTTTGTTTTAAATTTAACTTGAAATATTTTATTGTACAATTAAGTTCTGAATTTTTAGTCGAACTGAGTGTTTTTAATCAAAGACATTTTAATTCGAAGGCTTAAGTTCGTTTTCTCTAAATTTAATTTTTATTATATTATTATTTTTATTAGAAAGGAAAATCTTTTATGGTACTAAATTGTTCTTATTTTAGAAGAGAGTGCCATTAAATTACTTTTCAAAACAAAGTTTTAAAGTGTTTCAAACTTGGAGCAGCCGTGATTGATCGGCAGCTACGAATTATTATAACAAGGGCTCAATCAGATATTACTTAACGCCTCTTTCGGAAATTTCAATCCCCCTTTTAAAACTCTTTTTACACAATTTTCAGTGCAAAATTTCCAATCCGTAAAAAATCTTTAACACTCCCCTTAGAGCGTTACGTAATTTGTGCACAGCCACCAAGAGATATATTCTTAGAACTGTTGCAACGATTACAATTATATTAATTGGTTTTAGTCCATAAAAAATTTTAAATCAAAGCATTTCAAATGTGTTTCAACGGGTTTTCGAGCAGTTCGGTACCATATAATAATTATCAAAGACGGGGGAATGATTTTATCCTAATAGTTTTTTCAAAATTTGGAGTAATTAAAATATTTAAACTTTCGCAAAACATCGTGGACGGAATCATACTCGCAAACTTTCAATAATATTCAGAATAATCATTGAGTCTGCTATTTATTGTGTTTGCGGTCTAAGGAACTAATATATTCTTCATAAATCTGTATAATTTTAGGAACATCCTGCTCTGCAAGTGCTAAGAAATTTGAATGTATCCATAAAATTGTTTTATTCCGGTAAATGTAAACAATTTGACGTTGTAATTAGATAAAAGTAAAATGCGCAAACAAAATGAAAAGAAATGTGTATTTGACTTCAAAGACGAACACTAATCACTAATTAATCACTCTAATGTACATATAATTTATAAAGTTATTATACACTGGAGCCCCGATTTACACTGAACCTTTGTGTGTCTTTTCGATATCAACCCGCGTTGCGTTGTTTTGATTCCTATTTGCGTCGCTACATACCTCCTTATGATTCAAGTTTTTAACTGAAGTCATAATTACAAATGTGAATATTTTTATCAATTTTTATGTAAAAAATAGAATTTTTGCTATATATATACATACATTTTTGACCCAATCAATAAAAAATTAGTGCACTTATATTTGTATTTGAGTCGTTTCGTTTAGCGACGCATTTCTCTGGTCCCCATTAACGATGCAAATCTGTGGTCTAGTGTACTAATGTTTGTTTTAAATAAAAATATGTATGTATGTACAACCGAATAGTAACCCAGCGGCGGAGGCCTTCATTTATAAGGCCTTCCTAAGGCGTTCCTAGAGATTCTTTTAGATCCAGTACTCATTCTCGCTGCTGAATAAGTGAGTGAAAAAACACTCAAAACGAAAAGAATGCAAAAATACGTTGTCTATTGTGAGGAATATTTCCCATTACTTGTGTGCGCTCGCGTATTCATCACTTAGTTGTAAGGCGTAGGCGATGGTTAGCGATATTTATTCCCTAGGAAGAATGGCGTAATCATCGCCAAAAAAGCAATCGCCAGAAAATCTCAAAAATGTTTGCAGAGTTGTATACGAACGTTTTGGAAGTCAGCCAATCTGGCATAAAATTGTAAAAATATACATATATCTGTGTATTAGTGTATTTTGCACACATTTATTTTTTAATGTACATGTATTGGTTTTGTTCTGCTAATGCAGGGTTGAACCTGGTTGAAAAATTATGCTAACCAAAAACGACTCTCTTCACCGAAAATACCTACTAGCTGCCATGTTTTCTTCATCTAATTTTTTTTTATTATAAAATGGATTTTTAATTTTATTTTTGAATAAAAATATGTTTCATAAAAAGTACCACAATGTTGAAAAAAGTACTCTTTTAGTTGTCGGACAGTACCATTTCAATTTTTCATCACTGGCTGTAATCATAGCTGCCAGATTTTTTTATGTAATATCGTCATATTTTTGGGCAAAAATCGTCATTATCGTCAATATAGCTTATTAAAATCGTCATAAAAACGTCAAATGAAAAAACCGCTTTTTTTACTAACAAAACATATTTTTGTTAGAGGCAAAACATAACAAAACTCTTAAATCAACAAATCTTATTAAAAACAGCATTATTTATAATACAGAGATCAAATACTTCACTTAGAATTCACAATAAAATCACATGTAAATAGATTGCTTGTTTTTCAATACTTTGAAATATATTTATATTGTATGGAAAAAAATAAAAAAATTCAAATCCTTTAGTTATTTTTTTCAATTTAGTTAAATATGCATTTTAAATTTCATTATTGGAAACACTTTTTCTAAAAATGTATAAAAGCTACAATAAAATTTACACAATAAAAATATCATTTTTTACAAATATATATTGCAATTAACCATATTGATTAATATAGGTACAACTGTCAGATCATAGCAGGTACATTTGTTTAGCTTTAAATAATCTTTTGAATATAATATTGCCTCGAAAGACGACTTTTTCAATTTCATAATTTAGTGTTATTTGCGTTTACCTGACTAAATATTCTTTCCATATTTGCTGAATAATGTGGTAAAACTAGGATTTTTGTAATAAATTTAGTCAAAATCGGAAACAAAAGACTAGAATACCTCGTTTGCATCTCTGATAGTTTTTTCCAAAAATCCAATAGTTTTATGTTTTTATCAGGACAATAATTGTCTGAACTCTGTTTCTAGGTTTTGGTTTTTACTTTCTTCAACAAAATTAAAAATTATTTTATAATTTCAGAAAAACAACTTTTTTTTCTTCATTAAAATACTAAATGGATTAATTTGGCCAATAGCTTTATACATATTTTCAAAATCAAATTTTGATAATATCTGATAACAAAGCTCTATTTAAAAATTAACACAATTATTACTAATATCATATATTTCTTTTGCATTTATTATTTGTGATTCTTCCAATACGCAAATATTGCTAAATAAATGTCTTCAAAATTTAAAAAATTGTTTTTGTTTTTATAATCAGTTAAATAAAAGTTTTCTGTTTTAAGCAAACTAGTTTTTAAAAACGTTTCTCATTACAATTTTCAGCAGTTCAAGGTTGCTCTAATAGTGCAAATATATGTTGCAAACTTGAATTATTTAAAATCGTCAAAATTAGGGTATAAATCGTCCCATCGTCACTATGTCATTTTTAGGACCCAAAATCGTCGAAATGACGATAAATCGTCAAATCTGGCAGCTATGGCTGTAATACAGTCGCACTGTATTACCGACAGTCAAGTCAATATCCAATCCAATTTACTACAGTATGGCTTCAAGCAGCATTACCGCTGTGCACTTTGTACCTTTTCTGACTGCAAAGCCCCTTTTTGGGCCCCTTTAATTTAAATCCCCTTTTGGATCAATATGATTTATTTTGCGCCCCTTTTTGAATAAAAAAGAATACATTTTAGAAACAAGCATAGAAAATATTGATTTTTTTAATGCTTTACACATTAAAGATACTTTTAATATATCACTCGGAGCGATATGTATATATATTGGCCATGAAGCCGAGCTAGAAATAAATACTAACGAGATCTCAAGGAGTGATATTATGAATATTAAAAGCAAAATATTGCTTTTTTACCAAAAATTGTGTAGGGAAATTTTATCAAGAATTAATATTAGCGATAAAAGACTGTGTGTATTGAAGTATTTAGATCCAGTTTTTATCAAATCAGTTGAGGATATTAACTACTTTGAAATTGTTTCTGTTTTTAGTGATATAATTAGTGAACCAGACGAATTTGTAACTGAGTTCAAGCTATTAGAAAGCAAAGCGTATGTGTAAAGTTATGAAGCATTTTTAAAAATATCTAATCCTGAAACCAAATTTCATGCCAAAAGAAATAGGAAATTTAAAAAACTGTTTAAACGACAAAGTATATCCAAACTTGTATAAATTTGCATCATATATATTTACTTTGCCACATAGTAGTGCATCTGCTGAACGTGTTTTTCGAAGTTAGCATTACTAAAAAATAAATTAACAAATAGACTGAAAGTAGACACTTGTCAGTCCATGCTATGCGCCTTAAATTTGTTTCAAATTGACTTGGAAGATTGGATTCCTAGTGATGAACTTATTGAAAAATACAGAAGAACAGTTTCAAAAAAATAGGTATTGAGTGCAAAACTATATGACTATACATATATTTTAATTTGCTTATATCTTTTAATTTAATAATGAGATGTATAGAAAATTTACACAATTGTCTTTCTCTTGCAAATCGTATGTTTCATTTGTTATCAACACTAAATGCTTTTCCTCTAAGAGTATAAATTTAGGTATCTGTGTCTTATCCTTTAGAAAACTTAAGTACGTTTATACATATTGTTAACATGAACTATATTTTATTTTTCGTAGCTATATTTTTTTTTTTTTTTTAGAAAATGAATACATATATTTTCGAATTTTATATTTATTTTAAATTTATATGAGAAATTTTGTTTTCTCTTGCTTGTTCTTCGTTATATGTACATACATATATTTTATAAAAATACTTTTAATGAAAATGTTTGTTAACCTTTGTTTTTAGAAATGAAACGTGTTTATTTGGTTTATTTTTTCTTGTTTTTGAAGATGCCCCTTTTTCATAGAAATCCCCTTTTTGTGACCCTTTTTTTTGGAAAATCCCCTTTTTGTGCCCCCTTTTGAAAATTGTCAACGGTAACGCTGTCTTCAAGGCGAGCGAAGCCGCGGGAAAAAGCTAGTATTTAATAAATGTGAAGCTTGACGATTCGAACATCGTAAGTTTGACATGAGTTTTTTCTGTAACAAAAACATTTTAAATTAATACTCTTAGTTAATACTCCAAGTTTTTCTTCATTTTCGCGTTATAGTGGAACACATGTTATTTCACTTAATAAATATTGATTGCATTGATTTCGTTTGGCATAACAACCCCTGCTGATGGTAAAAAAAAGTAAAGCAGTTTTTTTCCAGATCCTACACACAGTGTAGTGCGCTCGCATTATTTTCACGTTCAATTTTATCATCAGGCAGTTAAATAATGCAGCCTGATCTTTCGAATAATTGTTATTTTCTGGCAAGTGACTCAATATGTAAATGCTAAAATTTAAATAATATTTATTGAAACAAGAATTACTCGTGGGATATTCCGCATATTTAATCCGAAAATTCCCAAAAGACAAACTCTAATTTAATTGTCATCAATAAAACATGGAAATTTTTTCAGTTATTATTAAATTCATTAATTTATTGTTTGTAAATGTTTATTTTATTAATAATTGAAAAGCTATTATTTTTTTTTTAATGTTTTTAACAAATTTGTTATTTGCATAAAATGCATTTATTTTTAATAAAAATATATACTTTGTTTCTTAAAAATTTCATATTAACATTGCAAAAATTAAACAAAAAAATAAACAATAAAATACAGTTTTCAATTTGAATTGTCCAAGTCCAGACTTGCAATTGTTGTTGCCGCAATTTCTTTAAATACTGCTGTAAAATTGCATAAATTCATAATGTAAAATTTAAATTTTGCAATTTTCTTTTTTTTTGTAGCACCCAATTCACACCATGAAATTTTACATGAATTTTATTTCACGATATTTTGTGTTTGTAGGCGAACGGGGTAGAGAAGCAAAAGGGGTAACAAAAAATTCACATTTTCAGTTCTCCGTGAGTTTTTCTTATATTTTTCTTTACACATATTCGTTTTTTGTTATTTTGCTTTATTTCATATTTCATTTTCATGTGGCAATACGCATATTCGTTTGCACGAAGTTTGTACGGAAATAACAAATTGATGTACATACATACATACACATGTCAGATTGTTTTTATACAAATAATAAAGTAAAGAAGAATAACCGATTACGGAGAAAAAAATCAACATTTAAATCATGGGAAAAAATCATCGTATGAATCTGTAAAGTTTTTAGAAGCAACTTTTGAAATGAACTAAAGAAAAATCGTGAGTTTTATTTCATGGTGTGAATTGGGTGTAGGACCTGCACTCAGGGTATAACTTCTCCTAATGGTACAGAAGATAGATGTTGAAAATTTAGAAGGCTTAATTCTCTGCTATTGCGCGTTTTGTTACTTCTTAGGGCAGTACTGTAGTGCCTCTGGTGTTAAGAATACCCATTAAATTTCTTAAGAATTTTAGCAAAAAAAAATTGCAAGTCTGCACGGGGGCTAAAGAAAAAAAAAACCTTAAGCCAATTAAAATTTATTTAATAATTGTTTTTTTTATAAAAAAAATATCTATTTAAGTAGAGAGTGGGATCTAGAAAACAAAAATGTTCAAGTTGTACAAAAATCTCAAAGAAAATCACCAGACAATTTTTAAAAATTCTCTGTAGCAAAGACTATAAATTTTGTATTTGTCGGAAGTTTTATGTAATTTCTAACGGAAACTTCAAAAATTAACTGCATAAATTAATAATGCTTAATAAAGATTGGCACAAGATGGAATATAAAATTACAAAAAAACAATAAAACTTTATAGTTTATTTATAAATAGTTACAAAAATTAAAAAAAAAAATAGTTACAAAAATAAAATTCAATATAAAATCGATGAAACATACATACTTGTATACATAAATTATTTTATAGGATTAGCAATTAATAGAGAAATGGAGTTACAATTTTCTTAAAGAATTAACACACATTTTTGATTTGTATGTAAATTATTGTGGATTTGTTTTTATTTTTTTCAAAAGTTGGAGAATCGATTTGATTTGCTGCTACACTAAAACGCCACTGTCGGTGCAATTTTTACCGATTTTCGTATTCGCAATGCCATGAAACTGACAGACAAAAGGTCTAACTTTTCAATTAAGTGCCGAATAAGGCCAAATGCCTTTATTGCCTGCGTACGAAAATCGGTACCAATAGTGCGATCTTAACTATACTATTTAGCAGTTTTTGCCAGTACACAACACATACAAACTTTTAATTATTTGAACCAAACTATGCGTTGTGTACGATCACATTTGGTTGTCACAAACAAAATCCTTCTCCCTGTGTATTATATTTTATTATTATTTATCTATTATTGTGTTTGTGGATTGATATTTTTAAATATTTTTTTTAAATAGAGCTGCGCATTGTCCGATTATTCAAACATCTCGATTAGCAAATTTTCTGTTTAAGCCATATAGATTCTGCTTTTCATTCTTCAGCATTATGTATGCTTCATTGTTTAAGCTGGTGTAGTTAAATTAAGCTGAAAGTTGCATGTAGTTTAAACTGAACGTCTGCAAATCAGTTAGGGGCTGTGCACATATTACGTAACGCTCCAAGGGCAGGGTTAAAGATTTGTTACGGATTGGAAATTTTGCACTGAAAAATTATTAAAAAGCGTTACGACGGGGGGGAGGGCATAAAATCTCTTAAAACTGCGTTACGTAATATGTGGACAGCCCCTTATGCCTAGTTTAAGCGGTAATGATATGGCAGCACTATGACAATATTAACAACAGCTGTTTTTGCGGAGGGATTTCGAAAAACAGAACTTTACTACTGTATTTACACTATGCAACTTTGTTGCATGAAATTTTAATTATTTTATTCGTCCATACCACTTTCAACTTGGGCCAAATTAAGGTATTCGATATCTTATATTACGTAGTGCTACCATATTTTTAAAACAGTTAAATAAGAACAATTAAATACGATTGATAAACAGAAGTTGCATTTAAATACAAATTAAATTTAAATAAAAATTAACTAATTACATACTTGAATATGAAGTCAAAAACTGGCCATAAGTTTTTTCTATAGTTTCGATTAACGACACAAGAAACTTAGAAAATTAAACAAAAATTTTTAGTTTTTCGCCATTTTTAAATTTCCGAAACAAATTTTTTATATTTTCTAAATTTTTGTTATTGTTAATCGAAGTGCCTCTATTTAGAAAATCAGGGCTTAAATGACTTCACTCGATATTAAACAAAGTTTCAATAAAATTTAAATTGATATCGAATGACGAAATTTCGCCCCCAACTTTATAAATATAATAACAATTTTAAATTTGTGATTAAACAGAAATTTTGTATTCACAAATCAACGGATTTATTTAATCAGCATTTTAATTAATTAGAAAATTAGATAATCGGAAAGCCGCACATCCCTCGTGTTAGACAGACAAAGAAATTAAAAATAAAAGAATGTAATTGTGCCTGCTTGAAAATATCTTAAAATAATTTTACAACATTTTTTTTATAATAAATTTTTATAACTCTTTATAGTGTGTATGTATGTGTGTACGTGTGTAAATGTATTGTCCTGTTCCAAGCTCTATTGTGGCTTATTAACCAAATATCTTTTCGAAGCAAGTGTGGCAGTAGGGTTTATCATTTTGTTCCTTAAATGTTCCTTTATTCAATTGTTTCAAACAGAACGCACAAACAAAATGTTCCGGATGAAATTTCTTAAACATGGCTGTAATACAGCGGCCAGTAATCGGTTTCGAACAGCCAGCGCACAACGATCCACGTTTGGCATGATAATGGGTTTCACAGTAGGGCAAGCCTTCGTGATCAAAGAATGAACCACCATGGAAGGGTTGTCGGCAATCCTAAAATAAAAACAAAGAAAACACAAAATTTAGAAATGTTTGTATGCCTCTTGACATCAATATTTTAAATTATAATAAAGACACTTGGATGAAATAATGAAATTCCTACCAATATTATAAATGTGAAAGTTTTTATGTTAAAATTCCACCCTAATTTAAAACGCGCTCAATGGATGAAATTAGATAGATACATATGTACGTGGTATACGATCTATATTAAAATAAATTGATCTTTTCAAGAGGAAAAAGGGGACAAATAAGTACTTTTGGTACTTTTTATTTTTATACTAGTATTTTTGCAATTAACATATAATGTACTTACATTCTAATGTGTAACATGAGTTAAAGCTGGTACTTTTCCTTTTGGAACTTTGTGTTTTTTCGATAAATATGGTATGCTTTCATTAAGATTTAGCGTAAACGAAATTATGGATAAAAGCTAGTAATATTATATATTTAAAATGTTTGACACAATTAAAAGTTTGTCTTTACTTCATACTTTTCAAATAATTGTTTGATCAGAAAATAGAATTATTTTTTCAATTGAATCAACAATCATTTTAATTGATTTTAGTTCCTTTTAAAAATGTAAATCATGAAGGAATAAAATTTCACGAGTTTCCACATGCCAGTTGGTGATAAATGAAGTACAAATACTGACGAAGTTAAGTGGCTTCTACCGAAAACAATGTTTGTTCTATTCAGCGGTGTACTCGTATGTTGAAATTTAAGTGATGTTGGATATTAAATTTTCCTTTGTTGCTTTGAAATGTCTAATTTGTCTCTCTGATTTTCACATTACGAACTTTAGCCTATATAAAATATCAACAAATATTAAAGTACAAATTAGTTTGGACTTGTGAAGATTGAATATTTATTGCGACTATGCGACATTGCTACAGTAAATTAACTAATTAATTTTTTTTTTCTTTTAATAGTTCAACTCAACTGAAAAAACTCAAAAAACTTTTAATTAATTCTGGTTTATTTTATTACTAAGATTATTGTAATTGGTTGAGAACTAATTAAAAAAACTACTGTAGCATGTGACCAACAGTGTGTAGTATGCATTGCAATTAAATAGTACCGCAACATGCAATCGTTGACAAACTGCAAGCAAGATATTTTGTATGACTGTAATTTGACACTTGTGTGTTTAATCAAGTGCAGCTGCACAATGCACTTAAATGAATAACATTTATTAACTGCATTTGTTTAATTGTAAATATAAGCAACCCAAAGTATCTGTTACTTTTGGGTCTGCACTCGTTTAGACTATTGAACTGTTGAACACATGCCAAACGTAAATAGTGGGAAGCTAAATATGCTTACCCAACATTAATATATATTTGTATTCTTTTACTCTTATGTTAAGGTACCCCTAAGAATTATTCTCATAATTAGTATATAAGCCAATGTCAATTAGTTTAAGAAATCAATCATAAAACCTCAAGCTTAGGAGCTACTAGATAGCTCGAAGTAAATTATAAAATAATAAATAAATTGAGAGCTCCTAGAGAGCACCACAATAACCCAAAGACTTTTAATTATATTACACTACGGGTAGCACTCCGGGAGTGCCGACAGAAGTGAAAACGTTTTGTGATTACAACAATACACGTGCGATTGCCAAAAAAAATTATGCGTAGATATAAACAATTATATAAATACATGCAACAAATTTAACCACTTCTCAAGGCGTATGCAACAGGTGAGCTCGCTTTATCGCAAATTTTCATACAAACTGATATAGTTTGAAGAGAGTACATAAAAAATGGTTACAGTTTGGTACTCATACGTATTAAAATGCTTTTAATTTGTTTGTGTATTTTGATATGAAGCGAGTGCTTTATACCAACAAAATACATGTTGTTTTTGGATTGTTGTACTTGTTGTCGAACTGCGCATACCTGTTAGTTTTGCCATGCCACTTATTGTAAACGCAAATGCAACTGCGCCCGAGAAGTTAACAACCTAAATTTTTTTCGCTCAAAATGAAGAGACCGCCATCTTTGTGTACTCTTCTTAATCAATTTCGCTCAAATTGA
Organism: Lypha dubia; assembly: GCA_947311025.1. NCBI lineage: Eukaryota > Metazoa > Arthropoda > Insecta > Diptera > Tachinidae > Lypha > Lypha dubia. The sequence continues at coordinate 97,906,657 of OX371261.1, forward strand.
AGAGTGCGCCCTTTTTGGTGCACCAAAAAATGAGTTTTTTTCTCATATATGGCAACATCACCCACAAGAGAGTTCGCTCTCTTCATTTTGAGCGAAAAAATTTAGGTGTTGGGCCTTACTACAGTTCTCGAATCGACTTCGACTGTTGTACTAGATTAAAGAAACACACAACATTTTTTTAATCTATTACAGCAGTCGAAGTCGAATCGAGAACCGTAATAAGCCCCAATATCTGTAGGTTGTTAACTTCACTCCGACTAGGCATTCGCACAAACAGAGATGCTAACAAGCGTGACGGTGTCGCGAGTTCTGAGGTTTTGTCTCATCCAAAACCTTCGTACCGTGCCACTTCAATAAAAATAGCTTTTTGTCGCTACTGCTTATTTTTTTTTTCAAAAATACATATTGCAATCACTTGTTTTAGTTGAAATTGATTCGTTAATGTCGGGACGGCGCGAACGCCATTCCCGGCTTTCAAAAATTACACGTACGAGTTATTCACACTAGGAATAATCGCGGATGTCAACTCAGTCGTAGGTGCAGTGACCGAGCCTCACTCTGGGGGAACCGCCTTTATGATCACGGTAACCCCTACGCCAGGTAAGTATGCCTTTCATTGAACCATCTTGACTACTTATGCTTTAAAAATTTTAAACCAAATGAGAATTCTATGAATAACATAAATAATGAAATAATACTGAAATTAAATAAATGCAAGCTAACTTAGCTAAAGAGCATAAACAGGTAATTTGTTAAGGGTGGAAGTTTATAAAGTAGCAAATATTAAAAGAGTATATGTTCGCACTATACAGATATATTTAAATTGTAGAACATCCTTGAATAAGAAGAAATTGTAGTTACATACATACGAATCTATAAAGAAATTTTCTTATGTATTGTTCTTCAAATAGAAGGCGAATTATGTTTGGCAGACTTTATTTTCTGTGTTGTTCATTATTTTTATAGATGTAAGTTCCCTGAAGGAAGCATGGTGTTAAGTGTATCCATGTCAACATTTTTGTCAACAATTATGGTGTCTTTTTGGTGTCACTGTCCACCAATTTTTTTTTTTTATATTAATTGTAATTTTTTAAATTACTACGAACTTGTTATTATTAATATTTTGTTAAATAGTTTTTTTTGTCTTTTGTTTTTGATGAGTAGTGAAAATTTTTGACGCTGAAGGGCTCAAATCGGTATAATTTTACTATTGGCATTTCCTGCAGATGGTGACATCGTCTACATCGTGAATAGTACTCGTAAGTCAGTACAATCTTACTATGGACATTTGGTCCCACAAGAACTACCTAGTCAGTATTGACGCAGTCTACTGGTAGATTTATCAGGACACGCCTATGTTAAATGTCAATAATAGATTGCATTAGTTGGGGTATAATTTGTCACTAGTACTGGTGACATCGTCAATAGAGAATCATTATAATTTTAATATTGACATTTCCTGCAGGGTTTTTTTCTGATCCAAAAATACCTTTATAATACGTACATACATGTATAAAAAGTACATTTTCCTCAATAAAAAAGTTCTTCCAAAAGTAGTTCCTTTTTCAAAACGCACCACTTAATTCAAAAACCATAAAAACTTTTATGTTTTTAAAAAGGAGAGAAACTCATTAAAATTTTTACGAATATTTAATTTTAGAAATGTACGGAAAACAAAACAAACTTCAAAAGGAGTGATGATTTTAAGCAGATATTTGCTAATATAAAAAAAAAATATTATTTAGAAACAGGTTTGTCTTAAAAACTAGCAAAGTTTAATCGAATCTTTATGATTATGTTTACCTAAATTTTGTATAACTTCAGAGGCATGAATTGCAATTTTTATCCTTTTTGGTACAGATTTCTTAAAACTGGAATCTGACTAATAGTGTAGATAATAAATATTTCTTAATTTATTTTTATGTAGAAAACTTGTTTCAACTTCCCGCTATGAAAAATTAGAAGTTACTGATTTCAGGCAGATCTTCGAAAATCTACTTTTCATCAGATGCCGACGTGAGATCATGGCAATTTATTTTGACTATTTTTACTATGATGTGTGCAAGAATATATATATATATGTGTGTGTGTGTTTATGTATGTGTGAGCGTGTGAATGTGTGTTTGTAAGTGAGCGTGTGTGTGTGAGAGTGTGTTTGTATGTAATCCCTTATAACTTAAGACCGATCGGAAACCAAGATTATTAAAATTTTCTAAAATGAAATTTTCAATATATATTTTTTTTATTTCTTTCAAACTTCTGGATCATTCAAATCCAAAATTTAATCAACTCTTTACTTAAAGAAAAAACCAAGGCTGACTGTAAAGTTTGATTAAAATCGATTGATTCGTAGTCGAAAAATTTCGTATAAAACGGTTTAAATATTTAGAACTCCAAAAGTGCCTCTCAAATCGATATCCAAAATTTATTTACTTTTTCTGCGATTTCAAATGCTTTAAATATGATCAAAATCGGTTAAATTAATAAACCAATTTAAGAGATTTTAAAAATTTTCGTAAAAAAATTTTTTGTTTAATTGCTGTAAAAGTTTTTGTGAAATAATTTTTTTCGATTCGGCCACGTCTTTTAAACTTGAAAGGCAGCGTCAATTTTATACTCGTATGAGAAAAAGTGAAGTTCCACGGATGGCGTACAAGGTCAAGTGTGTCCAATTTTGTGTTTTCGTTGTTTATATTCCTACACAGTTGTGATATATATTTTTGTTGTTTTGGAGATGCTTCTTGAGGGCTTACGTTTGTGCTTCGAAAATCAGCATTATCAGCGAATTTTTATGTATATCGCTCACTGTTAATATGTCGGAGGGATATACATACATATATATTCAGAATAGCATAGGTCTTAAAATGCTATTAGGAAGAGTTCCAGCTTCAATCGTTTGTGACGTGCTTTTAATTTCTTTAATTATAAATTTGCGTCCACTCAACTAGTTTTATAATGGGACGAGTCCTTCATGCCATACTTTATCAAATTCCAGAGAAACGCCAACAAAGAGTGCAGATTAAAATTGATTTTCTTCACACATTTTTCTAATCACATTTACAAGCCTACCAGTTTGTTCAATATTTCTATATTTTGTTCTGAAGCCATACTGTTGATCTGGAATACATCGTCTCTCATTTGTCATTTTGGCAAACTTACGCATAAGTAGTTTTTCAAATAGTTTTGACGAATTAAATAAAAAGCTTATGAGCCTATAAAATTACACTTTCGTATCAAGGTGTTTATGAGATCTTCCATTTTGCAGGATTAAATTGAAGTCGCAAAACAGCATTAAAAATTAAAATAATGATCCTTTTTGCAGTCTGGAGTAGTTCTAAAACGGTGATGTCCATCGCATACAACTTGTGTAAACCCGAAGCACACGCATTCTTCACACACATATTCATGCTCTTTCATTTAGTAGTCAATGATCCAGTGACGAATACATATCGGCTGTTGCTTGGTTGTTTGTTTTTTTAACAATAATTATGCAGCAAACTCACGAGTTTCATTTAAAATTAGAGAAATATGCAAATGGTTTTCCAATAGGTACTTGACAACTTTGAATTTAATTTGTGAACGCACTATTTCACCGATCATCTAACTGTTACTTTCCTTTTTTTCAGTAAACTCAACATTTTCGTCATGGTAAAGTACACGAACGCACAAAATATAATTCTGGAGTCGGTGATCGCAACTTTAAGAGCGTTAATCATCTTCAGTGACGAAGCTCACTGTTGGCTCAATGGGTTCGTCAATAAGCAAAATATGCGTTATTGGTGTAGCGAAAGTCCACATGTGCTTCATGAATCACCACTTCATTCACAAAAAATAACTGTTTGGTGCGGTTTGCCTGCCGGCGGCATCATTGAGCCATATTTTTTCGTCGACAATAACGATCGTCACGTTACTGTGAATGGCGATCGTTATCGCGCCATGATTACCGATTATTTTTGGCCCGAAATGAAAAGCATGGACTTGGACGACATGTGGTTTGAACAGGACGGTACCACAAGCCACACGGCACACACACGTTACAATCGATTTATTGAAGAGTAAGTTTGGTGAGCGTGTTATCTCAAGAAATGGACCAGTCAATTGGCCACCTCGTTCGTGCGATTTAACGCCGGTAATTAATTTGGGGCTGCGTCAAATCATTGGTCTATGCCAATAAGCCGACGACGTTGGAAGAACTCAGAGCCAACATTCAATGCGAAATGTGTGACCGAGTCATCGAAAATTGGGTAGACGATTCGACCCCTGCCGACGTGCCCGCAGTGGCCATATGAACGAAGTCGAGTTCCGTTCATTGCGTTTTATTTAAAAAAAAAAGTTGTCAAGTTATTATTGGAAACCTTTTATAACGAACTATGACGTCTGAAAATTATTTCATGGTTGTACATGTTTGTGACAATGGCATAAAACATTTAAAGAAAATACAATGAAAATGTTTTCAAAAAGCCATTTTGATCACTTTCAAATTGATATGAATTAATTTGATATGAATGAAAAAACACCAACTCAGCGAAGAACAATAAAAATATTTTCTGGGTAGCTCTTTCACCTCACAAACACTCATATGCCTGAATACATTCACAGTTTAACTTTTGGACGTCATTGACGTATGTATATTAAATTTTAGAAGAACGGCAGCTTCAGCGGCAACTGGCGTGAGCGGTCGACAATATTTTGGTAGATATGTTTATTGTAAATACCTTTTTCAAATCGTTAACGGACAGTGCACACTTTTCTGCATCAGTTCTTGCCCAGTCTCTGTTCGAACTTTCTAACGAAGGATTACAAATTACCGGCTTTTTAAGATCTCTGCCAGCTGGCCATATCGAATAATCTATTTGTGGTGTAGCGTCAAGCTCGTACAGACATTGTTGCTGTGTTATACTTCTTAGATAGTCCAAAAACTTTCTTAATTGCTTTGTGCATTCCTTCAGTTTAATTTTAGATTGTGGTGATCTGTTTCGTTGAAATTCTCTTCAAGCTCTTCTTTTCTCACGCACTAGCCGAGATATTTCAGCTTCAGAATAAATATCATATTTCACTTTTATAGCAGCTGGCTTTCTGTTTGCCTCAAACTAGAAAAATTATTAAAACAATGGAATATTAAATATTGATGAATAAATATGTGGACATACTACGTTTACATTGCGCAGAGAAATGACCAAAGTTTAATATCTCTGTATTCATCCTGGTCGACCATTTAACATGGAAGACCACCACATAGACGGACGCAAAACTCATCTAAATGAAATTGAAAGAGCTCCAATTTAATCGGTTTCACTGGAAAAAGTTCTACACTAAGCCCAGACAGTAGAATTTTTCTATAAAAATTGATAACGAAACGAATATGATTCTATACTAATCAGTTATATTCCACTTCATCGGCATCAAATATGGATAAAATTCAAAGACAAGAATATAAAATCGCCAAACCTGATTAGCGCAGCTCCCTGATATGTGCAAAACTATCACACAAAATTTTTATTAGGTTTAGATGCCACACTATCCTGGAAATGACAGATATTCTTGATCTCAGCCGATCACGAGAGTCGAATAACAACGAACGAAACAACCCTTGAACACAATATATTTTCTAGCATTGGATGGATTTTCTATTGAAAGGATTGAATTAAAGATTTCAATTCAAGATTCAATAAATAAAAAACAATAAAGGAAATATTTCTTTTATATAAAATACTAGCTTTTTCCCGCGGCTTTTTCGCTCGCACTATAGTAAATTGGATTGGATATTGACGTGACTGTCGGTAATACAGTGCGACGGTATTACAGCACTCAAGGTTGGAGCTTCATTATATTGAGCTATTTTACACTGGATTAATTATGCCGGCATAACATGACAGTTTTTAGGCGAGAGGGGTGAAGAGAGCGGTTTTTCGTTGGCACAATTTTTCAACCAGCCTCAAACCCGCATTAGCAGCACAAAACCAATACATACACACTACACGAATACACAGGTTCTGTGTTTTCTTTTTTACAGACCATATTTAGTCGTTGGTTAGCTATCGTCGAGTGAACATGAATTTCAAAGAAGAAGGTTCGCGCCAACAAACTTTATGCATTTATTTTTTAATAAAACTGTATGAAACATTCTCAATTCATTTTTAATTTTTTGTATAGGTATTTTATATTTTTTTATTTTATTTATAAACAGAAAATATTTTTTGTAAATAAGGCGGTTCATGTTTATTAATTGTTAAAGGCCATGCCGCACTATCCTACACAGTCGCGCGATTTGAAAAATATGACATGTGTGCTAAAAATGTATGGTAGTGTGGACTAAAAATGCAACTGTGTGACAGTTTTTTGTGGCAAGTCGTGCGATTTGTAAAATTTTATGAAAATTTTCATAAAATGACAGTTTTCATGCGATCAGAGGAGTATTTATTGTCAACCAGATGTTTTGGCATCAGATTTGTATGATAGTGTGGCACCTACAACACCATTTTGAAACGATTTTTTAAAGTCGGTCAGATTTTTGCAAGATTTTCCTGTGAATGAATCGTACGATTGTGTAGGACAGTGAAGCACGGCCTTAATTGATTAAATTGCTCAATAAATCTTTTAAAAACATAATTTTTTTTAACGATTAATTATAAAAATTCTCACAATTTGCTTAAAAAACTACAAAAGTCCTAAGAGAATCAATAAGTTACATACACAATTGAAAAATGGTGGCTAAATTTTTTTTATTGGTAGGTATAGAAGTTGTGAAGCAATTTAAAAATTTTTTATATTGATGTTTAAAATTTTCCCTCATTGCAAAAACATTCAGTAAATTCGCTTCTGATACTTGAAATTCCTCCTAAAATAATTGCCAATTTATCATCACTTATTATTCTCGCAATATTTTTGCCAACTATGTTCCGTAATGTGCACAACGAAAGACAAACTTCAAATGAATAAAAAAACACTAACACACAAAGCTGAGTACACGTATACATTCATTATATTCCAGATGAATTAGCCTAGTGTAATTTGGAGAGAAAAAAAATTTTTCTGGTGTAAATATATATATATATTTCTTCCTTTTACTCCTACAAGGAGCATAGGGCCGCCTGGTGTAAATATGCTCTTTGAAAAACAATTTTTTATCTTTCGTAAGAATTAAAAATTTCTTTTAACAAAAAGTATCCTATATTACTTCTAATAGCTCCAAGAATATGTGTACAAAGTTTCATGATGATCGGTTTAGTAGTTTTTGCGTGAAAGCGCTGCAAACAAACTTACATTCACATTTATAATATTAAGTATAGTATGTATATAGTATGATAGTATGATGTATGTAAAATTATTAATTGAATCTTTTAATAAGTTAAAACAATTTTTTAAGTTTATTTTAATGCGAAAACATTGTAAGCAAATTATTTCAACAGTAAGAAGATAATGAAAATTCTGCGCTTCATCTCCACAAAAGAATAAAAAGTATTAAAAAGAAAATTTAATAAATTTATTGCAAAAATAAAAGAAAAATATAGAGGCAGCATTGCATGAATATTAAATTAATTAATTATAATTTTGTCTCGTTAAAATTTAAATTAATTGTGAACTTGACTGCTTCAAACTAAAATGTAGTCGGGCAAATTCAATGACATTGAAAATTGCTTTCCTCAAGGTTTTTACTTTTTATATAAAATTTTAATAAATAAAAGCTAAAGTAAGTCATCTGATTTTTTCAAAAAAACATATCGTCAGATTATTGTTAGTGGCGCAACGAACATTTAGAAAAATTTTTGATTTAGGAAAGGCGCATAGAATATTTTAATTATTCCGTTTTTTCTGAGTTCAACCCCCTTTTTTGCGAAACTGTTAATTGTTTCTAAGATATCAAGTATAAATAATTTTTTTGTTAGACCAAGACTCACGTGATGACCTCTACTTTTGTCATGCATTGTGCCAGAACTGGGGAGAAAGAGATAGGGGTAGAGAGGTTAAATGGTGAAAATGTAAAAGAAGGCTTATTCTTAAATTTATAACTCTGCAATTGTACGTTTTGTTAATTTTTACAGCAATGTTTCAGCGCCTCTGGTGTTACGTAGACCCATTTAATTTCTTATGCTGTATGAGTAGGTATTTTTATTAATTGTTTTACTTTGCCGACGGTTCTGCTAACCGACAAAGGAGGGAACGTAGTGGGCATTAGACGGCAACTGTGTTATGCCTTCATCACTTAAACTTTAATAAGATTTATTTTGCTGCATACGCCACTGTTTGGCGACTGGAGCACAACTTTCATACAAAGTGATCCATTTCCAGTAAAAAAGTAAAAACGAAATAAAATCAAGTCCAAAAAGCAAGGAGGCATAACCTTAAAATTGAAAGTTTCATCTCAACAATAAGTTACTCTCAGCAGTTGTATACGACAAGTCATATTGGGAAAAAAACAAGAACAAGAGATGCCCTACAATTTTTTATTTAGAATATTAACTTTCAATTACGTTCAAGAAAGTTCACAAAAATTAAAATTTGTTTTCAAAACAAACAGCCATACCTAAACAAGAGCGGCAAGCGTTTTTTAGCTGTCATAAGTTCTCATGCCCATACAATTTGTATGGAGCATCCCGAAATAACGCGGCGGCAACATTTTGCAATTGGAAAATCCGATTTTGACAGCGCGTTTAATAGTGAAGTTAGCTGCAAAAGACAAGCACACATGATACAATGACTATAAGGTAGTCTTACAAGCCCAGCTGACAATTGTTGTAAATCACTTGTTTTTTATTTCAGGTGTTAAATTTTGATTGGTATTTATTTTTTCGTATTTGAATGAATAATTTTTATTTATATTTTTGTCACATTTTGAAACATACACACATACATATTTATATTTTTCTCTTCCGAGGATTTTTTTTGTTGCGTTTGTTGTAGAGATGCATGTATTATTAGGTTATGAGTATACTATTATAATCAGGGTTGTTATATATATTATAATAACCCTGTTTTTATGACAAAGCGTTGACGCTCTTGTTTAGGTATGATATTTCAGCGTTAACGCTTGGCGGTAGAAAACGTTCCGCTTTCCGATCTTGTTTAGGTATGGCTGAAACTGTGTTGGGCATACATATATAAAACACCCCTTATTGAAAATGTTTGATATCATAATTTCTCTAGTTGACCAAAATTTTTCCGATATAATTTTTAGAAATTCCTTTTATTTACTTATTTAATATGGATAACAAGAAAAGCGTTTTTGCCATATAAAAAAAATTAATTAAAACAAAAGAAGTATTTGGTAACAGGATATAAAACTGACAAACTAAAGCACCTTCTCATGGGGAATTAAAAAAGGAGAGCTGAAACTGCTCGTCGCTTTGCATGACGTTTCTAACTTTAATGAAAAAGCTAAAAGCAAAAGGTGTATGACACAATAAAAACTTTGACAACAGTCATTTTACCTATAAAAGGTGTTGGTAGTATTTACACTTAATTGTCAAAGCGCACAAAAAGATGAGAGTTGCCTAACTTTTAGCTTTGCGATGCGTTAAAAGTACTTTATGTGGCATGTTTCATATCTTCAACACAACGCGAAGCAAAAGTTTTATCTGGCATGGCCTGTAAAATATTTTAAAAAGTTATAGTAGAAATATATGCTTACCCAACAAAGAATAAATGAATTAGTTCGAAGAGTTCGTAATTTTTACGAAACACTTATTTAGTATTTAAAGTCGAATAAATTCGTCAACATTGAAGTGATGAAAATCAACAGGAAAAATCCTTTCAAATCAGAGAACATTAGCTGATTTCATATTGACATATTTATTTAAAAAAAATTATTTTCAAACCGTGAAAAAACGACATTGAATCAGTAAAAATTCATTGGTTCAATTCATTCAGTTTCATAAAGAGCAGTTTATTTAAATTCCCGAACAATCACATGATCTTCAAGGACATGGTAATTTAAAAATCATGCACATTTCATCTAAATCGAACCAGTTCGTTATGATTTGTACCCATGATTCAATTCCATTTTTGTCATGTTATTTTTTCTGGCTAAGTATGTTTGTATGTACACATGTATTATGAAAATACATTATCGTTATCGATCAATCAAAAACATGTTCAACATTTGAATACTAACCAGAATTTCAAAACAAAAATATCAATTTGTCCCATTTAAATAATAAAATTCTCATTATTAAAAACGTCAAAGAGAGACAACACCACACATACATATGTACATACATATGTACGTATCAGTCATACTTCCCAGCAAAAACTACTGCTTCGGCCGAAGCAGGTTTGTTTGTTGTGCTTACTGCTCCGAAAAGCGCTTCGAACATGCATGATTTTTGTTCGCGATGTCCCAGTTTGGAGCTCTTGTTTTTTACATAAAAGAGCGCTTTTTTCTAAACATCCGAAATGCCCTAAAATCATGTTTAAATTATCTGAATTATGCCTTCGTTTTATTGCGTCATCTACTAACATACATAATTCATCTGCAGGCAAATACACAAGATTAAATAAATAAATAAGTGAGAGAGAGAGTGAGAGAAAGAGGCGGAGAGCATCTAAGTGAAATTTTTTCTACCATTCGGTGTTTACTTTATTATTCGTGTCAACTAAATGTAAACAGTCGACCAACTTTACCGTGCTTAAAAATAAGTTGAGCGAAATCTCTGCATTTTTTTTGTGCAACCTCGGAAGCGCTTCAAAACTGCGCATCTCGAAAGCATGAAATTTTTTTACTGCTTCCAGAAACATAATAATTTTTTGCTGGGTTATTATACACGTATATTACGTCTTATGGAAATTTGAAAATATTTTAACTTATACAGACGTACATACATACGAGAAATATTAAAATATTATGAACTAATTCTGTGTTCAAATATTAAAAAAGCAAAAGGAAGAAAATGATCAAGATAAAATAAAAAGGCACTTGTAAACAATTGATCATTTAAAATCACATACACGGTTTCGTGTGCATTCGCAAGCATAAAAACACACACCGTAGACACAAAATTAATATATTTTGTGCCATAGACAAGGCTGACTTCCAAAACATCAATTGCTTTGTTTTCATAACGCCGCAGTACAATAATTGTAAATTATAATTATAAGGTTTTCCAATAGGGATGATATGATTTTGAATTGACGTTTCGGCCATTTGAAATATGTCATGATCTGTCATTTGTTTTTCATTGTATTCAGTAGTGTTTACAATTTCATCATGGAGCGATATACTACATACGTAAGAACAACGTTTACAAATTATTCCGTTTTGTTATCAAAATAATCGTTCTCCAATTGCAACTTTTCGTGCGCTTTTGCCATTTTATGGTTGTTATAATCGTCCAAGTGTGCTCGCTATTCGTCGAATTGTTGAAAATTTCGAGCTTTCATTTTCTTTACATAATGTTCAAATGCCAATAAGACAAAGAACTGCTCGAAGTAATGAAAATATTGCTACTGTTCAGGCAAGTGTTGCTGAAGACCGCAATTTTTCGATTCCAAGACGTTCTCAACAATTGGGACTGTCTCAAACCACAACCTGGCGGATTTTGAGAAAGGATTTGGGTTTGCATCCGTATGAAATTGTTCTCACTCAAGAACTGAAGCCATTGGACAATCATAAACGTCGTTAATTTTCTGATTTTGCCTTGGAACAACTTAAAAACAATAACGATTTTTTTAAGAACATCATCTTCTCCGATTCTGGTGCGAGGAAAATCCACAAATTATTCATGAAAAACCATTACATTCACCTAAATTGACAGTTCGGTGTGGTTTTTGGTCTGGTGGAAACATCGGTCCGTCCTTCTTTCGAAATGAAGCTGGTAACACCGTTACTGTCAATGGAGAGCGGTAAAGATCGATGATAACCAACTCTTTATTTCAAACAGGACGGGGCTACGTGCCACACAGGAAACGTAACAATAGAATTATTGCGAGAACAGTTTGGAGATTCGATTATTTCAAGAAATTGTGATATTTAAGGGCCTCCAAGAAGTTGTGATTTAACCCCATTAGACTATTTCTTGTGGTGTTATTTGAAGTCATTGGTCTTTTGAAATAAACCAGACTCTCTTCAAACTTTACAAGGCAATATTGAACGCACCATTGGAAAACCTATACAATGTATACCATTTCAAAACGCCGCCGCCAAGTATTTTTAACGCAGTAAGAAAGCAAACAAGGCATCGGTTTTATAGTTGATAGATTGTTTCGGAACTTTGCAAATATATGTGATTTAAATACAGTAGAAATACTGTATACAAACTTTGTATACGAACGTTTTGGAAGTCAGACCATATTACAAAATTTGATAATTAAAAACTTTGCAATAACAACTCGAAGCGATTTTACAAAAATGTTAATGTGAAAACACTGCAAACAAATTTGACTTCAACTATAGGTAAGGAAGGGTAGTGTGATGCACACATTCACTCGGAAGCCTATTGGATCCATTGTGATTCCCTTCATATTTGTCATTTTGTTAACCTCCATAATGCCTAAGAAGAAACAAATGTGGGCTTATCATCTATAATTTAGCCAATTAATTCCCATGATAAAGCCCCTGATATCTTCGAGATTGCACTGCGCGACATCAGTAATGCCCTCATGGAAACGCCTGCTCAGCTATCTTTTCCTATGGCGTTGCAGTCTTAGGCAACGACACATGAAATACTCAATAGTTTCTGGCTCTTCTTCCTACAGATGACCGGAGTATCATTTTCCCATCTGCTGGTCCTCACCTATAAACGAGCATTTGTTAGTCAACGCGCCTATTAAGACTCTCAAAACCTTTGTATTCATTGCCAAGTAATATATGAGATTTAATCGGGTTAAGTTTTGGCCATATGGCCCTTTTGACTCTACAATCTTTTCTACTCCTACGAGAATGTGTGGTTCTGTTAAACACTGAATTGTTGAGTTTTCTATAGTAATAACAGATTGGCAATTAAACCGATCTATCACTAACTTCTTCATATAATGCTGACCCCACTCTTGCAGGCTCATCAGCGGTTTAATTTCTCTCAATATTGCAGCGACATTGAACCAAACATTGCATAACTCTATATTAGTCCATAAGAAAATTGGGAGCTTGCATACACTTACTGACTAGCTTCGATTTGACACTGCGTCCCTCAGAAGCTTTCAGCACCGCTTGACTGTCAACGTATAAGGACTTCCCGTTTTCACTTATATGTTTTGCCACTAGCTCCATGGCCCTGGGAATCTCAGCCTATATTCATTCGGCACTCTAAAAGACCTACGAGTGCCAGTTCCATAAAAATAGACACTAGAGAACGTGTCTACTTCCATTTTCGACGTGTCTGCAAAAGACTTCGACTAAACTTTTGAAAAGCTTTCACCATCTTATCTTATGCACAAACTCATTTGAATTAATCATTGAGAATTAAAAAAAATATCATTGAAACAGAATAAGGCTGTGCACAAACGCACCATGGGATGGGGGGGGGGGGGGGGGGGGGGGTTAAAGCTTTGTTGTGGATTGGAAATTTCGCACTGAAAATGTTTTTTTTAAACATGTACGTAAACATGTGTATTTGCAGAGCCCGAAAAAAATTAAAAAATAAAACTATTTATTGTAAACATGTCTAGTTTTGTTTGCCAGCTCCTTATATAGTTTGTGGTCGAAAAGTATGTTGTTGGGTAATTCCAGCACATTATCATGGTTTTACTGGAAAGGTAACCTTCAGCTGTGCAAGTTTAGGAGTATAAATTGTCTCGTACAAACGAATATACAAACATTTTTTTTTACTGTTCATTTAATTGTTTCCACTTAAAAGTTTCCACTTTAAAAAACTATATTCAATAAAAGGACATTTTCTTTCGTTTTGAATAAATTTCTTTTACAAAAATTCAAAAATTTTACCTTCTACTAGGGAACTAATGGAAATGGTGTAATTGAATATATGTATCTATATTGATGATTTTAAAATTAAATGATTATAAATCTCTAGAAGCAAAAAAAAAACTAGAAAACAACACATCAGACTACAAACAGCAGAAGTCAATAAATTTTAAATTGCAGACAATTGAAAAATGTAATTTATAAAAATCATTTAGAGAACATAAATAATGAAACAGTTTATAAGCAAATAAATATAATAAAATTTGTAGAAAACAATATTGTAATTTAAAGTGTTCTTGTTGTTGTTGCCAATATTAAAAGAGCAACAAAAGATCAGGAAAATTTTATAAACAAATTTAAAAATGATGTAATTTAAATAAAAACCAAAATACAACACCCACAACATGAAATTCAAAATGAAAGATTGCGTCTAAAACGGAGGAGGAGGAGGAGGTGGAGGATGAGGAGGAAATAATTATGAACAAAAAAAAAAAGAGGGAAAGTGAGAAATTTGAAATAGAAACCAAGTGCAGGGACACACCTGATTATGAAAATGAATACAGAAAACGTGACCTTTAGAATGGTCATGATTTTCATGAGTGTGGAGATATAAAAAGTATATCAAGACCTTTAAATCGAAAGCGATACAAGGTCTTGATAAATTTTTAATGAAATATGAAAATGTGACTGGTTGTTTGTTTGTTTTGGTTTTTTTTTTTGTGTTTTTTTTGTTTTTTTTTATATTTTTATAAATTTTTTTTAAAATATTTATTTACAAATAATAAAATTACAATATTGTTTTAATTATTTTATAAATTAATTTAAAAAAAAGAAATGATTATAAAGATTACCTAGACTTAAGCCTAATTTTATAAAACTGTTTCATAGTGTTAGTTTTTAGAAATTTAATTTCAAAATTCTTTTGAATGTGGTGGAGAGGACATGGGGCAACATTTCAACAATATCTGTAACAAAATGTATAAAAATCACTCATATGTGGCTTTTCAGGGACGAGCATTTTCACTTTCTTTTTTTTTTTAACAAAAGAGACCATTTTGAAAATTACAGAGTTTTCGTAAATTTCTTCAAAAACGAAACAAGAGGTCAATTCTATTTTGCAACTAGAATCGACACAAAACTTGTGCGTTTTCAGTGTAGATTGGAACAATCGTTCGGTTTGATCTTGCTGGTGTGATGGTGTTAGTGTTACATTTTGTTTTTTTTTTTTTGCGTTTTAGTTTAACTACAAAAGTTTTCCAAATGTTGTGTTGAAAGATGAGAAGAATTTTCATTTTGTATCAAATAGAATTTCTTGTTTTATTTTCTAAAAACTTTTTTGTGCTTTTAAGTTTAAAAATGTTGATGTTTTTTTTTTGTGTGTAGGTGTGCGTTTTTATTGTATTTTTGTGTGTTTGTTTAGAGTGTTGTTTTGTTTGTTTTTGGTAGTGTTGGTGATGGTGGTTTCATTTCGAACAAAAATGCCAACAAAAACAGCTGCCGATTTCAATAAAAGATTTTTCTTTTGAAAAGCAAGAAAAATCTTGAAATGTTTATGTAAAATAACAACCGAAACGCGATCAAATCAGTTTTTGTTTTAAGTTCTTAAATAACAATGAAATTCTATTTTAAAATTTATTCTTCCTCATCAGCACCCACGCATGTTGGACAAACTGGTTTGCCTTCCATGGCATAGAAAGATTTACCTCTGACAGCTTTTTTGCAATCCTAGACAAAATAATTAAAGGAAATTTATACAAAAGAGATCATTTCAAATGAGAATACGTGAAATGCGTGACACGATTTTTTCTATGAAGTTTTGTAAATAAATGAATAATAGGAAAACTTACCCTGCAGACAAAGCAATCTGGATGCCACTGAGAGTTCAAGGCAGATATATAATTTTCCATAATGGCACGATTGCAGCCGTTGCATTTGGGAGCAAACATTTCAAAGTAATCGTTGCGACAATAAGGTTTGCCATCACGTTCATGGAAGCCATCTTCACCAAATTGTTGGCCACACTGGGCACAGAAGAAATGTTCTGTGTGCCAGGTCTTGTCTAAAGCAGTAACACATTTCTGCAAAAACAGGATAAAGATAAAAGATAAAGATCTATTGTTTGTTTCTTTATTAAATTAAAACAATCTATAAAAATTACATCCAAAATGGCACCATTGCAGTAGGCACAGCGAGGACTGAAAAGATTGTGATAATCGGGCTCACAGTAGGGGAAACCATCGCGTTCAAAGAAATTTCGGGTGCCCAATTCTTGGTTGCAGTGATTGCAAGTAAAGTGTTCCGGATGCCAGGTTTTGCCCAAAGCGGTAATGACTTGTCCCACAATGGGTTTCTCGCAGGCGTTGCAGCATCCTTTTTGTACAGTATTGACACCTTGACGATTCATGTTGGCTTGTAAACTACCGAGCATAGAATCCAATTGATCTGGTTGATTATCTTCTACGAGGGTAGAAGTTGTTGTCTCAGTTATGGTCTGAGTCAAATGTGAGGTGCCCTTGTTGGGTTTAGCGTAGTCAGTTATCGTTTGATGATAATGATTGGAACCGTTGTTCACCTAAAATTAGAACAGAAATAAAACAAACATTTAATATTTTTAATTTATTAATTAACAAATCCAGCAATCAGATTTTTATGTTTTTTTTTTTTTTTTTTTTTTTTCAATATTATTTCGTTTATAAAATTGAACTCCCTGTGGAAAAGAAAGCGCTAGTCCGTATTCTTACGTTTTTAATGTGAGCGATCCGTAACGTTTGATGAAATTTCTTGAACTGAAAATACTTTTATTCAGTTCTAGTCTCAAAAACATTATTATTTTTTTTTCTTAATTTTCCTTCTTGTGCTGCTTTGTCTTCTTCTTCTTCTTGTTTTGTATTATTTTGCCTGCCAGCCCCAAAGATTCGGAAAAAATACACAGTTTCTATACAAATTTCACACACATTTTCAAAATAATATTCAAAAAAAGAAATTAAAAAATAAAAGTATTTTTCGTGCTTTGCACACGACGTTTGTCTATATTTTTGTGGCAGCAGCAACAGTTACAAAAACATCAACAACATCAGCAGTAAACATACGAATTTAGGCGTTTTCGCAGCACCGATGACGTTGGTCGTGTAGCAGTCGTAATCATTGCCAAAAATATATGAATATTTTAGCCATTGTTGTTGCTTTTGTTGTTGTTGTTGAGCATTATTTTGTTAAACAGTTGTTTGTATGAATGGACGGATGGATGGATTGGTTTGATATAGAAATTATACGTACGCATTTTCGTATTTAATCGGTTCAGTTTTTTATGAAGGTATACATATATGACTGCTTGTGTGTGTGCATTAGTTTTCCGTGTGCGTGTGTGTTCGTTTAGGTGAAATACTTGTAAAAATTAAGATTTTTAAATTTTAAAGAAACATACAATACATACATATGAACATATATTTTATTAACTTTTGCGGAAAATTCGCCAAGTGAAATTTTGTATTTAACCAATACACAGAAATATTTGTGTGTTGCTCTTGTGATTTAGCCCAATTAAAGCAAAATATAGTTTTCTGGGACTCTATATAAAATAGAGGCGTAATGTTTGTCTGGCGAAACGAATTTATAAGAACATACATACATATGATTGAATATTTGTGGTAATTTTTGCAACCATTCATTTGACTTTAATCATTTTGTTACCGGTAAATGACACTTAAGACAGGAAGACAAAAAAATTAGCTCAGTAACCACCTGAAGTGACGTTTCTAAACACTAAAAACTATTAAACACATTTTAATATGCTGTTGCTCTTAAGTGGACCGCCCGGGATAGAGCCCGCAATTAAAGTTTGTATTTATTTTTGGATGAACAGTCGGAGAGAAGAGTTCATTGAAAAACTAAAATAATCACCGCTATCGTGAATAATTTTCCACATGAAATTTTTTCACTTTTCACGTATTTGCAATCGTGAACAACTCACATGAAAAAATTTTATTCGGTCCAGAATAATAACGTAAAAAAATTTTCACTTCAAAAATTTCCCCTTATCGTGAACAATTTCTTTCACTTTTCCCATCAATTTATTCACTTTATTTTTGATGGGCAACAGAACAGAACAGTATGTATGTATTTCTTCTTATAATTCGAATATTAAAGCTTAAAAAGTTTATTTTAATGAAAATATCTGATAATAAGGCAAAAACTGATGTATTCCTCAACAAAATGCAAAAAACAAGCCGATTGCCTGCAGATTTGTGAAGCTTTAATTTGTTGGCATTTTTTCGTTTTGTTGGATTTCCAAAAAGTAGCCGCATTATTTTACCACATAAAAGTTAGAATGCAATAAACATACGGAGCAACCAAACTAAAGCTCCAACACTGAATATTTACATAACTTTGATTTTTGAAGTCTTCTTTAAAATAAATATGTATGTCCGTGTATATTTTTGAACAAAAAGTTCTATGATTTTTTATTTTTTTAATATTCTTCCCTTTTTTACATTCACTAAGAACTGATAGCGGGAATAATTTTTCACGGGAGATTCACGATACCATTTTTCCCTTCGAGTGGAATTAAAATTTCACGTGAACAAAAATTTCACTTCTTATTCACGATAGGGGTGAATGTCATATATCAGCAACACACAACCGCCAGAATTTAGAATTAGAAGAGAAGAATTTGGACCTTGATAATTTTATATACATTTGTGAACAAAAAAAATTGCAACTATCCCTGTTTTACCCGGTAGATGCTTTCTTTGAGGAATTCGTGTAAAACGAAAAGAAAAATGTTGCATGGAAAAATATGTAATGCGAAAAATTCCTTAATTGTGCTTTTGTAAAATGCGAAATAGATATAAAATAAATTATAACAATGTTATATTCGGTTGCGACGAATCTTATATCCCCTTCCACAAGCTATACATGATTTTTTTGTTTTATAATTTTATAATTTTACGCCGTCTTCTCAGAAAACACTTTCGTTTGATACTCATATTATGGGGACACGTAAGACACTATTCAATATTTTTTTTCACGTTTTCCATTCCTGGCCACTTCCATCCCTGAACAAAAATGGTAACCTCATGAATGAATGAAAGGAAAATGTTATTATTAAGTAGCACTTCTGCTGTGTCTTGAATTGCAATCCCTATGATTCAAGATTCAGTACTGGGGCTGACTACCACCAAAAATTAATAAATTTATTTCCGGAATACTTATACATACATGCATATGTGTATACATTTAATCACATATTGGAACCGATGTTTAGTTTTTGCTGGTTTTCAATACAATTCGTCTTAAGATATATCCTTACATATCAGTTTAAGGCCAGTCTCCAAGTTTTCTTGTGGATTCGGAAAACCGATTTCACGTACAGACATACAGACATGGATATGGCTCATTCAACATTCCTATCTATAAGGATACAGAATATATATACTTTTTGGGTATCATATGAGTGGAAACAACACTCGGAATGAAAAATAAATCACTTTTGGTGAAAAATATTAATGTTCCCGATTCAACTTTGACCGTTGACTAGATTAAAGAAACATACACAATTTCTATTTAGTATTATAGTGGAAGTATAACAGTCGAAATCGATTTGAGAACCAATAAAATTGATTTGTATGATTTGACCTTAAACGATTTATTGTTCTTTATTTTCCAGATTATTGTACAAAATTCTGTAAAAATTTAAATTTGTGTTTCACTATTACAACAACCGGCGGCTCATGTCAGCATGTGAAAATCAGATTGGATAAGACGAAGCACTCAGCTGTTTACTCAAATAGCACCCAACGCTAAACGCTGAACTCTTGAACAAAGAACTTTAAACCCCTATTATGATTCACAACTGAACTAAGTTGAGTTGTCAATGTTACAACTCAACTCAACTACATATTTCATTGCATTATCGTTTACAACTAATTTCCGTTGTCTTCGTTAAGTTCTTGTCGACCTTAATATGACAACTTTTATCAACTATTAGTATGTATATTCAAAGTGTGTTGATAAAACTTTTGGAAAATTTATATAAATTAATTTATAAAAATGGATATATGTATCTGTCGAAATGAATTTTTAGGAAGATTCAGAGGAAAAAAATGTGGATCTTATGGGTACCGACGCAGCATTAGAAGTCGAAGTAACTTATTGGAATTACCAACAGCAAAGTGCGTAAATGCATTAAAGAAAGCAAAATAAGCTACTCATATATTTTTTGATTCATTAGTAATTTTATATTATTTGCTTAATGAACTAGATGATGTTTTAAATATTATTGAACAAAACATCTGTTCACAATGGATCAAAGCAGCTTTGAATACTCAATTAGGCGGTCAATTTCCTGTTTTTTTTTTTTTTTTGTAATTTTGCTGAAATTAATTTTAGTATATGTACATATAAATTTTTATTTTATATTTCATAAAATTTATACAAAGTTAGGCTGACTTCCAAAACGTCAATTGCTTTGTGTTTGAACAAAGCATCACATTTCATAACGCCGCAGCACAATAATTATACAATGCATACCATTTCAAAACGCCGCCGCCACGTATTTTTAATGCTGTAAGAAAGCAAACAAGGCATCGGTTTTATAGTTGTTGCATTGTTTCGGAACTTTGCATATGTATGTGATTTAAATACAGTAGCAATACTGTATACAAACTTTGTATACGAACGTTTTGGAAGTCAGCCTTACATTGTTTTTTCCATTTTTATCACTCGCAGGCAGAAACACAACTGATAAAAAGTAGTTGTCGCAGTTTGACAGCTTATACAACTAAACTCAGAATAGTTGTAAATCATAATACTCGTAACAACCTAACGAAGACAACTTATTGAATAGCCGATTGGAAGTCGAGTTGAGTTGTAATCCATAATAAGGTTTTGACAACTACAACTCAACTATCAATTCAGTTGTAAATCATAAGAGGGGCATTAACTGTGAAAATTTACTATCATGAGAAATTTGCCAGTCGCGTAATTTCTCGATTTGGCGATGTCAACTGGCCGCCTCGTTATTGTGATTTAATGCCGCTGGATTGTTTTCTATGGGACCATTTGAAAGACCGTGCTTACGTGCTTTCTCTGAAAGATGAAATTCGGTGCTGCATTGACGAGATAAGCGAAGCTTCGTTCCATAATGTAGTTCAAAATTTTGTGAAAAGAGCGGACGTCTGCCGATGTGCTAGAGGTGTGCATTTGCCCGACAACAATAAAACTGAATTTGTAAAAAAAAGGAGTTTTTAAGCCAATTTACCTCAAATTGCCCGCCGTTTATATCGGCTGGGAACGAAGCCGATACAAATTAAGCGGTTGCGGCGGCCGAAAGTCAACTTCTTCGGTCAGTGTAGGTCGGCTAAAAGTCAACAAAATGTCTTGCCTGGCATGTTTGCAGAAAATAATTATGATAATTTATGCTAAAACCAAAAACGAATTTTTTATTCTGCAAATAGGCAGTTAATTATATTAATGACAGAAGCGGGCATATACTTTGCGTATTAAAAAAGGAACAAGCCGAAGAGAGCTGGTAGCTCTGTCGGCGGCCGCTATAAGCTGGATTGGCCATGCTCCTGACAACATTAGCAGAAGTGCCAATGAGTGGAACCTTCAAGGTCAACGACATATTCGATAACTTGCTCATATGTACGTAAGTGAAAGATATGATTGGAATGACTTTATTGTGGACCTGTGTTCCGTAAGGGATAAGGGAGTGGCTATTCTAATTTACTTGTAACAGTCTAGCCAATGTGATTAGTCTAGGATAACTTCCTCTAAAGCTGCCTCAAATTTACAATTTTTAATAGTTTTTTTTTTTTTTATTTCAGTTGGGTGGCTGCCAAAGGATGAAAGGAAAAGTAAACACATTTGAACAAAATATGAAATAAACTGATCACAACAAGTTGTAAACCAATTATGTTTATGTATAAATCAATATTTTTTCTAAAAACTACACAAGTATGTATATACTTACATACATGCATATGTATGTGTGTATTTATATACGTTTCCTATTTTTTGTTCGACTTTGTTTTCAATAGAACTCTGAAGGTTTTGTTTTTTTCTTTTACAAAATTGTCACCTTTAAAGCGAATGCAAAATTTAGAATCGCAAAAAATTTTATTAATTTTCAACACCATGAAATTATCAAAATCCAATTAAACGAAATATTAAATTAATTTATGTTGAATTCTATTAGCGACAAGACAAATGAATAGAAATTTCATTTCAAGGTGTCGTGGTCAAACGCCAAACGTTTCAGCATGCAGCAGCAGCGTGGGTTCGTTCATGTGGTGCAAAGTGGGGTGAACAAAAATTGTATTTTTAATAAATTTTCATCATATAAGGAGTTCCCCACAGACAATTGTAAATTAAAAATAAACTTTTAAAAGCATGACACATTTGCGTTTGAGCTTTTGTGTTGATTTCAATTACTTGAAGCAGCAACACGAACGAAACAGAACCACCAGAAATAAATGTGGCACACGTTACTCGAAAAAAATATTTATATTTCTATTTTTGTTTTATATTGATTTTAATTTTCTTGCCATATTTTTTCTTTTTGCGAAAATTCTTTTATTTAATTTTAATACTTTTGAATTTTGTAGATCGCGACTGCTGGAGGTGGCGGAAATCCCATAAATTGGATAAAGACAACATTGGAAAAAAAACTGACACTTACATCTATTGTAAATACACATTTTAATAAAAGACAAGATAGACGATGAGACGGCCGGACAAAAACAACATTCCGGTTAACAGACAGATCAGGCCAATGCAACAAGTTTGTGTTCAATGAATGAATCAAGTATGAAATATTCCAAAAAAAAAAAAAATAAATAAAATTTAAAATTAATGAAACACACATGAAGATATTGAACAGATCGTTAGTGTTTCTTCCAATCACTTTGTTTAAAAATCACCATAAACTTTATATGATGAAGGTTAATATTTCGTATGTATTTATTTAGTGGCACGAGAAGAAGGGGATTTTGGAAAAGAAAAACATTTTTGTTCTTAAACTTTATATGGACATATTTCGTAATCGATTAATGACTAAGGTACTTTCTTAAATAAAAAACAATCAGTATTTAAATTTTAAGACCGATCTATAACTTATAATAAATATTTCGAGCGGACAACTTGTCTCTCCGAAATTAAAAAAAAAAAAAAAAAAAAAAATATGGTACCAAAAAAAAATTAAATCGGCCCCTAAATAGATTATTTATGTTATAAATACTACTTCGGGTGGACAACTTATCCTTTGTGGTCGATATGCCAGTGAACCGCACTACGCATTACAGAGATAATTCGTACTTTATCCGAACTGTTCGTATGTGGAATAAACTCCCCGCGAGGTCTTTCCTGTCACCTGCAGTGTGTTAAAGTTCAAATCAAATGTCCACAAACACTACTCCCTTTATTCTCCTTACCACAAAATATTTTCCTAGTTCCGGCGCAAAACCCTACATACGTAGGGGTCGTCATCCTCTGATTGCCGGTCCTCATTAAATAGAAAATTCCCCATCCGATTAAAAAAAATAAAATTGGATCAAACTTAAAGCAAAGCTTTTCAAACGAAAAAGGCATTTTGAAAATCTGTTTGTAAATAAGGGGCTGTGCACATATTACATAACGCTGTTTTCAGAGATTTTATACCCCCCACCCCCCCTCCCAACAAAACGTAACGATTTTAACTAATTTTTCAGTGCAAAATTTCCAATCCGTAACAAATCTTTAACCCGCCCCACCCCCCTGGAGCGTTACGTAATATGTGCACATCCCCTAATAGATTTATGCATCATTAAAAAAAAAAAAACATACACTGAAATTGATGACCTGCTTCTTTTAATATTTTCAAAATTAGCTTAAAAACAATAAAAACTAAGATCTGGATTGTGAGTTTAGAGATATAAAAATGTTCAAATTTAACAGTTAGATGATTTAAATGGTGTTTTAAGTCATATTGTCATAATGTCTTATTATTTTACAATAGTTAAACGAGTTGTTAATTTGATTCTACAAAAAAAGGCATATAATAATAAGACTTTTTAAACATTTGGGATGTTCACACTGCAGCCGTATCAGTCATATTGTCATAATGTCTTATTATTATACAATAATTTAAAAAAATTGTTGTTGTGCTTTAAGCAAAAAAATCATATAATAATAAGACTTTTTTAGGTATGTTTATGGTTTGTCATAAAATAACAGTAGAAACCTTAGTCGAGCAGCTGAAACTCTTAAGCCGAACCGGCGACAATATTTACAAGACGCCGCTACTTATAAATAACACAAGAATAAAAATATGTGTTTGTGTAAGTGATCTGCCTGGCAGCTTGTGAACGTTTTTCCACTTGCCGCCGTAGAAAAAAATTGTTCAGCTCATGTTACCGGCAACAGCTGCTTTTGATTATATTTACTTCAGCAAGTTCGTATACATAGATAGATAAAAACAATTTGAAAATTTTAATTGATAATGGACATTTTAGATTTACAAGAAATTTATTATTTTCTTTATTAAGTCGCACTAAATTAAAAACACATTTACATTTAAGCCAAAATGCAAAGGTATGCGCACTAATCCGACTAAGAAATGGAGTGTTGTTATATGTTTATCAGATGGTACAATTATGACATAGTACACTAATTTATGACGGGGTGTTCACACTTGTCATATTTTGGTGTGGTA
Source organism: Lypha dubia (assembly GCA_947311025.1). Taxonomy (NCBI): domain Eukaryota; kingdom Metazoa; phylum Arthropoda; class Insecta; order Diptera; family Tachinidae; genus Lypha; species Lypha dubia. Next base: position 97,931,199 of record OX371261.1, read on the forward strand.
TTATTTTATGACATATGACATATGACTTATGACTACAGTGTGAATACCCCAATTATTTATGGTTTGTCATAAAATAACAGTAGAAACCTTAGTCTAACGGTGGTAATATTTATATGCTGCCGTTCTTTATAAATAACAAAATAATAAGCAATTTTGTTTGTGTAACTTGTCTGCCTGGCTGCCAGGTGAATTTTTTTCTACTTGTCGCCGTCGAAAAAATTAGTTAGCTCATATTACCGGAAACAGCTGTATTGTCTGTTTGTTTATACGCACATCCTTACATATTTATTTCAGTGTGTTAGTCTGCCTTAATAATAATTTGGAAATTTTAATTAAAAATAAACTTTTTAAAAAGTTTAATATCAATTAGGATGAGGATTAGAGTACTGGCTAACCTAACCTAGACTGGCGTTGTGATTGATAGGTAGCAATGGCAGCTTGTTGGAACTTATAACAATAATATTTTTAAATGAAATACAAGAACAAATTTGAAAGTTTTTTGAAAATTGTTTACTCTCTATTGACTTAACTTAATGTATTCTACTCTTAACTTCTCATTAAATAACGTAAGTATAGCGAACTGCTTGTGGTTATAAAAATACTTTTAATAGATTTCTGGCATTGAAATTTTCACGAACACGGATATTTCAGTTTCGAATTAAGAAAGCGAAAAAAGGTGTTACAAAGAATTGCCATTCCTATTCATTACATATATTTTAGAGTAAAACAATATATTATTTGACGTTTGCTAAGAAGAATTCAAACGCTTCTAAAGCCACGATTAAACCAATAAATTCTTAATTGATAAGTGTCCCTGACCCTGACCCTGACCGGGATATGGAGATTACAATTTTTTCATTCAAAAGCAAGACATCGAAAAGTTTTAGTTTTTCTTAAAAATTATTGATTGCTTAAAACCACTATATACGAGTATATGGATGTGTTTAATATCTTAACTGAACAATAAGATCAACAAACTCGCCTAAGTATAATGAATCGCGATTTCAAGAGGAATAAATTTCATTATTAAGAACTTATTAACACATTTCTAACCGCATCTTTTAGTATCTTTTATCTTAATTGGACAGACATCCAGCATAATTTGTGATAATTTATTTTTTATTTATTCTTTTTTTTTTTTGTTTTGTAAATATTTATAGCACTTGTAAAACATAAAAAAAAAGAGATACTGTTGTGTTAAACGGTGAGAACAACATCGAAGAAGTGTCCACACATTTATGAAGATCATAAATGTATTTGACGGCCGACGAACGCAAATTTTAAAATTAAAATTTTGCTTTTTAGTTTTTTTTTTTGAATTTGTTTATTTCTCAAGCAGTTTTATTAACAAAATAAAAAAAATTGTGCCTCTTTTTTCCTTTTTCAACGCGCTTCAATGACAATGAAAAACGTTAAATATTTAAGAAAATATTTCTTTGTAATTCTTTTTAAAAAGTACGGAATTAAATTAAGATTCGCTTGTTTACAAAACAGAGCTGTAATATATTCAAAACAATGACATGTGACTACGCAACTTTGTTGCATGCAATTTTAATGCATGAAAAGTTGAATATTGTTAAAACAGTATTATAGTATATGTCGATAGTGGATGGCAAGCGAATCGCATTTGAGTTGTAAATTGCTGAAAACGATATTATGGATGGCAGCTAAGAGTTGCCAACTTAACTCGACGTCTGGTTGTTTGTCATAATTGAATTATTACAGAGGCATTCTTTTAACTAAAAGGATATTCATTTTTTCGCACTCCTATTCACACTTTTATGCTGGGAACATAATTGCGACGAACAACGAATTTTTCGTTGCGAATATTCGGCGTCAAAAATAGAACACATGCATTCATATGAAAGTGAACACAGCACCGACGTCGACGAAATTCGTCGTACGTACGTCATACGCCGACGAACGACGAAGAAATCAGTACAGCGTTACCATGTTTTTTTTAGTTTTAAAATATATTAGTAAATAATGTTAATTTTTACTTTAATAAGTTCTTCTTTTTATGATATAGAGCATTTTAGTTATATATACATAATTATTAATGATGAAATTTGTTTTTAATAGTTTTTTTTAATGTTTAATTTTATAAAGGAATTATTTTCTTTATACGGTAACACTATCGTTGTTATCTTTGTATGTATATAAAAACCAATTTGTAATAAAAAATACACACAATTTTTTGGATTATTATGACAGCAGTTGTTTGTTCGTCCCAGTTGTGCGCCACACGACGAATGTACGCAACGAACTTTTGCCAACGAATTCGTCGTGCTAGACGAAATTCGGCGTTCGTCCCAATTGTGTTCCCAGCATTATGGAACTGTTTACAAATTATTACTCAGAAAATTTTACTATAATTGCTAGCTGCCATATGAAATTGATACAAACTATGTCGTCGGGACGGCGCGTACGCCATTCCCGGCTATCAAAAATTACACGCACGAGTTATTCACATTAGGAATAATCGCGGAGGTCAACTCAATCGTAAGTGCAATGACTGGGCCTCAATCCGGAGAAACCGCCTTTATGATCACGGTAACCTCTACGCCAGGTAAGTATGCTTTTTGTCTCTAAAACTTGACTACTTGTATTATTAAAATTATAAACCAAACGAGAAGTTTTATGAATAATATGAATTTGAATGAATCAATGCAAATAAAGAGAGGTAAAATTATAAACATGCATACGTACATACATACGTTGAAATACGATTTAAGGGTGGGAAATTGATAAGCACAACATCATTAACTAAGAATTAGAAACGATTTTTGAAATTTTGTGCTTAAATGCAGCTTTTTGAAAATCTTAACTAAAATATAACAACGTTATCGCAAACATACACTAAAAATTTTGTAAAATATTTCGCACAGACAAAAGTTTGAATTAAATACACTTTCAGAAAAAAAGAAGAAAACAATTTAAACAATCAATGTTCTGTTACTGGGAAGAGTTGGTGATTTTCAAATTAAGACCAGGGATACCATAGTAGTGCATTTGGCCAAAGTTTTATTTGTATTAGTGCTGGCAAAGTATTGAGTAGTGGGTACCGAGTATCGAGTATTTGCCCTTTTTTTTGGATACTCAATACTCAAAAGTAGTTACTCGATACTTTCAGAGTTGTATTTTTAAGCAGTTGAGTGGCTAAAAAAAATACATCACTGTACAAAATTAAACCAACCTCCGAAATAAAGCTGCCAGTCAATAAAATAGAAAAACCACATGTGATAAATTACATTTTAAATGTACTTAAAAATGTATATTAGTTAAATATGTATATATACATTAAGGTGGACCTTGTGTCGATATTTTGGTAGATGAGGGCTCTATTCCGTGCCTTTTTGAAAAAAAATGACAATGCCGAAAAAAAAAATTAAAAAAAAAAAAAATTAGGGGTTGCGCACGAGCCGAGAAAAAGGTCCACTTTGCCAAAATTAGGGGGGAAATTGCCATAGGTCATCAGGGGTCACCCGTAGGGGGGAAGAATGTATGGCCGACCCCCATTAATTTTTTACCGCCAACATTTTCTCCCAAGACACCCACCCCCTAGCTCCTCCCCTTAGGGGGGTCACCATACAAAAATGGAGGTTGCTCAGTATTTTCGAAAAACACCATAGGTCATCAGGGGTCACCCCTAGGGGGGCAAAATATATGACCGACCCCCATTAACTTTTCATCCCCAACATCTTTTCCGAACAAACTTACCCTCTATCTCTACTCCTTGAGGGACTCCCCATACAAAAATAAAAGAAGCTGTAATTGAGTAGTACTACTAAGCACTTTTAATATAATATAGTCAAATTAACATATTTTTGTTCGCTGATGGGTATTTCTTGCGGTAAGAATCGATAACATGTAGTAAATACTGTTTCTCTTCTTCGCCTTGACACAGTATTCTATTATAATCTTGTATCATTTTTACTCCTCTTTCGGCAGTGTCGTTCACAACGCGCAAGTTATTTACAATTCTACGACCTTCTTGATAGTCTGCGCGAGATTTCCAAGTCAAAGTACACTTGTCACTTAATTTTTTTTACATCTCAGGTTCAAATTTTTTAAGACAAATTGGGGCGAGATATAAACCATGGAAATCGATGAGCAAATGTTGTGTTTATTCACAATTAACTGACTCTTAACAAAAGAAGATCCTTGAAAACTTTTCAGATTCAATTGGCAGCAAGCAGCGCGACATTATAACCAAAAAGAAAACAACGTAGTAAGAATGTCAGTATCAGTTGTAGGCAGGAAAAATTAATAAAAAGTATATGATTAAAATCAACTTTGATTAAAATTAAAAATAGAATTTTTGTATTTATTTAAAACTCGTTAAATTTTCAAAGGATTTATATTTATGTACTAGTGATGTTACGAATATAAATTTTTAGTATTCGCGAATACGAATACGAATATTACTCTTAAGGTTTAGAGAAACTTAATATTTCAAATTTAATTGTCAATAACAATAAATCCACAAAAAAATTGTCACTTTATTCCACATTATTATGACATTGAGATGCCGAATTAGAAGACCACTACTGAACATTTTTAAATTACTTTACCTACATACATGCTTTGAGATTTCGTGTTTCTTACTCAGTTTGCGTTTTAATTACTAATTCAGTGTGGTTTGGGAGAACATATTTTCACAGATAGCGCAGCCACATGTCTCGGTGGACTTTCACCAACATTCCTCTACTGCGAATTGATTACTAACTTAACATGATATGAATTTACATATAAGACTTTAACTTTTAAATGATAGTTACGAAATATAATATTCGTTTGTTTTTTAAGAAAATTATCATCATAAGAATATGTCGGTAAATTGCAAAGACTGGCTTATAAAAACTATATAAAGTCAACTTAACGCAGTAGCCCGGCCCATCTGTTACAGAGGACATTTTTATCGATGATGTGTGCAGGAAAATCGTAGATTTGTTGCGTATAAAACAGATTCAAAACAACTATCGCGACAACGTACTGTATGATATCGAGCTTTAAGAATTTGTTTTAAAAGGATTTTGTGAAGAAAATGTGTGCTCAAAGTGTTCTTGACGACAAGACATGGACGATAAGCTTGGGGCATTGTAGCTTATGATATAGTCGACGACAATATGCATTCCAATGCTACCAACGTTGTCATCGACGACTTTAGTGCACTTTGTTTGCAAAATTCGGCAATAGTTGGGTTGGAGTGTCGTTAATTCGTCATCAGTGATAGAAATTAGTTTCGAACAAATTAAACAAAAAAAGTTTCACGACGTGAAGAATGAATTTAGAAAATATGAATTAATTTTCATAGAAAAAAATGACAATCTTTTGGTAGTGACATTTTCCAAATTGAAAATCTCTTTACGAATAACTTTTTCCGCAAAACTTGCTGCTATACCCACGTTGACATGACGCTTTTTATTTATACCCTTCTTATTTTCCTTTATTTCTTACAAAAGCACTTTTGAGATGAATTTCTTAAATTTTTTTTTAATAAAATGCTTTAAGCTGTAGCTAATCTCATTTTCCTTTAACAAACAATTTCTTCAACGGTCAAATCTATCAGTTTTTTTTTGTAATTTTTCAATGTTGCCCATACAAACGATCACTTAAGACTTTTTGCGTTTATCAAATAAATTCATTTGTTGTTGTTGTTGTAACAGCTCTGATGCTGTTTGTGACGGGAGTTCTTTCCTAAAAGTGTAATAGAATAGTAATAGTAATAGTTGAGAGAATTAGTTTTAATAGTTTTAATTGGTTTATTGGGTTATTGGGTTTTGTTGGGTTTTAGTGGGGTGTGTCATTCGGTGGAATTGGGGTTGGGAGTTGGAGGAACTCTGCCACCTCGGTTGGTCTTAGCCATAGGTCTATTGGGCTAAGGGAGGTTGATCTGTTCGGGCAGTTGAACAAGTGCTCAGTGTTGTGCGGGCTCTGGAGACAATTTGGGCATCTGTTTATAGTGCCGGGGACAATGCGCTCTTGGTAGCAGTTAAGTATACTGCTCCAGCCGGCTCTTAGTTGTGCCAAGATTGAGCGGGATTGTCTGGGGAGCCGCCGTTCGCTATCTGCGATCGCGGGTGGTCTTGAGTTAAGGACCTTGTTGCATCTATATCCGCTTGTTGTTTCTATGACCGCTTGTTGATGCAACTTCTTGAGGGCACTTGTGATGGACATCTGTGTAACGTCTGGTGGAATGGCGTTTCCGATGTCCTCGCTGTAGTGCCGGAAGTCCTTACGGATGCGTCTCGGGAGAGGGTCCTGCAGCACCAGTTGGTGGTTGGGGTGTGTTGGCAGCTGACATGCCATCAGGAATTGCTTTGAAAGCATCACATTATGCTGCCTGACGGGCAGCATTAATGTCTCCTCATGCAGGTGGTCAATGTTGGTCATTTTTACGCATCCTGTAGCGATTCTAAGCGCATTGTTCTGTGTGGTTTGCAGAGATCTCCACTGTGTGTCACTAAGGAACGGGGTCCATACTGGTGCGGCATAATTTAAGAGGGAACGACCGATGGCTTTATACGTCGTTACAAGTACCTCTTTAGTCATGCCCCAGGAGGTGCCCGAAAGGGCTTTCAGGACTTTGTTCCGGGCTTTCACTTTTTGGCTGATATATGTGGCGTGCGAGGCGAAGTGAAGGAGGCTGTCGAATACTACGCCCAGTATTTTGGGGTTCCGCACCGTAGGTATGCGTCTTCCCTCGACAGAGATATCTAATTCCATCCTTACCTCTTTGGTCCAAGAAGTGAAAAGTGACACTGACGACTTTGAAGGTGATAGCTTCAAGTTACGTACCTTCAGAAAGTCTGTAATGGCGGCCAAGTAGTTGGTAATTTTGGCACTTATGTCGGGTATGCTGACTCCTGACGCCAGGATGGTGCAGTCGTCAGCATATGACACCAGTGAGACTTCCTGTGGGGGGTTTGGGATGTTGGCAAGATAAATGTTGAAGAGCAATGGTGATAGTACTCCTCCTTGTGGCACGCCCATTTTTATCTTGCGGTAACTTGATTTTTTGGCCTCTGAACTCTACGAAAGCTTGTCTTCCATTGAGGTAGTTGGCGATCCAGCGTTTAATATCGTTGGGAAGACTGGAGTTCAAGATGTCGTTCATTTGTAGATAGGGCCGTTTGTTTTTCATTAATAAAATCGCTAATTTTGGTCAGACAAGTCTAAACTTTTTTTGTGGTTGTGTATTTTGATGCAATGCATCATAATCAACCAGAAAGCCGATTTGTATTTTTTGTTAGTTAGGGCCGTCTGCGTTTTAGCTGACGATATGTATATATTCTTATGTAGTTAAAGAGATATTTAAGTTTTGCGAAGGTTATATCGAACCGTGATGTGAGCCGTTTTTGATTTTTATGCTTACAGCTTTCGCTTAAAGCGAAGCACGGCTTCTAATGGTAGAGATTTTAAGTAGGAATTCCTCGTCTAAAAATTACGCCCGAAATAATGAGGCTTTTTTTTTTAATTTTGAGTTATTGATTTCATCTAAAATTCCGAAAATCGGGTTTTTACCAGATATCGTCTTTTTGCGGCCATGAGAATCTATTCTTACTTTTTTTACAGTGATGTTCGTGCGGTTGTATCGATGTATGTGTGTATTTATGTTAGTATGTAACGCATCATAACTACAGAATGGCTTCAACCGAACGGAAACAAATATGCGACATTGTAAAGAAATTGATCTCAGCCAGATTCCGTGATTTAATAAGCCGATATGCGGTGTGATAAATTTTGAAAACTTAAAAAAATAAAATTTTTAAAACAAATATATATGTATATATTTTTTTTTTTAAATTTAAACTAAAAAAAAATAAAAGCCGTTGTCGAAAAATTTCTAAAAGTGATTTAAAACCTCTTGTGAAATTGATTTTTAAGATTCGGTTACTTATTTTGAGCTTAAATGACAGATTTGCGCTTAGCGAAAACTTCTACAGAGATGGTCCACAAGTACCTCATATTTTTTACAAAGAGTTAAAATATTATGCTTTTCTACGTTTCTCTTTGTTAAAATTATGCCATTTAGTGCCTTGTTGAAATTGTATGGGATAAAAGTCCTTGCGAAAAATCCTCTTCAAGTCTTTGAATCGTAATAAAAGAAATGAAGCTGTTCTAAGATGTGAGCAATTTACGCGTAAGAGAAGTTCATGGTCTAAACAACATTTTTGCTACTATATTTTACTCAATGAAACTATTTTGAGAACTTTCACTTTTATTTCCGAATTTATTTATATTTTAACCAAAATACTTTCTTGAACAATTTCCATTAAAATAATAAATTACTTTTCCACGAGACAGCTGTTCCAAGCAAATAATAAATGAACTTCAACATGTTGCCAAAAAAAAAAAAGAATTAATTAATTTAAAGATCTTGTTTTTATGAACCGTAATAAATGGAATTAAATTAGGAAAATAATAATAAAATATGAACAACAAAAACAAAATACAGAAACAAAAATAAACTTAGAAAAGCGTAATGTGAAAACTATATTTAACAAGCGAGAGCGGCAGTATTTTACGTTTCACTTGCTGCGGGAAGGGGTGGAGAGGTTTGGACTTTGATGATAAAGATGATGAAGAGGAACTAATTTTATAATGATCGTTGATGGTGGCCGTGTGCAATATTGTTTATATTTCTATATTCTAATATTTATTGCCAAAAACAAATTCTTCATCATTGGCCACTAAAAGCGGCCGGTTGATTTTTTTCTTGTTACTATTTGCGCCCGATCATATGAGATGGTGGGAATGTGATCGAGTCAATTGTTTGTGGCGAAAACCAACAACAATAAACAACAACAAAAAAGTTGTATTTTAATTTATAGATATTTTTAATATGTCCATTTGTCTGTCCGTTTATACAATAATCATGTGTTCTTTCTATATCGGCACTTTTGTTTTTTTTTTTCTATATTCATTTTGCCTGCCCTTCCTTTTGTCTGATTTATAAATTTGAACAGTCTGTTTATGTTTATATGTTTTGTGCGTTTTCTATATTAAATAATAAATCAAATGATTAACCAGCTGATCGTATCATTCATATTTTGACAATCCAAATAAGCAAGCGTTAAGGCAAGATAATATTTAGGGGGTAAGACGGATTTAATATACCCTACCAACTCGTTTATACGTTTTAAAATTGGTCGTTAAAACAAGTGAACTGTGTGTATCGTATGAAGCATCAAATATAGAACTTGACGGGACATGTCACAAAGAAAATAAACTTCCTGTGAATTAGAGTTGTGTCGTTCCGGAACGACCTAGTTCCTTGGAACGATTCCCTTATTGGAACGGTTCGGACTGATCCAGCCATTCAAATTTTATCGTTCCTCGTTCCATAATTGCAAACCGTCTTGCGGAGCTATTATTTGTTTTTGGTAAACGTCAAAATCTACATACAAAAAAGTTCACAACACTATTATACATTTTTCTTATACATACGTCGCACTTTAATTAATGACACATTCAATTTAATGTATTTATTTTATTTAATTTACCTATTTTATCAGGTTTTATTAAATAAAATCTATTTATCCCTATTTATTATATCATGTTCTGTTGGTTTATTATTTTTGACAGCACGCTTGTTGGTTTTTTAGTGTTGTATTGGTGCATATAGATTGTTTATTATATATAGGTCCAAAGTAAGCATTAGGAACGATGAACGAAATGAACGACCTAGTTCCCCTAATCTTTCGGTCCGGTCGGAACGATTCCGCAAAAGGAACGATTTTGCCCAACTCTACTGTGAATCGCTTATTGTTTAGTAATCCCTCCCGTAATTGACCACTGGATATAAGATTAGCATGTGTACAAAACACTGGTCATTAAAATAATGAAATATCGGATGAAAAGCTGAATTTCATGTTATTCCTGGTCTCGTGTTATTTCCTGGCATTAAATTAATGAAAGTGCACATCTATATATGTGACAGCGCATAGAGAAAGGAACCTAAGGGTAAAAAATCAATTTTCACTTTTTTTTTTGATGTGGACAACATCTGAGCATCGAATGAGACCGATCCCATGCCCCAAAAGTGTTCCCTCCCAGAGATATGCGCGTTTTATGAAAGTGATGGTACACCAAAGATACACGTATTTAAATCTTTAAAATGGCTCTCCTGAACAAAACCGGTTTTTACCCTTAGGTCCCTTTCTATTTTGCGCGTCACATATATAAAACCGAATGTGTGTTTGTTTATTTGTTTGTTTGTTTGTTCCTTATAGGAGGCCAAACCCTTCGACCGATCTTCCTGAAATTTTCACAGTATTTATATGGAACTCTCGGATGAATTATAGGCTATATGAATTTTTGATTGGACAAAGAGGCGTGGCACCGCCCATATAACCCAAAAATTTAAATCGCCATATTTTGGGCATTTTTTGACCTACGTCGATGATATTTGGTACATATGGTATTGGCATAATTTGGAATACGTACCAGGAGAAAAGTGGGTGGGACCACGCCCCTTTTTAGGAAAATTAAAAATCGTAATATAGTCTTAACTACTGGACCGATCGTCATTAAATTTTCACAATAGGATATACTTATAAATAATTTAATTTTATTTTATAACGAGGGGGTAGCGAAGCACACCGGGATAAGCTAGTTGTTTATAAAAATCAATAAGATATTTCTTGCATGATAAGTAACATTCGGATATTTAATGAATACAACATTTTTTGGTAGAAGAAAATATAGTGTAGAGAAGATCAGTTTTGAAGATGTAAAAGAAATGTCAAATCCTTTACGACTCTCGTATTGCGTATTTTGTTAATTTTTTAGAGCAGTATTGCAGTACCTCTGGTGTTAGGGAGCCACATTAACTCGCTTTTGTTTGTAGGACCAGCACTCATGCAATGACCCCAACAAATACAATACATTGTCCCACAACTAGCGAGAAAAGGATAGAGTAGAGAAGATAGATGATGAAAATGTAGAAGAACTTTTAATTTTTTTACAACTTTCGTATTGCGCGCTTTGTTAATTTCAGAACAGTACTTCAGCGCCTCTAATGTTAAGTAGACGCATTAAATTTCTTTAGCAGTAATTTTTTTTATTAATTTTTTTCACTTCGTGGTCAGATTAGCATTTCTCAAAAGTTCTCTTACCTTCTCTATTTTAAATATCTGAGCTTTTCTTTTTATATTCTTTAACTTCTGTTATAAACGAAAAATATAAAATAATAAGCTAAAGTTCGTAATGTCGTGTTCAGAAAGAATTAGACACGATCATTGTTCCATGGAAGACTAGAAGATTAGAACAACTTTGTTTGCGGAAGTCTGAACATCATCACCGCTAGTGCGGTCATGCTTTTGACCACTTTTAAAATAGCTTTTTTATATGTGATCGCAATGATGTTACAAACACTTGGACAAAACGCACACACAGGTCATATTTTTTTATATTCCATGTACATTTCTTTTTTTAACTTTAAATTGCGATGATATACAAATACAAATTATAAAAAAAAAATTTCTTTTAAAAATGGGTATAAGCGAGTGTCGTCATGTTCGATGGATGGAATCAATGTCGAATATGACATTGAATAACGTTAGATGCCTGCTTATAATACGAGGGATATTAATTATATTGTGGTTGCCGCAAAATTTTAAATGAAATACATTTAAAAGTGTGTACATAAATAAATAAAAAATTCGATAATCAATGTATCAGGGGGGAAGGAAACCACTTGGTTTCTGAGTTCCACAAAAATTAAAATTACAGGCATCTGATAGAAATCGATCGATTTGAAAAGTAAATCGCTCTTTCAAATCGACTTAGATGTGATAGATTTCGATCGATTTTATGTCCCACTATTCTTCGTTTCTACATATTTTTTCCAAATAATAGGTTTTCCAATAGGGATGATAAGATTTTGAATTGACGTCTCGGCCATTTGTAATCTGTCATTTGTTTTTCATTGTATTCAGTAGTGTTTACAATTTCATCATGGAGCGATATACTACATACGTAAGAACAACGTTTACAAATTATTCAGTTTTGTTATCAAAATAATCGTTCTCCAATTGCAACTTTTCATGCGCTTTTGCCATTTTATGGTCGTTATAATCGTCCAAGTGTGCTCGCTATTCGTCGAATTGTTGAAAATTTTGAGCTTACATTTTCTTTCTGCTCGAAGTAATGCAAATATTGCTGCTGTTCAGGCAATTTTTCGATTCCAAGACGTTCTCAACAATTGGGACTGTCTCACACCACAACCTGGCGGATTTTGAGAAAGGATTTGGGTTTGCATCCGTATAAAATTGTTCTCACTCAAGAACTGAAGCCATTGGACCACCGTAAACGTCGTGAATTTGCTTATTTTACCTTAGAACAACTTGAAAACGATATTATTGCGAGAAAAGTTTGGAGATTCGATTATTTCAAGAAATTGTGATATTGAATGGCCTGCAAGAAGTCGTGATTTAACACCATTTAGAATATTTCTTGTGGGGATATTTGAATGACTTCAAATAATATTTGAATGACTTCGAAATAAACCAGACTCTCTTCAAGCTTTACAAGTCAATATTGAACGTGCCATTTATGGCATACGACTTGATTTAGTGGAAAAAGTGCTCGAAAATTGTGTTCATCGAATTCGTTTCTGCAGAAGAAGTCGTGGAGGCCATTTGAATGACGTTTTATTTAGAACTTAATTATATCGATTGTACTTCACATTAAATAAAAAACTTTTGAATTTCCTTAACAATAAGTGTGTTTTTTTTTTAAAGAAATCATATCACTCTTATTGAAAAACCTTTTACAAATATATAAAATATTATAATGTAACTCTTAATGGCATAAATAAATATAAGTATGAGCATGTGATTAACATACATACATATATATACACATATGTATGTATGTATTTTTAAAGAAACATTAATTTTTCATCAACAGAAATTGTAGTTTCCCTTTTAAATTTTTAGGTAAATAATAGAGCGAATTGCGAAAATTTGCAACGAAGAATTTGTTAGAAGAAATGTGGGTACTTACATACACATGCATGTACACATGTATCTATTTTAGCAGATTTATTGAACATTTTCATTTGACCAAAGATTGAGATTATTCTTATGCTTTCCCATGAAACAAAAAATTACTTTTTTCTATATATAAAAAAAGTTTCACGTACATTTTCAGTACACTTCTACGCTTTTCGTTAAAGTAAAATAAGACGATTTAAAAACGAATTTAAACTGGCATTATCGAAATTCGTCACAGCAATAATTTTCTTTTTTTAATGAAACAAAATGAAATTTGAAATCTACACAGTAAATCAGCGCATGTTTCCATATCACATGTTTTGTCGATTTAAAAAAGTTTTCTTGACGAAATCGATTTCCATCACATACCTGAATATACATGAAAGCGTTCATAAATTGAGTATTTCTGTTATAATCAATTGTTTGGGGAGAGGGGACATCTTATCCACCGACATTAAAAAAAAAAAAAAAAAAAAACAAATTATGAAATCAAACAAGCCTGTGGTGGGATTCAGTAACTTTTATTACGATAATCGTATTGTTAAAATTAATATAACGAAAATTTATCGAAGTTGGTATTCAGTAACACTCTTAGCGATATTCGCTATCGGTATGTAAACGACAATAATTTTTCGGTTGTTATGAAATAAATAAAAGTCAGCAGTTCAATCGTAACACGTGCGTTATGCAAAGAACAAAATTTATCTTTTATAACAACATACACAAACACAGAATCTTTTATGCATAAAAAATAATATAACCATTATTTAAACATGCAATTTAACATTCATATCTCTAAATTTCATAAAATTTAACATTCATTTTTTTAAATTCTAAAAAATTTTTGGGAAAAATTTCAATAAATTAATTAATTTATTTGTTTTTTGTTTATTTTTCTTTGTGCTTTTCTTATATATTGATAGAGATGCCAAAGTAAAAGGAAATTATAACGATGTTGTTAAGAAGCAATTAGTGGATAACAAAATCGTTACTGCAAATCGCAATAATTGTCGGTAAATTTAACAATTATCGAATTATTAAAAGTTACTGAATCGCACTACTGGTGAAGCAAAACATTTTTTTTTTGGAGGGATTGAAAATTTGCCTCTCGATTTTCATAAAATGTTTATGTGGCCCAACTGCAAGCAAAATTGTTCCAATGTTAATTGAAATAAAAATAATTTTGTTTAAAAGGATTAGCTTGAAGTTTAGAATTATTGTCGATTTCCGATTTCATAAAATATGTATGATCGATCGGTTTGTTGTAGTATGCTATTTTTTTTTTTTGCATTTAGTGAAGGTAATAACAATTTAAAACGCAGTAATAAAACGTCTCTCAGAGCGATCGGTTGTGTTTTCTCTATTCTTGTTTAACTACTACAAAAAAAAATACTAACGGTTTCTCACATTCTTTATTACACGCGCGTGCATTTTCTAAGAAATTTTTCATATACAAATTCCATTTTGAACAGTTACGAAAACAATAAACATGCCTCCGGGCCCAGACCCCCCCGACAGGCTCTCCAATAATAGGTTCCACCTATTAGGAGATTACATTGAAAACTCCTCTAAAAGACAAAAACCAAACGACTATCCCAATTTGCCATCACTCAAACCAGACCCAACTTCCAACCCAAAATATTTAATAATCTCATCCACAGATCATAACAAAACGCTGTCAGACATCAGCCCATTTGTAATTCAAAAAAGCATCGAATCAATAAGTACCGAAATAAAATCGATCTCCCAGCTACGAGACGGCAGTCTGCTCATACTGGCTCGCAACACACGTGTTGCCGATAGATTTCTCAAAACAAAAATGCTGGGGACATGTAATGTCACCTGCAAACTCCACTCTTCATTAAACTCAGTAAAAGGTGTCATTTACGCACCTTGCCTTAAAAAAGTCCCTGAAGAGGAAATTGTCAAGGAAATGAAAAATCAAGGCGTTATCGAGGCATATAAATTCACCAAACTGAATGAAGACGGGAAAACAAGATCTCCAACTGGAAAGATAGTGCTAACATTTAACCTCTATCGCCTCCCCACTGTCATCGACGTCGCATGGTACAAGTGCAAAGTAGACCACTACTTTCCTAACCCCATGCAGTGCAAAAATTGTCAAAAACTCGGACACACGATGAAAAGATGCAACGGGACCCCCACTTGTTCACAATGCAACTTACCCCCACACGAAAAATTGAGTTGCTCCCGCACACTTTGCACCAATTGCTCCGGTGCCCACTCAGCCACAGACAAACAATGCCCGCGATACATACAAATGAAGGAAATACTGAAAATCAAAACAACAAACTACTGCAGCATAGGTGAAGCTCGCCGTAAATACCAAGCTATTCACCCAACTCCTAAAACCTCCAAAACAAACACGTACGCATCAATAACATTAGAATCTACCTCAAAAAATACAGAAACAGCTAACCAACAATCAAATAAACAAATCCAACCAATTGTCTTAACAACTTCAACTAACCGCGCCGATATCCAATCCTTAACAACAAAATACAGCACAAAGGAAAAAATAACCAACTTCGATAAAACATCAACATCAGAAATCACTGATATCGTAATAAACACACCAACAAAACCAACAGACACATCATTACCAAAAAATAGCAATATAAATACAACAAAAAATAGAGAAGAAATTATCCCATCGCAAACACAGTCACCAATATCAGATTTAACACAACAATTAATCAACACCAATTCGTACTACATTCCATTGGAATCTCGTGACGAGTTTTCAATGGACGAATCACCCTCGTAGATGAACACAATGGCTTAAGTGCAGTCACAAGCTCTCCAACTCAACTAAATAGCACCAAAAAAAAAAAAAAAAAATTTTCTAATCTCAGCAACATGGGCATCGACATAATCCAATGGAATATCAAAGGCTTTTTTAATAATCACAGCGAACTGCAATTGATTTTGAGAGAGTTTGACCCTACCGTCATTTCCCTACAAGAAACCCACTGCCCTTTTAATTTTATCCCCATACTCCCCAAAAATTATAATGGATACTTCGTTAACTCACTACACAACACTACTGCAAAACAAGGCATCGGAGTACTAGTGAAATCCAACATCCCGCACAAACAACTATTTATTAACACAACCTACCAAGCAATTGCCATAGAAATCACCCTCAACCTAACATTTATTATACTATCCATATATATACCACCTAATAAAGAAATTGATGAAAACGAGCTGTCAACAATCTTCTCCTCATTCCGTCACCCTGTTATAGTAAACGGAGACTTTAACTGTTGGAATACAATCTGGGGATCGAAAACAAACAACAACAGAGGCCTGACTCTAGAAAAAGCAATAGACAACTCAAACTTGTGCATATTAAACGATTGCACCCCTACTCACTTGTCAACACACGGTACATTTACACACATTGATATAACTTTTTGCAGTCTGAATTTACTCCCTCTACTTAATTGGTCGGTAATCAATGACCTACATAACAGTGATCATTTCCCAATATTAATATCCATGAATACCATGGGAAACAATGGCACCCGTATGAAAGTTTCCAAACATCTATATCATCGCGCAGATTGGGGGAAATACTCCCAAAAAGCCGAAGTAGAAATCCTTAATGTATTATATTCAAAAACAAGCAATCGAGACGCAGCCCTATTTACCAAAGCTATACGCACCGCAGCGAACAAACACATACCACAAACCAAGAATACACCCTTCACACCCAAAACAACAATACCATGGTGGAATGATTCGCTATCGTATTTACGTAACCAAAAGATGACTTCGTGGCAAACCTTTAAAGCCTACCCAAATCAAGAAAACCTAATATCATACAAGAAAAACAATGCCAAGTTTCGTCAAGAACTAAAAAAAGCCAAAAAAGATAGCTTCAACAATTTTACTAACTCAATACACAGAAACACTCCAATCACCGATATCTGGAACAAAATCAACCGTATCACCCGTAGATCCCAATCCTCAACCGTAAAAGCAATTATTAATCAGAATGTTAGCCTAACTGACCCATTATCAATCGCCAACACCTTCGGTAAAACATGGGCAGAATACGCATCAGATAAAAACTTTTCACAATTATTTAACACCTGTAAGCAACCACACAACTTAACAAGGGGAACATACACTACAGATAAAACAGCGTCACTATTGGAAGAACCAATAACAATGATTGAACTCAGCACAACCTTAAAAAAAGTTAAAGGATCAACCCCAGGTCTAGACCGCGTGAACTACCAGATGATCAAAACTCTAAGCTTCAATTCCAAACAAAAATTGCTAGACTTATACAACACAATATTTAAAAGCGGCAACATCCCACAAAACTGGAAACTTGCTATTGTAGTACCGATCCCAAAAACAAAAAATGCTTTCACCACTGACGCTTACCGGCCCATATCGTTACTCCCCTGCGTCTCAAAATTAATCGAACGAATCATAGCTGCCAGACTGCTATGGTTTATGGAAAAGAAAAAGCTAATTGCTAAAGAGCAGGTAGCTTTTAAACCAAATAAGGGTTGTGTCGATGCACTGCTACACTTTGACAACTATATTTCAACGGCATTGTCAGCAAAAAACCACGTGACAACATTATCGATAGACTTCGAAAAAGCATTCGACAGGATTGGTCCACATGTCATCCTAGACGCCCTAAAATCATGGAAAATAGGCCAAAACATATACAACTTTGTAAAATCTTTCCTCACAAATAGAAACTTTAAGGTTAGAATTAATGGTTATTTATCTAACACATTTGTCTTGAGAAACGGCATCCCACAGGGATCCCCTCTCTCGGTGATATTATTTCAAATTGCTTTTAACGAAATAAGCAAAATCCTAAACAACATCCCCCACATTGATCACTGTTTATACGCTGATGACCTTTACATTCTAACAAAAAATAATAATAATATCGATTCGACAAACATCCTATCAAGGGCTCTGTGCGATATCAGTAAATGGACCGAATACTCAGGAGCAAAAATCTCATTGAAAAAAACAAAAAAGCTTCATATATGTAGGAAACAAAAATGTGATTCAGATACCCACAAAATACAAGCTGACGGAATCGCTATACAAAATGTTGACCAAATAAAAATTCTAGGGATGATATTCTGCCGTAAATACCACTGGAAAGATCACTGTATCAATCTGAAAAACTCATTGCTAGCTAGAGCAAATATAATCCGCTATCTGTCTTCTAAAAGTGCAGTGCATATCAACACTTTGACTTATTTAACAAAAACTTTAGTACTGAGCAAATTGGAGTATGGGATGTTCCTGTACGGAAATAGCCCCAAATCCACACTAAACATCATTAAACCAGCATACCATAAAGCTGCACGCGCAGCTGTTTACGCATACAGGACTACACCTATCAACAATATCCTCATCGAAGCAGGGCTCCCAACCATTGAAAATAGATTCCTGGAAGTCAAAGGGAGAATATTAACAAAACTATTAACAAGCACAAATTCAATAATTGATTGCGATATCCTAAAAAGCATCTCGGCCAAAAGACCCAAGCGTATCAAATCGGCAATTTCTCTATCCCTGGAGATGGCATGTGAAATGGACATTCCCACAAAAATTAACAAGAATAAAATTCTCCAACCACCTTGGAAGTTCAGCAACACCCTGGTAGATCTGTCATTATCTAAACACAAAAAAACTGACACCACCAAAGAACAATTCCTAAAACTCTTTGCAGAAAAGAAGACAGAACTAAAAAATAACGGTTGGCACTTCTTATACACAGACGGCTCAAAATACCAACAATCCCTACCCGCCTACGCTGTAGTCGATGACGAAGGTAACAATGTAGTAGTCAACACCCTATCTCAACACTCCTCGATCTTTACCACCGAAGCCTGTGCAATATTTCGTGCTATACAACACGCAACCCAAAGGAAAAAGAAAACCATAATTTGTACTGACAGCTTATCAGTACTCAAGACAATAAACAATCCGTACAATAACAAATGGAATAAAACCATTAAAATCAGAGATGCCCTAATAAACAACGAAGGCAAAATAAAAATTTATTGGGTCCCGAGCCACATAGGCATCTTAGGCAACGAAAAAGCAGACATCGCAGCAAGATACGCTTCCCATGCCCCTATTCTACTAGATGACACGGTAGAAAAAATAGATCTACGCCGACAAATCGCAAATTACATCAACGCCAAGGTCAGAAATAGCCACATCATCCATCCTCATTATTTCAAGATAAACCCAAACTTTAAAAGTCCTATTTATCCGGTCGATGCAGGCAAAAATAAAACAAAAACATTCTCAAGACTTAGACTCGGCCACACAATATTCTCCCACGAACACATATTAAATAAAACCGCCAGACCCATATGTGCATCTTGCAACTGCAACCAAACAATAATCCACCTCCTCAACGAATGTACATCACTACACAGTCTAAGGGTTAAACACTTCAACATAGAACCCCTCAAAGCACTGCAAGATCCCTCAACAATAAACATCAACAACATATATAAATTTATAAAAGAGTTAAAACTATCGATATGAAAAAAAAAAAAAACTTATTTCCTCATCTACATATAAAACGCAAAGCCACTTACATATATATAAAGCTATACACAGGCATCCCCCACACAGAGCTGATAGCCCTGGCAGCTATGCTCATCTTTTTAATCTTAAAATTTATTTATAAGATTAAACTAAATAATAATAATAATAATAATAATAAAACTTAAATGCAAGCGCCAAGATATTAAGTCCGTCTTATTTAAATTCAAACTTCTTAACAACTGTTTGCTATTAAATGCATACAACTTTTTTTTAACTTTTCAATAAGGTCTTTTAATCTTTCCAACTTTTAATCTACTTGATTTACTTTTTTACAATATTACCATATTACATGACTTACAAGGCAGCCCTCGTATTATGTCTCTATTGTATTTAGAACAACACCCCGAAAGGAACATGCAAATTCTTATTTCAATTTTCTGTGTTTTTCAAGTACATCGTATTTTCTTTAGAAATCCATTTCATTTTTTGGCTTAAATAATATTTATTTATTTATTAAAAATGTATTTATATTTTTTAGCACAGCAAAAGTAACAAACATTGAGATTAAAAATACAAATTTTCAATTTGTTTACTGTACAAATTGTTTTTTTATGTGACGAAAATTTTTCAATTAGTATCAAATTTAGTAATAAATTGTCATTGAAATAAATCATTTATTTAAAAGAAAATAATGAGTTGAATTAAAATTTCTGTTTTCTAAAAAGATTTGTTAAAAACGCAATTTTAATTCGTTTATTGAAAAATTCGGACACAGAAATAATACCAGAGGTATTCATGAACTTGTGACAAAACAAGAAATAAATTCAAATATCCTTCGAAAATGCTAAAAATTTCATTGTTTTATACAATGTTATTTTATTCTAATTCAAAAAAAAAATGTTTTGCTTAAATCTAGTCTAAGCAAACATGGTCTAAAATAAAATAAAATTAGCCAATTTGATAGGAAACTAGCGGCGTCACATATTTTCCATGGTATTTGGTTCTGAAGTGTTCCAATAAAACTGTAAATATGCAAAACTTTGAAGGCCTAAAACTTCTAAAATACTGAACCCACTATCTCGTTCAGTTCTTTTAATAAATAATTTTAATATGGAAACAAGTTTTGTCAATATGGACATATAGTCCATAACAAAAATTGGTCTTGCTTATTAATTATAAAGATAATTATTTTGCTATTTGATCAATTTTATTAATTTGTGGGATAATTTTTTTAGAGTAAGTTTTTAGGTGGCCGATCAGTGATTTACACTGCTTTTAGGATGACAATTAGCTACATTTACTTGAAAGTTTAAACGGCCAATGTTGGTGGGTTAAACTTACTGAAATATGGTAACACAACAACCTGTATAAAAAGCCAACTATCAAAATATTATAAACACAAAACATATAAGAACATAAATAAAAGATTTTTTTTTTACTTTTATTATTGTTTTTTAATAAAAAACTTAATAAAATTCAAAAGGTTAGAATTTCTTCTTCTTTTGCATAAAATTCAATGTTGCTTGGAAAAAAATAGTGTTGACAATTTTTAGTCTTCAGTATGGCCATTTTGCACAGTTTAAGCTTTCATTTAAATTAAAAACAGCTAACACAATTAAACTCGATTAAATTTAAATTCTGATTAACATAAACGTAGTTTGAAACTACGTCGAAAATCTATCCTAAAAACTCACTCTTATGCCAATAAATCAGTGAACTATTAAACGCTGGTTTCGAAAAACTTACTATTATTTTATGTACCGTTTAAACTTTGTATCAGTAAATCAGTCCTCGCTTAAGCTATTCATAATTTAAACAGGATAACATGGCAACACTATAATAAATGACAAAAACAGCTGGCTGTTTGCAGCAGTCTATCATTTTCATGATACTGAATCTTTAAGATTATCTTCTACCTGCTTCAAGTTCATGAAACAATCTATTGTTCTCTCAATAAAAGCACACAACAGTCCCAAACCATAATAGAACCACCACTTTAATTTACTATGAGCATAATGTGTTTATTTTGAAGCTACCCATTCTGCTCAATTAGATGAAATGAGTTCTATTTTTTACAAGAAATTATCCATTATTAATTTTTTAATGAAATATTGAAAATGCAGATTTTTAGGTGGTATGTAAAGTTTTTTGTGTGACTATATATGTATATATTTATATGTATGAATGTATATCCAGCTAATAGGTATTATAAATGTTAAAGTTTGTATGTTTCGATGTTTGCAGCTGAAATGAGGAAAAACTAGAACTTTTGGTACTTTTTTACTTTTGGCACCATTTCTCCTGAGAAAGTTTTTTAATGAATTGTGATCAAATTTGGTAGACGGAAGTCATTTGACCCAGATAAAAATATACGGTACTTTTTAATGGCTAAAACGGGACAAATTGGTACTTTTTAAGAGCACTTTGTGAGGGGTAAAATGAGGAAAAGTTAGCACACTTGGCACCTTTTTGTTTCTTCAATAAATTTACTATAGAGACAGTTTATGCCTTCATTAATATGTAGCGCGAACGAAAGCCTAGTAACAATAGGAAGCACTAATACAGAATTTACAAGAGTTGTTTGTCACAAATTTCTGCACTAATGAACCATCTAATTGCATTCATTCGTATTCAGCTATTTGCGTCATCACTTTCGTGTTATGACATAAATTTCATACAACGAATTTACTAATGCTTTGTACGCTATTATAGTTGCTGGGAAATTTCCTAATTTAATGGTTAATTTTGAAAAACGACATAATTTATTTTTAGAATTTATAATTAATTTTCCTCATCAAAAGCTAAGAATATCCTCACTGCTGTTTGGATAAAAAATAATTTTAAAGAATCTGTTGCCAAATATATAAAGAACAATATTAAGTCTTCATTTCGATGCATTATTCGATGTGAATCTGTTAATTAAAAATTTGTAGAAAAATTCATTTAGAATTTCTTTAAGAAATAAAGCATTCTCGACAATTTGCATTGTATATTCATTTAAATTGTTGAGGAAGAAATATAAAACACTTTTACTTTATAAAAACCCAATTCTGTCATTCATATTTTTAGGTATTTTTACGAAGACCATGAAGGTAAGCAGACAGACGGTTGTCATACATTAAAATTTTTCGGTAACAAAAATATATTAATTTCATTTATTTAAATATTTTCTCACTAATTGTTATAAATTCTTCTTGTTAAAATTACATTATAATTGTTTGATTATCATTTTTTGTTTTTTCATTTAGTGTCTGACCGAACAACAACTTTGGGCCAGACCATTATTTTACCTGGTCTTACGAAATTCGTTCGACTTCGAAAGAAAATCAATGAATCAATTTTTAGTATTCGCGAATACGAATATTTGAAACAATATTTGCCGAATACGAATACGAATATTACTTATAAGGTTTAGAGCCAGATAATATTTGAAATTTAATTGAAAAACACCCTCCCCTTGTGTAAGTAAATATAAATGGAAAACAACTTTCACACTACTTTAGATATTTAACATTATTATGACATTGCTATGCCAAATTTTAAGACCTCTACTAAATTATTTTACTTCAATACATACTTTCAGGCTTCGTTTTTCTTACTCTGTTTGAGCTTTTAATTAGTAATTAAGCGCTGTTTAAGAGAACATATTTCCGCAGATGGCACATCCACCTGTGTGAGTGCACTTTCGCATATTAAATTTTAGTTTAAATTTTTGAAGTCCAACATACCTCTACTGAGAATTGATTACTAACTTAACATGATATGAATTTACATATAAGACTTTAACTTTTAAATGATAGTTACGAAATATAATTTTCGTATGTTTTTTAAGAAGATTATTATCTTGCGTCTTTCTTTCTTTAAATAAAAATACTTACAAATTAATATATTTTTGTACATTTTATATCCTTTTTTAAACTTTTTGTATGATTTTCTTTGGGAAAATGTATGTGCAGATTATTCGAGAAATATTCGCTTGAATTTGGCGAATACGAATAATAATAGTAGGCGAATAGTAGAATAATCGAGCTTGAGAACTAAAAAATATTTTTGTATTTAATATATTTTATTTATATTATTACGAATAAACGTAATTATTATTCGAACTTATATTGATGTAGATATGAAAAGTAATATTATCAGGCTCAAGTTCAGTTTTATTGAATTATGAAAATTCAAAATAACAGAGTTTTTTATGTTGAAAATATTATTACATCCAATTAGTTTTTTAGCAGAACGTATCAGTACCGATTTCAAGGCCGCTACACCTCTCATCAGCGTTCAATTGTGCATCTTTTCAATTTTCGTAAAGTGGATACTAATGGGGAATAATATCAACTATTTAACCAAGTTTTCAAAAGATGTGGAATACGAGAATTAATTTAATTAATTTTTATTCCATTTTTACATATTGAAACAATTTTGGTTAGTTCGAAATTCCCCATCACTGGTTGGAAATTACATTTATAAATTATTTTACTTACATACTTTCATACTTCATTATTCTAGTGAAGTTTGATTACCAACTTAAAATCATATGAACATATAAGACTTTAATTTTTAAATGCTACTTGAAATATATATATATATATATACATATGTATATATATATATATATATATATTTGTTGTTTTTAAGAAGGTTTTTGTCTTTCGTAAAAACCAGAGCTTTTTGAAATAAAATTTTTTAAAAACTAATAATTTTTTGTACATTTTATGTACTTTTTTAAACTTTATGTATTGTTTTTTTTTTTTTTTTTTTTTGCTAAAAGTATTTGCAAAATAATCCACATATATTCGCTTGAATTTGGCGAATAGAATTAGAATATCTTAAAATATGCGAATAATCGAATACGTATAGTCGAAACATCAATATTACAACTAGCCTTTAATGTACCAGATAATAAAAGGTAACGTTAGTTAAAGTGAGGAATTAAGTGACTTTTATAACTAAAAAAATAAAAATGTCGATGAAAATGAAACATAGTTTAAATTTTTTGTGTTATCAACACTAATTGTAAGTAAATGTCTCAAATAAATGAAAATTTAATTAATAATTAACAGCCGGGTTTTGTAAAGTGAAAACATATGTATTGTACTTTTTTATTTTTATTTATTATACTACCGACTAGTGAGAAAATATGATCCGTTTCCATTCTTGATAGAAGAGAAAGTAAAAATATTTACCTGATAACAAATAAATTTCCAGTTTTCTAAAAAAAAAATTATACTTGACAACTTAATAAAATATTATGTTCCTTACACGCCAGCAATATCTGCATGGGAAAATTTTTTACTACCACACAAAATGAAAATAAATTCTCTGTAATGTATTGTTCAGCAAAAATTTCTTGTCAATGAAAACTAGCTATCCACACAAAAATGCAAAAACACACATATACAAAATAATTTTTTCAAACAATAATGAAGCTATAAAAAATACCAAGCAATAAAATATATGCAAATCCGACCAAACACAACTTCGACTAGTAAGACAAACATGCCGATCTTACAATGACTAATATTTAAAAAATGTTTCTCTTTGCATCAACAACTAGCAACCCAAAAATTACTCAAAGTATTCTTGGATTGAAGAAAAAAATATTTCTGAATGCCAAAAAATAAATGCGTTGAAAAAGCAGATTTCAAGAATTTTTAATTATTTTACTTACAAACTTTCAGATTTTGTTTTTCTTACTCTGGTTGCGCTTTTAATTATGTTTGGGAGAACATATTTTCGCAAATTGAGCAGCCACATATCTCGGTGGACTTTCACATATTAAATTATAATTGGGTGCCGCCGTGGCTGATAGGTAGCAATGCTAGCCTAGTAGTACGGAGGTTGTCGGTTCGATTCCGGCCAGATATCCTGGGTGTTTTCTGCAGACAAGCTAATCGCTTTGCGGGTTGTGTTTGTTATTAAAAATTCTTCCATTTTTTAAAGTCCAACATTTCTCTATTAAGAATTGATTAGTAACTTAACATGATATGAATATACATATAAGACTTTAACTTTTAATTGCTAGTTATAACATCTATTTATTTGTGTCTGTTTTTAAAGAAGGTTATTATTATCTTGTGACAAAGATAAGGGGTTTTCTTTAAACAAAAATTGTTAAAAATTAATATATTTTTGTACGTTATACTCTTTTTCTTTCTTTGGAAAGTATGTGCAAATTATTCCAGTAATATTCGCTTGAATTTGGCGAATAAGAATATGAATACGAATATCTTCACGAGTGTTCGTAACATCACTACACCATTTTTCAATGTAATTCAGAAAATTCCAAATGAAATTGAGAATTTCAAGTTTAAATTCAGAAAATTCCAAATGAAATTGAGAATTTCAAGTTTAAATTCAGAAAATTCCAAATGAAATTGAGAATTTCAAGTTTAAATTCAGAAAATTCCAAATGAAATTGAGAATTTCAAGTTCAAATTCAGAAAATTCCAAATGAAGTTGGGAAAATTTCAAATGAAATTGAGAAAGTTCTATATAATATTAAGAAATTGATTTGTTTTAAACAAATAGGTAATATGTACATAGAAAGAACACAGCTTTAATCAATTATGATATTACTTAAGGCAAAAAATAATTGAAACAAATTACATAAACTTCAATTATTTTCTGGTCAAGTAAGCTTTTTAAATAATGTTACGGGAAAGCAATAACATAATGTTTAATTACTTGAGCGAGCAAAATGGAATTAAAAGATAATTGTGGAATATGTTTATGCAACATGACACGTGGGGTAATAAAGCGACTTATACCGTGTCGCCACTTATTTCATGAAAAATGTATATCTTTGGTTAGAACCCATTGTCCTATATGTAGAGGAGAAATAGAAGGTTAGTATACAGCTTGAAATTTGTCGATGACTTATAATGCTTTAAAATATTGCATAAAATCTAAAAGGTTCAGAACGTGTTCAACGGAAGACATACAAAAGGTACTCGAGTACAGATCGACATCACATAATGGATGCAGCCAATAAAGGAAGTGATTGGGTAGAATTGGCGAGATCCTTAGATATATGCTACAAAACTGCGCATTGTTGGGTGACAAAAGCAAATATAAGTTCAATGAAAAGAGGTGGAAAAAAGCCCCGATCCTTAAGTGATGGGGAACTAAATATTATTTTAAATTGGGTAGAAGAAAGGCCAGAGTTAACACTCCGTCAAATGTCTGAAAAAATAACTACCGAATTTAACAAACAAGTTTCCATCACAACTATAAGTAATGCTCTTCACGGTAAGATGTATTCTATAAAGTCCGTTCATATAGAACCAATATCAATGAACAGTCAACTTAATAAAGAAAAGCGTGCGGTATATGTCAACAAAATTAACGACTTTGTTAGAGCTGGAAAACAAGTGGTCTGGATAGATGAGACTAACTTCAACTTATTTTGCCGTCGAAAACGTGGTTGGTCTCGTGTTGGATCCCGTACAGTACAAACGATACCTACTTCCCGTGGCCCCAACATACATTTAATAGGTGCAATTTGTGCGTCAGGCGTTGTCCAAATGAATAGTCGTAGAGGTTCATTCAACGCCGATACTGCAAATGAATGGGTCAGAGGGCTTTTTGAGAAATGGGAGGATTTGGGGAATCAGTTATCTGAACTCGTCTTGGTATGCGCATTATCGCATCCCTGCCACATCAAATTTTTGAAAATACACCAGCAATTCTTTTGCGATTGAGTCCCTACTCACCAATGCTTAACCCTATTGAAATTATTTGGTCCAAAATTAAAAGTAGTGTAAAATCCAAAATGAATATACCAAATGTAAGTCCGCCAAATGTAGGTGAGCAGAGGCTGACATATCTTGAAGAAATAATAAACACTTCCAAGTCCTGCATAACTACCGGAGATTGCAGTAGAGCTATACAGCACACAACTACATTCTATCAAACTGCTCTGCAATTAGATGATATGCCTGTTGGGCAGTAAAATGATGCAAACATGTACATATTTATAATTATTTTATATCTGCATTATTTTAATGTTACATATGTATGTATGTATTAGTAAATTTGTTAAATACAATTTCAATATATTTTTTATTTCATTTAGAATTTGAAATTCTTAATTTCATTTGGAATTTTCTGAATTTGAACTTGAAATTCTCAATTTCATTTGGAATTTTCTGAATTTAAACTTGAAATTCTCAATTTCATTTGGAATTTTCTGAATTTAAAGTTGAAATTCTCAATTTCATTTGGAATTTTCTGAATTTGAACATGAAATTCTCAATTTCATTTGGAATTTTCTGAATTTGAACTTGAAATTCTCAATTTCACTTGGAATTTTCTCAATATCATCGGTAATGTTCTGAATTACATTGAAAAATGGTGTAGTATGTATGTATTTATTTAATGTGTAACTTTCCGTGTTATTCGTACTTACAAATTAATTTTTTAACCCATTTAAAAAAAGGAGGTTATATTTTTGCTTTTTATCAATGTTTGTAACCGTATAATTGTATCAATTGTGAGCTGATTCCTTTTTTTTTTTTTTTTGAAAGGATCTGCCTGCAGTTTTGTATCATAAATTTTCCTGGAAATCGGGGCAATTAGTCGATTAAAATTTTACTATAATCTCGTAGAAGTAAACTACAAATGGATTACATTGCGTCTTAGCCGTCGATTGTGTGTGTAATATCTTCATTTGAATTTTTGTATTTAATTCGGTTTTTCTCCTCAATTATTAATAAACATACATACTTATATGCATATATATACATACATACATTTATTTTTCATAATTCTATTTCATTGGATTCATTTTTTACTGCCTTTCATTCGATGTCGAGCTATCGAGAATATTCTATTTCTGTTGAAAACTGGTTAAATAGTTGATATTCTTCTCAATTAGTATCCACTAGAGTTGTCAACCGATTAAGAATAATTCGATTAATCGATCAAACAAAACGAAACTCTTGTTCGAATAATTTTAAAATGCCGATTTTCGAATAACGAATAAATCGATTAATTAATGTCAATTAATCCAACAAATGTTTTCAGTTTGAAATGCACACGTAAAATTTTTTTAAATTTGTTATTTTGGATGTTTGTAGTTGTTGTCGAACTGCGCATACCTAGTAGTTGTGATATGTTTTAAATGAAACGTTAAACAATTTTCAAGAATGGGGGTTTTTCACTCTCAGGTGAATTAGTTACAAATACACTAAAGCCAAAAAATTGAGCTCGGTTTGGAAGTATTTTACCAAGAACAAAAATGAAAAAAAAAAAACAAAGTCACATGTAACAAGTATCCTAAAGTATAAAAAATTGTTAACAACAAATAAATTAATAATTCTTCTGCAACAGATTTACTAAAACGTATTAAAATAATAATAAATGAGACGTATAAAATATGTAAATACGTTAATAATATTTTTTACATTCTGAAAATTTTCTGATCAATGAAAGTTTTTTTAAATATTATTCAAAAAATGAAACTAAAGAATATCCAAATGAATTATACTCCAGATTATTTTATGTTGAAATTAACCACAATAATTCAGATGAAGGTAATGATATAGAATATATTACTGGTAATGAAAATAACAATCTTTTATGCGAATTAAACAATTATATTAAAAGTATTCAAAATTCAAAATATAAAAAAGACTTCTGCGATATATTAGACGATACAGTGTATTTGGAAATATCTAAAAAAAGAACAGAAAAATTAGATAAACTATTTTATGCTCTTCTCACAATATCACCTACCTCGACAATTAGCGAAAGAGTTTTTTTAATAAAAAACCAAAACCAAAAATCGTTTGAAAGCTTAAAAATTGTGTCAGCTTTTAATTGTAAAAGATTATTTCTTAAGAACAACCAAAATTGTCTGATTTAACAAAAAAAATCAATTAATATTTTTTTACTGATGTTTATTTGAATTTATAGTTTTATGTATTTGTTTGTTAATAAAATTATTAACTATTTTATTTTTAAGTTTTTTGTAAGAAATGTTTACTTTTTGTCAATAAATTTTTTTTAATCATTTTTTTATTCGTTATTCTCATCGATTAATCGAATAATTTTTCGGCTTTAATCGTTTGATCGAACGAACAAAAACAATTATTTGAAATATTCGAACAAAGTGGAAAGGCGAATAATTGACAACTCTAGTATCCACTGTACGAAAATTGTAAAGATGGACAATTGAACGCTGATGAGAGGTGTAGTGGCTTTGAAATCAGAACTGATATGTACGTTCTGCTAAAAACTGATTGGATATAAATAATAATATTTTCCAACATAAAAAAAACTCTTAGTAATTTTGAATTTTCATTAATTCAATAAAACTGAACTTGAGCCTGATAATATTAATTTTCATATGTACATCAATATAAGTTCGAATAATAATTACGTTTATTAGTAATAATAATAATAATAATAATAATAATAATAATAATAATAATAATAATAATAATAATAATAATAATAATAATAATGATAATAATAATAATAATAATAATAATAATAATAATAATAATAATAATAATAATAATAATAATAATAATAATAATAATAATAATAATAATAATAATAATAATAATAATAATAATAATAATAATAATAATAATAATAATAATAATAATAATAATAATAATAATAATAATAATAATAATAATAATAATAATAATAATAATAATAATATAAAAATATTGTAAATATCTTACCTTAAGATCCGATAAGGAAGCCATTAAATCATCCAATTCTTTTGTAGCTGATGAGGCATAAGCTTGATGAGCTGCATTAGTTGGTGCAAAAGATTCCTTTTGCTTAACCATGTGTTCTTCACTTTGTCTCACTAAAAATATATTTACAAATGCATAAATAACTTTAAACTAATTTTTAGAAATATTGCATTAAATTTACCTGGTCCTTCGGGCCCAACAAGATTTTCAGTTTTAGTTTCTCGCACAGTTATCGTTACATGGCGGCCAGGAGTTGGCGATTTAGTACGTGCTCTAAGAAATAGATTTCAGTTAATAACAATAGTAAATAAATATGTTATATGTATATGTATATTAAATAATAGGCCTTATCACGAGTGTCGTAGTCGTAGTCGAACTTTAACGACTCCCATGTAAAACATATAGCGAACGTTGCCACATTTTACAGATTTCGTCACGACTACGACACTCGTGATAAGGCATAATAACTCGGTAAACTACTCACCCATTTGGTATGGCATATAAAGAGGCATTGTCCATTTCGTTTAGTAAACTATCAACAGTTGGACGTTCTTCGACGGATGCATAACTATTATAAGTGTTGTATTTAGACGACGCCGTACTATGAAAACCAGATGGCCCTGAATTATCTGTAAAGTAATTTTTAAGATTATTATTAACTAATTTTGAACATTTTATTGTTCGCTACTACACATGTAAATGTGCACATACATACAAAATGTTTCTATTGCATTCTAATTACAAGTGATGTGCTAAACAACAACTTGTTAAGTAATTTTGTATAAAAATCATGAAAAATTAAAACATGTTTTGTAAACTCTTTTGAAATTATTTAAGACATATGTATGTATGTATGTATAAATGTAGTCAAATGAAAGATGTATGCATATATCGTCATCTGAAAGACCTAATAACCTATTTTAAAAAATTTCAAAATTGAGTTTTTTTATGGATTATTACTCCCTATATCATAACGCATTTGTATGCAAAATTTTGAACATCTAATATTACAAATGACCATGTTATTACCAAATCAAGATATGTAATTTTCGTTTCAATATTGCAAATAGTTCCAATTTTATAACGTTTGTTCCCTCTCCTGTAAACTTTTGAAAACTGCAGATAAGTTATTTCGTCTTTAAGGTGACGATATGTAAAAAGTATTCTATGTTGCTATGTAAAGAAGCTCCAATATAGCTCTCGTATATTTTCTCTATATCTGCATAGCTACAAAATTTAAATTTCTAAACTTGATATTTTTTTGCGCCAGCATTCAGTGAATGATTCCTACAAATGCAATGCAAACATTCTCGTATCATAGTTGCCAAATTTGACGATTTATCGTCATTTTGACGATTTTGGGTCCTAAAATGACATAGTGACGATGGGACGATTTATACCCTAATTTTGACGATTTTAAATAATTCAAGTTTGTAACAATTATTTGCACTATTAAAGCAACATTGAACTGCTGAAAATAGTAATGAGAAACTTTTTACCAAATAGTTTGTTTAAAACTGAAAACTTGTATTTAATTGATTATACGAACAAAAACAATTTTAAATTTTGAAGACATTTATTTAGTACTATTTGCCTGCCAGAGACGTATTGGAAGAAGCACAAATAAATGAAAAAGAAATATATGATATTATTAAATAATTGTGTTAATTTTTATATAGAACTTTGTTATCAGATATTATCAAGATTTCATTTTGAAAATAAACTCAAAGCTCTTGGCCAAACTAATCAGGTTAATATTATTAATGAAGAAAAAAGTTGGTTTTCTGAAGTTATAAAAGAATTTTCCTATTTTGTTGAAGAAAGTGAAAGCCAAGAGCTAGAGTTCAATAAGCTATATTAACGATAATGGCGATTTTTGTTCAAAAATATGACGATATTACCTCAACAAATCTGGCAGCTACGACTTGTATGTATGTTGCTCGTAGAATAAAGTGCAATCTTCAGCAAAGCTAAGTATATTAATCCCCTATAAAATATAATTATTACTTTTTAATGAAAGTATACACAACTGCAACGCAATCGGCCTTATTACGAGTGTCGTTATCGTGACGAAATCTGTAAAATGTGGCAACGTTCGCTATATGTTTTACTGTGGAGTCGTTAAAGTTCGGCTAAGACTAAGAAAAACGTGATAAGGCCACATATCTGTGATACTAATATTTTAATGTATGTACTCTGAAATATAAATAAAGAGTGTTTTTTATAGAGTGTCACAACTTTGAGTTGGCATCACTGCTTTATTTGAGCACCAATTTAACAGCTGATAGTTGCTTTTTTTTTTTTTAATTAGGACCAGCACTCAGGAGATGACCCCTACGTATGCAGTTCACTGTGCCGGAACTCAGGGAGAGGGATACGGTAGAGAAGATATATGTTGAAAATTTAGAAGACTTAACTCTTTCACAGCTCTGCTTTGCGCGTTATGTTAATTTTTAAGGCAGTGTTGAGGCGCCTCCGGTGTTAAGTAGACGCATTAACTTTGTTAAGCTGTATTGGCAGGCATTTTATTAATGGTTTTACTTCGCCGATGTTTCTGCTAACCGACGAAGAATGGCGATGTTGTGTACATTAGCTTGGATAGCATCAATCGCTGTCGGAACAGTTTTTAGTGACCAGTGCTATGCCTTCATCACTTAAATAGTCCGACAACAATTAATACAATGTCTCACTAATGTATATTAGAGAAATTAATGATGTTGATTGACTTGCTCTGGCCGGGGTTTGAACCCAGGCCCCAAGTCATTGTTTGCTTAGTAGTCAACGCGCTAACCACTTTGAAATTTCATTATGAATCCATTTACACTAGAGCACCGGGTGCAAATCGTTGAAATTTTTAATCAAAATAACTGTTGTATTCCTTAAACTCTTCGTGCAGCGGGCGCCACAATTGATTTACTCAAAGGAACTTTTGATGAAAAAATAATTTCACGTAATGGCCCAAATAATTGGCCACCAAGATCGTGTGATTTAACCCCATTAGATTATTTTCTTTGGGGTTATGTTAAGTCACTTGTCTACGTCGATAAACCACAAACAATTGAAATCAACATTTGAAGAGTTATCGCGGCAGACGTGGCGGCCATATGGCAGAAATCTTATTCAAACATTAATTTCATAAAATTTTCTTTCCAATAAAGCCCGTTTCATTGATATTAAAAATATATTTCCAGGTTCTATTATGATTTAAACTTTATAAGCTTTATAAGCTTTTGACCAATTCTAGTAAATTTTTTATATCACACTTGTTTTGATTTATATGGAATGACACCATTTCGTTTCTTGTAGTGTTGGCCGTTATCGACATCAATTCGATACATGTTAAGCGATTTCTTTAATAAATATAATAATTTTTCACGAAATGCGAATTATTTTATTTAAATAGTTTTTCGTAATCAATCTTGGGAATTTAATTTAATTTTAATAACTATAAATAATTTTTGGCAAATTTTTACAACTTTTTCTGCATGTTTTGCTATTTTTCGCAAATTTTCAATTTTTACCTGAAGATGTCGCATTTTAATAACTTTTGCGATATAATTTTTTAGTAAAAATTATTAAAAGCTGCCGTGCATAAATAATAATACAGACACACAGTGTAAAAAAGTTAACGCGCCTACGTAATTGTTATTTTTTTTTTAATTAGGAGCAGCACTACGTATGCAAAGCATTGTGCGGTAACTAGGAAAATATATTGTGCGTAGTGCGATTCACTGGCAGATCGACTACAAAGGGATGTGATCTTACTAAAAAGCGTGTTGTACGTCAGAATATACGAGTTTCAGCGGCGCACAGTGGGGATTTGTTCATACAAGTTTGGAAAAAACCATAAGGAGTGCTCGTAGAAGTTGAAATTTTTTTCTGAGCCTTTGGTTAGGTCAATTAAGAATAATATAAAGTTTCATCAAAATCGGGCACGCCCACCTCCCACCGCCCATAGAACCCGAAATTTATTTTTGGCGCAAACTTTTTGAAATTTGGCACGTAGCATTATATTACCTTAATTAAGAAATATATAAAGTTTCATCAAAATTGGTCTTGCCCACCTCCCACCGCCCATAGAACCCGAAACTTATTTTTGGCCCAAACTTTTTGAAATTTGGCACAGAGCATTATATTACCTTAATTAAGAAATATATAAAGTTTCATCAAAATTGGGCACGCCCACCTCCCATAGAACCCGAAACTTATTTTTGGTCCAAACTTTATGAAATTTGGCACAGAGCATTATATTACCTTAATTAAGAAAAATATAAAGTTTCATCAAAATTTGGCACGCCCACCTCCCACCGCCCATAGAACCCGAAACTTATTTTTGGCCCAAACTTTTTGAAATTTGGCACAGAGCATTATATTACCTTAAATAAGAAAAATATAAAGTTTCATCAAAATTGGGCACGCCCACCTCCCACCGCCCATAGAACCCGAAATTTATTTTTGGCCCAAACTTTTTGAAATTTGGCACAGAGCATTATATTACGTTAATTAAGAAAAATATAAAGTTTCATCAAAATTGGCCATGCCCACCTCCCACCGCCTCACAATGGGGATTTTTGTATTGAGGTGAGGAAAACTAACAAAAAAAATTTCAAAGATTTTTTAAATTGTTGTACTGTGTAATGCAACAAATTGAGAGGTGGCACCTGGTGGCACTTGAAATTGATTAAAAATGTAAAAACAGGTATGAGACAATGTATTAGAAGTGATTTCGAACTGTGGAAAAGTATGGCTAAAATTGCAGGTCCAAATGTTTGGAGAAAAAAGGGATTTTTGTTATATGTTCCTAAAAATAAACAACAAAAAAAAAACTTAAGTTTCTGCAGAGTTTATTTTTTCAATTTTAGTATACTGAAATATCGTACTTTAAATAAAAAATAAAAAGAAAAACTTTAGCTCACATAATAAAATAATATTCGTGTTGAAATTCTTAGGTTTAAATTAAGTTGTTTCGGTAAAACATACAAGTACTGAGTTTGAGACGGCTATAAAAAAAAAACTAGCAGTCAGATCGGAGTAATTCTTTTTGATTTGATTGTACTATTTAGTCTAAAATTTCAAAATATCACTGCATATTGCATGAAGAGTATGTTGACAATTTGACTTTTTTCCGCGAAATCCCCACTGTGCGGCGCTGAAATAATGCCATAAAAATTAATAAAACGACCGATATCAGATGACAGAATGAAGCACTTTTTCGTACTCCACCAATACGTGTTATTTTGCTACTAATCCTCTCCTAAAAAATTAATTTGTTGAATGTTGTATTACACTAAAAGTGACCAAATTGCTGTAATTTTTTTCAAAACAATTAATACTTGAAATACTTGTGAAACGGCCTTATGTAGAAGGAGTTAATGCCCTGACAACTTTCTTGGGGAGTTGCAATTAATTAATTTTTATAAAATATTTATTGAGTCTAGATGTCTTAATGATAAACAAATAAAAGTACAGCTTAACAAACCTTTTCTGTCATAACCATTCCCATTGTAACGAGCACTGCTCAAGTCTTGCAACAATGAATCCAATTCTGACAAATTATTAGCCGTATTCAATTGCTGTTGATGTAACGACGTTGATGAGGGTCCAACATTTGTGCCATTATATTGTTGGCGCGGTATTGCTCCCTGATTTTGATATTGACTAGATGAATTGTTGCTGATGCCATTGTAGCTAACTAAATGATGGGATGGACCAGCAGAGGGCGATACTGATGTGCGTGTTTCAGAATAATGCTCCTGATAGACAGGCTAAACATTTAATACAGATAAAGAAAGTATCGAAATATTATTACAAAGCCATGTAGAAAAAATAAGAAAAGCTTTATATTTATGATGTATGAACGCACCTGTGTTAGTGGTGGAGCTTTGCCCCGAAGACTACCATAACCAGACGAAGACTCAATATAATTGTGCTGATGATGTTGTTGGGGCTGTGGTATTTGACGCTGTTGTTGAACTGATGTCAATGTATTTGTTGTATAGTGAGGTTGCTGTTGGGGTTGATGACCAGGCACACTGTTTTGCAAATCGGCAAGTAACGCATCTGTAAACGACATACAAAAGAAATGATAAAAATACTTTTATAATCTTTTATTGTAGGAATCTATTATTTTTATTGCTAATAAAAGTTTACAAATAGAAAATGTAATTATTTCTGTCTGTTTCAATTAAAATTATGTAAGTGTATGTATGTATGTATGTATGTAAGTATTGAGAACTATACCCAGATTATCATAATCGCCAGAGTTACTCATAATTGTTTATTTCCAATTGTTGTTTTTTATATATTTTTTTTTTTCTTCAAAACAAATTGCAATTTATTTGCTGATTGCCTGCCTGTCAGTATGTTTTTTTAATTCAACTTTTTCTTTAAAATTGTAATAACAATTAAACAACAAAACAATCCGCACATTACTAATCATTCAAATAAAATGAAAAATACATATTGAACTTAAAATGAATAAAATAAGCTCAAATTTTGTTTATCTTTTCTTACCACATGCATAAAATGGCTTTGTTATCTGTGCGGTGTGGCTACATTTTTTACATTTTGCTGCTTTATGAAAATAAAGGTGAAATATTATAAAATACAAGAACAACGGTGGTATGGGGAAGGGGCTTACTGAATCAATACAAGATAAAATGGTATCAGACGCCCATTTGCTATCGGTAATTACACGCTGCTACAAATGAGTACTTTTTTTTTATACTTGAAAAGGGACCTAGTGTAGGTTATAGACCTTATTTAGTAGATCATAAATCAATTTTTAAAAGTTCGGAAACACCCTCAAATTTCGGAGTTATTCCGAAAAAACTATTTTCGGGTAGGTCCGAGTACTTATGAACGCGTAACTCAGTTGATTTTAATCCGATCTTCAATTTTTGAACGCTTTATGAAAGACAAAGAATAGATCTTTCCAACCGTATACATTTTATGCTATATTAATTAATTATTGGTAGTAATTTTCGTAATAACATCTGCAATTTTTTTTATTTTTTTATGTTTTTTTAACTTTGAGTTCTTTTTTTTATAATTTTTTCTATAAAAGCAGATGTATTTGTATAAAAAATTTGAAATAGAATTTTATAACAAATAAAATGAACTTTAGTTTTTTTAAATCGGACAATATTTGTGAAAGTTATTAAACTTTATTTAAATTTAAATAGCACCCCCAAGCGGAAAAAAATTTAAGTGAGAATAATTTTTTTTTTTTTATTTTTTTAATCTTATAATGATATGATTATATAAATATTTTAAAATAACAGTATTCAAACTATTTTATTTAGAAATTAAGAATATATGATTAAAAAAAGTATAAAAAAAAAATTATTCTCACTTAAATTTTTTTCCGCTTGGGGGTGCTATTTAAATTTAAATAAAGTTTAATAACTTTCACAAATATTGTCCGATTTAAAAAAACTAAAGTTCATTTTATTTGTTATAAAATTCTATTTCAAATTTTTTATACAAATACATCTGCTTTTATAGAAAAAATTATAAAAAAAAGAACTCAAAGTTAAAAAAACATAAAAAAATAAAAAAAATTGCAGATGTTATTACGAAAATTACTACCAATAATAAATTAATATAGCATAAAATGTATACGGTTGGAAAGATCTATTCTTTGTCTTTCATAAAGCGTTCAAAAATTGAAGATCGGATTAAAATCAACTGAGTTACGTGTTCATAAGTACTCGGACCTACCCGAAAATAGTTTTTTCGGAATAACTCCGAAATTTGAGGGTGTTTCCGAACTTTTAAAAATTGATTTATGATCTACTAAATAAGGTCTATAACCTACACTAGGTCCCTTTTCAAGTATATTTTCACTGTAGCACCGTGTTATTGGTGAGAAAATAAGTTTCTTTATAAATATTTCTAAGTTTGCAACATTTTTGTTTATTTTACATGTAAAGAGATGCCTGACTGTTTTCATCGAATACAAAATTCCACCAAAATAGGAATATAGTGAATTTCCGAAAGATTAATTTGAAAAAATCTAATTGTAAACTTTCAGAATTTAGGTACTAATGATAAATTATACTCTATAAGTTGATTGCAGCTGTCGTGATTGGCAGTGGGGTTTAAGCGTACAAGAACTCTGATGATCTTATGGCCAATAAATAAGTGGATATTTAATTATAATTTTAGTTAATTTTCATAAAAATTTAAAATTCGTTTAAACATACTTTCATTTTTTCAGTCAAACTTAAAGTTCTTATTTAATTACGATGAAAATAAGGTAGCACTACGTAATATAAAAAATTTCCCACAAATTTCCCAAGAAAACAGCTGACTAGAGCAAATAAAGAAAAATCTAAAAAATATATATTATTATTTTAGCTATAAATAAGAATAATTAAGAACTTCTGAAATGCTTTAAAAGAATAAGAGCAACTTTCAGAATGATTAAAAGGGTAATAGCGAAAAAAGATGCCAAAATTTTATGCAACTTGTCAGCAGCCACAAATATTTTATTTGCTTTTTTTCAAACAAGAAGAACAAGCAGTCGAAAACATATGGAAATTCGTAAAACTTATGTAGTGTTTAAATACACAACGTTGGCTATTTAATGTTGATTTAATATTGCAATGAAAAACAAAATTTTATATTTAAACGAGTTTTAAAAATAAATGAAACATTATCATCCACCAATTTATTGGCCCTTAGTTAGTCCCAAAACATCATGATGACAGTAAGCGAAGCACGTTTTAAAAATACCCCTGATGAAAAAATGCTTAAGGCCTTGTTTGTTAACTAACTTCGGCCGGGCTTATGGCCAGTTTTTAACTTCGTATTTAAGTATGTAATTAGTTAATTTTTATTTAAATTTATGTTGTATTTAAATTAGATTAAATTTTTTCAGTGAGTAATTAAAGTTCTTATTTAATTACGATGAAAATATGGTAGCACTAAGTAAAATAAAAAAATTTCCACAAAGCTGGACACAAGCTTGTTCAAAAAAAAAAAAAAAAAAAAAATCAACATATTAATTAGGTACTTTTTTTAAATATGCAGTCAAAAACACAATTTGGTATTCAATTACAACTTGAAAATAATTATAACTTAAATATCAAGTAAAAAATTGGCCCTAAATGCATAATTCCTTAGACCTATTAAAAAAACGGCTACGCTCTATAAAATTTTACTGAATATTTTGAATGTCTCATATTTTTGGGGGGTTTTAGTTCGTTGGAACATAGAGACTTAACTCGAAAAAAGTAATTTTGCAGAAAACGAGATTAAAAGTGTTATTCCGAAAAAGCTAAAGTAGGTTTACTATCCACTATTAAGAAAAATTCCTTAAAGTATTATTCAAAAATGTTTATCAGCTTAATTTAAATGTTGAAATTTTAAAGTACCTTTTAACCTAAATTAAAGTAAATTTAATTAAATTGCGCTGACTATTGATTTGTTTACATGTAAACATTTTTATAAGAACTTGTGAAAAAATAATAAATTTTTGTGGTTTATTGATTGAAATATGGAAATATTAATGTGGTGTTTCCCCCATGACGAACAAAAATGATTTGAGTGTAAAATTTGTATGAAAAGCACTCAAAAAACTTACAATAAAATCACTCGTTCGTCTTGCAGAAAGAGCACCTTAATATTTTTCTTAATTTATTTTCATTTTTTTTTTTAGTAAACATTAGTTATTTGTGTATGTTTGCTATATGTACATGTACATTAGACCGTCTCACTTTTAATTTTTTTTTTTTCGAAATTCCTTCATGAACATCGATTTTCTTAATCTACTTTAAAAACCAAGCATTTTGGTATATGACACTTAAATATTGATGAACGGGAAGTGGTCTCTCAAATCGTTTTTATGTGTTTTTAGGAAAATGGCCTTTTTTCCAAAAAATTAAAAAATCTTTCTTTAGTACTTTGCCTCTAACTTAAACATTACTTAACGGATTTAAACCTAATTAGATGCATTACATAATATGTGCATACCACCAAAAAAAACCTCTACGTATATAAAAACTATCATCGTAAAATCGAAATAAAAATAAACCGAACCTAAAGACTATAAATCAAAAACCAATGGAATACAATTAAGGAATTGAAACCCGATTACGTACAGAAATATTTAATTAGTTTAAACTACAAAAAAAAAATATAAACAAAAATCAGCACACTCTTTTTACTAATTAAAATTATTTCATTAAATCCCACATAAATAATTAAATTTGCAAATATTTCTCCATTTTACATTTGAAATAATAATTTTCACAACAAAAAAAAAAACTTACCCAAACGTCTTTCGAATACGCCCACCTTAAAACAATCTGTAGGGGTGCTATAAAATGATGATGACAAAAGTTTTGAAGACATTTTTTTTTTCTTTTTTGACGTTTTTTTTTTTTTACTTTTATATTTTTTATTTAATTCTAAAGTGTACAACAGATAATAAAAATTTAATGAATTATTTTGTCAATTAATACTTAAGATTCTCACACTTATTCTTCCCCGGCTGTTTTTGAGGTGACTTTTAACAAACATCAAAATTTTTAATTAATTAATTCAAACTAAAAGAACAGCAACAAAAAAAGTATCGTTAACGTTTCATTAAATCCGACAAAAATGGTATTTTGTTCATGAGAGACACACAAACGTATCAATCCAATTAATTCAAACAATTTTCGTAATTTTTGGTGCAAAAATATTAAATTTATTTTGTTTCACTTGTTTGTTTTGTAGTTTGTGGTGGTGGATGAAAGAAATTACAGTGGTATCGGAGAGTTTTAAACATTTTGTAATTTTAGCTAAATAAATTTAAAATTACATATAAATTACATAAATAATTAAAATGTATAATTCGATATTTCACCGCAGCGTTGGTTGGCTTCTTCAGGAAATGCAACGGTGTGTGGCTAAAATTTTAATAAACATCACGAAAATCAAAATTCTAGAATTTATGTTTTTGTAAAAAATATAAAATATACGAAAGTTTTATAGGAAAATCATTGCCGTAGATCAAAGATATACATATATGTTATCGATGGATTTTAATAATTCTATTAATAAATATTTGATATGCGAAAAATATTTGAACTTTCTAACTACACCTGCTAGAAGCGAATTGATGAAGCTCTTATGCAAATGGCACAAACCAGATGGTTTAATGAGCCAACCTGCAGCACCATAGCAAGGACATTATGGCCTCGCCTAGACGTCAACAGAACCAAAAATCTGTTGAAATTCTCCAAAACGCAATTGCGCAATCTTGTGGCCACAATCACAGGACACTGCACCTTCGCTACCCAAGAATCCAAGAATTGTTTTCCATATTAGAAAAAAAACGATAGAATTTTTAAGGTTACAAAAATACAAATTAAGTTGTATATTAAATTTTAAAAGCTAAAAAACTAAATGAAATTGTTCGTTGAGGTTTGCTAAATACATCCAATCCCTTGGACTTGCCCGAGTCATTGCAATGAACACAATTCAATCGGTGGCAAGCAATCAGGACCATCAGGAAATATCGCCCCAAAAATATAAAATAATATCCAAAAAATTGGGGTTGTTTCATATTCAATAAATAAACAATTTTTAAAATTAAATAACATATATCTTAAATTTTAAGTAAATGCCTGAATATTAGTCTCATTAACTACAATGAATAAAAAAAAATTTATGGCGATCCATTATTTGCAAAGGTCTTTGCATCTAGACTTGTTATTTGATTATGCAAAACATTTCGGAATTTATTGGGACGATATTGGTATAATTTAAAATCTTTGCAGAAAGTTTTGAGAAGAAAAGACATGATGCTGGCCGAAAAACGGCTACGCAGAAACTGTAAGCTGAATACCTCAGTTTTGTGAACTACCAGGATAGAGAAATTTTTTATGCCCGGTTAGAGGCCGGCTGCACACGAAATGTTTAGTAATAAAATCTACGTTACGTTATTTCCAAAGATACCCTTTGTGGTAGCTGGTCCTTGGCCGGGCAAAAATTTTAGCAAGGAACAATTGTTTTGCGTTTTTCTTACGGCATTATTTCATTATATATTAGAAAAATAAATAACACCGCAACAATTTAAATAACGCCCCAAGAGTGAACACAAATGGGAGAACTGAATAAAGGCACGTGAAGAAAAACATTCATAAAATAAATTTTCAAAATAGAAGAAAACGGAAAAGTATTCAAGGCAGATGCAATTATTCAGGTCATCGGATATTTACTGGTTGAATTACTATTAATTCAGATCCTCCTATTCAGGCAACAGACAGTTTTAAGACCTGACAGATCTGGCAACGCTATCTCAAAGTAAGCACCGCAAAAAGGCTGCTTTTTATGTTCAGTGTATTCATAGCTGCAAACATTGTTAACTTTTTCAAATTTAGGTGCTTAAAAATACAACTCTGAAGTACATATACTACGAGTATTATAAGCAAATAATCATAAAAATGGATGATGCAACGGATGAAGTGAAGTGTTAAATTTGTGATTTTATTATTTGTTTTATTATTTTTTCTAATTTTCTATTATTAACGTATGTACATATGTACTTTTGAATGTGCCCCGTAATTTTAGCTAATGTTAAACGGCAATCTTAAAACACTGTACTTGCTATTTTTTTGCCCATGTCTGTTAGTTATCTGTTTACTAGTTATTAATACTACATTAAAATTATGAATGAATTCAAAAAAAGCTTAAAAAATCGTAACGAAAACCTCCAACATTCTAACAGCTTTAAAATATTGTG
Organism: Lypha dubia; assembly: GCA_947311025.1. NCBI lineage: Eukaryota > Metazoa > Arthropoda > Insecta > Diptera > Tachinidae > Lypha > Lypha dubia. The sequence continues at coordinate 97,974,230 of OX371261.1, forward strand.
GCAAAGGAAAAAAAAAAAAAAAAAACGTTAATAACTTTTTGTGTTCTTTGGTTGTTTATTGTTGTTCGTGGGTTGGGTCTACTATTAAAAATCTTTAAAGTAGTTTTGACCTAATAAATATTAGAAAAAGTAAAATGAATAAATAAAATACGATTTGGCATAGACAAAAAAAAAAACTTGATAGAATTATTTTCGCATTAAATATGAAATTTTAAATTTTTATTGGCAGCCACACTAAAATAATTGCTGAATTTTTGTTTTTTTTTTTTTGTGGTGTAGAAAAACATTTGGGGTATTCACACTGTAGTCATAAGTCATATGTCATAAAATAATAGCACACGAAAATATGACAAGTGTGAACACCCCGTCATAAATAAGTGTGCTATGTCATAATTGTGCCAGCTGATAAACATTTAACAACACTCCATTTTTAGTCGGATTATTGCGCATACGTTTGAATTTTGGCTTAAATGTAAATGTTTTTTAATTGTTAATAAAGAAAACAATCAATGTCCTGTAAATTTTTTAAAATGTCCATTATCAATTAAAATTTTCAATTTTTTTTATCTGTACGAACTTGCTGAAATAAATATAATCAAAAGCAGCTGTTACCGCTAACATGAGCTGAACTATTTTTTTGGACGGCGGCAAGTGGAAAAACGTTCACAAGCTGCCAGGCAGATCAGTTACACAAACACATATTTTCATTCAAGGCGAATTAATTATAAGGTGGATACAGTGGCGAATTCACGCAAATTATACATTACCTACACTGTCAAATTTGTTACATATTTTCCCGCGCCATTTTAATATAATGTTTTATGCATGGAGAATTTCGACAGCGTAGTTAATGAGTTCGCCGTTTACACAAACAAAATGACTGCTGTTTGATTTGTTGTTGAATTAATGTAGTCGTAATGAACTTGCCTTTTGCACGAAAATTACATTAAAATGGCGCGGGAAAATATGTAACAAATTTTACAGTGTATTTAATGTATAATTTGCGTGAATTCGCCACTGCATCCACCTTATAATTAATTCGCTATCATCACTAAAAAGATTATCTGAACTAAAATTTGAATGAATTCATTGGTAATTTATAGAAAATCAATTTTTAATTCACTGTTTTGACTAGAATTAGGATCATCATAGTTATGTGAATATACCCAATATTGAGAGAAAATAACAATACCATATAATTGCAAAGTAAAATACTTTGAGAATAACGGTCTATGAGAGTTTGTTGAATATTAGTAGTAAGCAATCAGACATGGGGAATTTCGTACGAACCAAAATTGTTTCAATATGTAAAAATAGAATAAAAATTTCTATTTATGTTGAAAACTTGGTTAAATAGTTGATATTCTTCCCAATTAGTATCCACTCTACGAAAATTGTAAAGATGGACAATTAAACGCTGATGAGAGGTGTAGCGGCCAGAGAACTGCACGATCACAGGTTTTCGTGATTTAGGTATACTCGTCTTAAATGCGGTTGCGGTGTGATCGCCACCGCATTGCTTTTGCTCAAGTATTCGCCATATCCGTACACAGTTGAGTATTGCTACGTTAGAGCTTCTAGCATACACAATCATATGCGTTCGCGGTGATTGCTCTGCCTTACGTTTTTTCCACATTCGGCAGTCGTACTCATACTTAACGTACACAACAAAAACAATATTTGTATACGAACATGCGAGCACACTCATTGATGTGTGCTTTATCTGAAGTAAATACAGCGTTGCCACTGTGTAATTAAACAAAAGCTGTAATAATTTGAAAAAAATATCTATGTATTTGTATATAGCTTTTGTGTTCTGCAAAAATTGCAGTAAATGTAAAATATTAGCGACGCATATACTCATATGAATGTACATAAGATGTATGTATCTATGTGTAAATGCCGTATACCTCTATCATGTTTTTCGCTTCTCTTGTAAAATAATAAAGTTGATAGTTAGGGCATTTATCGTTTCAGGTAACGAAATGCTATATTAAAACCCGTCTTATTTTTAATGTTTATTTTATTAAACTCTCATAACACTTTCAGATTATTTTTCGGAATCGAAATTTGGGTTTTAATAATGCTGCGCACTTGCATTTTTCAATCTCAGTAGGAAAAATAACTACGCTGAAGAACAAATAAAATTTTTTGGAATGAATTCTTGTATACAAATATAAGCAGATAGCGCCTTAAGAAATGTTTTGTGAAAGACAGATTCGTAAATATAATTTTTGGGTAATTTTGAATCTGTTATTGTGTAAGGATTAATCTTAAATCTGGCATCACTGATTGTTTGTAGAGAAAACTTCCAAAAGCAAATATAAAAAATAATAGAGTATGAAAAGACGAAGTACTAAAAGTTTTGCTCATGCAGATTGCGATGTTTGTTGCTACTGGTTTTTGCGCTCATTGGTTTTATGTACGCAAACACCGCAAAGTAGCGAGCATATTATGATCGCATCAAATCTCTGTAAATAAACGGCGAGTCAAATCAACACCGCAAATTTTTTTATGCATTGTTTAAAGTGCTCGGATGTGTAAAGTATTGAGTACATATGCGGTGTATTTATGGTTGCGGTGTGATCGCGCCGTTCTCTGGTAGCGGCCTTGGATTCCGTGTACTGATACGTTCTGCTAATCTGATTGCACCTGCTAATGTTTTACAAAAATAGAAAACTCATAGTAATTTGAATTTTCACTAATTCAATAAAACTTAACTTAAGCCTAAAAATAATAATTTCTCATTTATTATTAAAAAATACTCTTGAATGTTTTAAAAAAAAAAAATTTTAAAACCTTTTTTGTGTTGTAGATTCTTTCAAAAAGGAATCATTCCTTTACAGCTCTGCTACTGAAATATTTTTGACAGTTGTAAATTTATTTTACACAAACAAAAAGCCTGTTGTTTTTTTATTTTTTAAGTTGTTGCCGAGATACATGTACTTCATATATATAATTTGCAACGTTCTAACACCCAATTCAATACACCTAAAATTTATGCTCTCTGATGCTCTCTCTGTACAATTGTGCGGTGAAATGACCACCACAGTTTTAAAGCAAAAACTGATTGTTTGTTAAAAATTTAATCTGCAATATATCAACAAGATTTTTATACGTATTTTATGGATATTTATATATTTAAAAGAATTAGAATTAGAATATATATTAGGAACTTTTTTTAAACCGAATAAATGCCAAAACCGAATTCAACTTTAACGCATTAAATGTATCTTTCAGCACTACCACAAACCTTAACATATTTTGAGAGACTGAGATTAATTTAATTACAAAATAAAAAAAAAAAACATTCTGACAATTAAACGGAAAACACCTGTATTTTTCTTTTATAATCCAAAAGTAAGTGCCAATGCCAAACCAAAATAAACAGCAAAAAAAATCGTGAAATAAACAAAAATATTTATTAAACAAATCTAATTTCCACGGCAAACTACATACTTATGTGTTGTTGTTCGAATTATAATGGCAACCTACGGCTTATTTTTTATTTTCATGTACGCTATTCACGACTTTCGCAGTCTGCGTTCCGACAAATTTAACACTTTTTGGCTGCCACGCGGAAAGTATTTTCCATATTTTTACAAAAAAAAAAAAAAAACAAAAAAGTATTTTGAATAATATGTTCAAACTTTAATGAAGGCTGAATTATTTGAAAATATTAATTCTACTTAATAAATGTATGTATGTATGTATTTCTAGTTTGTATAATTTTAGTTTGCGCATTGTTTTTTATACCCCGTAGGAAATTGTACTGATTAGCTGTTGACTTGATCAATAGTGCTACTCTCGAAATAACCCATACAATGCTTTTTGTTGGAGACATTTAGCATGTGTTTGTCTTTGAGAATTTACTAGTAAAATAAAGAATGTTGAGTAGGTAGTGACCACGTAGTTCTCATGGGACCAAGTGTAGACATTTGAACCAGAAATTTACTGGTACATTCGAAAAATGTGATGACTTGTCACCAAAAGGTCACGAAACTGGTCGACAAAAGTGGTGACATGGAGAAACTTCCTGCAGGGTACTTTTGCACAAAAAATACGCAATAATCGTCCAAGTGTTCTCGCTATTTGTCGAATTTTTGAAAATTTTGAGCTTTCATTTTCTTTACATAATGTTCAAATGCCAATAAGACAAAGAATCGCTCGAAGTAATGCAAATATTGCTGCCGTTCAGGCAAGTTTTGCTTGGTGGAATCATCGGTCCGTACTTCTTTCGAAATGAAGCTGGTAACACCGTTACTATCAATTGAGAGCGGTATAGATCGAAATTGGCCGAAATTGGAAGAAGTTGATCCTGTCAACATTTGGTTCCAAGAAGACGGGGCTACGTGCCACACAGCAAATGCCATTCATGACATCCGACTTGATTTAGTGGGAAAAGTGCTCGAAAATTGCGTTCATCGAATTCGCTCCTGCAGAAGAAGTCGTGCAGGTCATTTGAATGACGTTTTATTTCGAACTTAATTGTATCGATTGTACTTCACATTGAATAAAATCTTTTGAATTTCCTTAACAATAAGTGTGTGTGTTTTTTTTTTAAGAAATTATATCACTCTTATTCTGGGTATTTCCCCAACGCTGGGTATTTACCCATTTATACCCACTTTCATACCCGGGTATTTATCTAATTTCGGGTAACTACTCATTTGAATAACAAATACTCGTTGTTACGTACGGTAACAGAAATGTAAACATTTTCGAATTTAATTTGAACATATTTTGTGTAAGTGTATTTTGTTTATACATTTCTTGATGCGTTTTGCTCAGATAAGGCAGTTTTGACTGCATCAAACACAACAACAATTCTTAATAAGAACCGCTAATCAGGGTGCTTATGGCAATTCAATGTAATGAGTGGTAGCGATGGCAACAACAATGCTGAAGCAACTAGAAAGATTAAAGTTTCGAAACCCAAGCTTGAGCCTCAGGTGCATAAATAGAATTTGGTTCATTCATTATTAAGTGATATTGATACGTCTGAGGAGGTAGATGCATTGGAATTCATTCACACAATGTCACAGGCGCTAAACATAAATGTAATGGCAGATTTTGCCAATTACAAGGCCAGAAATGATTTCTGGGCAAAAACTTTTGTCTGGAGCTGTTTGGATGAAATTTCTCCAGTAACTTGGTGGAAAGGAATTTGTGGAAGCACGCAAAAAAAAGGAACCGTTTAACAACACAAAGAGCAGGAAAAATAACATATCGCACTTGATCAACAAGAGGGTATTAACTCAAAAATTTTAAAATTTCTTTTTTTGCTAGAAATCGATGAACAGTGGTCATATCTATCCACTGTAAAAATTTTACACCATTTTCTCCACTCTTTCACCCATAATATACAGTTGTATCTCTCTTTGTGATAGAAGAATAGTATAAAAAAAAGTTTTTTGCCTCGACTGAAAATTTTAAAAGTTTGAGTTAATACCCTTTGTTGATCAAGTGCGATATGCATATATCGTGCAACTCGAATTTGCTTTTTAAAAATAGTTTACCACCTTCAGCAGAAAGCACGCACTCCACTCAATTTGAAAATGCCATGAATTCTTCACTAGAAGGTACTCAAGACGATATCCCTTCAACTTCAACAGAAATCACGCACTCTACTCGATATGAGTTTTTATCGGATACGTACAGCGACAGCGATTACGATTAAATTTAAAAATTATTTCATTTGTTATTAAAAAATCTAATTCATAATAAAAAATTTAATTCTTTTAATTTATTTAAATTTTTCTTTATTCTGATTTATATCCACATTTTGGGTAAATACCCAGGTGCTTGGGTAAATACATGGGTATTTACATTTAAATACCCAATTTACCATTTGGGTATTTACCCTAGTCCCATCACTAGCTATGCATATCTACTATTTTTGAAAAATACTCGTAAATTAATATCGGGTAGGTAAATTTGTTTTTTTTAATTTTGAACAAGAATATCCTTTTTTTATAAATAAGAAATTATTATTATTAGCCTTGAGTTCAGTTTAATTGAAAAATTCAAATTACTAAGAGTTTTTTATGTTGAAAAAAACATAAGTATTCCAATCAGTTTAGCAGAACGTATCAGTATACCGATTTCAAAACCACTCACTACACATATCATCAGCGTTAAATTGTCCATCTTTACAATTTTCCTAAAGTGGAAACTAATGGGGAAGAATATCAACTATTTAACCAAATTTTCAAATGAAATAGAATACGAGAATCAATTTAATTCTTTTTTATTCTATTTTTACATGTTGAAACAATTTTTGATTCGTACGAAATTTCCCATTTCTTATTGATCACTACTAATGTTCAACAAACATTCATAGTCCGTTATATTCAAAGTGGTCTACTTTGTAATTTTTTTATAAATTAATAAAGAGGGGACTTTAAGGGCAATTATTACAATCTAATGATAAATATCGTAATAGTTAACATGAACATTAGCTATCGTGAACGATAAAGTGACCATTAAGTTTTCTCCATTATTATTAATGTGGCAACATTGCAGTAGACACCGGCAACTTTTGATTGTTAAAAATACGTTGTGGCAATGACATAAAACTGTCATTGAAGTTACCATATTTTAATCAAAAAATATGGCAGCTTAAAATTCTTAATGTTCACTTGTAAAGTTACCATAAGGATGAACCTGCTATATCCTTATCAGTAATTTTTTAGATTAATGTTACCTTGTAATAACCAAAAGCCACTTGTTGTCAGATAGCATCCTAAAAATAACAATTGTCCTAACAGACCAACCTAAAGTACGACGCAAAGCGTTGTCTGGCTGTCAAAATTTCTCATGCCCATACAAAATGTATGAAACCAACCGAAATAACGCGGCGTCAACGCTTTGCAATTGGAAAATCCAATTTTGACAGCGCGTCAGAAGTGAAGTTGGCTGCAAAAGTACTATTGTTGTTTGTTAAGTAATGTAACTTTAGCTACTTTCAGCTCAATTTAGCGTCTTCATCTATATTTCTTATTTTGATTTAGAGTTTTTAATTAATTAAAGTGTTTCTGGCGCAAAGTTAACGCTCTAATTTAGGTTACTCATTTCAGCGTAAAAGCTAAGCGCTAAATTACGCTGCGTTGTTAATTTCCGTCGTTGTTAATTTAGGTTGGTCTGTAAGGGTCTCAGAGTGCAGAAAATTTTCATTTATCAATTTTCTAAAAATTTGCACTTAATTACGAAATAATAACTGCATTGCGAAGAAATTTAAAAAAAATATCTGAGTTCGAAAATTCTAAAAAAAAAATTCGGACAATTCATAAGAGGCGGGCTTTTATTTATTTTTTTTTTTTTTTCAACGCAATTACGAAAGTTATTAACAATATTAACACTTTTTTACTGCAAAAAAACTTTCTTCTAAATTTTACTGATTGAGTTGCGTTTTTACAAGTCGGACAAAGATTTAATTTTTTAGCAAAACAGTGGGACAAAGCAGGTAAAGCAGCTAAAGCGAAAACTAATTAATGTCAAATACTTCTTTAAGTTGTTGGATAAGAAAATTTGTTTGAAAAGTCTCTTTCTTATCAGGATGACATATTTTAATTTTTCATAAGACTTTTGGCTCCGCATCCTCTAAAAACATAAAATCTTAACACTGAATGTATTCTTAATAATACCACCTCCTTAAATGACGTAGGAAATTTTATTGGAATCGGACCGCCCGGACTGAATCGTTAATTAAATTTTATCCATTTCAGCAATTAAACGTTGATACCTATAAAAGACGTAAATCTAAATGCTGAAAGATAAAATGTCAATTGCAATCAATTTCGACAATCTCGTTTACTCGAAACCCGACCCACAAAAATTTCTCAATTAATATTGATTGATAGCATGCTGAAAGACTTACTGACAGTGAGATGGACAAGCAATAAAACCCACAATTAATCATGATACACAGCTGTTTGTGGACATCGTAACGGACTACTTGACTGCACAATTGTCATATTTAACCAAAATTGAAGATAATTTTGAAGAATTTTCTCTTTTTTTTATTTCATATTCAATCATTAATTTAATTTATTTTTTTTGTAATAAAGTGGTCGTGGGTTGGTGGTTGACTGGTCTGGTGCTTGATATGGACACTCAAACGCATTAAGTTCAATTAAAAAGAATAGAGAATGCAAAAAATATTTAACGATGGATGTATGGTTGGACATAAACGCATGACATGATGACTATCATTGACATTAAACGACCAACAACAATTGTTAAATGGATTTTTTTTTGTATGCGAGTACTGTTTGTATTTGTTGTAAGTGCAATTGATATTTTCACATTAAGAATTGTCGCTGCAACTGCTGTTATTGTAATTGTTGTCAGTTGTTAACATTCAATATTAATTGTAATTGTAATTGTTGTTATTATTGTACTTTTAATTTAAAATGAATTCTTAATATTCTTATAATTTGAATGCATTCGCATAAGAAAAGTCTGACTTCTAGTACAATTCATGAGATAACGAAATTAATAGCAGCAGAGATAGAAAATATTGCAAAGAGCATCCTCATCTGATTATCTGTTGCCCCAACTTTTGTTGGAAACAACGACTCACTGCGATCTTAAAAATTAATGTGTTTTCATCAATGTTGTGTTTTGTAGTTCTTAAAATTTGTACATTTCCTAAAGTTGTATCGATTTTTAATTTTAAATTATGGATTAATTAAAAATTTAGCAATTTTTTGGTGAATTTTCGTTTTCTTTTGCGACAGCCATAATTTTTTTTAAGCTTTTGGATTTCTGGCATTTTAATAAGCACTCAGCCAATACTGCGCTTTTAAATCTATTAAATTTTAGCAAGTTTTTGCGAATTTTCGCTTTTTGTCGAAATTTGTTCAGATTTTGGCTTCCGTACATATTTAGGGGAAAATGTCGTTTATCGCTTAAAAGTGACTTGTGAAATGCACAATTGAAAATCCACTTTATGAAGAAAATTTGCTTCAATTTAAAACTTTCAAAATTCTTTTAGCGGATGTATGTAAGTGAAAGTTGAATAAAATCGTTTAAAATAACAAAACAATTCAATATATAAAAAATATTTGAATAATTCTCAAGAATATATATTTTCAAAAATTTTATTTTTTTTTTTTTTTTTTTTTTTTTTTTTTTTTTAATTAGGACCAGCACTCAGGGGATGACCCCTACGTATGCAGTGCATTGTGCCGGAACTCAGAGAGAGGGATAGAGTAGAGAAGATAGATGTTGAAAATGTAGAAGGCTTAACTCTTTTACAACTCTGCTTTGCGCGTTATGTTATTTTTTATAGCAGTGTTGAGGCGTCTCCGGTGTTAGGTAGACGCATTAACTTTGTTAAGCTGTATTGGCAGGCATTTTATTAATTGTTTTACTTCGCCGATGTTTCTGCTAACCGACGAAGGAGGGCGGTGTTGTGTACATTAGCTTGGATAGCATCAATCGCTGTCGGAACAGTTTTTAGTGACCAGTGCTATGCTTTCATCACTTAAATAGTCCGACAACAATTAATACAATGTCTCACTAATGTACATTACATAAATTAATGATGTTAGTTGACTTGCTCTGGCCAGGGTTTGAACCCAGGCCCCACGTCATTGTTTGCTTAGTAGTCAACGCGCTAACCACTTCAGCCAACACCAATATGCTAATAGATAGCTAATAGATATGCTGTACTTCGTTGGTTAGGTTAGGTTAGGTTAGATTCCATTTGGGTCCTAATGTGGTCCTGTAAGAAAGCTTAACTCTTCTACAACTCTGCTTTACGCATTATGTTAATTTTTTTATAGCAGTGTTGAGGCGCCTCTGGTGTTAAGTAGACGCATTAACTTTGTTGTTAAGCTGTATGAGCAGGTATTTTATTAATTGTTTTACTTCGCCGATGTTTCTGCTAACCGACGAAGGAGGGTACATTATCTTGGAACAGCTTCAATTGCTGTTGGAACAATTTTTAGAGACTAGTGCTATGCCTTCATCACTTAAATAGTCCGACAACCATTAATACAATGTCTCACTAATGCATATTAGAGAAATTAATGATGTTAGTTGACTTGCTCTGGCCAGGGTTTGAACCCAGGCCCTAAGTAATTGTTTGCTTAGTACTCATCGCGCTAATCACTTCAGCCAACACCATCCTTCGTTGGTTGATAATGCCAACTCATCAGTAGATCTTTAACCCTGTTTAAAAAGTATTCAAATTCATACGCTGATCATACATATGTTTGTTGTGTTGTTTGTATATGTTTTTAAAAAGTATTTTTGCTTGTGCTTTAGTAATTCTCATTTCTAACATGGCAGTTGGTGTATAAACAAATGAGTTTGAAAACTTTTCAAGCATGATGAGTTGCTGTTTAGCAACCAATGAAATGCATTGTATACAGATTAGCTGATCCATAACAACTTAGTTATTTTTGAAAACAAAATTTATTGACTACTTACTCGAATAAGGGAAGTAATATGTGCACAGCCCCTAAAACGTTACATTTTGTAATTTATTAATTTTTAAATATCGTCATCTAAACTCCAGAAGAACGTAACTGCGCTTTTTATTATTCTTTTTTCGATAACTTATTTTCTTAGCAGTGTAGCCAGGTAAATATTGTCTAATGTCCCCAAATTAAAGAGTGTTGTCCCCAAAAATCCCCATTTTATAACTGGAAATCCCCAATTTTGTCCCCAATAAATATACATATGTATATTAAGCGTCATAAAAAGCAAGTTTTTTTTTATTAATTTTATTACATACATTTATTTAAGTTAATGCATTCGTATGTGTTCAATGGAAGTTTTGAATCCATAGAATATTTTAAAATTCCATATACGGAATCAAAGTTATTTTTTTTTTCTATGCTTTCGAGTTGTAAATTTATAAATAACTCAAAATTTTCCATACTCTCAGTGAATATTTTAATCATTTCTTTTGCTAGTACAGTTAAATAATCTAAAAAAATTTGTTTGAACTCCTTTTGATTCTAATTCCTTTGAACATTCTATGCCAACATAAATTTTAGCAACAACCAAATTACTTTCCTTATCGTCAATTACTACATCCATTTTGGCAATATCGAATTCAATAAATTCTGGTTTTAAAAATTTTGAACAAATTGTTATAAAAACCAACATCCTCAATACCATCGCCTTGAAATAATCGAAATATGGAGAAGAAAAATGCCAAGATACATATATATATATGTATGTAAATATATGTATGTATGAAAGATAATGGTAAAATAAAGCAAAATTGATAATAGGTATACTGAAAATGAAAAATCCCCAAATCCCTCCCCATGATAATCTGTCACTAAAAACCAGCTAAAATCCCCAATTTGGAGAGAAATCCCCACACCTGGCTACATTGCTCCTAATCACACTTTTATGGAACTGTTTACGCAAAAAAGTATGCTTGAGTTGGTTGCTACCATATGAAATTAATTGATCTATGTCGGGACGGCGCGTACGCCATTCCCGGCTATCAAAAATTACACGCACGAGTTATTCACATTAGGAATAATCGCGGAGGTCAACTCAATCGTAAGTGCAATGACTGGGCCTCAATCCGGAGAAACCGCCTTTATGATCACGGTAACCTCTACGCCAGGTAAGTATGATTTTTGTTTCTAAAACTTGACTACTTGTATTATTAAAATTATAAACCAAACGAGAAGTTTTATGAATAATATGAATTTGAATGAATCAATGCAAATAAAGAGAGGTAAAATTATAAACATGCATACGTACATACATACGAGGAAATACGATTTAAGGGTGGGAAATTGATAAACACAACATCATTAAGAATATAAAAAGATTTTTTTAAATTTTGTGCTTAAATGCAGCTTTTTTAAAATCACAAATAATCCAAAACGAAACTAAAATATAACAACGTTATCGCAAACATACAATCAAAATTTTGTAAAATATTTCGCACAGAGAATAGTTTGAATTAAATACACTTTCAGAAATAATTTTATAGCAACTTTTTCATAAAATTAGAAAAAAAAGAAGAACAAAATTTACATTCGAAAATCAATGTTCTGTTACTCGGAAAACTTAAGGCCGTGTCAGATACAACTTCGTCGCTTTGCGTGACATTCCTAACTTTGATGAAAAATCGTAACGCAACAGGTGTATAACACAATAAAAACTTTGACAACACTCACTTTACCTATAAAAAGTGTTGGTAGTTTTTACATTTAATTGTCAAAGCGCACAAAAAGATGAGAGTTGCCTAACTTTTGGCTTCGCGTTGCGTTAAAAGTGCTTTATGTGACATGTTTCATACAAGTACCTACATTTTATCTTAGACGTCAAAGCGAATCTGCAACGCAACGCGAAGCAAAAGTTTTATCTGACATGGCCTTTAGTGATTTTCAAATTAAGACCAGGGATGGCATAGTAGTGCATTTGGCCAAAGTTTTATTTGTATGAGTGCTTTTCACAAGTTCCTATATTTTAAAATTTTTACAATTATGCACAAACATACGAAAGAGAATTAGAATGGCTTTTCCGATTTCAACAAATAAAATACCAAACGATCCGGTAGGATAAAATTACTTTTAAGCAACGACATAATTTCTTTCTATTTGCAACTCTTTCGGAGTTCTTCAAAAATTAATGATGAATTTTTTGTTACAGAGCATTAAACATTTAAAAGAAATAAAACAACAAAAATGTTACACTTTCATCCGAGGCGAATTCATATAAGGCGGTCTCAACAGCCCAGCTGATTATATTCGCTCAATTTCGCCTGATCAATTTTGATCTCACATCGTTGGTCCGCTTTTGACCATTTGCTTTTTCCCAAGATCATTGGCAAAAAAAAAGCCACTGCAAATGTGTTTGTTATGCCCTTTTTGTGTTTTATTTGAAGATTTTTTTGGACTTGGCTCATTTTTCAAAGAAAAGTCAGTTGGCTTTTACGAAAGTTTGAGATTATTTGATGACGTTCTTCACAACGAAAGAAGTTTAAGGTAAAATTTTAAAGATCTGGTTAATCAAATTAAATCACAGAAACATTAAATGAAAAGCTGTGCGGCATCGTTGATATCGGCTTTGAACACATAAAGGTCAGGAAGATTTTCAAAAGTAACTGCGCGGTCACTTTGGGAGCGTACTAAAGCCTTCGCGTGAATTTTCCAATAATAAATTTTGTTTAAAATTAAATGCAAAGCAATTGTTATTCAAGTCAAACACTACTAATGAGAAAAAGATTTCGCGAAGCAAGAATTCTGATATAACTCTAAGAAGTTTAGTATTTCATTTGCTAAATGTACAAATGAATGGTTTCAGTTCGAGAAAAATAGGTGTCAGAAATATGTGAGTAAAAGGAGAGTAAATAAATTAGAAATTGTAAAATGTTGTAAAAAAAAATTCTATAAAAAACGTTCATAATTTGTTTACATTCCCAAGCTTATGAAATTCTTAGATATGTAAACTTATTCTATAAATAAATCTTTCAGCTTGTTATGTACTATTATATTATATTATTGCAACGGTTGAGTTTTCATTATTACACAATTTTTAATAAATAACATACGAGTACAATAGTATTCACAACAGTTTTGTAAGCTTAAGACAAGTTTTTTCAAATATTTTCAAACTTGGTTCCAATCATATGATCCAATCATAATATGATCGTTTTACATAACAACTCAAACATATTTTGTTTTACAAGTACAAAGTACAGAATTGTCTAATGCGAGATGTGGACTTTTTGTGCAATGGACTCTCAAGAACATGTCAGTGATTTGCCTGTTAGATTCTTTGAAAGATTCTGGATTCTTCTCTTGTACGTTAATCGTGATTTGTGCAACATTATCTATTCTAACAAAATTTGAACAATTATTAGAAAAAAATTAATTCACATTTCGCATTTCGTTCATTTCTTAATACCACTGTATTATGTCGCACCCCCTGGAGGCCGCAGTATGTTAATTCTTTATGATTTTTTTGTTTGTTAACAAATTAAAAAAGAATCATCATTCGAATTAATCCTCAAATATTTATATTTCTTGTTTTACTTAACACGCGCGAACTTATTGTCTACGTTTTATTCAAAGCGTGAGATTCAATAAGTCAGCAGAATTTTTTGATTTTAAATTTAGTTTCTTTTACATTTTTTTTTGTTTTGTTACCGTTTAGTTCCAGACAGAATGAAATTGGATATTTGTCTTTTATTCTGCTAGAGCTGAACGTGTGAGAAAAAATTTATTACAACGGCAGCATATGAATGAACGATTTCCGGCTACCAGCAAATATTTCTTTCTTTTATTTTTTGTTTGTTTTATTTTGTCTACATTGCACTTTATTTATTTATTTATTTGATAATTTGCAATTTAATTTTATTATATTTTTTGTTTATGTTTTTCTTTAGTTTTAGTATAAATAATTTTGAATTTTAATAAAAATCATCATAACTGATCAATCAATCAACCTGCGTTTTGCATTAATTCACTACAAGTTATTCTGGTGTACCACTCGGATAACTTTCATTTCTACAAAGTTACTATATAATAGTTTGGTGAACTACCAACCTATTAGTCCTTTTTTGTTATTCACTTATTTATTCCGTTAAGCAAGGCAAACGAGCCTAAGCATTAACATTTTTGGCGACCGTGACAGGACACTGCAATCTTCAGATTCGAAGTCAGAAAGCACCCACCGCGTAAAGAAATTCCAAGCCATCAACTACAATCCTTAAACACAACTATTATGGAAAAAACCGCTGCGAACCTCCTTCAACAGCTGAAGGAAATCGGGGAGCAGATTGCCTCGATTATTCGAAACTTCAACAAGGATTCTGCCAGTCGTAAAACTCTAAGCTATTACCAAGAGCGATTGTCCCGTCTGACGACAGCATGGACTGAGTTCGAACGTACTGATAATGAGTTGCGAGAGTTAAAGGATATAGACACGTCTGATGAGTACTTCACGTCAGACTTCTATGCCCGAATCGAGAGCATGACGTCAAAGCACATCGCAATAATGGAGCGAGAGCTCGGTAAGCTCGACCAAGAATCTGCAAGTAAAGTATTGCCTGCTTCAAAACCTACAAAGCAGCCACAAGCAGGTGCAGCTGGTGGTCACGATGGACTTATCAGCCGGTCTCTTGGGAAGATGGCAGCGCTTACCAGGCAATTAGAAGGCCTTCATCAGCAACCAGGACAAGATAGGTCGTACTATGAAGTTAAGCAGGCCACGATTACCCAGCTTTGGCAACAAATAGAGCAGCTCAATGATGAAGTATTGGACAAATATCCCAACCCAGACATTGCCGGCTATGATTCAAGCAGATACATTCACCTTGAACAAGCTGCTCAGTCTGCAATCATTCAGCTCAGCGCTGCTAATAGAAGCCACCATTTTCCAACCCCAGATACTTCAGCAAGAAACTCTACTCTTCCATTACCCACTATCACAATTACCAAATTTGATGGTGATTACATGAAGTGGATATCGTTCTCCGACCTATTCAGAAGGGTTGTTCATGAGCAATGAATGTCCGATGCTCATAAAATGTGGTACCTAAAGAATCATGTCGCTGGAGAAGCAGCAAATCTCATACGTCATCTTGCCATTACTGAGGAGAATTACCAAGCTGCTTGGCAATTGCTGCAGGATCGCTACAACAACAAGAGGTTGATGGTGTCAACAGCAATCCAGAGACTGCTCGACCAACCATCAGGTGCGTGTACGCTGAGTGCTGTCAAGCGATTGCACGACACCACAAGGGAGTGTTTAGCAGCCCTCTCCAACATGGGGCTCCAAACTACGTCATGGGATCCGCTTTTATTTCACCTTCTCGTTAAAAAGGTCGACAAAACAGTTTACACTCAATATGAGCAATCCATATCTAACCCAAAGGAGTTACAACCAATCAGCAGATTTCTTGCTTTCCTCGAAAAATATTTCCAAACTCTAGAAGCAATAGGACAAAAAGAGAAAACCTCTTTCTCAAATCACAAAACATGCACTCTGGTATCACAACCTCAACCGGAGATTCGACGATGCATAATTTGCAAGCGAGACTATCATCCCATATATCGGTGCAAGGAATTTCTACTATTAACACCGGCAAATCGACTCAGCATTGCACAAAAACACAAGCTTTGTGTGAACTGTTTCAACCATAATCATTCACCTAAACAATGTACGATGTTAGGCCGCTGCCAGAAATGTGGAAAAAAGCACCACACTCTAGTTCATTTGGAATCAACCACTCAATCAAATATGTTATCCTCTAACGTAAATAAATCTCCTAGTAAGGAAACTCCTGCAACAAGAGGAGAATACAAACCCCCGATACAACCATCAACGCTGAATTGCCAATCAACCGAACACGCGGCATCTTTGGTCGCCACGCCAAAGGTAGAAGTCAATGGTATGGCAGTAAACTATGCAAACAAGAGACCGTATGTCCTCTTGGGAACAGCACTGGTCAAGGTCAAAACAAATGATTTAACAATCGAATGCAAGGCTATTCTCGATTCAGGATCACAAGTTAACCTTATAACCGAAAGATTAGTAACACGACTTAGGCTCCCAATAAGACCATCATCCGTTTCTATCAATGGTATTGGAAAAAATAGGACCAAGGTTCAACATCGAGTCAACATAGAACTTCAATCTCGAGTGAATAATTTTTCGACGCGATTGGAGGCCTTTGTACTTCCACAAATCATTGCTCCCCAACCAGCGCAACCACTTTACATCGAAAAATGGTCCATTCCAAACAATGTCACCCTGGCAGACCCAACCTTTAATCGACCGGACAAAATTGATCTACTATTGGGAGCGGAATATTATCACCAATTACTCACCATCGGCCAAATCAAATTGGCTGATGATCTTCCAGTATTGCAAAATACAACCTTCGGCTGGATAGTAGCAGGAAAGGTATCTAGCGAGCAACTATCAGCGGCAACATGCGGTATATGTACTGAAGACGATACAATGACGATGGCAATTGAACGTTTTTGGAAACTTGAGGAAATCGAAAATCCACAGCAGCAACTATCCCCCTTTGATGCACAATGTGAATCACACTTTAGTCAGCATACTCGACGCAATGAAAACGGAAGGTTCGTGGTTCGGCTTCCATTTTGTGATGATACATCTATTTTGGGAGACTCACACAGTATCGCTTTTAACCGTTTCCTCTCATTAGAGCGTCGTCTAGCAAGAGACCCTTCATTAAAGGAACAATATACCCAATTTATGAAAGATTATGAAGCGTTGGGACACATGACGAAAACTAATTTAGCTGATCTCGAAGGATCTAAGTACTTTATTCCTCATCACTCAGTGTTACGTCCTGAAAGCAGCACCACCAAACTTCGGGTTGTTTTTGATGCCTCATCAAAAACATCGTCAGGAACATCACTAAACGATATATTGCATACTGGACCACCTCTACAGAATGAACTGTTTACTATTTTGCTTCGATTTAGGCTGCCACGTTTCGTTTTTACAACAGATATAGAGAAAATGTATCGCCAAATCATAATCCATACCGACGACAGGCGATTTCAGATAATCCTATGGCGACAAAATATCACTGAGCCTATAAGTTATTTCAAGCTAAATACAGTTACCTATGGAACCAGGCCAGCCCCGTACCTTGCCATTAAATGTTTAAAAGAAATAAGCAAAACTGTCAAGAGTCAATTCGAATTAGCTGCTACGTTTTTGGATAAAAACTTTTATGTTGATGATGGATTGGGGGGAGCCGACAGTCTGACTACAGCACTAGAAACTCAACGCCAACTGCAACACGTCATGGCAATGTACGGCTTTAACTTAAGAAAGTGGTGCGCTAATCATCCTCAGCTCCTTCACAATATCCCAGGTCATGATCAAGAATTTAATTTAGATCTCTCAACCGACGATAGCGACTATACAAAAACATTAGGGTTAGCATGGTTACCTAAAAATGATTTGCTAAAGATTAAAGTAAGCCTTCAACCAATAAAGGCTGTAACTAAACGCAGTGTAACTTCAGATCTGGCTCGGATATTTGACCCACTCGGGCTCCTATCCCCAGTAGTAGTCAAGGCAAAAATGTTCATCCAAGAACTATGGATGCTGAATCTATCATGGGACGAAGCTGTTCCTTTAGAATTTGACACTCGCTGGCGGCGGTTCCGAAATAGTCTAAGTGAGCTTGAAAACTTTCAAGTCCATCGCCATATCTACAAAGGAGAGACTCCTTCCAGTACCCAGCTACATGTCTTTACCGATGCTTCAGAGAAGGCATATGGAGCAGCAATATACGTCCGAACTTCTCTTTCAAATAAAATTCTCAGTGTATACTTACTTTGTGCGAAAACTCGCATAGCACCACTTAAAAAACAAACGTTACCTAGGCTGGAGTTGTGTGCTGCTCAGTTGGGAGCTAATCTAGCTGCAAAAGTCAAAAGCAGTTTGGATATGGCCTCTACACCAACATTTTTCTGGTCTGATTCAAAGATTGTGCTGACATGGATAAATTCAAGATCTTCTTCATTTCACACCTTTGTAGCAAATAGAATCGCTGCTATTCATGAATCTACTCTCCCCGAACAATGGCGACATGTAAGCTCACAAGACAATCCAGCAGACATTATATCCCGAGGATTGGACCCACCACAGCTACAGCAAACGCCACATTGGCTCTATGGGCCCTTCTTTCTCCATGGAAATGAAAACCATTGGCCAGCTACATTTACTTTGAGCTCCGAAGCAACAATTATCGAACGAAAACAGAATCCTCACAACTTACTTGCATCTTTCCAAGATGAGAATCCGCTACACAGTATAAATCACCGAAATTCGTTTAAAACCCTTCAGCGAATTATAGGATATGTTTTCAGATTCATAAAAAACGCCAGAACTCCCAAAGCAGACCGACAAACTCGACGAGCTCTGACTCCCCTTGAGCTCCATGATTCACTTCTTATCATCGTTAGAGCGACTCAAAGGTTTGCATTTCCTGAAGACATCAAGCAGTTACAAAGACAGAAGGGACTTAAAGGATCAAGTCCGATCAAAAGTCTGTCACCATTTTTCGATGAAAATTGCATCTTAAGAGTTGGAGGCAGGCTCGAAGAGTCAACTTTGCCATTCGATACAAAACATCCAATGCTCCTACCGTATAATGACATAGTCAGCAGACTAATTTATGAGTCAATACACAAGGAAAATAAACATTGCGGAGCCCAAGCCCTCCTTGCAGCCGTCCGGCAACGGTTTTGGACCATCAAAGGCAAACACTTAGCACGAGAAACCATTCATAAATGTGTTTCCTGTGCAAGATCAAGGCCAAAACTGCTTCAGCAGATTATGGGAAATCTACCGGCAACAAGGGTAACCCCAGCAAGACCATTCATAAATTCCGGAGTTGACTATTGTGGTCCTATATGGGTTCACTTCAAAACCCGAGGGAAACGACCACAAAAAGCATATATTGCAGTATTTTGCTGTTTCACCACGAAAGCAGTACATCTAGAACTCGTCACAAACCTTACAACAGAGGCGTTTATCGGAGCACTAAAACGATTCATCAGTCGCAGGGGGCACTGTCAGAATCTGTACTGCGACAACGCAACCAATTTTGTCGGAGCTCGAAACCAGCCAGCGGAATTATCAACAGCCCTCTTTACTACAACAGCTCAAGAAACAATCCAACGGGAATGTGCGAGTAAAAACATTACTTTCCATTTCATCCCTCCACGAGCACCGCATTTCGGAGGATTATGGGAGGCAGCAGTTAAGTCAGCCAAAAAACTATTAGTCAAAGAGCTGGCAACTGCGTCCTTAACGTATGAAGAAATGGAGACTGTGGTCATAGAGGTCGAGGCTATTCTTAATTCCAGACCTCTTACAGCACTATCAAATGACCCTAATGATGCAGCTGCTCTAACTCCTGGCCATTTCTTGATTGGAGAACCTCTCACGGCACAAGTCGATGCAACTGCACAATCGACATCGGCATCACTCGCCAACCGTTGGGAGCTGGTATCAAAAATCAAGCATCAATTCTGGAAACGATGGTCCCACGAGTACCTCACTGAACTCCAGCAGCGCAACAAATGGCAATCCAGGTCTCAAGGCTTACAAGTGGGTACTATAGTTATAATCAAAGATAGCACTCCTGTCATGACGTGGCGACTCGGGAAAGTGATCGAAACATTCCCTGGGCCCGATGGAATCGTCAGAACGGCAACGGTTAAAACATCTACTGGTATCATTAAACGGGCAATTCATTTACTTGCTCCACTTCCTCTGGACATACCCCCAACCACTACTGGCAGTGAACGTGCAGAAAACAGTCCTCTTCTCAAAGGAAACCATCAATCCACCAACCCAAGTAAAAACACTAGCTCTGGACTCAAAAGAAACCAATCCTCCACTGACAAAACTGCCACACCATCCCCAAAACGGTTCAACTTAGCTACAACAAGCCTGCTATTTATTCTCGCTCTATTCTTTCCACTAGCGACATGCCAACAAAGTCTTTACACAAAAATCAGTAGCACTCCTGGGCTGCACTTTGAACAGATTGGTCAAGTTAAACCAATTATCTCAGACTGGAAACTCCTAGTATATTTTGAACTTGCACCATTCCTCAATGAATTACAACTTCTAACAAACGGAACCAATACTTTAATGAACTCTTGCAACAATTCAGACCTCAAGCATCAATGTATCGGCCTTGCGACACACTTTAACAACATTAAAGGCAAAGTAGTGGCCAGTTTCGAAAACCTCATAAGAAGAAAGAAGCGAGGAGCAATTGATTTCGTTGGAAATGTAGCAAACTCATTATTTGGAGTTCTTGATTCACAGTATGCCGAAAAAATGACCAGCACTATCAACAGTATAAAAACCAACGAAGACCACTTGTCGCAGCTCTTACGAAATCAAACATCATTTCTTGACTCTACACTTAATATTATGAAGCAAACTGAAGCTCATACTCAAGCTATCCTTGAAAAATTCAATTTTAGACTGAAAAGGCTAGAGAACTTCACAGTCAATGATACCCATCAATCACAACTCATTCTGTCGCTTAGCATTCAGTTAATTGTTATTGCAGACAATGTGCAAACAATGCTAAAGGCCATAATGAATCTACTAACCGATACATATCATGGTAGAATAAGTCCCTCTGTACTGACGCCACAACAATTCGCTACAGAAGTTGACAACATCAAGGCAAATCTTCCATCGGATTTAGCACTACCAGTCACGGATATACTTCATCTATACGGGATAGTGACAGCCCATGCAGCCGTCTCAAATCAGCACATTATTTGCACCTTGGTCATCCCAGTAGCACATACAGAGGAATTCGACTTGTTCTATATTACTCCAGTTCCACAGCTAGTAAATGGTTCGTTGGTTGCCATCATGCCAACAACCAAAATGATGGCTCTTAACGCTCACCGAGACGAATATTTCCCGATTGATGATACCAAGCTTCATGATTGCAACATACTTGAGCATGATATTTTCTTATGCCCGAATATCCAAGCTACACATTCCAAAAATTCACCAATGTGTCGCTGTGAAATACATTTATTCAATAATGAATCAGATTCAAGCTGTAATCCAGAGCTAATAGCCAATGATAATGTATGGTACCAGCTCCATAAAAAGAACCAATGGATATTCGCAACTAAAAATCCGCTCAAATTAAGTACTGTATGTAATGGCGAAAGCAATTATCAAGTTCTGCAAGGAACTGGATTGCTTACCTTAGCAGCAGGATGTACAATGAAAAACGAGGTAATAACCATATATGGCCACCAAACCATCACCTCGACTCTGCATCAATCCTACACAAGCACCGGCATTTCATTTCCACATTTACAACAGAAAGTTATCAATTTAACTCGAGCATCGCCAAGCCTAGAGAGCATTGAGAACATAACCAGGCTGCAAGAGGAAGTAAGGGAACAGATGCGCAATATACCTACCCCAACTATCAACCATGGCGTGCACAGTCTTGCAGTGAGCTATGGAGGACTAGCTCTCATATTGACTGTAATTATCGTCATTTCACTAAAACAAATACGCAAAAGAAAAATTAAAGGCCCACCTACAATACCAACTCCACAGCCACGGCCAAGATCGAATTGGGATATTGCTGTAGAACCATAAGCTTAGATATCTCACACACATATATGATAACAAGCCGCATTTCGTTCATTTCTTAATACCACTGTATTATGTCGCACCCCCTGGAGGCCGCAGTATGTTAATTCTTTATGATTTTTTTGTTTGTTAACAAATTAAAAAAGAATCATCATTCGAATTAATCCTCAAATATTTATATTTCTTGTTTTACTTAACACGCGCGAACTTATTGTCTACGTTTTATTCAAAGCGTGAGATTCAATAAGTCAGCAGAATTTTTTGATTTTAAATTTAGTTTCTTTTACATTTTTTTTTGTTTTGTTACCGTTTAGTTCCAGACAGAATGAAATTGGATATTTGTCTTTTATTCTGCTAGAGCTGAACGTGTGAGAAAAAATTTATTACAACGGCAGCATATGAATGAACGATTTCCGGCTACCAGCAAATATTTCTTTCTTTTATTTTTTGTTTGTTTTATTTTGTCTACATTGCACTTTATTTATTTATTTATTTGATAATTTGCAATTTAATTTTATTATATTTTTTGTTTATGTTTTTCTTTAGTTTTAGTATAAATAATTTTGAATTTTAATAAAAATCATCATAACTGATCAATCAATCAACCTGCGTTTTGCATTAATTCACTACAAGTTATTCTGGTGTACCACTCGGATAACTTTCATTTCTACAAAGTTACTATATAATAGTTTGGTGAACTACCAACCTATTAGTCCTTTTTTGTTATTCACTTATTTATTCCGTTAAGCAAGGCAAACGAGCCTAAGCATTAACAGCAAACATACAATCAAAATTTTGTAAAATATTTCGCACAGAGAATAGTTTGAATTAAATACACTTTCAGAAATAATTTTATAGCAACTTTTTCATAAAATTAGAAAAAAAAGAAGAACAAAATTTACATTCGAAAATCAATGTTCTGTTACTCGGAAAACTTAAGGCCGTGTCAGATACAACTTCGTCGCTTTGCGTGACATTCCTAACTTTGATGAAAAATCGTAACGCAACAGGTGTATAACACAATAAAAACTTTGACAACACTCACTTTACCTATAAAAAGTGTTGGTAGTTTTTACATTTAATTGTCAAAGCGCACAAAAAGATGAGAGTTGCCTAACTTTTGGCTTCGCGTTGCGTTAAAAGTGCTTTATGTGACATGTTTCATACAAGTACCTACATTTTATCTTAGACGTCAAAGCGAATCTGCAACGCAACGCGAAGCAAAAGTTTTATCTGACATGGCCTTTAGTGATTTTCAAATTAAGACCAGGGATGGCATAGTAGTGCATTTGGCCAAAGTTTTATTTGTATGAGTGCTTTTCACAAGTTCCTATATTTTAAAATTTTTACAATTATGCACAAACATACGAAAGAGAATTAGAATGGCTTTTCCGATTTCAACAAATAAAATACCAAACGAACCGTTAGGATAAAATTACTTTTAAGCAACGACATAATTTCTTTCTATTTGCAACTCTTTCGGAGTTCTTCAAAAATTAATGATGAATTTTTTGTTACAGAGCATTAAACATTTAAAAGAAATAAAACAACAAAAATGTTACACTTTCATCCGAGGCGAATTCATATAAGGCGGTCTCAACAGCCCAGCTGATTATATTCGCTCAATTTCGCCTGATCAATTTTGATCTCACATCGTTGGTCCGCTTTTGACCATTTGCTTTTTCCCAAGATCATTGGCAAAAAAAAAGCCACTGCAAATGTGTTTGTTATGCCCTTTTTGTGTTTTATTTGAAGATTTTTTTGGACTTGGCTCATTTTTCAAAGAAAAGTCAGTTGGCTTTTACGAAAGTTTGAGATTATTTGATGACGTTCTTCACAACGAAAGAAGTTTAAGGTAAAATTTTAAAGATCTGGTTAATCAAATTAAATCACAGAAACATTAAATGAAAAGCTGTGCGGCATCGTTGATATCGGCTTTGAACACATAAAGGTCAGGAAGATTTTCAAAAGTAACTGCGCGGTCACTTTGGGAGCGTACTAAAGCCTTCGCGTGAATTTTCCAATAATAAATTTTGTTTAAAATTAAATGCAAAGCAATTGTTATTCAAGTCAAACACTACTAATGAGAAAAAGATTTCGCGAAGCAAGAATTCTGATATAACTCTAAGAAGTTTAGTATTTCATTTGCTAAATGTACAAATGAATGGTTTCAGTTCGAGAAAAATAGGTGTCAGAAATATGTGAGTAAAAGGAGAGTAAATAAATTAGAAATTGTAAAATGTTGTAAAAAAAAATTCTATAAAAAACGTTCATAATTTGTTTACATTCCCAAGCTTATGAAATTCTTAGATATGTAAACTTATTCTATAAATAAATCTTTCAGCTTGTTATGTACTATTATATTATATTATTGCAACGGTTGAGTTTTCATTATTACACAATTTTTAATAAATAACATACGAGTACAATAGTATTCACAACAGTTTTGTAAGCTTAAGACAAGTTTTTTCAAATATTTTCAAACTTGGTTCCAATCATATGATCCAATCATAATATGATCGTTTTACATAACAACTCAAACATATTTTGTTTTACAAGTACAAAGTACAGAATTGTCTAATGCGAGATGTGGACTTTTTGTGCAATGGACTCTCAAGAACATGTCAGTGATTTGCCTGTTAGATTCTTTGAAAGATTCTGGATTCTTCTCTTGTACGTTAATCGTGATTTGTGCAACATTATCTATTCTAACAAAATTTGAACAATTATTAGAAAAAAATTAATTCACATTTAAATTTTTGACTAAAGATGTTAAGTTGTCATAAAATTTTAATTGTTTTTTTTTAATATTTTGTAAAAATTGCAGGTATGTATAACAATATATGTATGTACACATACATTAGGGGCATAACTAATTTTTTGGCATAGTACCATGAGGTCAACCACGAAAATCATAATCTTTTGTAATTTTTCTCCAAAAAGTTCACGCACCAATTGGTTTTTCTAAACTAAATGCAATATTGAATATTCATAATTTTATACGGTGTTTTTTATTCATTTTTATTTTGTTTTCGTTAAAAAAAGTTTGAAGATACGCTTTGGTTTGGTATGAAATTTCATACTTGAGCTATTTTTTTTTTTGTTTTAAATAAACATATTATTAATTTTTCTTAACCAAAAAGAAAATTAAAAATTTTTAAAACTTCATCGCGGTTGGTGGGTAAACTTTTTTGACCTTAGCGAAAAAAAAAAATATATAAGTTCCCTTATAGTTTTTTTATGCTCTATCGGGCTGTGCTATGCCAATTTTGATATTTTAAAAAAATTTTAAAAAGTTATGTCCCTAATATACATATGTATAATATGTAATTAACTCATACAAATGTTTATTATACATATTTATTGTTATGCTACAAATTCTACAAACTGAGAATTTTATTTGAACAAAACACAACTTGTTCAATAAAAAATAGAACATCAAACAAATATTATTTATTTATTGTTTTTATATCCTGACATCATTTTCTTTCATCCCCACTTGAACATGTTTTATTTATTTTTTGCTGTTATATTATATTAAATCATTTTTTTTAGTTTTGTATAATTTCACTTCAAATTGATTAAATTTTTTAAATAATTGCATTGATTTCCAGCGATTTTCTCATTTATTTGATTGCTGGTACATACATAATTTAATTAATTATAATTTTTTTACAACATTATTTATAAATTAGAAGCAAAAAAAAGAACTACTAAATAAACATTCGAGTCTCAACACAAACACACTACTTTTATTTCGTTTACGCGCATAAACTCGTTAACGTGACAAAAATCGCTCGCAAAATATTATAGACTGACAGAAATTAAATGATGCTGCAAGAGCATATGAAACATCAACTGAAAAATATCTGATCATAAAAATATCAAAAAATAAAATACAAATTTTCTTTATTTTCTTACACTCAGTTTGGGTAGCATTGACTCAATTGTCTTCATTCATATGCTCTCAGGCAAACAGCACCACCAAACATATTTTCATTGTAGTCTCTATTGTTTGAGTGCTGTCAACTTGAAGAAAACGAAAACGCACTTGTTTATTACAGATCCGTACTATAGATTTTTATACTAAATTTATAGAATAATAAAAACCTACTAGATGATTGAGCGGCTTCGCCCGGAAGCTATTTTCTTATATGGGGGAACCATTCTCCCCACTCATCAACCCATTTGTCCAATTTTGATAGGCGGACGTAGCACCATCTGTCCTTCAACAACAAAATAATTTTGATCTTTTTTAAATAGGAACGATGACGCTTCTCGTGAATGAGGCGGATGTAGCGCCATCTTTCTGTCAATATGATGCGACGCTTCTCGTAAATGAGGCGGACATAGCGCCATCTGTCATTCAACAACAAAAATAATTTTATTCTGTTTGAAATACTAATTCGGTTAATAGTTTAGCAAATACATGAATTGGCCCTTCCCTCCCCTCCACGTGCCCCTAGCGATTTAAAATATACATTAGGACCTATTCGCATACCTACCAAATATGCATAAAAAATTGCATTAAAATCGGTCGAGCCGTTTCGGATGAGTTCGATAACAAACAGCGTGACACGAGATTTTTATATATTAGATTAAAATCAATATATGAGTCAAATTCCAATTGATTTTAAAAATTAATTGAATTAAAAATTTTCAACTTTGCAATATGTTCACACGGACAGCAATTATCGCTCTGATTCATGGTTCGCGGGCCAACCTTGATTGAACCTACATGTTTCGCCATACAAAATTTTGAGTGCGCACCATAGTGGTTCATTTTTTTACATATTTTAAATAAATAAATAAAATGGATAAACAATATATAGTCGACGTATTTTAAATTGTAAAAGGATGTCGAAGTACGAAACAATCTAAAATGTGTCGTGTGAATATATACGTTCGCCATCGTAGTTCAGGGAGCGAACCTAGTGTCCACCTAAATGGTAAATAATTTTTTTCCGATATTTTTGATTAATCGCTGTAATACCTCCATATTAAATTTCAGCTTCTTAGCTGTAGTGAAAAAGGCCCAGAGAAACAAGGTGCTCATACTGCCTCTAGATGGAAAACTTCCGGTTTAAGTTTTTTCTTTTGTTTTTAGTACTTACTCGTATTTCTCAAGACATATTTGTATACGACATCTCTATATAAGCCGTCTGTCCAAGGTGGAAGTGACCCATAAAAAAATGAGTAGACAATCGTGGTCAGCCTAGCGAAAACTTGCATGTTTTTAAATTTTTCTGATTTTTCTTACATACAGAGATCTATTTGCTCTGCTCTCTTGCTATAGTAGGTATGATCTGTCTAGCAAAACCTTCACATATCGGGAATTTCTGGGAAGCAAACTGCATGTATGAGGCTGGCTGCCTGTATGGAGTATCTTTGTTTCAGTGCGAATTTTGCATATAATTATATATAAGATGTTTTTAGGCGCACTGACAAAAATTACGGCTGACTTCCAAAACGTCAATTGCTTTGTGTTTGAACAAAGCATCACATTTCATAACGCCGCAGTACAATAATTGTACAATGTATACCATTTCAAAACGCCGCCGCCAAGTATTTTTAACGCAGTAAGAAAGAAAACACGGCATCGGTGTTATAGTTGTTGCATTGCTTCGGAACTTTGCAAATGTATGTGATTTAAATACAGTAGCAATACTGTATACAAACTTTGTATACGAACGTTTTGGAAGTCAGCCTACGTTTACAGTTCTTTCTGCTTAACGTGAGCTGTCATCCTAGTTTTAGCGAGTGTGTATTTCGCATCTTAAAGTAGTATCTGCTTAAAAATTGCCACCCGCTGCTTAAGTTATTCCAGCATAACATTCGAGTGAGAAAGAAAAGCGAAATGAGGAAAGCCGTTAAATCTTGCTGTTGCATTTAGGTCAAGTGCTGAATCCAGTTTGAAGAAAATGCAACATGCTTACGTCAATGTTTACATGAAACATGACAATGAAGTGAAAGTGATCGTACTAAATCGGTCTCTTATCAGACAACCTCTTATCTGCATTCTATTCGAAGGCAACTTGATTTGAGAGGATGTAAAAGGGTCAACTGTAATAACTTAGTGAAGTGCCCTAAATACGATCGTATATATCAATCAATGCATATTTATTGAGTGCCCTGTGATTAATCATCATTTGTCCTGTGAAGGCTTCTTGTTTTTTTTTTTTTTTTTTTTTTTGTATTTATGATCAGCATCCAGGGAATGACTCCAACGCATGCAATGCGTAGAGGTAGAGAACCGAAGATATATAGTAAAAATTTGGAAGAAAATTCAGTTCTTTTATAAAAGTGCTTCTACAGGTTTTTTCTACAGTGCTTCAGTGCCTCTAGTATCTGCAGACGCATTGTCATTATTATGCTGCGACTGCAGCCATTTTAGTTTTACTGCCCGACGATTTTGATAATCGCCGAAGGAGGGTGCTATATGTACATTAGAACAGAACAGTATCAATCGCTGCCGGACCAGGTAAGTGACCAGTGCTATGCTTTCATTACTTTAATCAGTCCAACAACAATTAGTACAATGCAACAGAATTTAATGATGTTGATGAAATGTCCTGAACAGGTATCGAATCTAGGTTCCAACTCATAGTTCGCACTCTAGTCAACACGTTTAAAACTTCAGCAACAGCACCCTCCGTCTTTGTTTGGTTGGTGATTTTTCGTTATTGGCGTCTCCAATTTATTAAGAGTAAGTTTTGGAGTAAGTGGAATGGAGACGTGCAAACAATTAGTCATCAAATAAAAAAATCAAAAGGAATCATATCAGTCGTATGTGTAACTGAAGAAGCACGACTACATGCACACTTAGAACGTTTACATGTTTATTTAATCGTCTTTATGGAACTTTATTGATTTGAATTGACATGAGGAATGACAGGTCAGTATACTATCCATGCGACTACAGGCGGAATCATATCTCATATGTACAAATACCAAAATCATTATACATTTCACTCACGAAACTATTTTTACACAATTTCCCGAACAAAGTGTCCACTCCGTAACATATCTTTAAGTCAAAGATCTGTTACCTGTCATCCCACCAGATCAAGAACAACTTCTAACCCAAAACTGCCGAAACAAGAACAATTAAACATTAATTACAGAAAACTTCTAAATCTCAACAGAACACTAAACACTACTAAAACATTTAGCAGTGAGAACAATATGAAGTTTTCTATCTGTACTTCCTATTTGGGACTTTCAAATTCGTAATAATTTTATTTCTTTGCCCTTTATCGTCCATTTATCATCGCACATGTCATCTGGAATATCTCGCAGCCTTTGCCTACAAAGTTGTCAATAAACATTCTATTTATAGATACAACACTGCTGATTGGTGAGAGCTGGAAATTCCAAAACTATATATGGCTCAGAATTTGCTGGATTCAATATATACTGTGATACTTGGATCGTAATCCATTTCAATGGATTAATGGATCGCAAGCGCATGCTCTATGTTCAATATTTATCACGTCAGTACTTACATATTTTTGTGCTGGGCGGGTATTGTTAAAATTTTCAGATATGGGAGAAAACCAAAAAAAGCAAGCGATCTGCGATCCGCAATTCATATTTTAGCATAATCTACGATATGGATCGCGATCCATCAATATTGAATGCTATATAATCAATAAATATCGCGATACTGGATCGCGTTCAATATAATATATTATATTAAACGTGTAGCATTGCCCAAATATCAATTTAAATGTTTTAATCACATAAATAAGAAAACGCTCAATTTCTAACACTGATTATCGTGTGTATAATATTTTTTAATTATATGTACTATTTAACTATTGCTCACGCTTCTCACCGAAACTAAACGAGTTTCATCAGCTGTTGTTACAAAAATATGTACATACATTGTACATGTGTAAACAAGAAATATTCAAGACATACATATTTAGCTGTTGATCACAAAAGTATTCAAGTGTAAATCAAGTGTATCCCTCAGAGAAAATAGAGCGCATTTGACACATTAAATTTTATATTTTGGTATAAAAAACAAACCAATATACCTGCTACACATTTAAATAAAATATGTATGTATTTAGATGAAATCGCCAACAATCATATGTTCAATATTATTGTGCAGTCGCTCTGGACAATGAAGAAAATAACTCTCCATGCAAACTAGCAACCATGGGGGTGTAATGGTCTATTTGTATTTGTTTTGGTATTGCCATTAATAGACAACAAAAATTCAGAGAATTGTACTACCTATAGTGTATTAGAGATACTTTGTAGTATTATGTAGTACGAAAATACCCAGTTGACCAAACAAATATTTTTATCATTTCTTCTACACAGTCGACAAAATTTTCCCATATTGAAAAAACACTCGTAACTATTTACCATATTGGAAACCCCAAATTACCAAATTGCGTAGAAATGAGATGGTATTTTACTTGTTCGGGTTTTGGATACCAGTTTGATTTTGGTACATACACGCAGAGAAAAGACATGATTGCAAAATGCTCATGTCAACTAAGTATATCTGCCACATCCAAATATTTTATCCATTGAAGAAAATATGGTTGCATTAAACATTCTTCAATTATTAATATATTCGATGCGACAATGAAATAATCATTCTTGGTTTCGTCCCTTAAAATTTGAATGTATGAAAAAAAAAGTATTTTCGCTGCTACAAGAGTATCTTTTGCAAACGAGAATAATAAAAAAAGTCTATTTAAAATTAAAGTTTATTGTGACCGTACATTGATTGTGTTCTGAAAAGAAACCAAATAAATAGCAGTCAATCGTATGTAACTTCAGTCGTTCAGAGAATTTAATAAGACGAGGAGATGTGAAGTGAAAAAATTAATGTTAAAATTATAATTATGTGATGAATGTTATTTAATTTTACAACAAAATAAAAGTGCACCTGAAATCTTCAACATCGGTGGTTTAAGGTAAATATACGAGTACATACATACTAATATATGGAGTGAATTAAATCTACGAATGTATGTTTCTTTGCAGCATGACGCAAAAAAAATACTACGGAACTGCAAAAGATGGCCATTGGATTTTACATAAATATGCCGATAAATAAGTTAATTATTTTGAATTTTATTAAATTTAATTTGTCCAGAAAAGTTTATTCGATAAATATTTTGAAATAAAAATATTTATCAAAAATATAATTTGAATTAAATTAATTTAATAAGTATTTGTGTGTGCATTTTTCTTTTATCTAAGCAAAATATCAAATTGTTTACATAAACCAGGAAAAAATTTCATAGTTATTATAATGCGGTAAAATTTCTCAGCATTTGCAGAGTATACTAGTATACAATGGTATTATCAGAGAGATTTATGAAGAACATATTATGTTCCTTAGATGACAAATGCAATATATAGTAGCTGCAATCATTAATCTGAACATGAAATGATAGTTTTCGATGATGACGATGTTGTCTACAGTAGCTTGGAACAGCATCAATCACTGTCGGAACAGAGTTTTAGTGCCCAGTGCTATGCCATCATCACTTAAATAGTCTTAAATAGTCCGATAACAATTAACACAATGCCGTTGATGACATGATGTTTATTGACATGCTCCGGCCAGGGTTTGAACCCAGCCCCCAAGTCATTGGGGTTTATTACGGTTCTCGATTCGACTGCTGTAATAGATTAAAGGAAAATGTTGTGTGTTTCTTTAATCTAGTACAACAGTCGAAGTCGATTCGAGAACCGTAGTAAGGCCCATTATTTGCTTAGTAGTCAAATTAGTAGTCAAATTTAGTTGGCTCAGTTTCTGCTACAAAAATGCTGGGATAAGTGTTGTGTAAATGGGTGATAATCGACCAGTGTACTTATGTACTTCACACAGTGATAATGGCACTGGCACGTTAGACCAAAAGGCGGTCAATGACAATGATCCGGAACACATATTTGCTTCAATACGAAAGACTTATATTGTAGCTTTATTTCATTGAGGATAAATTTTAGAATTTATTGAATTTTCTTAAGTATGATATTTGATATGGAATTTCCAAGGCCGGTATCATTTACTGAGGTTTTTTTTTTTGATAGCTGGCCATCGGACAGGTTTTCTAGGTTTTAGAGAAAAAAGTTCTCGTTTATTAATTTTTTTTACTCACAAAGCTCTAGTTAATTACATTTTTACAACATTTCAGCTCTCTGGTTATAGCAGCAGTATACGAAATGTGTTTGTTTTTTCTGGTTACTAAGATTTGTCTCTATAGCTAGCTAAAGCGAAAAAATAAGGGCACACTATAGCCCCCAGATTACACTGAACCACTCACTATTATGAGCACTTTTCTCGTGTGTGATGTCTGAAAAGTCACAAAGAATTACAATTAGGAGTATTATTGCGGGATTAGCATAGAAAACAACTGTGTGAACTAGTTCCATAAGTGTGATTAGTGGAAAAGACCCCTAACTCGAAAGAAATGATAAGCTCAACTCTAGAATGATTTAATAGAAAATACACAAATTTTATTAACTTATATGTATATATTATGAATAGGGGGGACTCCCATAATTTAGGAAAAATTTGTATTGAAATTTTTTACTAAAACACATTTGAAATCTATTTTATTTTTTATGAATGCTACCAACTATATATACACATGATATAATTAAAATCCAAAATGATATACATAATTAAAATCCTCGCCAATGGCATTGATAGTCTAGGTAACGACAAAAAAGACATTTTATTGGAAATGTCATGATTTGCTCTAGGTGTCATTCATAGATCGACGAAAATTTACGTTGTGGATATTTTGATTACAAGGTCAACTGGGATATGAATGAATTTTATGTTTGTTGTTAGTTCGTTTTGAAATATGCTTCTATTAATGCTGGCGCAGATGTACGGTTGGCGCGTAGTACACAAATTGTTGCTTTTAATGATGAATGAATCATTTGACTTTGACTAAATTTAGAATGCAACAACACATTTATGACAAACACTTCCAACATCAATAGAAATAGTGAGGAATGGAGATGGGGTGACAGTAACAAATACATAAATAAAACAAACAAAAACAATGTGGTGAAAAACACGAAAACAATTTACCTTTACTGCACGTCTACATTAGACATGACATGCTGTTAAGACGTGCTGTTAAAACACGCGAATCTTCTAATGGTGGAGTATACGTATGTCATAATTTTTCATTATTTGTGTTTCGTCAACGAGTTAACTACGCTAGTCTTGTCTCTTGTTTGTGGCTGTGTCGAAAAAAAATACATACATACATATGTACATATGTAGTATATATCTACATATGTATTATATAATTCTTTTTAACTAAAATTGTAAACTCACATTATTTTTGTTATTTATTTTCCTATTCAGGACGTATTTGCTACAAAAATTCAGTTTGCTTCACACTTTTTTTTATAAAATATACACAACTATTACTTTTTCCACAATATTATTTCAGTTTTTTCCCTTAAAATAACAACGAAAACAAAACTTTGACAGCTAAACGTCATTTTCTGTTAAGACGGAGCTTTCAAGACAGACGTCTTAACAGCCGTGTTAAGACGGCTAGAAAACATTAACATTTGCGGTCCACACCTGACAGTAACAGGATTTTGCTGTTTCTGTCCGTGTTTTCATGTCAGGTGTAGACCGCACTTTATGTTGTTTACAATGGAAGCGACAGACCATGGCCTAACTAATAAGGTCTGCTTAAGACTACAACAATAATACAATAGAAAAAACAAAATGTATGTATTTTGTTTGTGTAAAATTATCACAATATTGTCAAAAAATGCTGCCTACAAAATGTGGTTTGTATGAATTTAGTGGTTATGCAAAAACAAAAAGCATAACGTAAACAAAAATATTCATGATGGCGGCCAAAAATGTAAACAACTATGTTTTTGCAGATTTTTTAACGGTCAAAACACAACCCTACAAAAAACCATATGGCGTCTTGCGCAGACCGAATTGTTCGGCCATGCGACAGACAAGAACTGCAAAGAATGTATTTATTTATAAGTATATGTATATACGAAGGGTGTTTTTTAGCTGAGAATGTCAACTGTATTGTCATTTCGGTTCGGTAAGGTTTTGCAAGTCATCATGAATAGTTTATCGCCAGAACAACGCTTCCAAATTGAGGAAGGTTACTTTGTCCATTTTACGATAAACATAATCGAACTAGTAAGCAAGAAGTTTGTGCAGTTATTGATCTTATTCGCATTAATTTCACCCTTCTCGATTCAAAACAATCAACAATATAAAGAAAGGTGCTGCGAAGTATTGAAAAATACGCCGAAATGTCGTTACGGTAATTGACGACCGCTTTCTAGCCATGCTGACTGAATTTTTCTTTCCCAAATTTAGTCAGCTAAACATCAACATTTGGTTCCAACTAGATGGCGCCACTTGCCATACAACGCGCTTAACAATCGCTTTATGGCAAAATTAATTTTGTGTCCACTTTATTTCCAGAAGTGGTTATATTCAATGCCTAACGGTTCCCCCGTGGGGTTACGTTTTACATCTTAGTTACATGTACACCTTGCGGCTGTGCCTTCTGGGGAAAAATGTAATTGTCTATTTCAGACATTACCTTTTTTCAATTACCCATAAAACTTTTTTTATGTTACTGTCCAATCTCTAAAACAACAGAGCAACTGATGTAAATTTAAGGTGGAAAAGGAAAGTAGGTAATCTATGTTAATCTGGTAGAAGGTGAAAAGGCACCTAAGGTCTCCGCGCAAGACCAAAGTCGAAAAAAGTCAATCACTAGGGTTTCTCTTTCGAGGCTTGAGCAGTAACTTAACGTTGGTACCACGGGAGCCGGTAAGCCCCATGTGAGAGTGTCCACCGAGGGTTAAGGAGTGCTGTTCCTATATTGGACTCACCATACAATGGAATAATGCGAGATGCATATCTGCCATCTTGGGGATGGGTATGCTTCTCCTTGAGAATGGACATGCTGGGAGGCATCGCACTACCCTCGTTGGGGGCATTATTCTGTGACTGGTTAATGGTGAGGTCTCTTTGGGAGTCCACGTGGTGGTTGTGGTTGCTGTGGTTGCCAAAAAAAGCTGGGAAAAATATTAATTAAAGGACTGAGGCTCGAGCAGTGCAATTGGCTGGCTGGACTTCGATGTACCAATAGAAAGCCTCTATGTCAGTGATGTCAGCGCCATACACAATTGTGGAAACAAAACTGACATGTACGCTTACGCTCTTTTATTTTGCGAGCGTAAAATATAATTGTTTACTCTCATTCAGCGGGAAATATCGCAAGGCCTGTTTTTAGGCCTCTAAACAGAAATAATATATTTATATAAATAAATATACTAAAATATAAAGAGGTTGGTTGAAATAAGCTGGAGCCACTGTATGTAGGTATGTACATCTTTTCGAAAATTTCTTCAAAAATGGAAAAATATTTTCAAATTAAACATCTTTTTTTGGTGCATAAAATTAGCTGTGAGCCCCTGTATGTTGACTTTATTTGGCTATTGTAAGCTTCAAATTATATTTATTCATCATTTAGACAATAACGGTTAAGTAAAATGTATTTAATAATCGTGTAGACTGCGATGTTTCTACATGAAAAGGTCATTAATTAGGCCTCGCAACCGCACATTTCTCCCGCTTGGAATGTAAGAGATAAGAGTAATCTCACCAACACAATCGTAATTGACATCAGTGATCTATGTGCTGCTGCGAAACAACAGATAAAAGAGATTAGATAGCTCGAACACTTAAGTAAGGTGTTTATGCAAGGGAGTGGACCATGCATAAGAAGTTGCCATCTGATGTGACCCTCCAGGTCACACATATCTGTAACACATTTGGCCCCCCTGTTGAATGATTTATTTGAAAAAGAATTCGAAAATTGGACTGGTCGGATGGACCATGTAACTTGTAAGTTACTTGTAATTAAGAGATTTTTATAATAATAAAATATATATTTTTAATTTTATTAATTTGTTGCGGGCTAGCAATATCTAAATGCATTTCGTTGGTTGCTATACCAACTCATCAGTAAATGTTTACTCATACAATTTGCGAATTACAAAGCACAAGCAAAATAGATTTTCAAATACTTTACAAACATCACAACAAATAGAAAATTAGTATTAAACTATTTACATAAGTGAAGACACAAGAACTTTTAGTTTCATGTGCATGGACCGGCGGAAAGCAATAAAAAAAACTATATATTTATCTATACATACAATTTGCAAATCGATTTGGCAATTTGTTGCTTCCATTATGTTTCTACTTCTAAACACTTAAGCGCCTTTTAAATTCGTTTAGATACATATATAAGAATATATAAGAGTATGTATATTTATGAACATGCATTTTAATGCATATACATGCATGTACATACATATACATACTCTTATATACTTATTAGTTTCATTCCATACTGTGGGACAGTAAAAGTATATGCATTAAAATTTCATTTTTATTCTCTTTATTTGCGAGAAATAAATCATTAATTAAAATTTTATTTTATTTGTATTTGTTTCAGCATCAGTAAACAAATTTGAAAAGCGAAAAATGGACGAAGGTCATCAAAAGTAAGTGTGACGTTACACAGTGTCAATGCTGTATTTGTTTCACTTTCAACCGGCTAAATATAACGTATTGTGTTAGTGGCTGATACATTTAGGTGAGAATTTGTTTTTGAACAATTCAACGAGGCATTCAATTGGGGTTAATTGTTTGAAAATTATATAAGAAATTTTTACTTGACAGCGATTATTTTGATGAAATCACGGCTACACAACGACCGTTGTAGCCAAGGCGTATTTAGCCAGGTGGCGTCGCTAAGCCACGTAATAATTTTTTGCTTTACAAATTTGAAATAACTCAATTTTCCAAAGTATTTTTTATTAATATGTACAAATATTTGTAATTAAATAAAAAAATTTTTGAGAGATCGACTTATTTTTACTTTATTTTTCCTCCCGCTGGCACCTTGTTGAATACAGCATGGGTGTCGCAGTCACCTACTTAAGTTATGAATACGGTGACCATCCGTCCTTTTTTAAAAAGGACAGTCCTCTTTTTTGACACAACCTCCTTTTAAATTTAAACAAAATAAATTGTCCTTTTTTTAATTGAATTGTCATTTTTTTACCATTCTTTTTGATGGCTAATGTTCCTCGTTAGTTTCCAAAATGAAAAGTTTTATTTTCTCAAAATACCGAAATTTTAAACTCAATACAATATAAATTTATAACCACCCAAGACAGGAATTGCCTGGCAGCACTGAAAAGTGTATGTTCAATGTGTCAAATTTTCTGTCGGCTTTCAAATGGACTGTGCAGAATTTAATTTCTTTTTAT
Source organism: Lypha dubia (assembly GCA_947311025.1). Taxonomy (NCBI): domain Eukaryota; kingdom Metazoa; phylum Arthropoda; class Insecta; order Diptera; family Tachinidae; genus Lypha; species Lypha dubia. Next base: position 98,011,703 of record OX371261.1, read on the forward strand.
TAAATAACATTATTATAATGAAAAAATACATTCTTCAGAAACATATCTATAATAGATAATTATCTATTTGGGTTATAATTCTTAAACTATTGTTTTTAGTTATTTTTATTTATTGAATTCTGTTATTTTTGTATTATTGGCTAAATTTAATTTCTTTGTTAATTTTGATTAAATAATTAATTTTTTGTTTTAACGACGTATGAACTTCTAGGCATATTTAATTTCTGTTTTAAACATTAAAATAAGTACATACATATGTAACTATGTACATGTACTAGTCACTAATATAACATTGTTTGAATTATATTTTTATTTTATTAATATAAAATATATGTATTTAATTAAGTTAATACCAATAATTTTTATTTAATTTTGAGTGTCCTTTTTTTTTTGTCGAAAAATATGGTCACCGTAGCTATGAACAATTTTAAAAATCCCATAACTGGCGCATTTCACTCACAATAAGTTATAATTTTGAACAAGATTATTGGACAACGTTTCTAGGCAACATTCGGTTGAATAATAGGACATTTAGAACTGTAAAGTCAGCGGCTGGTTTATGTGCTCGCCCTGTAGTTCAGAGTTTGGTAGATTCCAGTGGAGCTATCGTTTCTGATATTGCTGGAATGGCGAATCTACTAGCGAGCAGTTTTTTCCAGGTATCTGTTCCTGGGCAGACTGCTCGTGTAGATCCACTCAGTGTAAGGGTGCGTGAGGCAGTTGCGACTTTGGACAGTACAACGCCTTTGACAACGTTTGGTGGTACAGTTACGGCGGACGGAATAGTTACTGACAGTAGTACTCGTTCTGATGTACTTGGTTTCACTGATTCGACTTCAGTGGGAAATGCGTTAAAGAGAAGATCCAACAAAAGATCTGCTGGTGTAGATGGTGTGCCTGATTTTGTTTTGAGGAAAACGGACTTTACTACGTGGCAATATTTAGCAGTTTTGTTTAACCACTGTTTAAACATTGGATATTTTCCAAAGGCATGGAAGGTTGCCCTTGTAGTTCCTATTTTGAAACGGGGGTTGAATCCGAGTGAGACATGAAGCTATCGGCCGATTTCTTTGCTGTCGGCTTTTGGAAAGTTATTTGAATACTTCCTCCTGGCAGCAATCAATAATGTTATTATTGATAAGGATATTTTGAAGGATTTTCAATTCGGTTTTAGGAAAGGACTTTCGACGACACACGCGCTGACGGTATTTACGGACTATGTTGCCAGGGGTCTGAATAGAAGATGCCCGACATTGGCTGTAAGTTTGGATTTTTCTAAAGCCTTTGATACGGTTTGGCATGATGGCCTGATCTACAAACTGATGGAAATGGTATTTGGCAATGGCATCTGTCGTATGGTTAACAGATTTTTAAAGAACCGAATGTTTAGGGTCCGATTTGGAAGTGTTCTCTCTCATGAGGGTTCTATTTTTGCAGGAGTTCCGCAAGGGTCGTTGCTGGGTCCTGTTTTATATAATATATTTGTTTCGGATATACCTCCACCTGCTTTAGGCGATCTTTTGTTGGCCTATGCTGATGATATTCTTATGGCTTCTACTGGACCAAGGGCAAGAACAGTTAATAGTCGGATGAACCAATATTTGGCGACATTGACGGAGTATTTTACAAGCTGGGGTCTTAATCTCAATTTGCGTAAGACAGTGGTAGTTATGTTCAAAGGGCGACGAAAATATATATATCCGAACTGTAGGTCGTATATACCTTGTTTGACGGTTGGTGGGGAGATGATTATTACATCGGACAGAATGAAGTATCTTGGGGTTACTTTTCACGAAAACTTCGAGTTTTATAGACATATTGATGACATATTGTTGAGGGCCAAGCGCATTTATTCTGCGTATCAGAGCATATTAAAGCGCAGGGGTGGCCTTAGTATAAAGGTGCGTCTTTTAATATATCGCCAGGTTATACGTCCTCTCGTCTCCTATGCCTTTCCGATCTGGTTTGGAATATCTTCATCCCAGATGGAACGGCTTAGGAGGTGGGAACGTATGATTCTGGTGGGTTGCCTAGGATTAAAGCCTTATATAGGTAGGAATGGGGAGTTGCGTAGGCCATCATGTTTATCTATTTACAGGGCAATTAATTTTGCTCGGATAGATGTGTATATGATGGAAGGTGCACTAAAGTTTGTTGAGAAGGTGCAGAATTCAAATAATTCTTTAGTTAAAGAGTGCTTCTCTGAGGTTAGGAATCTCGAGACCATTCAAATGTCAAAATACCTTTCACCGGTGGATGTGTTGACTCTTAGGCGAGCGAGACTCCTTTATCAAGGTGCAGACTTGCTGTTTTATCACAGGCGAGTTAGAACATTAAATATAAATGATACTGTGTATATGACAACTCAGTAGAATTATTTTATTTATTGCTTTGTTTTAACTATGAATTTGTTTGTTTATATTTTGTTTGTTAGTTTTATAAGTTATTATTTAGTAATTAATTTTAAGTTCTTTAGTTTCGTAAGTATTATTTCGAGAGCTTCCCTTTTTGTTTCCTTTTTTTTGGGCATTTATAAAATAGTTTAATTAAATATAGTTCAATAGATGTATATTAAAATGTACTTATTAGTTCAATAAGATAGTCTTTGAAAAATACTTTAGTATGTAAAGAATTTGAAAAATTGTTTTAGTTTTAATATTAAAACTAATATTTTGTAAAATGTTTTGGGAAAACAAATCTGAATCTGAATCACAATAAGTTAATGGATTTGAAAAATTTATATATGTATGTATGTACCAGTTGAGTAGAAGTTGTGATCAATGAAATACAAGTTTTGAACCACGTAATTCCTCAGCCAAGACAGAGCAACGAAATTATGTCACCAACATTTTTTTAGGTTCAAAAGCGGTTGAAGCTCAGGATTATTTTTAATGTCAAAAATATCGCTATTCTTGACTTAGTCAATATATTATTTTATATCACTCAACAGAAAAGAATATACAAAATTCAAATATTCAAAATGCAATTAAAATCAATAAACCGATTTTTTTTACAATTTCACGAAATATAAGAATAACAAGTTGGAACACTGATTATTCTACAATAAAATAAATGTCGGCTGGTTAAGATGTAGCTACCGTGTTCAATATAATTAAGTAGCTGCCTGTACGACAGCGGTTGCAGCCAACGGCAGTCATCAATGATGGCGTGTCATTATGTTTAAAGCACAATTTTGATGTTTTTATTTCTACACATTACTTACTATCCACTTTGATAAGTATTAAAAACACTAGTGTAGCGATTTGGCAATAAGTATTGATACGTTATGCTAGCCATGATATTCCAATATTTGCCTCTCACTCTCTTTGTCTTAATAATAACCTTATATTTTTAAAAAATTATTATTTGTTATATAACCCATAATTTACTCGTATATAGGCATTTCCACCGAAAATTCTCCACAAGAGAATTTATATTTAATTTTTTTGTTTTATATCTCCGCGTAGACCATATTTAGCTCTTCATTAGGAAAAAGAGTGAAAAAATTCGAACAGCTTGGCTTAATTTAATGGTGTCGAACGGGACACAAAAGTAGACTTTTCTGTGGAAATGCCCATATGCATTTCGTTGGTAGTAGATCTTTACCATTCATGTTTGAAAAGTTCCAAAACTCATCAGGTTCATACTTGAACTCGCAAATGTAATAACCTGATATCATAGTCGCAAAAATAATGGCCAGTTTTTAATTTATATTTATGTTGTATTTAAATAAGATTCAATTTTTTCAGTGAGTAAATAAAACTCTTATTTAATTACGATGAAAATATGGTAGCACGTAATATAATAAAAAAATTCCCAAAAGCAAAACTGATTAGAACCAATAAAGAAAAATTTCAAAATATATTTTTATTATTTGTAGCTAAAAATAAGAATAATGAAGAGTTGCGGTAATGTTTTAAAAGAATAAAATCAACTCTCAAAATGATTAAAAGGTTACCCAAAACAAAACAAAATTTTACGTACTATTACAGCAGCCCCCTGGTATATCCGAAATCATCGAATTCACAAAGATCTTGATGTTCTGTTGGTGAAGAGAGTATTTTCTAAACACGCGAAAAAATATATTAAAAAACTTGAGTTGCGCCCAAATCCACTTACGGGCCATATTCTAGAGCAGCGGTGCCCAGGCCCTATGCTCTTCATGCTCATTTGTTTTTATAATACTCTTAGCTATAGGCTGTGTGTTTTAATATACTCATACAGCACTCAGCACTAGCAATACGAAATACACAAACAACTTTGACTTATTAGTTTTTTTTGTCGTTCTTCACTGTATACACGCAAGAGCAAAGCAACAACACTTTCGTATGCTTTGCTGGTAAACATTGACGACAGCGATCATCAATGTACATTTTGTTTTTGTTTAACATACGATATGAAATACATATATGAAATATATTTTTTGTGTTTTCTTTGTATGTAATTGTTTTTACAACACAAAATATTGAATAAAAATTTGTTTTTCTTTAATAGTATTGGTGTTTGCTCTTCCATAAGGAACTTGTGGGCACCGCTGTTCTAGAGTATAGCGGCCATACCCGGCTGAGGAGGAGGGATACTATTTCTCTCTGCCGTACACGAGAGATGTAAAACAACAAAAATCAACCATTGAAACTAAAAATTTTGTTTAGCTTTGGCTAAATATATATTTAACATTTTTAGATTTAAGATTTCAATAATTTATTAATGTTTCAATCTATAATTAAAGATTCATTAAATAATAAAATTATCAAAAAAAAAAAAAAACATGGAAATTTGTAAAACTTAAGCAGTATTTAAATACACACAGTTGTTCATTTAATTATTAATTAAGTATTTTTTTTTTAAATATGCACTCAAAAACACAATTTTGTATTTAATTCGAACTTAAAAATAATTACCACTACCTGGGTAGCTACATTATCGTGATGTGGTGGATTAAGTGCACGCTGTGGTGACTGTCATTGCCTCAGGCACCATATGACTTGTTCTAGTGGTTTCTGAATCAATGACAGTGACTTTAAAGGCATGCCTACAAAATTTCGTCCAACTACAACAGGTGTTTAGTACATAGTTATGCCTCTAGGCGAAGAACTCAGGGAACTCAGTAAATGGGTGATTAGCAGAACCAATCATTCCTGGAGGAATAGAGAGGATTGTAGAGTCTCGAGGGCCATATGGACAGAGCTAGACTCATGTAAAGCTGATCTACTTCTGGGAATAAATAGCAAGATTTCCAGAGGGTTAGTGGGTGATTGTTCGGTTAGAGCGAGGACCAGCATATGGGAAAATGGCACTCCGGATTTCTGTAGGACGTGTGGGGATGAAGAGGAGCCAGAAACTATAGAGCATATCATCTGTTATTGCCCAAGGCCGCAACGCCATAGGCAAAGATGGTTTAGCAGACGTTTCCATGAGGGCATTAGTGATATCGCGCAGTGCAAACTTGCAGATATCAGGGGCTTTATCATGGGAATTAAGTAGCTGAATGATGGATGATAAGGGCTCTGTGTTTCTACTTGGTCAGTAAGGAGACTAATTAGTCAATAAATTAAAATGAAGGGAATCACAATGGATCCAATTGGATCTCCGAGTTGATGTGTGCTGCACACTACCCTTCCTAACCGAAGCTAACCTAAGCTAAAAATAATTATAACTTAAATATCAAGTCAAAAACTGGCCATGAGTATCTTAAAAGCATCTTTAAGTTAAACTAAGCATAATTCACACAAATCACCGAGTATTGAACAAGATACTTATCAATTATAATAATAATGTGCACATACATATGTATGTAAGTATATAATAAAAAATATAAAATCCCTCGATAACATGAAAGAGATAGTGAAATTGACAACATCTTTTATCTCTTTTTATATGAACACAATAAGTCTTCCAATCCTTATCTATGTTATGCACATTAATGTTTCTGGCATGCTTAAATAAATTTTCTATATGAAAGATAAAGCACAAGCACATCTTGTGTATAATGAAAACTTATCAATTAATTTGTCAATGTGTGAGATATAATGCGATAAAATTTTAGGCCATCTACGCTATCATTTACAAAAAATTAAAAACATTTTTTTTTAAGAAATTTGGGCTAAAAATAAATTGCTGACAAACTAATTTGAATTTTTGTTTTAGAAAAATTCGTTATTGGTTGACCAAAAAAACATGGATTAATCAAATTTCATATTCCAAATTATTTCAATTCTTAATTTAGCTACACACACACTAGACATACATTCATACATTTTTAGAAAAGTTTTGCCCCACCCACACTAATGACGACATATTTAATATTTATGATCTGTTATTTAAATTTAAAGAATTAAACTACAATGAAATGACAAAAAATATATAAAAGTTCTTGATCAAGATGAATTTAAATTTAAAAAAAGTGGCGGCTACAAATATAATAGACATTTTGAGGGTGGGGAAAGAGGTTGTTAGCGCCTTGACTACAAAGCAAACTATGACTTTTGACCCGTGTTCGATCCCTGGTCAGGTAAAGTCAATCCGCACAAAAACATAAATGTGCCAAGTTCCTATCCAAAAATTTCGGGTGTAAAAAGTACTGAGATCCAAATAATGACCAAGTTCTTGATAGGTACAATTCCATCTCATTTCTAGGCAGCCCGTAAGTTCGGCAATACTTTTTTGCCTTTCTAATATGGGAAACAATTCTTGGAAAAATATTGTACTAAAATATGGACTTTTCACACCTTAATATCTCGCGAAGCTTTTACGGTAGAACTTCAAAATTTAACCTGTAAGGTCACCTATGTATGTAGGGAGACCTTATGTTTGCAATTTCATTATATTATGATCAAGAGCAGCAAAGTTGTGAGGGGGGTTAAAACAGCTCGAATGGTTTCGTATAAATATACATACTGTGTGGACGGGACTTGGCCTGGATTAACATCATAAATTTCTTTAATGTTCAAATAGTATGTTAGTTGTTGTTGTTGTTGACTGTTTACGTAATGAAGGCACAGCACTGGTCACTAAAACAGCTCCGGCAGCGATAGATACAATTCGCAGCTGATGTATATCGTAGGCGAAGTAAAACAATTAATAAAAACAGTTGCTCATACATCATAAGAAAATTAATTAATTTGCTGAATTCACAACAATTTGTATCGTCTATCTTGTATGAAATACACTTTTGTTTATATGTTTGTGAACACCTAGTGTATATTGTATCGGCTTGAATCTTGTATTGATGGACGAAAGAAGAACAAGCAACATACAAATACTCTCTGAGAGTATATACATATACTCTCTGAGTGTAGTATGAAATATGATTTATGCAAAATATATGAAATAAAAGTGTAATGGTGTATTTCCTTTTTATATGAAAATTACCAACAACAAATTTTACACTATTGTATATGATACTATAATACACTCGATACAATGATACAAGAGGTTTTGTGAATTCAGCAATTAAGTAGACAACTTAACACCAGAGGCACTGCTATAATGCTCTAAAATTTAAAAAAAAAATAGCACAGTTGTACAAAAATTAAACCTTCTGCATTTTCAACATCTATTTTCTTAAATCGTATCTCTTTCCCTAAGTTCTGGCACAATGCATTCCATAAGTAGGTGTCTTCACATGGATACTGTTAATAAAAAACTTAAATATTAAAACACCAACAATGTGGAGTAAAAAAATCAGCTGTTGCAAGTAAGCCGCGTAAGAGAAACCAGAGAAGTTTACCATGTATTTCATTGCCACCCTAATGTACAAACATTGAATGAATAAAACTTTTATGTGCATATATATGTATTTTATTGTTATCAGATAAATCAGTTCCGTTCTTACGTAAAAACATTTATGTACCTCTTCAGAATTTGTATGTAGTATTTTATTTTACACATTTTTTTTTTCAACTAAACATGACGTCATAAGTGTTATTTTTTTATATTTATGTACTATATAATTATTGTATGTAATTTTAATATTATGTATAAGAATTTTAAAAACCTGAACTATTATAACATGTAAATACTTTTTTCTTCAAATCATAATAAAGAGCAAAAGAAATGTGTTTTACGAAAAGATCGATTTTAGTTAATAAAACAAAAATATATATTTGGCATTCAACAATAAGTCGCCGCCGCCCACTTTATTGTAAATTGTATCAATACAAATTCAAAATTAAAATATATCAAATATTTAGTTCAATCAATAAAACACACAATACTCACTCCAATAAAATCAAATTTTAATCATAAAGTTTTTCTCAAAAGCCTAAAAGTATGTTAGGAATTTTGAAGTAAATACTACAAAATAGCTGTTGTGTTTACTAAAGTTTTAAAGTTTCAAAGTTATACAGCATTGCAAACATAAAGGAAATAATAGTCTCCAATATTAAAGAAATACGAAATTAAATCAATAGATTTTAATTGTTTAATAATAAGTACAGTCGTCGGCACAATTATTTTGGCAAATTGTTCTTTTGTCTATTGGCGTTTTTTTCCGTTCAAGTGTGTAAGATACCGTTACCTCAGCATGGCTCAGAACAAAGTGCACATCAACAACAACACTTATGTAAAATATTTTGTCCATTGTTTTGTGCACTCTGAAACTGTTGATAAGAATCATAGTAGGCAGTGACTTTCGCTTCGGCATAATTATTTTGACATGCACTTCATATCAGTTTTCTTGCGTGTTCTTTGCAATTGAAGGTCAACTAAAATTGTTCTAATTAATTTTTGAGTCTTTACTTATAATTTTGATTCATCAGTGATTTGAAAATATGGGGAAAACGGCTGAGTTAACTAATATTATTAGAGCGTCAATAGAAGCAAAGTTCAATGTAATACACCCGATTTACATGATGACTTTTGCGACGTCGCTTTTTCGACGTCTCTTTTTGCTTGTATGTAGGTACCCTACCAGAACGTGAAGGGTTATTGATAAGTAAATTTGCTGTCATTGATAACCCCTCAAGTGGTCACAACCTCAAGTCACATTCTTAAGAGCAATATGAAGATTTTTACCTCTTATTTTGTGTACGTGTGATTTTGCATTTCTCTCGCACTTGTGAATTTTTCTCGAGTGAGTAACATATATCTGTACTGCTCACTCTAATACTTTTTGCTAGTCAACAAGCAATCACAGATTACCAATCATTGACTAGGGATAAAGCAGTCACATTTTACCACTCATTGACTAGGGATAAAGCAGCCACAGTTTACCACTCATTGATAATGTATAAAACGGTCACAGATGACCGCTAGTTGATATTAAATAAACGAACTTCTAATTATCTTGCAAATTTATAAATTATTTTATTTAATAATATGTACATATGTATGTATATTATATGCATATGCGTATGAATTTGGGAATGTATAAAAAATACCCTTGACGATTGTGTACAATAGAGGGCACATTTTTTAACAAAGCCTCTGTCGTCCTTTCAATATCCAAATCTAAAATGGCAAATATTATATCCATCGTTTTCATCATATCCTTTTCATAAATGAAATAATTTATTTGAGTAAATAATTTTCTTTTTTGCATAAAAAGTTTTCTTATTTACCGTTTTATATTTACATTTAAGCATTTTTTCTACCAGATTCCATTACTTGTACTGCTCTGACAGGCACCCAACCATATTCAAGAACTGTATTCCATACGGCTTTAAATTGCTCAATCAGTGGATTCCGTAATACTAAATTTTGTGTAAGTGTAAGGCCACGTGACTTTAGATTGCAAGTGGGATGGACATCGTATTGAATTTTACGTATTATTTGTAGTGATAACCCTAAACGCTCTTTGAAGTTTTCTTGAGAAGATATCTCCTCATTGCCGGGAGGTGATAGAAATTGCTAAAGCATATTTAATGGCTTTAAAAGTTCGTCCTAAGTTAGAGACAAAAATTTGCAAAAGCGCAATATTTTCAATAAGTAAAATTTACAAAACAAAATTATTTAATGGAAAACTATTAAATCCTTCCTTACCTTTTTAACAGAATGCATATAATTAAACAAAAATGAAGCGCCACAGACCGAAAACGAAAACATGCGCCTTTTAATATTGTCCAATATACATATTTTTTACATCAGCTGAAGATAATTTTTCATTTTCCCATATTATAAATTTATGAAAGTTATTATCCGTCAATTTGCCAATCAATTTATAAGTAAAACGAGCAGTCAAATAACCAGTAAAATTACCATAAAATTACAATTCGAATGTCTAACAGACAATTGTCAAATAAATACAACTCTTCAACGTAAAATTATTGCAAAAGTGTTAGTAAAAATGTTTGAGTGTGTTAGTACAGGTCATATATTTCTGGTAGGGTAGGTGAGCGGTGTAGGGAAGAAAGAGGGGTAAACAAAAAGTCTTGATTTGTGTTTTTCAAGACTTTTCTTCCATTTCTCTTTGTTACTTTTTATTATTTTTCTTACTTCTGTTATTTACCTTTGTTACCTTTGTTACTTTTCATTATTTTCATTACTTCAAAACAAAAATGGGAAAAGACATGAAACTAAAAGACATCGTCTGAACACACAAAGATTTTGGTAGCAACTTCAAAAGGGAATTCAGTAAAAACGACGTCGCAAAAGTCATCATGTGAATTGGGTGATAGACATACTTATGTAGCTAACGAGTTCAATTTGTCGCGTCAAACTGTTTATTATCAAATAAACAAATTTAAAAACAAATACGATGTACACAGTTTACCGCGATACGGCGCGAAACGCAAAACAGCCCTAAGTGAAGACCGAATCATCTTGCGAAAATTTAAAACAGACGTTCAGTTAAAACCTAAAGATGCCGCAGATGAATGGAATAAGTCATCCAGTACTTCAATTAGTGAGCGGACGATTCGGCGCCGCTTGAGAGAAGCATGTTTTAAGACTTACATAGCATGAGATATTCCATACATATCAAAACAAAACAAACTCAAGCGTTTAGCTTTTGCTAATGCACATGTCCACAAGCCAGTAGAGTTTTGGAGAAAAGTTCTTTGGACTGTTGAAAGCTCATTCCAATACAATTCATCGAAAAAGAAGATTTATGTAAGACTTCCACAATTTCAAAGACAAAAAAGTGCGCCCATTTGTTAAGAAGTTAGCCATGGTGGGGGCTCTGTTATGTTCTGGGGATGCATTGCACACAGTGGCTTGGGTGATTTGGTACCGATCACCGGTTCCATGAACCAAAATCAATATTTAAAAGTTTTAAATGATTACGCATTCCCCTCGGGTGACAAACTGATAGGAGACTAATTTTTATTGCAACAAGTCATGTCACAAGAGTAAATTAATAAAAACTTCGTTAGAAATATTGGACTCAATTTATTGGATTGGCCACCTCAAAGTCCGGACTTGAACGTCATAGAAAACGTGTGGGCATATACATATAAAACGTAAGAGAAATATTTCATTGAAAAAAACTAGAGAAGAAACCATTTCTGAAGTCACCACACTTTGGAAAGAGGTCCCTGCTGAAGTTCTTCAATATTTGGTAGATTCAGTACCACGGCGGCTTCAAAAAGTCATTCAAGCCAAAGGAGGCTTTACTTTCTACTAAATCATAATCAACCTCACTACTTTTTTACAACATTAAGCCTTGTTTTTTTTTTCAATTTTCCTTTGTCAAAATACTTGTCCCAATGTACTGAATTGAATTTTATTCACAACTTTTTAAGTCAATATGAGAAATGTTTATTTGTTCAATTCACAAGCTCAGTCGTCTGTCTTATGGTTTAAAAAAAGACGACATTTGTTTATGTGCTTGTGAACAGACAAATTTGTTGTATCGCTATTTTGTCGTATTTTAAATGTCAGTTTAATATCAAAAAATTTAAATGTCAGTTTTATATCAAGGTGTGAAACCAGGTGTGGGAATTATAATTTGACGCGAAATATAACTTTCTTTTTTAGCGACAAGCAATTTTGATTAAATTAGTTTGAAAATTAAGTTGAAATGAATCATGTATATATTTATCATTAAGAAGAATGTATTTTCTGGTGTTACTTATCACATATATAAAATATTTTTACAAATTAATTTAACAAATAGAATATTCCCAGACCCGGCCTCAATATAACAATTTAAAAACATATAAAATTCAATCGTATAATTATAACACACTTTTGTAGGAAAATTACCAACAACAAAAATACAATATTGTATAATTATACGATTAGACAACACATATGACGTTAATACGAGCTTGTGAATTGAACAATTGTTTTATCTTTTCTTACTTAAAATTATCAATATTTTAGTAATAAAAATATTTCCGTATTTTCAATAAAACATTTTTAAAGTTAAAAATAAATAAGTGATTTTTTTTTTCTTGTCAAAATAATTGTGCCGACGACTGTATGTAATTAGCCTTAAAAACATAATTAATTGTTCATACTTACATCCTGGTTGTATGCCTTTTGATCTTATTGTACGATATGGCTGACGAGCACCGGGATCAATTTTACCATACATTGTTCGATCCATTTTATTTTTTTTCTATTTATTTATTCAGCAATAAGATTTATTTTATTTCTTTGGAATTTCTATAAAAAATCAACACTTTTCTATAATTCCTTCTTTGTTTTTTTTTTGTTTGTTTTTTTATTTCACAATTGAAATTATTACAAAATTAATTGTTTTATGTTCCATTGAGGCATTACGGTTGATAGAGTTTTAATCTCTTTGCATTTGTCACCTCCATCATACATATGTCATGTTACAGGCTTGTCAACACAATGATGAAATGTGACAAGGCGTGTGATCACTGTATGTGTAAAGCTAACTATTAATTGCTGTTTATGCTGCTGTTGTTATTGTTGCTGTTGGGTTTGTCTTTTAAATGTTAACGAAATTTTAAAAACGAAAATTTTTAGAAATTGTTTTTAGAAATAACTTCTTTGTGTCTTTCTTGTTAAAAATAAAAACAAGTAATAGCTGCGGCGTATCTTATATACACTTCACCAAATCATATATGTGACCTTCTTCTAGAAAAGGGACCTCTGCGCCGAAATTTTTTTTTTTACTTTTTGAGTGATTCTTATAGGAAAGTTTCTATGTCTTTTAGTTTTTTTACAAATCACCTGTAAAGATGAACATAATTAATGAAAATCATCGGTGCAGATACGTAGCTCAAAACGAAGCGCTTTTTTTAAACGCGTTTTTCTCAATAACTTCTTTTCGGCGCAGAGGTCCCTTTTCGTGGAGCAGGTCACATATGATAAATTTTATTCATTTTTGCTGATTTTAAATACGAATCGTCTGAAGACAAATCTTGACACATCCGTCTAAGATCCAAGTCTCCAACTCTTCTGGTAGCTTCGGAAAACCGATTTCACATACAGACAGACGGACAGACGGTCATGACTAATTTAAATTCCCTATCTACAAGGATCCAGAATATATATACTTCATGGGTATACAATAATACTCATAAGAGTATTGTGGAAATTTCAAATGGAATGGCAAATCTAAAATAACCATACCATTTTTCGTGAAGCGTATAAAAACTTCCCTCTAAGAGGATAGCGAAAATATCAGAAAATATTCAACAAAACATGATTAAATGAGGCTGAATTGTATTAAAAATGTGTATTCCCCGGAGGAAAAGAGTTCGTGGGGAAATAATTTTAACTTGAATTTCAAAATTTTGCTTTAATTCCCATCAACATTTTTGGGGTAAAACCCGTAACTCCCTCATATTTTTTTTCCGGGGAAGAAATTTCCATTTTCGAAGTTCTTTTAGAATAAGGGAAATGCAGAAAAATTCCCTGGGGAGATTTTATTTAGAATAGGGGAACAGGGAAGTGGGAAAAATATCCCTGCCAAAAAGAAAGTGGAACATTTAATATTTATTAATCAATTAATGGCAGCAAAATCGTTCGTTGATACGTAAGTGAATTCTTTCGTATTTATAACTTTCTAAAATAGGTGATGAAATTGTAAACCATGTTCATCGCACTCTGTTGGTAACCTGCGTCCAATGTAATCCAGGTGAGAATTTGAGTACAAAACATACGAATTTTCATTCATACATGATTTTTAGCATAATCTCAACGTGTATACGAACAACCAAGAAAAAGAATTATGAAAACCCGTCCATTAATGGAAGTGTTATTCGATAATCAATATTTTACCGTAAATATTTGCCCCAATTAAAAAAAAAAACAAATTTATGCGACCTAATCAATCTACGAGTATTTTTATGGGGAGAACAACCTAACCCGATATTCCAAAAAAATATCCCACAAGTTAAAAGAAAAACAAGCTAATCCGCACAAAAACATAAATGTGAAAATAAGGCCAAGTTCCTATCCAAAAAATTTCGGCCGTGAAAAGTACTGAGATCAAAATAAGACAAAATCTAGGCAACCTGTAAGCTTGGCAATATTTGTTTGCCTTTCTAATATGGAAAAGAATTCTTGGAAAAATTTTGCCAAGCTTACAGGTTGCCTAGAAATGAGATGGTATTGTACCTACCAAGAACTTGGTCCTTATTTTGATCTCAGTACTTTTTAAGGCCGAAATTTTTTGGATAGGAACTTGGCCTTATTTTCACATTTATGTTTTTGTGCGGATCGCAATTCTTTTTTGTAAGTTGTTTTTGTATAAATATTTATATGTATTGCTTATCAGGGCCTACCTGTATATCAAATTTAAGCTTTCTAGCTCTACTGGAAAAGCCCCATACAAGGAATAGTGCCCGTTTTCAGATTTTTCTGGTTAATTTCACACCCAGACCTACCGAGTGTACCGAGTTTTAGCTCTCCAGATATACTGGAAGTGCCCAATAATATTGATGAGTCAGTGAATATGTACTGTTCACACATTAATATCTCGGGAAGCTTTTACGGTAGAACTTCTAAGGACACCTTATGTTTCAAGTTTCATTATATTATGATCAAGAGCAGCAAAGTTATGAGGGGGTAAAAACAGCTCGAATAGTTTCGTCTAAATATACAAACTGTGTGCCCAAAAATTGGCCTGGCGCACTACCGTGCCCCTAGATAAAATTCATTTGACACCTGGAAATATGGTACAACTCCAATGAGTCTGTCATGTTCATATTTGTCATCCATGCATCTTCCACAATCACACTGTTAATCCATCATTAACATTGAACTAAATGAGAATATAATTTTACGAGTAATAATTTTACAAAATTTCTTTTATTTTAATAAAAATCCACAACATTTTATTTTCACTTTAATATTTATGATCTGTTGCTTTGAATACATACATACAAGTGTTTTCTAGCTAGTTTGTGGCTGGACAAAATCATAAATTATTTTTATTTTTCTTTATTTTTTTAATTTATTGAAATCTGTCATGTGAAGGATGATGATCTAAACTAAGAGATCGTGATCTACAAGTAAGACAACAAACGGAAGTTTGACATTACGATTTTGTCATGTTAGCGGTAAATAAAAACTTTTGATCATTAATAATCACACAAATGTCATATGTATGTAAAAAAGCCTTTAATATGAAATTAAGTATTTCGGGATTGAAGTTTTCCTTGGGGCTGGTTTACTTAGCCAACGCGTGGAATATAAAGACATTTAATATTACAAGCTACGTTTACAATTTTATAGCGCCATTTATTCACTTCATTTTCAACCCGATTTGATTCCCTGAGATCATAGGAATTGGCAGGGTTGGTATTTCTTGAAAAAGTTTGCGTACAAAACTCTTGTGGAAAATCTCGCATGCAACATTTTTCAAAAACGTATTGATCGTCACGTATTTAGATAAAAATTTGTTGCATGTTATTTTTATTCATAATTCAGATAAAAAATATTTTTTATTTTAAAACTTTAGCAACTCGAAAAAACGTAAATCTTAGAAAACTTCAAACAAGTAAAATAGTTTGTGATCACTAAAATACAGATTATTATCTTTTTCCGTTCTCCTCCTCTGCGATAATAAAAAAATAAATATTTTTGCCGAGCCGGTGGCGCTCTATAGATCGTCATGGAAAAATAACAATCAACTAAAAATGAAAATGATTCTGTTTTATTAATAAAAATTTTCTATTTTCATTCCATCAGTGACGTCAGGTCATCATGAGACCATGAATTGTTTTTTGCTTTTAATTAAAATGTTTTGAACAAATAAATTTCTATCTAAGTCCACAAGTGTATTTGCAACTATGCGAGGCTAGCTGCAGAATTATCCAAAATGTAGAAAAGTTTTATAATTAGTCTTAGATTTCTGAAAGTATTTAATATCTTTATGATGTGATCTTAATGCACACACCTTGGTGCATTACCTTTTGTCATTTGCCCATAAAACTTATATGTTACTACACAATTTCTGAAGCAACATAGATGTACATAGAAGGTAGAAAAGAATGTAGATAACACATCTGCATGTGCAATTGCCTAAACTTACGCGATCATCTGACGAAGTAACTGAGGCAAATTGTGGAATGATATAATTTAATCTTAAGCCATATAAAAATCTTATAACATCTAAAGCAATTAGAATATATGAGCCGTTTATTTTGAAAGTGGCATAAGTCACTTTGTTTTTAAGTCGAGATATTTAAGGGTTTGCGTTTTAATACGTTTAAAAATATGGATGCTAACTTTCGAGAAGATTTTGTTGTATTTTTTATATCGTGATACTGATATTTTTCTCAGTATTTCTCCATATTTTTAAACGTTTTTAAATGCAAACCCTTAAATATTTCGACTTAAAAACAAAGTGACTTATGCCACTTTCAAAATAAACGGCTCATATTGTAGTAATAAATGTCATCTGATATCTGTAAAAAAAGCCTATAAATGTCTCAGTAGCTTTATAAAGAGTCCGCTTTATTTCTGGTAATTCATAAACTACTCTCGTGTTGTCATAAAACATTTCAAGACGTGCGATATGTCAGAGGATGTGCTTGTGAAAGAAAAAAAAAACATTAAACTTTCAACCATCCAACCAAAAAAAAATAATTTTATGTAAAAATTTTCTTTAAATTAATTGAAATTTTAGCGAAATTTCAATAAAAAAGAGAGACGAAAACACGACAAAGTTAATATACGAGTACAATGATTTGTAAATAGAATATGTTTTAAATAAAATTCGTTTTCAATTTCAATAAAATCAACTTCATGTGGAATGAAAATTAAATAGTAAAAATATAAAGAGAAAAAAATTCTTGGCAAAACAAATAGGAAACGATGACAAAAACCCTTGATGCTTACGAAGCAGAAGCTACAGATTTAAACTGTAAATTTATCATTCGTTCCATGTTTTCAATTTTGCCTAAATATCTACTTTAATTGTTTTTCTTTTTATAAAAATATAGTTAAAACTAACTGCCTGTTTCACTATGTCGACAGAGTTCTTTCTTTCGTGCATTTGCATTTAAAACAAATAGAAATTATAAAAATTGTATTTTTGTTTATGACCCGGCTCCGCCACAAAAGAGAATATCATCTCGTTCAGAAACTGCGGATAAGCTCACAACAGAGGAATCGTTGAATTATATACTTCTTACAGTGGTTGGGTCCCATGAGACAGAATTGGGAAATACAGCCTCAACTGATGATCCGGAAGCAGCGGACATTAGTCTTTGGATATTATGAATTAAATTCGAATTTGTGAAGTCGAAAATTGGATTTTTATATGATTCTTCCAAAATCTGCAGCATTTTTATTATCCTCATTCTTGTCAAAAATAAAAAAATAATTTTTTCAATTTAGAACATCTCTATCTTAATGATCATTCCATTCATATTCATTAAACAAAATTCTTGTTTATTTTTTGCCTCACAAACAGAAGCACGATTAAAAAAAAAAAAAAAAAAAAAATCTATAAAAATGTTATTTTACATTGACCATGACCATTTCTGTTCTAGTTGAAAGGAAAAATTTATGACCGAAACCGACTGAATTAACAATAAAATTTGGCTTCGTGTTTCGGTTTGTTAAGTTTTTGCCAGCATGAGAACTTGAACAATTTATTTATTTATTGGCCACCCATCGAAACTGAAGTTCAATGATGCCTTTTCGGAAAATAAACAGCATTTGCAGTCTAATTTTTAATGTTTAATAAAGACACGACATAAAAACTCGTAAATAGTGCAGTTATGAAGTGTTTTATGTCTTAAACAAGTAGAATTATGAAAAAAAATGGTTTTAAATTTAATACGAATGGCCATTTTTTATAATGGCATGGTGTACAGTAACGTTTTATAAGTGGTAATAAAGTGTGCATAAATCAAATTTATAATAAATCTGGCCAAAATAATTCCGACTTCAATACAAAAAGCCAATCGAACAGATTACAAAATCGGCGCAACTAAGCGAAAGATAAAAATTCGTTATAATCCATTTCTATTTCAAATTTTATTCCTACGAAAGATCAAAGTTTGTTCTTAAATAAAATATATAACGAATATTGGTCCATAAATAGTGATTTTATATATTAAATATTAATTAATGTATCAGGCGGCCACTTACAGTTCAATGGGAGCGAACAGCAACCGTGCACTTTGGAAATCGGTCCATATTTCGAGCGTAAGAAACCCACCCCTTTCAATCAAAACAAAAGAAATTTGAAAATCGGTGTACTATTATGGGACTAAACTGCGCGAAAATTTGCTAAAACAAAAAACTAAAATTTTGAAAATCGCCCCTCCCCGTAAATGGAAGATTAATGGGATAACCAATATTTTTTGAGGGGGACTACTTGACCCCACTCCCCACCCCTTTTAAAAAACAATCAATTTGATCGAGCTGTAAGCAAATACTTCTATACAAAAATCCAAAAATTTTAAAAACAGATCCATAAATAGGAAATAAACAATATTTTTTGGGGGTGGGTGCAGGAGAAAACTTGTTTCTGTGATTTTCCCAAAAAACAAAAAAAAAATTTGGTACCATACATGATGCAACCCTATCAAACAATAACAATATTTTAATATCTGTTGAGATATGGATTATTTATGCAATAAACAATATTTCGGGGGTACAACTTGCCCCCAGTTGAGAGGAAATCTATTCAAACAAAATTTAAAAGTCGAAAGTTTTTTGCTCATCGATTTCCAAAAAAAATACCCCCATACGGAGTTCAGAAAATATGTGCATTAATGAATTTTTTTAAGTGGAGAACTTGTACCCTATTTCCTAAAATTATATGGGACCCAACTAGGGTTGCCAGGTTCAATATGTGCAATAACTTGGCATTTAGTGCAAATGAGCTTGATTTTAAAAACAGAACTTGACAAATTTTAATTTGTGCTTATAAGCTAAAAACGTGCAATCTACATATATAATTTCCGTAAATTTTTTTTTTGCCTTTCCAGAGCTTTCTGAAGCCACCAATTGGCCTAGAAAGCTGAAAATTGGTATACTTATAGTACTAACCGCGACGCAGGGTGGCTTAAAATGACCGAAGGGGTTTGAATTCCTTATAACTTTTTTATTATATTTTTTTTTTTGTTTTCAGTATTTTGTGAATTTAAAATGGAACTGTACACAATTGAACAACGGGCCAAAATCGTTAAACTTTATTTTTCAAATCAACGATCCATTGTTTTGACTCAGCGTGCATATCGTCGTTATTTTAATGTGCTGGTTGGACACTCAGAGTCAACAACTACAAAACAATTGGTTGCAAATTATTAAGAACAATGGTCAGTAAGGAATTTTCCTGGTGCCGGCAGACGAAAAACGGATGACAATATTGAACGGGTACAAGGGAGTATTCGGCAAAAAGGAGAAACATCAAGTGGGTCGCTGCAGAGAATTTTACATACAATAAGAATGTTTCCATACAAAACTCAACAACAACAATTGAAACCGATAGATTACCAGCAACGAATTGCTTAAGCAATTTATTTTTGTCAAAATGCAGAAGAAAATCATGATTTCATTCATAATTTAATTATGAGCGAAGCCCATTCGCAATCAAATGGGTTCGTTAATAGGGAAAACTGCAGGATATGGGAAAATTCAAGATTAGTTAAACAGCGAGAATTACATCCACTTGAGTGTACCGTTTGGTGCGGTGTTTCGTCGGAAAGGATAGTTGGCCCTTATTTTTTCTGAAAATGAACACGGTGTCGCCCTTTCCATTACTGGTGTTAGATATCGGACATTGTTGGAAAATTTTTTAAGGCCAGACGTGGAAAACCATCCGCAAGTATGGTTCCAACAGAATGGAGCCAACAGAAAGGGACACAATGACGCCTTCGGTGAACGAATGATATCCGGTACAAGCGATTTTAATTGGCATCCGCGTTCACTGGATTTAACCGCTCCAGACTGCACCCTTTGGGGTTATTTGAAAGGAAAAGTCTATATTAATAAGCCTCAAACCATACAGCAATTAAATAATAATATACGCGACGAAATCAATAACATACCACTTGAATTTTTGCGAAAGTTTATGGAAAATGTTTTGGAAAGAGCACGAATATGCGAAGCAGAAAATAAAACCCTTCGGTAATTTTGAGCCACCCTGTATAAATTAAATGTGTTGACACAAACGAGTGCGTTGTGTTGAAAAATTTGAATTTTTTAAAGTTTCAGTTTCAGCTTGACAAACATTACTTGAGCTTAAAACTTGACAGCCACCAAAATATCTTGACAATCAAGCTCAGTCAACGTCGTGTGGCAAGCCAAGACCCAACTGCAAGCCAACATTTTCAAATATGAAAATAATTTTGAAAATCGGTTCAGAAAGAGGTTCAAACATTAAAAATTAAATACAACCAAATTTATGACGTACCTTTTTTTTAAGTCGGTTAAAAAAACTAAGCGACGCGGTAAATTTCGTTTTGCGGCTACGGCGTCACCTGTTGAACATTTTTATTTTTACTGAACCTTCGCGTTCCAATTATTAATAATCACGCAGAAGGAAGTACCCCATTTGGTACAGTCGTTTCAAGTTTCGCAATACCATTTGCAGGACACACTGAATACCGCCAATGTGTCTTTACGTATATTTTACGTTTGCTTTTTAATATAAATTTTTCTACACAAAATATTTTTTAATTCGGTAACCATTTGCTTTACTAAAGTTACAGCTCCTGAAAGATTTTTCACACAAGGGATTGTCAACTTTGACACCTTTTATATTCACCATTTACTACAAAGGGGAGTGGTAAAGACATTTTTTTTGTAGAGGAATTTGATTTATTCAAATTTATTCTGTTATTTAGCGGTTACAGATTTATTATAACTTTTCACCTTCACCAAGCAGTGTTAGGGTGCGTACAGAGTGGCCGCTTGTTGCCGAGCCGAGCTGGCTGACGCTTATTGCGAGAGCTCGTCATGCGAGAAACAAGTTTGAGTGTGCATAGTGGATGCGAGAATCAGCGCTGATATTTTATATATTATTTGTGTTTTATGTATGAATTTCTTCAATTATTCTTGAAATTTTTATTGAATTTTTTTTTATAATTGTTATAATTTTTTTTAATGTTTATTATTTATTTGAATTTTAATTTTTTGTTTAATTTTTATTTTCTTTTTAATTTTTATTATTTTATTAATTTTATGATTGCATGTTTTATTTACTTTTTCTTCAATTTTTGTTTTTAATATTTTTATGCTTTCCAAACAAGTTGAAATCATACCAACATAACATAAATAATGTTTTCGGCGCTGAAATACGCTTTGGAACTGTTTTCTCGCATTCAATCAGCTTTGCGCTCTGACCAGCTCGGCATCCACTATGACCTGTTCGCGCTTGTTTGTACTAATTTGTATAGTACCAGTTTTCTCGCATTGGTTCTCGCAATAAGCGTCAGCCAGCTCGGCTCGGCAACAAGCGGCCACTCTGTACGCACCCTTAAGGGTATTTATAGGTTTTTCGTTCCGTGTGTAATTTCCACGTTATTCAAATAAGACCCATGAAGTATATATGTTGTGGTTGAGGGTGGTGTTGGCTGAAGTGGTTAGCGCGTTGACTACTAAGCAAACAATGACGTGGGGCCTGGGTTCAAACCCTGGCCAGAGCAAGTCAATCAACATCATTAATTTCTTTTAATTGTTGTCGGACTATTTAAGTGATGAAGGCATAGCACTGGTCACTAAAAAACTGTTCCGACAGCGATTGATGATGTTCCAAGGTAATGTACACAACATCGCCCTCCTTCGTCGGTTGGCAGAAACATCGGCGAAGTAAAACAATTAATAAAATGCCTGCCAATACAGCTTAACAAAGTTAATGCGTCTACCTAACACCGGAGGCGCCTCAACACTGCTATAAAAATTAACATAACGCGCAAAGCAGAGTTGTAAAAGAGTTAAGCCTTCTATATTTTCAACATCTATCTTCTCTACTCTATCCCTCTCTCTGAGTTCCGGCACAATGCACTGCATACGTAGGGGTCATCCCCTGAGTGCTGGTCCTAATTAAAAAAAAAAAAAAAATAGGAAACTTGAATGAACCTTGCCCGTCTATTAATCTGTCTGCATGTCTCTACGTGAAGTCTGTTTTCCGAAGAATTGGTAACTTGGGTCTTGAACTGATATAGAAGGATTTATTTTAAGACGATTCGCATTTAAAATCAGCAAAAATAAAAAACACCTTTAAAACAGTAATAAAAACAAAAATAATCCGTTAGTATTCCTCATGAGGGCCTCATGAGTGGTAGAAAAATCCTCATCCTCATGAGTTTGGAATGAAAAAAACCCTCATACTCATGAGTGAGTTTTGGTTTTGATGTGAGGCTATTTTCGCCACATACTGAGTAATCAGTGAGGAAATGCGAACTCCGGTTCAAAACAACTTTTTGATCAGGGATGGAAAATGGAATGAAAAATGGGAAAAATTATTAAATAATAAAATTGTATTAGAGATCATTTTTTTCGGACACCTAAACACAGACATCAAAAAGCCTTGCAGGTTATTACTTTTTGGGCGTCCACATAATATGGGTATTAAACAAAAGGGTTTTCTGTGCAGACAGAGTAATCACTTTACATTCAAAAATGGCGGCCACCTTAAGCACCGGGGGCTAGATATACAAATGTATACAAAAAATTCATATATGTTTGTACATATAGATTGGTAAAGGATATAAAAGAATCGGCACAGCAGTCCATCTTGTTTTTATTTCATACCGCTGTTTGGCGTTGTAGAAATTTTGAAAATGTCAAAATGTTAAATTTCTCTTGGCCATGAATAGTTTTCACCAGGAGTTTAAAATAAACGTCTAAAGAAAAATATAATGAAAATATTTTTAAGCACACATAACAATTATTCATATACGAAAATAAATATGTGGATAAATGTATCATTTAAACTGAAATATTTTTAAATTCTTTTACAAAGAAAATAAATTTAAGGTGGCGGTAAAAGTTCTTAAAGAATACGTGTAATATTTTATTTTCATGGACACCTAATGACTTGCTTACAACTTTAAACTGTCACATATGTGTAGTACCGTCGAAACAAAAACCAAAACTAAAAAAACAACACATAAATTAGAACCAAAATATAAAAATAAACGAAAAAAACTGAAAAATAAAAATATAATGAACAACGTTTAGACCAACACTAAAATAGTTCAAAATTTTCTATCGTGGGAACAAAATATTGTGTAGAATATGTGGGTCTCTGTGTTTTGATTTAGTTTTAATTTTATAAAAGAAAAAAAGAAACCAACCACAACACCCAAAGCACCATTAATTAAACATACAAACATACTTAAAAGATGCTCAATAAAATATCGATCGTAGGCATTTATGAGATTTTAAATACTTCCAACCAAGAAATGCTTATCTTGTCTTCTGTAAAATACACAAAAACGTCAAAACATCGAATTGAGAAAACAATTTTCCCAACTAAACATTTACAGACAGATCAATATAAAAAAAATTGTAGGTTCATATTGATTTTTTGCCATTAAAAATACAATACTGTTCTTTTTTTTTTCTTTAATTTTTATTTTTATTTGTTAAATAAAGCTTTAATTATTTTAACAACAAACTTAAAAAATATTATTTGCCAAAAGCAAAATATTAATATAAAAAACGTGTATTTAACCAGAAACTTAAAGTTCTCTTGAAAAAAAATTAAAGCAAAGTATGGTGTTTCTTGTTATGAAAAGCTGTTTTTGTATATGGGCATTTCCGCGGAGAAGTTTACAAAAGAATTAAAAAAAATTCTTTAAAGCACTTTGTTTTTATTTATTTTGTTTTCAAAACGTTGTCTGAATGTCTGTAAAGAAGCCATGCGAAACTTTGCAATTGCAATATGTCAGCATTTCTTGTGTTCTGTAAATTGTTATCTTGCGTTATTGCATATTTTGATGTTACGTTCGACATTGAAAGAAAACATTCGTTACTAGTGCCTTGAAAGTACATGCTGAGAGTTCATCAATTATTGAGTTATAACATAAATTTTTAGACAATTTAATTAAAAGAAAAGAACTGAAAAATAAAGATTTGTGACTTTTGTGCTTATATAAATGTGGTCACGTGCGACATTCCACGATGTCGACACAATTTCATTTAAAAGAAACACATACGCAAAATTTAATTGTACGAAAAAAAGAACTCGACATCGTGGAACAGGCAGTCAATTTGCAATGGATTAAACATTTAAATGTTATCGAGGAAATAAAAATACAATGTAAGGCCTCGTGAAATGGATTTCGCAGTAAATTCACTGGCTGGTGTCACAAAATGTGATTCACGCTGTCCATTCTATTTACAGGAAAGTAACTATTTTTATTTATGCGTATTGATTTTTTAAAGAAATTAAATCTTTCGATGTTGTCAGCGTCAAATTACAAAACCAACAGGAGAGATTTTCCAAAAATTTTTAGATCACGTCATCGTATCGACTATGTGTTGCAGATTACCAAAACCAAAAATTTTATTTTTTCGAATGTGCTCAGTGTAATTAATGTCCAGCGAATAGATATTTATTACATTTCATTCAAAAACTGCACTCATTCGATGATGATGATAAAATAAAATCAGAGTTACTTATATTTATTTTGCTGGAAATTAGCTGAACTATTATGGACACAATGTCACGTTCGAATTTTTATGACTTAAAATATATATAAAGACTATTTTTGAATCCCAAATGTGTGTGAAGATAAATTTAAATTTAACTAGCAAAGATTTCAACCAAAAATTTTAGTCAAGCCAATTTTGCAGTTAACAGAGCACTGTTAAGCACTTAACAGTTGCTGTAAAAGTTGATGAAACTCATTTCGGATGAATATAAGTGGTCATTATGGAAATATGGTGATGTATAGGAATATCACACTATACACAAATGGTAGTCCAGGGGGTCAACTATCATGCAGAAAAGGTGAGATGTCTGTAATAATCTTGGGACTTTAAAAAATGCAAATTTAAATTTTCATATGAAAAAAATTTCTGGAGGAGATTAGTGGATTTTATGGAAAAATGGTGATTATTCCCAAGATTATTACAGATATCTCACCTTTTCTGCATGATAGTCGACCCCCTGGACTACCATTTGTGTATAGTGTGATATTCCTATACATCACCATTTTTCCATAATGACCACTTATATTCATCCGAAATGAGTTTCATCAACTTTTACAGCAACTGTTAAGTGCTTAACAGTGCTCTGTTAACTGCAAAATTGGCTTGACTAAAATTTTTGGTTGAAATCTTTGCTAGTTAAATTTAAATTTATCTTCACACACTTTCAACCCAAATATATTTTATGTTGGCATTCCATTCTAGAATTAAATTCACTTGAAATTTTTGCTGAATTCCCTCTATTAATACATGACCACGAAAGCTACTTTTATTTTGGTGACGTTCGAATCGCTGCATCATTTTCTATTATCTACGATCCCGAAATCTGCCTGCTGTCTATTTGAACTTAAGTTGTAGTGCTTTCTAAGGTCAAAACTTTAAACTAAACCTGACTCTTAAAAATCTGCTCAGTTCAACTTTTTTTTTTATTTTCAACTCATACCACCGTCACGTGCGACATCATGGTATTACCCATATTAAAAAAATCATGCTTATAAGTCTTAATATTTTTGGTGTCTTTAAACACTTGATGGTTTTTAGGACCGATATGTACCATTAAAACGAGATACAAAAAAATAGCGCGGTTCTACAGACGACCAAGAAATATGCGTTTACTCGTATTAGGGTTTTGAAAGTTTATTAGCCGTAATATATGTATGTCGAAGTCGAATTTTCGACTGCAATAATTTTTCATAGATTAAAGAAAACTTGTACATGTTTTCTATCTACACATGTATCGTTACCTTAAAATAGAAAGGCCTTAACTCACTTTTTTTTCAAATCGCGGATTTATCATATTTTGCCACATTTTCATAGTTTTTATTTACCATTATTTTTTTCTGCTTTGATATGTGAAAATTGTGTAAATGGTATAGAAACAAGAATCATCATACATCTAGAATACGGAATATTGTGTCGTCTGTTGGCTATACCAATTTAATTAACCCTAGAAAGCAAATGTAATGTCACAGAAGCATGCCTTTTAAAATTTTTGTTGTTTCTCTCGTATTTACTGTGAGAAATTACTGTAATCTTCAATATCGTTAACGAGTTGACACTGGCACTTGTTTTTGTGCGGTACGTCAAACGTATGGCTATCTTTTGAGGGATTTTTTTTTTTATTTTTCGGAAATCTATTCGAGCGGTATTTTTTTATATTTTCACAATCATAGTTTTATAATTTTTGAACCGATTTTCAATTTTATATATTTTTTTAAGGGTTACGTCCAACAAAATTTTTTAAAAATCGGTTCCCTTAAAACGTTTTTTGCCCGAATTATTTATATTTAGCCTCAAATTTCAGTACATCATAAAGAGTAAAGCTCTAAAAATATATTTTTTCACTGTGACATAGCTTAGAACTTTGCACAATTTATAATTGATTTTGGCCAATAGAATAGAATACTTAGAGTAGTATTCAATTTTCTTTAAATTGGCCACAATTCTTAGATTTTTAATTAAAACCTGATCCGTTTTAAAACGATACCTTACTTTTCGTCTACCACATTGAAGGGTTGGGATATAAGATCTGCTTCAGTTTTGTGAGTTCCGCAAAGGGTTAACTGCTGGCCGTATACTTAATTCAAACAAGCTGAACAAAACAAGTTTGTCAAATTTTGTGAAAAAAATATATAATAATTCCGAAGATAAATTATATAATTATTTTATCTAGTTTTGTGGTAATTAAGATACCTATCAATTATTCATAAAAAAAAGCAAAGCAATAGAGCACTTCAAAATACCAAAGTAAACAAAAAAAAAAACAACACCAACAGAAATAAGTTTTTTAGTATGACAAAATCTTAAATTTTGCTCTTTGTTTCGTACTGTTTTAGAACATGTAGTAGATAATTAAAGAATATGTTCCATTTCGGTTTTTTTTTTTTGGAAATTTGAAAATCATGTTGTTTGTTTTTTAAAATCAAAATTTAATGACAATTTTAAAATGCACATCAATTCATACATACATACATATGTATGTACATACCCAGCGGCGAACTTTTGGAAGCCTTCATTTATAAGGCCTTCCGTTAGGCCTTCCTAAAGCTTCTTTTAAATCTATGTAGTGCTCATGCTCGCTTGCCTTCTCAGGAAGGCCTTATGGAAGGCCTACATACTCCCTTCCAAAAATGTATTTTAGTGCCTGTTCGCCGATATCGAAGAAGTTCTTTCTTTCGAGCAATTACATTTGAAACAAAAACAAATTCAAAAATTTTGTTTTTGTATCAAATTTATTTGTTCGAAAGAAAGAACTTCTTCGATATCGGCGAACAGGCAGTTATATTATGTGTATATATACATCAATAAATAAATAAATAGTTAACAACAAAATGTCATCAAATATAAAGAAAACCCTGGAATTGAACATAATACAATAATTACTATTCTGTAGAGTTGATATTTTGGCGCTTTCATGGGTTTTCACTACGTTTTTGCATTTCTAAAGTTAATTTAAAATCAAATTTGTGACTTAATAAAGCCTTCTACCAGGCCTGTGTAAGAACTGAACTTAGAAGGCCTTGGCTAGCTAGGACATCGTGTTTAAGAAATGTATGAGGGCAAGAAGGATTTGTGTCTGCCAAATAACGCCTTCCAGAAGGCCTGCTTAGTGCTTATTTCCGCCGCTGGGTATATACATACATACATATGTATGTACATACATATACAACATAATGAGTTGCTTCAATCAATAATATTATCAATGAAATACTATACGTGTACGTTTTCATTGATCTATAAATTTTACTTATCAGCTCAAAAAAAAATCAAAAGAAATTTATTGAAAAAATATAAATAAATAACAGAAAAATTAATTGAAAAGGGGAATTGAATGAAATAAAATACTTTACCATAAAATGAAACCAACGCATAGAATAGATTCTCGTGTGCAGCAGTTTTGAAAGATAGCGGAGAGTTAATTTTAATTGTTTCAATTAAAAAGTGATTCAAAATGATTTGAAACGGCAATATTTTACAACCAGATTTTTGTACGGTAACAAAATCATTGACACAATTAAAAAATCAATAATCTTGTCAGTTTGAAATTTCATAATAAAAAGAAGATATTAAAATAAAGAAGAAATAAAGAAACGTAATATATGTGTGTACATATAAACATTTTTACATATTTACTAATACAACGTCATAACTCAAAATTTCAAATTTTGGAGTTAATCATACAGAATTCTTCGCAATTTCATGCTTTATATTGTGTATAAGTTTCATCCCTATGTTTTTTGTAGTTTCCCCGTCTTAAGAGAATAAGTCATAAATTTAAATTTAAAACTGAATTTATTTAAAGTCCCAAGATTATTACAGATATCACACCTTTCTTGGACCTACATTTGAATATAGTGGGATATTCCTATACATCACCATTTTTCCATAATATCCACTAATGTTCATCCGAAATGAGTTTCATCAACTTTTACAGCAACTGTTAAGTTTTGAACAGTTCTCTGTTAACTGCAAAATTGGCTTGACTTAAATTTTTGGTTCAAATCTTTGCTAGTTAAATTTAAATTTATCCTCACACACATGGAGAATAAAGTATATGTATTAGGGTGGGTCAATTTTTTTGCCTAAGCCTAAGCGTATAGCAAAATCGTAATCTACGGGAAATTCTAAGATCTTTTCCCAAAGAAACCATGGTTCTAAAATCAAAATCGAGCTTCCGGTTTTTTAAGAGAAAATTTGGTGCTCAGGACATTAGTTTGACTATTGTTATTTTAACATAAACCTCCAAAACTATTATTTGGGTAAATAATTTTCTATAAATGAGGACAGATATAGAAAGCTGAGAAAATTTCCTTTAAAATAAGCCCTCTTCCACCGTTACAGGTCAACTATTCACCAATTGCAATGAATTGCAATGAATATTTCCAAAAAAATAGCATTATTTTCGGATGTCCTGAGCACCAAATTTTCTCTTAAAAAACCGGAAGCCCGATTTTGATTTTAGAACCATGGTTTCTTTGGGAAAAGTTCTTAGAATTTTCCGTAGATTACGACCTTGCTATACGCTTTGTCATGTTTTTCGATCCCGAACAAATTGACCCACCCTTATATGTATATTCTTAATGTGAAGGAGACGGAAATATAATACTTGGAAATCACATTTAATATTAGGAGGAATGGAAAAAGGCCAAACAAATTACCCAGGAATTATTATTCGGATATATGTAATTTAAAATCCCGAATGTCGGGATTAGCAAAAACTAGTTCGGCTTGGTGGTGTGCCTAGTATGTACACATGTATGCAGCGTTGCCATTTTGGTGCTTTTCGGGTATTTTTTGGTGCTTTTTTACTTAATCAATACCCGAAATTTTGTTAAATACCCGTTTTTGAAAAGCGGGTATTTATAGTGCTTTTAAGAATTTCTCACAGTGCTTTTAGGTGCGTTTTAAATAATCAACATTTTTGACACTGAACCATTTTCCTACTATTGTTTAAACACACCTAATACTTTTTTAACCAACTACGTATAATTTGCATCTATATTTTGATTAGTACTCGCAAACTGTTAAGAGTTTGAATTCTAGAATTTCTCAAGCATCTTTTTTTAAATTCGTTCAGAAATTTTTATGATTTATTTGTTTAGTAGTGATCTTACTTTCAATATTAGTACATATCCTTTGATTTGTTTGTTGTGCAAATTTAAGCAAGAAAGAGCATTGGTTATTATCAAGCTGCACAGTTATTAAAAGTAAGTTCTTCATTGATGTTAAAGTTCATATGTGTTAAGGTTCATCATCTAACAATGGCTTTCCCTTAGATAGAAAAACAAATACTTATATAGAAAAGCTTGGGAAAATGATCCAGCTTATAAAAGGTGGCTTAGAACAGCAAAATATAAACTAAAAGCATATATTATTTGTTGTAATTGTGAAATAAAAGCACGATAAAGCGATTTATTCCGACAAAGTCACACAAAAACCCATGAAAAAGCAATAGATCTGTCTTTTGATCCACCAGACCCAAAACAAAATTAGGTTAGTGCTTTTGTACCCGATTTTTTTTTTGTTTTTACCCTTTTTACCCTATTTCCATGGGCTCATAGTGCTTTTGATGTTGCAAGAGTTGGCATCACTGTGTTATGAGTCATTTTCCCCTAACCAACAGAAGTATCAGCGACAGCGGAACATACGCTGCACACACATACTGACGTTGAGTTATTTTCCCTCAACCAATAAAAAATACCTACAGCAGCAAAATATACGCTGCATACATACATACACAGACATATGCTGACGTTGCAATAACGCTGCATACAATACTGACGTTATTACCAGTAATTTTCCTACAGATATATGCTGACATTGCATTATCGTGAGAACCGCAATCGGCTGGAAGTCCCACGGGTATGGATATGCTGAAGTTGCAATAATCGCACACTCAGCAGTATCGCGGGAACAACCACGCCAGCGGCAGCGAACGTCAGCAGCACCGTTCATCGAGCAGCACAAAAGTGGGTATAAAAGCGGAGGGTGATTTGGTATGGAAGTCGATTATTATTTAGTCTATCCAGTCAACGCTAGTCAACTGTAGTCAGTGAAGCCAGCTCTAGTCGAGTCAGTTCGTAACACATAACACACATAACAAAAACCTGATCAAACACCAGCCTTAAAAAGCGGGTCCCTGTGAAGGTTTATTATAATAAAATTAGATTAAGAAATAAAAATAAAAGGTAAATAAAAGTAATAACTAAAATCATAATAGTCTCTTGTGTTTTTAATTCTAAAAAATAAGTTACAAAATAAATTGTAACAACTGCATGTATGTATGTATTTATGTAGTTTTACCAGATGGGATGCAATCGCTTGATGATTGGCTATTCTAGTAGATTTATCTTCTAGCTTGTTCCATATTGGTATCTTCTTCTTAAAATGAATTTGGTACATACATATGTATGTAACTTTCGAGCTTTTATATTTAAGATCGACTTTATTTTGTAGTAACAATGTCTTGCTACTAGTCTAACACCCAATTTACACTGTGATTAAAAATTCATGAATTTTTTCATCTTATCTTTAAAAGTATCTTCGTAAATCCTCTTGCATTTATACTATGATTTTTAAGCATGCTTAATTTCTCATGAAGTGTTGACTTTTTAGCGTATAATTGCTCAATCTTCTTTGAAAGTAAAAAAAGAATAAAACATAATAACAAAAATCGAAACAAAAGTAAAAGGAAATACAAAAAAATGCATGGAAAACAGAAAATGTGATTATTTTTCTACCCCTCTTTCTTCTCTACCCCGCTCACACACCAAAAAAAATGTCATGATATTTAGTCATGACTAAAAATCACCGTCTAAATTGGGTGTAATAACATCTTGCATACATATTCTGTATCAATATTAATGCATTTTTAATCACACTTGAATACATATATGTATGTATGTATGTATCTATGTACATATGCACATATGCACCTATATGTACGTTGATCATACGTACCCAGCTAGCATTTTTAGTCGTTAAACACTCTTCCGCGATCGGAGAAGACGATTATCCGATCGTCCATGATGACGCATTCCGATCGCAGAAGTTAAAGACAACGGGAGAAACTGTGTCCTGATGGCGACTCTTCCATACGAATCGTCTACGATGCACCATAATTAGTCGCCTACGGATAGTTTAAGACAATTTAATAAAACAGCCGTCCAACAGTCGTTTAAGTAACTTGTAAGAGTATCTCTTCGAAGAGTGAAACACGATTGTTAACTATTAACAGACCCCCAATGCCCGCCAAAATGCGTAAACGACGTTTAATTCGTCCAACAATCGTTAGAATGACTCGCAAAAGCATCATTTGGAAGAGTAAAATATAATTTTACTCCAACAATCATCTGGACGATTACAAAAGAGTTGCGAAATGATCGCGCTCGTCAAATAATCTTCCAAATGCTAGCTGGGTACCTCTGCATATGTATTAGAGTATCCACTCAATTAATCTTTGTTCGATTAATCGAGTAAAGTTTTACCATTATTTGATCGAATAATGAAAAATGTTAAATTCGATTAACGAATAACTCGAACAATTGATGTCAATTAATCCAGTAAAATGAATAATTAATTTCTAAAGCTACGTTCACATTTATCAAATATTTGTCGCAAAAAACGTCACCAAGAAAGAAACTAATCATTTATTTCCTATAATTCCAATATTTTTTAATTATGGGTTCGCTGGCCGTTGCCATTAAAGAGCTCAGTAAAGATTCCGCAACATAAATTGAGTTGGATGGAATAGTAAAGTTCTTAATCAACAATTTGGGAAAGGCGAATAATTCCTTTTCAAAAGACTTACTTGCTTGCCTTAAGGCCAGAATAAACGAGAGGGGAATTAAGATACTTAGTACACTTACTCTTTATTTTAATTCCGCAAGGTTCCCCAATAATGATAACTTTTTAATATAAAGCTCAAAAGATGAAACAAAAGAGTTTTAAATCAATTTGTATAATCGATTGTTTTGCATTGAATCTGATCAAAATGTATCAGACGATGATATTTTAGAAAAAGAAAATCTGGATCTAAATGAAAACAATCTCTTGTGTGAACTTCACAAAACAATACAAGGTCCTACAAATTAAAAAAAAACTAGGACAAGCTGTTTTAATATAATAGATGATTTCATGTATTTAGACAAGACAAAGAAATGATCAGAAAAACTAGAAAATCTTTTTAATGCAATCCTGTCGCTATCACCGACATCTTATTTAAGTGAAAGGCTGTTTTCAACGTGAAGTTTTATTAAAACAAAAAACTGTTTAAGAAGCAAACATGCAAACTCTATAGTATTTTTAAAAGACAATTTTAAAAAATTTTATTGAAGTCTCGTCAACAGTACAATTTTTTTTTTATCAAACAAAATTTTTTATATGCATAGGTACTATTATTTTTTAAAAGTTTTAGTACTTTATAGTACAAATAAATTGTTATTTTATTGTTTATTTTTAACTTAATTTTTGTTTTATTGTTATTTTTGTTTGTTTATTAATATAATAAAAGTATAAAATGAAGCACACAAGTATATTTCTTACGATAGATACAATTATTTGAAAATTTTTTTGAATTATTCGAGTTATTCGAAGAATTTAAAAAACTTACTCGACTAATCGAGCAATTTTGAAAACCCAAAATCGATTAATTCCTTACTCGAACAAAAGGAAGAGTCAAATAAATGGATACTCTAATATGTATATTATAACGTCTAATAAAATTTTTAAAAATATATAATTCCATCTCATGATAAGATTGCAATGCAATTCTATATACATAAATATGTATGTACATACATATGAACATATACATACATATGTATGTATATCTATGTATATGCACTCGCACCTATAACTGTTTATTAATATTTCATTTCTCTTGTCTAGTTCTACAATGTAGAATCTAGTACATGCACATTTAAAAACACACAAAACAGTAACGTCATCTGTTTAAAAGTAAGTAGACCACCGGTTGATGATTACGCAACAACAACAACACAAGCATTTATAAACACTTAACAATTTCATTTTCACTAATAAATATTTAAATAAATCAATACATTTCACAGTTAATTAAATTTTTTATTGTTATAAAAATATATGTACATACTTATATGTATGTATGCGTGTACATACATATATAACACATGCATGCGAAATAGTAATAATTATTTGCACGGCGTATGAGCACTCATCACTTTTATTATTTTAATTATAACGTTTTTTTTTATACAATATTTCGTTTTTTTAAAAAATCGAAAACACAATTGCATTTAACTGTTATATTTACTGTTAACACTTTTGGCAGCTCACACTACGTCATACACGTATGTACATACTTATTTATGTATTTGTTGTTTACATTTGCTTTCTTTTGGGCGAATGGTAGCAGTGTTATCACTTAAAGTCACAAACAAACACCGAATTACACGAAGTATAACACCAACAACACGACTAAAGCGCGGAAAGACCGGTAGAAACAAATATATACATATATGTACATATGTATGTATGTAAATATGTACATATACTATTGTTAGATTTTCCGTATTTTTGTTTTTTTTTTTTTTTTTTTTCGTAAAATTGCATTTAGTTCAGGAGATGCGAGCGATTTTCATCAGACGTAATGCACGACTAAAAACCAACGACTATTTTTGTTAAGCAGACCGTCTAATGCGATTTATTGTCGTTTTCGCTGCGTCGTCGTCACCGCTGTCAACAAAAAAAACCCGACAGATAGATAGATGGGGCCACCTAGAGAAGAGATGACGTCTTGTACATGCGATTGGGATGAATGAAAAGACAAATAGAATTTACTATAAAAAAACAACATACAACCAAATGTAGACAGACAATTTATATATTTATTTTTTGTAAGTCCGTAGTGAGAAATTAAAAGAACAAATATATACAAGAAGAAAAAATTAACAGATAAAAAAGCGTCTTCACTAGACAAACAACCGAACGCGTATGACAATAAAAAAACTCTCCAAACACTGGGGCAGTTAAGCTGACAACAATAATTCACAATGATAGCGTGTTGCTAGAGCAAACATGAGCAAAAGAAACAAACACAACAAAATAATAAAATACACTCATACATTAATACTTATGTATGTTTATTGAATAGGGAAATGCTTTTCCGAATACATGCATACAAACAGAAAAATTGGCGGCAACAGAAAATATACATACACAAATACAAAATGTATTTTCTCAACCCACTAGAAAATTGTATGAAACACGCCAGCGCAAATTTGCCCCCGCAATCAACAGTGTCGGGCTAAAGAACACATAGTTTATGGTGGTACATTTCTATAATAAATTGGCAAATATGTTTACATTATTTGTACTAAAATTTACAAAATGTGTGTTAAATGAGAAAAGGCTGGTACTTTTAACACTTTTAGGATTTGGTACTTTTAGTTTTTTGTTTTCTTACTTTTTTAAAGCAACATAAACAGTGTTTTTTACGGTTTCGAAACTTGGAATGTTGCCTCTCGTGAAATGCAGTAAATGCAAGCATTTGTGAACCTAATCACACACTCTAGCGAGAATCAGGTCAACAGATCCTAGCACTAGAAATAAAGGGGGGCAAATGGTGCTGGATTGGCCACACCCGTAGAAGGCACACCAACGGCATCATTAGAATTGCCATAGATTGTAACAGAAGAAGGAAACGCTCAGCGCATATGTACATGAAGAAGGTAGATTGAGACGAAAGTAAGCAGCAGTGGCAAGAGGATCTCTACTCCTTGTAGGTACGAAAAGAACATATGTACACCCAATTCACATGATGACTTTTGCGACATCGTTTTTACTGAATTTCCTTTTGAAGTTGCTACCAAAATCTTTGTGCGTTCAGACGATGTCTTTTAGTTTCATGTCTTTTTTCCCATTTTTGTTTTGAAATAATGTAAGTAACAAAGATAAATGGAAGAAAAGTCTTGAAAAACACAAATCAAGACTTTTTGTTTACCCCTCTTTCTTCCCTACGCCGCTCACCAACAAGCAAAAAGAGACGCCGAAAAAGCGACGTCGCAAAAGTCATCTTGTAAATCGGGTGATACAGTGTATATTTCCTTTTTATCCATTTTAATACATTTGCTATTGAATGTGTAAAAGAAGCGGGTGATTTCCAGACTAACCAAATATTTTTTTCAACATGTAAAAATTTAATAAAAATATATTACAAAAAGTTCTTGAATTCTATTACTTTTTTTAAGTGAAATACTTAGTTAATATTCTTTCGCAATTAGTATCCAATTTTAAAATGATAAAATCAAAGAAACTAACGCTGATGAGAGATGTAGCGGCCTTGAAGTCGGTATACTGATACAAGTCTGATTGAATATTTTAATGTTAAAATTACTGAACTTTCATAAATTCTAGAAGCGATCGAAATAAAATTGCAGGTACAGTGTAATCTCGATAATTCGGACAATTAAAAACCAGATATTGTTCGTAATACCGAAATGTCCGGATTTTCTAAACAAAAGAAAATGTAAGAATATGTTGAAAGCGGATATAGCTATAAAATTCTGCGTTTCAGCTTCTGTAGTTTCGTGATTTAACCATTCGTTAACTTCGTCAGGTGATATATCGACGAGCAAATCCACTATTTCCTCATCTGAGCTCCATTCTCCATCATAAAAAATTTTGTTAAAACACTTTTTAAGAACACCTCCATCCACATTCTTCCAAGCACTTGAGGCTAAAAAGGAGGCGTTTTTTTTCAAAGAAAACGTTTTTAATGCATCCACTAGCTTATTTGGATTTGATCAAATAATTAATAGGAAACATTAGCGACAATTAATTTTTAAGATTCGAATGGCTGAATAACTGCTGTGCACTTCAGTGAAAGAAACATTTTAGATCATTTTGGATGACAGGCTGCGCTTTCGAGAAGTAAAATTGCTTATTCGACAAGTTATTTTCTCTGAGGTAACGTTTCACTTATTTAACAAAAGATTTCTCGAACCAGGTTTTGAAAATTATTTTTATCATCCACACATTCTTGCTGATGGGGTATTGTAAAGGTAAATTTTCTTTTTTAAAAGCTCTAGGATTTTTTTATTCTTCAATCATCATTAATTTAAGCTTGTGTTCCCCAGTTGTAGTGCATCCAACCAGAAATGTGACTATTTCTTTACCAATCTTACGTCCAGGAGCTGATTTTTCTTCGAGCTTTCTCCAAAATAATCAGCATTGTACAATTGTTCGACTAGAGATGGATCATTTGATTGTTTTTCTACAGATATTTTTAAAAATTATTACACCAGCAGGGGGGTATTTCGCGTATTTCGACTCGAAAGAAATAATTTACGAGTTCGAACACTTGGTACTCTGTATTACGATTTTCGTACTTTTTGTTTCGAATGAACGTTTTTCATACTCTATCGAAAACTAAAAATCCCTTTCGAAACAGCCAACTCTGTGTTACGAACAATAAAATTCCCTTTCGAAAGTGCAACTGTGTAGTAGGAAGACAAGCATAAGTTATACAGCAAACGTTAGGAAATCGTTCGCAAGGTATTTTGTTAGTGTCAAATTGAAAGAAAAATAAAAAATGAAAGTATTTAAATGTTTTTCTAGATAAATAAAACTATATCATAAATAAACTAAGCTTAATATTAGATTTAAAAAAAATTTGGAGTTTTTAATGTTGTTATTGGAAATGTTTTAATATTTGTGGACTTCAAAAAAAAGTACTTCTACAAATAAAAAGCAATATGAAGAA
The DNA here is from genome assembly GCA_947311025.1 of Lypha dubia. Lineage (NCBI taxonomy): Eukaryota > Metazoa > Arthropoda > Insecta > Diptera > Tachinidae > Lypha > Lypha dubia. Next base: position 98,049,429 of record OX371261.1, read on the forward strand.
ATGGTCCAGTTTATGTCAAAGCATCCCGACTTAGCTCCAGATGCTAAAAATAAATCAAACAGTATGTGCCAAAAATTTCAAAGTGGTTGCCAACTTTATTATGGGTGCAATGGAGGTAGACCTTCGTACAGTTTTTAATTCAACTTCTACTCGTATGCTAGTAAGAACATACATACGTAAATGCATCCTTACTTAGTCTAAAAATTTTCACAAAACTATACGCACAATATATTAATATAAGTATGTACTCGTAATTCATGAAATAATATTTTTATTTTCATACCTATTATCATTGAGGTCCATAAAATTGGATGAGTCCCTACTCTAGTTTTCTTTGGACTCTTTCGGGGATGGTATCACCGTCTTGAAACCACAGGGAAACACAATCCATTATAATAAAAAAACACAATTTATAATATTTTTAACACGACGCACACTGGGGATTTCGCGGAAAAAAGTCAAATTGTCAACATACTCTTCATGCAATATACAGTGATATTTTGAAATTTTAGACTAAATAGTACAATCAAATCAAAAAGAATTACTCCGATCTGACTGCTAGTTTTTTTTTTTATAGCCGTCTCAAACTCAGTACTTGTATGTTTTACCGAAACAACTTAATTTAAACCTAAGAATTTCAACACGAATATTATTTTATTATGTGAGCTAAAGTTTTTCTTTTTATTTTTTATTTAAAGTTGGATATTTCAGTATACTAAAATTGAAAAAATAAACTCTGCACTTTAACTTAAGTTTTTTTTTTTTTGTTGTTTATTTCATATAAACATAACATATAAGATTTTTGTCCAAACATTTGGACCTGCAATTTTAGCCATACTTTCCCACAGTTCGAAATCACTTCTAATACATTGTCTCATATCTGTTTTTACATTTTTAATCAATTTCAAGTGCCACCAGGTGCCACCTGTCAAGTTGTTTAACATAACTCAAGATCCACTAGTCGGGTTTTGCTTAAACGAATTTAGAAAAATCAAGAATTACAATTACTTTCATCTGTTTTTTATTTTGATGAAACTTTGTATTTTTCTTAATTAAGGTAATAAATATAATTCTCTGTGCCAAATTTCAAAAAGTTTGGGCCGAAAATAAATTTCGGGTTCTATGGGCGGTGGGAGGTGGGCGTGGCCAATTTTGATGAAACTTTATATTTTTTCTTAATTAAGGTAATATAATGCTCTGTGCCAAATTTCAAAAACTTTGGGCCAAAAATAAATTTCGGGTTCTATGGGAGGTGGGCGTGATGAAACTATATTTTTCTTAATTGACCTAACCAAAGGCTCAGAGAAAAATTTCAACATTCTACGAGCACTCCTTATAGTTTTTTCCAAGCTTGTATGAACAAATCCCCACTGTGCGACGTATAATATTTAACTTTTCTGTTTGCCTTCTTTTGTTTTGGGATATTTTGCTTCATTTTGGTAATTTAGTAGCAGTGCTACCAACCTTTCATCAAATTTCTCATTTGTTTATAAATGCAACCCTGTCATCGCTTCGAACGAGTTACGCAGTACGGATTAGCTTTCGATTCGGAAATTTCTTTCGAAAAATTTTAGTTTTCGAATCGAAATACGCGGTAACCCCTCAGCCATTACACGCGATAAATTCAGAATTAGGTCAATACTCGTAAATTACCGTACATAACTCTTTTACTTTTTCTTGAACGATCTCAGATGGTATATGGGAATTATGTTGTTTTTTACTGAAAAACCAATTACACAAAAGTTCTTCCATCATCAGCACTTCGAACAGTTTTGCGTTTTCAAAGAACACTCTCAGTTTTGGACAAATAACTACAGAAACATACATGACCAAATATATATTGAAAGACACAGATTGCTTTAACAGAATTACTTACGGATCGGTTTTAGCTTCATTGGATTTTATGTCTGAAATTGTAGACTTTCCTGTTGACAGATTTATTTTTCTTTTATTAATTTCGTAGGAATTTTTTTTATTTAGTGGTGGCATATGAAGTCTCTGTATTACTTAAAATATACAAATAAAATTTAAAACCATTAAGATATAAATTCTTCAGACATACATTTTGTGTTTCAATGAGTTTTTGCGCAAAAAACATTGCAAACAGACAGCTCGTTGTACGGATTATTGAGCTACAAAATAGTTACAATGTCCGGATTATAGAGTCTCTAATGGGGAAACATGAATTGTCCGAATTACCGCGGTGTTCGAATTTCCAAGTGTCATAAATATCGAGAATACATTGTATTTAAAAAAAATTTACTTCATTCAAATTCGAGACAAATATCGTTTTCCAAACAAATTTTCCGAAAAAGATTTTTTCCTTTTTGTAACTCCATTAGTTTCGAGTGCTAAAGCTTGAAAATAGCGGCGGTAAATTCCGTGGATGGCCTTCAAACTCAAATGTTTTTCATATTTTTCACATTTTTTACATGATTGTAAATTCAATGAAATTTTAATTATTCAAGTCCATGGCTAGTTATTGTCTGAGATCAACAGCGCCTTAGCAGCGTTGGGAGTTTTAAATTCTTGTTGAAAGAAAAGTGTAGGAAACTGCTAAAAAGACAGTCTGTTGGTCTCTATAATTTGTGATGTTGGGGGTTTGGAAATTTCAGGGCAAAATAGATAGTGTACACTAGAAATTAAATTTAATAAGGTGCCAGTAGATGGAATTTTTAAATATGCAAAACTTTCGAAGGGAAAACCACTAACAAAGAAAAAATCAAAACATTTTAAGCTGCATTATGAAGCACAGATCACTCACAAATAAACAAAATAATGCCAAGGGCTTCTTTAAATGCACGTTTCCAAAGGGACACATTGTTTCTAAAGGTAACACATTCAAATTCAAACACATTTACACATACATACGTAAGTTTCTGTAATTGTACATGATACTGTGATGAACGAAAACATTTCACCATTTAACTGATTAAATGTACAATTTGCATTAGTGTACAAAGAGATAAAGTTTTGCGGTGGATGTATGCAAGTTTGTTTTTTTTTTTTTTTTGTTTGCTTCTTCTTATTTTAAAATCAGCATTTGCATAGGAAAATAGGCAGGCTGTTGTATGTAGTATACTCGTACGTATATGAGTACGAGTAAACTTCAAATGCTTTAATGATTGACGGTGAATGAGTGGTTGAGCATAATTTAATAAGTATGAATATCATTTCATGAATGCTGTCGATTGTTGATATGAGGGAAGTTAACGGAGCAACATGTTTGAAATTTTTGCTTTGCGATGTAGTTTCTTTTCACCGCTCACGACTCGAGAATATATTGTACCAGTAATTTTTAATGTTTGTTCATCAACCACATGCGCGCCATAAATATCTGCCGATATATTTAAACTGTCACCAGTTGTCGCTTTAACATCCTTTAAGATGAAACTTAATCGGCTTTATTACGAGTATCGTTGTCGTAGTCGAAATTTAACGACTCCAATGTAATGAATTGAATTGACTTACAACAGAGCAACGTTAAAATTGTGCAAATTGTTAAAATGTTTGGTCAAAATAATTGTTCTATTCGTCAAACTCATCGTGCAGCGGGCGCTACAATTGATTTACTCAAAGAAACTTTTGATGAAAATATAATTCCACGTAATGGCCCAAATCCAATAAAGCGCGTTTCATTGATATTAAAAATATATTTGCTTGTGTACATATGAAAAGTAATATTATCAGGCTCAAGTTCAGTTTTATTGAATTAATGAAAATTCAAATCACTAAGAGTTTTTTTATGTTGAAAAACATTAGTATGCCCAATCAGCTTAGCAGAACGTATCAGTATACCGATTTCAACTGAACTTGAGCCTAATAATATTACTTTTCATATGTACATCAATATACATAAGTTCGAATAATAATTACGTTTATTCGTAATAATATAAAAAAATTATAATTACGTTTATTCGTAATAATATAAAAATATATTTCCTTGTTTTATTATGATTTAAACTTGTGTCACTCTACAAAAAACACTCACATTTTAAACGTTACCACATTTTACACATTTCGTCACGACAACGACACTCGTAATAAAGCAGAATATTTGCGATATTGAAAATACTATTGCTGATAATGAAAAAACAATAAAAAGCTTTTAGAGCTTTTATATACATGCTTAAAAAGCATAACCCTTTTTATTTTTAACGTGCTTCGCTACACCACAAACTTTTGGTGGTAAGAAGAAGAACAAAACTTTGTTATGTGATTTATTTTTGATCTATTTAATAATAATTAAGTTTAAATTATTGTGATAATAATGAAATCATGTTAATGTCTTAGGATAAACAATATTCTCTTTCTCTCTGTGGGAGTTCCCATATCGTATGTCCAATCCGTATGCTCTTTTCTGGAAAGCATTACTTACTTGATTAGGTCCAAAAATATTCCAATATTATTTTTCATTTTATACATGTGTAAGGTGCCACGACCACTCATGGTATTTACAATTTTCTTTTATGTGGCATCTCTATCAAAATATAAGAAAAGCACAAAGAGAAATAAACAAAAACAAATAAATAAATTTATTTATTGAAATTTATCCCAAAAATTGTTTAGAATTTAAAAAAATGAATGTTAAATTTTCTGAAATTTAGAGATATGAATGTTAAATTGCATGTTTAAATAATGGTAAAATTATGCCTAAAAGATTTTGCGTTTTTGTATTTTGTTTTAAAAGATCAATTTTGTTCTTTGCATAACAACAAGCGAAAAATTATTGTCGTTAACATACCGATAGCGAAAAGTGTTACTGAATACCAAATTCGATAAATTTTCGTTATATTAATTGTAACAATACGATTATCGTAATAAAAGTTAAAGAATTGCACTAAATTGTAAATAAACAAAAGAGTTTTTGGTTAAGAAACAATTATTAAAAATAATATCTTTGTTTTGGTTATAATTAGTGACACAACCCAACCAATTCGTTAACTTATTTGGTTTTTGTAATAATATCAATGGCTAGTAAATAGAGTTTTCTCTATAGTTCTTATACTAATAGTTTTTTGTTACATTTATGAAGTGATTTCGAAAAGGTTTAGTGATTGTTATAGTCAGATTATGAAAACGGGAAACGAGATTCGACACCTACCGAGAAGGAAAAGTTGACGTCGATGCCAAGATTAGTTCTAAGTGATCTTAGATGCAACCTTTCACAAGATTCATTAAGATCACTAATGTTTTTTAAATTAAACAAAAATATTAATAAATGAACTCTATGACGTTTTATGTCTATTATTCAATTATTCTATTATTCAATTCGACCATATTGGTAAAGGCCTGGCCTCTGGATATCCGTGGCGCTAGTAACAAAACTAAGCACAGCTAAAGGCGGCGTATATTTTTTTTTTATATAGTAAAACCATTACACAAAACCTAATAAAGGTTACATACAGTCAATTACAATTTTAATAATGATTTAAATAGATTTAGAAATTCTTATTCAACATTTCAAATGCGAGAAATATACCCACTAAAACTTTATGAATTAGTTTTATTTTCATCCCTGATAACCAAAAAAAGAAATTTTATTTTGTAATGCGTAATTGTTAACAATTGTTAAAAGTTACTAAATCGCACTAATGCTCTTGCTTTTCTTTGTGGTCTTTTCTCTTATACTAAAAATAATCTAGTAGAGTGGTAAAAATTATTACAATCGAAAATTCAATAAAGTGAACAACTTTGGTTTTTATAAGTTCACATTACCGCGAGTTCACTGCATTTGTGCACAGTAGTTTTAGCGATATCTTAAAAAAAAGAATAAATGGAGATGTTATTCGATAATCAATATTTTAAGGAAAAAACTTGTCCCCGATTTTTCAAAAAAAAAAAAAAAATAATGATTGGCCTAAGCTGCAAGCAAATCCTTTCAAACAAAAACGAAGAATTTGGAAAATCAGTTCATACGAACACCTGTTTCTATATGAAGGAGTTGCCAGATCGAAACAAAATTTAACATGTGTTCATAGCAGAGATGGAAGTTTCCAAAACACTTAACTTTTTTCTATTTATACCGCGCTTTTTGTGCTAGGCTAAGAAGTTTCCGAACCACCCTCGTAAATAATAGTCATGGAGGTTCGAACTTCAAACATTAAAAATGTTTTTTTTTTATTTTAAATTGTATTTTCGGTGGGAAACTGAAGAAAATTTGAGCCAAACTAAAATAAAATCGGCTTACGATCAATGCTATAGTTCTCTTTTTCTAATATTGTATTTTTACTATTTATTCAATTGAATAAAAGTTGTTTCTTCTATTGTAAATTCATGTTGTGGTTAAATGAAACAAAAAAAAAAAAAAACAAACATTTTTCCAACAATTCATTTATATTTAGATTTCCCTTATTTTGTTGAACAGTTCAATACTTTACGTATAGAGATGATTTCAAAGTTTTTCTTTTCCACTTAAATGAAATTCTATCTTTTTATTACATTAAATGGACATCAATACTTTTATTAACAAAACAGATGTTGTTGCATCCATTCTCTGAAAGTGGCATGAAGGAGGCTGGTAAGTAGATTCACTAGCTGGAAGATTTGAATATAATAATGTGACTGTTGTTTTTCTAGACTTTGTCGTTTTGAATTAAATTGATTAAATGCATTCATGTTTAAAGTTCTTAACAGAAGCTTTAATAACGCTGGCAGCAATATGATCTCAGCAATTAAACCAGATGCGACTGTGTACGATTTCAGTTTGTAACTTGGGCCTTTGAAATTACATCATTTAATTCTTTTTTAATTGAGATTATTTGCTTAGATTTATCTACAACAGTTACAAATAGTTGCAATTTAACACGTACTAATTATGTAAAATTTTACGAAAAAAAAAATCTGAACAGCGCAATTATAAATTTTTATTACTTCTTTGAAAAAATGTACTTCCAACTTTGTCCCGATGAAAATTGAGCATCATCACGTCCATGCCAAGTAATTAGGATGGCAGCATTCGCAAGAGGTAAAATGGCACGCTGAGGGGCATTGAGCAAGGAGAGGAATAAAACAATATTTGCTATGGTCCAGAGGAGCACGGCTCAGGCAGGAATATACGTCATTCTTCAACTTTCACCCATACAGGGTTTCGTGGTGAGAATGGCGGCAAGGAATTTGCTTAGGCTTTTGGAGGTGGGTTTGGTGATGACAGCTTAAACTTGAGAGAAAGGAAGCAAGTGATGGATCGGTTAAACTGCCGAATATGTCACTACTATAGGGAGAACTCAGTAATCGTGCGATGGAGAAGTGGTCAACGGCTCCGTGAGGAGTAGAGAAGCTTGAAGGGTATCGGCGAATATGTAACCAAAACTTAGGAACATCCAAACTTGCATTATGGGAAACGTGCACTTCTTATTTCTAGTGGATGTGCGAAGATATAGCAAAGTAAAGGGTTTCTACGAGAAAATTAGTAATATCTATTATGTATGACAATTGAATTGTAAAATGACAGATTCCTCGAGTTAGCCAGTCGAGCCAGAAGTGAATCTTTATGGATGCTATTGGATCCGATTGGAAGTTAGACACTGTGGCTGATTGGCAACGATACTAGGCTGGCAGTCAAGAGGTAGTTGGTTCGACTCCCGCAATAGACCCTGGGTGTTCTTGATGAATAACTCATAAAAGAGAATCACAAAAGATCAGATTATTATACAATACCTAGAAAAGTGGGCAATTCCACGCCACAGAGTTAGAAAATAATATTTTTAAAGTTGTACTTCTATTGAATCAATTGTTATGAAACTTTGCTCACAGATTTAATTCTCGAGAAAGAACAACAGACAGAAATGTCAAATAAAAAGTTTGCAAATACTAAAACCTCAAAAAAGAAACAGTTTCTAAGATAATTTGGAATATGAAGGTAATTAATTTTTCTTAAAAAACGCTTTTGCAGCCGGAAAATCTCGGCATTCTAAAAACTTGGGTTGGTTTCCAGTTATTGCAATCAGTCATGTCGGTTATCTTTGGCAGATTAATTACCGCCATTTCCATCCACGTATGTATGTGTATTGCACTCCAAAGCCCTCCAAAGAATTTAGATACCCTTTGACGTTAGACTTTTTCCTATTATCCCACGGAGCCCATTGCGTTTACAAAGACGGCTCCAAATGGAGAAAATCTGTCTACGTAGCCGAATTCGGCATCAAAATGACCTTCAGACTCCTTCAGAAATATCCGCCATTAAAAAAGTAATGAACTGGCTACGGTTTTATCGAACATCGAGTAGATATACAGATTATAACCAATAATCAACTGGCTATTAATAAAATCACAAGTGTATGTCGTATCCAACCTATTCCTTGAATGCCGCACATCTCTAAGGGGCAGAGATTATGTATATACCCCCCCCCCACCCCCGTAACGCTTTTTAATAATTTTTCAGTGCAAAATTTCCAATCCGTAACAAATATTTAACCCCCCCTCCCTTGGAGCGTTTCGTAATATGTGCACAGCCCCTAAACGCGGTTGACTAGTCATTCAGGTATCATCCTCATATGGTTACGTGGACATGCATCCATTTCAGGCAACATTATAGCGGATGATCTGGAATGGGGCTGAACCCATTTGCGGGATGACGATATTGACAATCTCAGCGCTGTTGCATTTTCGTCGTTGAAACCAGGCCGTGTTACGATCTTCTCTACAGCGAGAACTCTATGGCCTCGCCTCAACCATAATAGAACTAAGCAACTCCTTAATTTCCCAAAGTTTTACTTGCTTTTCCCCATAGCCAGCCAGGGGGAATTGCACTTTCGCAGCCCATGCTAGAAGCATGGGTGTCCCCTACAATGACTTGTGCTTCGGATGCAATTACCAAGAAGAAGGCACCTTATGTGCCCCTATCACGCTATGTGGAACCGACTCCTTCACTTTTTAGGCGAGATTTCTCTCTCCGAAATTTTACTAATGGAGGTCAGTTAGGAGGAGTTCCTTCGTTATGAGCTGCAGGTGGTTTTTTTTTTTTTTTTCGCTGAACTCCCTAAACGCAGCACAATTATTTTGAACCACCTACACGGAACTTTCTCTCTTTCTCGTCTTCCTCAATATCTCTAAATCTGTTTTGTATGTTTCTTTTTTTACCATTTTTCTTATTATCTGACATATCTCCGCCCAACAAGGTATCACAAGGCGACTAAGCTTGGACCAAAGTGACCTGGAATCTATTTTTTTTTCTTCGTTAACAGTGGAACACTTTCTGAGGTTAGAAATAAACAATTTGCTTATTAATTAATTTTATTTCAAAAATATTACACACAATAGTTCAACTATTTCCCTTTTAAAAGAAATTTGTCCTTTTTTCGAATAAACCCCATTTTGTTGACATTTTTTCGCCAAAATCTTCTTTTTGTATCACATTTTGAAAACTTTCAACTGTCACTCATAATATTTTTGAATGGAATTCTAAGTACAACTTGGCAATACAAAATTTGTACATAACAAACATTTTCTTTAAAGTTTTACGATAATTGTTTTGTTTTTGTTAATTTTATCGGCATATGAATACATTAAATCAATAACGCCAAGCCGTTTAACAACCAAATAAATAATGAATACAAAAATTCAAGCCGGCACATTTAAAAGACATTAACATCTGCATCACACACATATGTAAATGTATTTGACGATTGACTGACTGAGTGAATGCTTAAATTACATCACTTTAATTTAACGCTTTAAGTTCAGTTCTGAATCAACGATCGATAATTTACTTTGCATACTAGAATTTATATTTTATTTTTTAAGACGAAACTACAGTAAAAAGGATGAACAAACAATGAAATATGACATCATTTGGCACGCAAATAAATATTTAAAACTCAACTCAATACTTTTCGTTTTGCAAAAACAAAAAAAAAAAAAAGAATTAATAAGTCAATAATTTAAGATTTCAACAATAAAGGAATGAAAACGCTACAGCAAGGGAGCGAATACCAATACATATGTATATCCCATAATTTTAAATAGTTCGTTTATTACACACTTTAAAATGAACTGAAGAATGAGTTTGTAATTTTCTTTATTTTTCAGATGAACCCAAAATTAGTCACAAGTGTGGAATGTCTGACACATAAATAAAATGCAGAAATACAACTGATTTTATTTTCTTTTTATTTACACATTTCAAAACGTATACGCAAGTAACTGAAAGATAAGAAAAGTTATACCTTCTTTAAGAAATTAAACATAAATGGCAGATAAAGCTTAAAAATTACACATTGTGAAAAATTAAAGAAGAAAGAAATTTGTGTGTTTGAAGTAAAGATTGAAAATGACTAAAGGTACGGTCACATTGAGAAAACATTTGCTTTAAATATGTTTACTCATATCGCAATAAAATGTTTTCAAAATTAAAGATAATTTGTTTTGTGGTCACACATCGCATATTTATTTGACCATTTTTGTTTGGTAAAACATCCATCAAATAGTGTCATGTGCAAACATGGGAAAAAATATTTTCTGTGCGGTCACACTTATGTCAAACAAAATATTTAATACAAAGGTTTAACCAAAGTGTCAAAATTTAAAAATATGATTTCCCAGATAGTTTAGTAAAAATTTGTTACACATAATATATTTGCATTTTCTGCAAATCACTTTTTGTGGAAGTGATTTGAAATCACAAAAAAAGGTTTCTGCGCACAAAACTTTTTGAATTTTAATATTTTAAATTTTATTAAAAATATTAAAATATTATTTTCTTTAAATATTTTGTTTAAAACACTATTTATTTTTCAATCCATAAAAAATGTCGCCACAGTAAAACAAAAGTCAGCTGTTTTATTGTGTTTTCGAAAATCCAAAAACACATCGAAAAATAAACATTTTTGTGATTTGCAAAACAGCATAAAATTGCAATTGTGATTTTGAAATCACTTTGTGATTTTAAATATTGTGATTTGCAGAACAGACGTGATATACTTGCAACTCCAATATTCGGTGGATTTTTAAAGTTGTCTGTTACGTAAATAAAAATATATTTATTTTAATATGAAGAACTGACTTAAATCTAGTTTAGCCATATGTGTTGTAGGAATTATTTGGCCAATGATGCAATTTTGTTGATAATGATATTTTTCAATCTTTAAGCTAATAAGGCCTAACGTAGTTAATGTTAATAAAACAGCATTATTACATTTTTTTACCCAACGTTTTGTCAATTGTTTGTTGACTTCTTCAGGGGTTTCGTCTATTTAAAATTTAAAAAACATTATATGTATATTTTGAAAAAGTTTTTTCACCGTACCATGGTATAATAAATAAGGTAGTCTTGTCCCTAAAACAAATACAACGTCACAAAAACAACAGGCATTTTGTTAGTGTAAAAACTTGGCTGTTGTCAAAATGTGATGTGTAAACAAAACAAAAATTAAATTAAAACAAAATCAATTGCATGAAATAAAAATATAAGTTAAAATTATTTACAATACAGAAAACAAAAAGGTGTTGATAGATGTATGTATAAAATCCGGATGTGTCTTTTATTTGTGTACTTGGAAAAACTTTCTTTCCCCCTTTGCAAATTTTTTTTGCAGACACTACATACACGCATTTGAACCGATATTTTTAATTTTAATTAAATATTAAAAATTTTTCACGCTTGTTTTTTCACTTTTTTAAATTTTAATTAAATAAAAAAAATGTCACAATATTTTTATAAAAACATAACAAAGTTTTGACAACAAAAAATCAATCAGCTGATGTAAATTTTAGCTAATGCGAATAATTAATATACCTTGCACCGTACATTATTTACTTACAATAATACAAATGTTGAATTAAAAAGAATTGCAATATAAAATTGTTTTTGACATTTTTTAATGCCGAAAAAAATTTTTAAAAAATTGATGAATAAAATTATACTGTAAAAACACACACAGTTATTATTTGATTGCAACAATATAACTAGCGCCGATATTGTCGGTGTCCTCTTTTATGTTCATCATTCTCTCTATGTTCTTTTGTATGCGCAAGCTTTCAATTGTGTATCTTTTTCTCTCTATATATTCTCTGTCTAAAATTCTCTCATTATCAATATCAACTGTTTGTTTGTTGTTGATGATATGTGTTGACAAAGCTAGTTTAGCCAAACCGGTTCAAAAGAAATAAAAATTAGCTCATGTTGTAAGTTAGCTGCGACCCATATTTTTCGAGTAATATGGTTCTGGGGGGTTATTATGTATTTCGATTCGAATCGGAAAATTTACGAATGGTATTACATCGATTTTCGAAAATTTATTTCCGAACTTTCTTAATTTATGGAAATAGTTTTAATCCCTTTCGGAAAGCAATAAATTCCTTTCGAAAGCATTTTCGATTCGAATCAAAATGCATAATAACCCCCATGAAGTTTTCATATGAAAGTTGAGAAGATAATGGGATAATATTGGTGTCTTTTAAAAGATATGTACAGAGAATCTTTTCTAAATAGCCCTGCGTCGGGAAATACCATGGATGAGAAAATCTTTAAGCGCAATTTTTATATACATTTTCTTATTATTGTTCAATTTCCCAACATAAGGAAAACTAGATTTGTTACGAAAAAATTTTTGTATACTTACATATATGCATATACATATATATGTACATATGTATATTGTTTTTCTTGAAATGTATTTTCTTTTTGCCATTTTTGGGAAAGAAGTTACATTACAAATTTTGAAACGTCATCTCTTTGAATAAAGTTAACTTCTGGCTAAATGGTTTTGTAAAGAAGCAAAACTTTTCGTAATTTAATATTATGGTTCTACGCTAGAAGTAACATCACTGTTGGCAACAGCTGTCATTTGCCAATGTTTGTTCTTACAAAAACTTTGTAAGATTAAATAAATTTTTGACCAAACAGACGAAAAATGTTTGACATAGGGTGGTCACACTATGTTCACATTAGAGAAATTTTTTTTTGCCGTCAAACAAATTTGCTTTCTGTAAATATTGTTTGCCTTCAAAAATATTTTATGGTCAGATTTACGGCAATCAAAAATTTCATGTTTTTGGTCAAATGTTTTACAAATCTGACCGTACCTTAATATTGGTAAAACAAATAAAAAGAAAACAAAAATGTGTGAGTAATTTCCAATGGCTTCTTCAGGGTTAATGTAAACTATATTTATGGTTGATGTCTAGAATAAAATGTTTTTCTTTATTGTTCCCATGGTCTAATAATCAGGTCTGCGCAAGAAGGAATATGGTTTTTTGTAGGGTTGTGTTTTGACCGTTAAATAATCTGCAAAAATATGGTAAGTTAATTCGGTCTTGTCAAAAGTTGTTTATATTTTTGGCCGCCATCATGAATATTTTTGTTTACGTTATGCTTTTTGTTTTTGCATAACCAATAAATACATACAAAACAACTTTTGTTTTGTTTTGTATACAGCTTTGTTTTGACAATTTTGAATGAATTTTACACAAACAAAATGCATGTCGTTTTTTGTTGTTGCGTTGATACGCGCACCTTATTATTCCACCATGATTGTTCCATATGGAGACATGATTTAAAGGCTGCTTTAGCCGACCGTAACTCTAGAAATGTAAATGCTGATGTGTCAGCTGATTGCTTCTGTTATATGCAAAAGTTATGAAAATACTTACTTGACTGAAATGAAATGTTGCCGTAACGTACCAACCTGCAGAAAATAGAATTTCATTACGAGGTTACGTTACAATTGTAGACAGTGATGGGATGGTTGTATTTTGAATTGCAATGGGGCACAGAAGTCCTTTGGTGGGAATTTTTTTTTGTTTTGACTAGTTTTAGTTGTTATATATGTACACATGCATGCTTTATTAAGTAAAGAAAGTTTTCTAAATAATTTTTTTTCAATATCTAGCAAGAGACTGTACCGATCGTTTGTGCTTATATATTTTATTGTAATGAATTTGATAATTGTTTAAATTATAGTTTAACATTCATATCTAGGTGTGTATGTACATCATAGTTTTGATTATTAGTGTTACTTATTATTTAAAAGAAGTTTTTTTGCATACTTAAATGTATGTATGTATGCACATATGTATGTATGTACATAAGTACAATATATATGAAATTACAAAGTATGCATATCCATTTATGTACATACATATGTACATACTCGTATATACATTCAAGAATACAAAAAAAAATCTTTTATATAATAACTGCCTTGCACATGATGTCGAACGAATTTTTCTTTCGTACAAATTACATTTAAAACAAAAACAAAATTTTTAAAATTGTATGTATGTACATAAATAAATTGATATGCTTACTTTGTAATTTCATGTATACTGTACTTATGTACATACATATATACATACATACATACATACATACATACATTCAAGTATACAAAAAAAATCCTTTTAATAATAAGTAACGCTAATAATCAAAACAATGATGTACATACATACATATGTAGATATGAATGTTAAACTATAATTTAACCAATTATCAAATTCATTACAATAAAATGTGTAATAATATGATTCGGTACCTTTTAAATAATATCGTACTATTTGCGAACAATTACAAATATTGTAAACATTTGGAACTTCCATCAACGTTTGGAACAGCTGTTTTGTATTTTATTTATAATTTTCTAAGTGATAAAAAGTTGCAATAGACGACAAGAAATTAATACTACTGGTGAAGCAAAATGAACAATAAGAATTCTCCGGGGCACAAGATTTCGAAGAAGAACAGAAAAATATGATTTAATATGTTTAATAAGAATTTTTGCTCTTTTTATGTATGTATGTACATACATATGCATGTCTGCACATTCATGTATCACGTGACACGTTTTTAAGCATTCTATAACTACAAAAATGTTGGTTCTTACATTACATCAACATTTAGCTTACATCTACGATTTCAACCGTCGGCTAAATAGGCCTTAATACTTACTGGCAGTGTAGCCAGGTGTGGGGATTTCTCCCCGAATTGGGGATTTTAGATGGTTTTTGGGGACAGATTATCGTGGGGAGGGATTAGGGGATTTTTATTTTCAGTATACCTATTATCAATTTTGATTTTTTTTACCATTATCTTTCATACATATATTTACATGCATATATGTTTATGTATCTTGGCGTTTTTCTTCTCCATATTTCGATTATTTCAAGGCGATGGTATTGAGGATGTTGATTTTTATAACAATTTGTTCAAAATTTATTGAATTCGATATTTGCCCAAATGGATGTACTAATTGACGATTGGTTGTTGCTGAAATTGATGTTGGCATAGAATGTTCAAAGGAATTAGAGGCAAAAGGGGTTCAAACAAATTTTTTTAGATTATTTAACTGTACTAGCAAAATAAGTGCTTAAAATATTCACTGAGAGTATGGAACATTTTGAGTTATTTATAAATTTACAAGCACTCGAAAGCATAGAAAAAAGAATAAATTTGATTCCGTGTATGGAATTTTAAAATATACTATGGAATCAAAAGTTCCATTGAGCACATACGAATGTATTAACTTAAATAAATGTACATATGTAATAAAATTAATAAAAAAAATTGTTTTTTATGATGCTTAATATACATATGTATATTTATTGGGGACAAAATTGGGGATTTCCAGTTTTTAAATGGGGATTTTTGGGAACAACACTTTTTTATTTGGGGACATTAGACAATATTTACCTGGCTACACTGCTTACAACATCGAAAAGATATTTTTTCATTCGTACTACATTTAAAAACAAACAAAGTATAAAATTTTGATGTTATTTTATTCCTAATTGTTCGAAAGAAAGAACTCCTTCGATATCGGCGAACAGGCAGTTGATCAATGTACATACATACATAAACATAAGTAATGTAATTCGCATTGTCCAGGATTCCTGAAAATATTGCAAACATGTATAGATTTTCTAGTATTTTATAAGCTGATGGCCTATTGTTCCAAAGAATCGAACGATTCCATAAATTACAAAGCAAAAAATATCAAACGCATAATATTCTATAGGTCGAATTAGAAAAATCGTACCTTAAAACTTAAAAATAACATCAAACTTAGATGTTATTTCTTGAAAGCGTATTGAAAAATACGTCTAATTACTCATGTATATATGTACCTTATCTGTATTTCAGTTAAAATGACAAACTCCAAAATTTACAAAATCAACAAAAAAATAAATCGAAAAAAATTTGCAACAAATAAAGAGATATAGGTATTAGCTTATCGATCGATTATGGATGGCAACCAAACCTCAGTTGGGTTGAAAACTACATACATATGTATATTATGGATGTCAACTGGAAACTTGAGGTGTCAGTTTCACTTGCTGATTCTCTGGTAACCAAAACTTTTCAGTTGCCGGCTGACCATTAATCGAAAAAATAGCTTACTAATCTATTAAAAGGAAATCTTATTTTCTTAAGTACATGACACAAAATACAAACATATCGATAGTTCCATTGTTAACGAATTATCGTTTAATTTTTTCCAACAGCGATACTATCGTCGAAGAAAATTTTTACCTCTCCTTATTCATAAGCGATTGTTTTAGTTAAAGAGCACAGTAAAACCGGATTCCACAAGGCCACAATAACTTTAATAA
This sequence comes from Lypha dubia, assembly GCA_947311025.1. NCBI lineage: Eukaryota > Metazoa > Arthropoda > Insecta > Diptera > Tachinidae > Lypha > Lypha dubia. The sequence goes on from OX371261.1 coordinate 98,065,974, forward strand.
ATCGCTTAAGAATAAGGGGTTTAATAAAGTAATATCGATTCCGATAAAAAGTAGGCGAAAACTTAAAAATTAAGATTATGTAAATATTATTAAAAAATAAACTTTATGCGTATGTATGTATGTACAAATCTGTAATTATACATATGTATATGTATGTACATAAATGAATGTGTATTTGTATGTTTGGTTGATTGAAGTTTCCTTTGGCCAGCAAATAAAACTTGCAACTATTTTCCAAATTAATTCCTATTGCTTGACAGCTCTAGAAACGTTGATAGACAAAACAAGAACGATAATCTTCGAATTTATCTACAAATACAAAACCATTTATACTTTGGACACACTTCCATGGTGCACCTTCATTAAATAATATAAAAATATTAGAAGAAAAGCAGCGCAAGAGAAATATGATTAACGGACTGACCCACGATGCCAGACGATATAAATCGCTTGATTTCTAGTCGTAAAAATAAAAATTTAAGTTTCTCTAATAACCGATATTATTTATCTTATTAATTATTTATTGCAACAAAAGCTAAACAAATAAATGAAATGGATTGTTAGAAGGTCATAAATCAGTTGTTTCTTCCAGCAGGAAGTATCTTATGCCGTCCGAAATCGATTATTGCCTTAATACGTTTGACAATACGTGGTGTTATTCCGAGTTTGATGGCAGCACTGTAAAACAGTCTGTCAAGTAAATGTTAATACAAAAATATACAGCTTGAGTTACGGCACACACAAAAAAGTATTTTAGTTATTTAATTTTAATCTTAAGCTACGTTCACATTTATCAAATATTTGTCGAAAAAAACGTAACCAAGAAAAAAAATAATAATTTATTTCCTTTAATTCTAATATTTTTTTAATTTTGGGTTCGAATTTTTTAAAAACTGTATAAAAATACTCTTTTGGAGAAGAATTAATTTTATTTTATAATATAAAAACCATGTTAAATGCCACTATCCCTAAGCAAAACTATTGGTTACGTTTTTTTGAACAAATATTTGATAAATGTGAACGTAGCTTTAGTATTGTCAATTAGAGCTGAGCCAAATCATGATTTTGAGCGCTTTTTCCGTTCACTTGTAAGGAACGGACGCGTTCGTTTAGATATTAGGCCTAAAGATCCTTTTTATGAAAATAAAAATGCAAATATTTATTTCATATTGTCCCGACGTTTCGTGAATTTTTTGTTCACTTTTTATACACATGCAGAGTCCCATGTTCCTGCTCACATTCCATCGTGTGTATACTGTATCAAGTTTTTGAATTCCGCATTTCAGGAACTAAAAAAGTTGCAGCAAAATTTATATATGTATGTATGTACCTATCTACATATGTAATTCTGTTCCATGCATAAACTGTTGACTACCATAAAACATTAATTTCACAATAAATTTAGGTGAACTAGATTTTAGTCAATTGCTGTAGCTCTGGATCAAATGGAATGTGTTGCAAAATTTTTAGCTGTGCTAGCATTTTTATATACAAACTGTATGCTTTTGTATGTGTAGGAATTTTTTTTATTTTGCAGCCACAAAATAAAAATTATTATTGGTTTATAGGTATGTACATACATACATACATATATTTGTTGTGTATTAAAATTAACTTTAATTAAAGTTATTTTTGTTGCATTCATAATTTATATGTACTTATATACATATGTAGGTCCTGATGATGAATATGGTAAATAGTTTCAGTAGAAGCAGTTCAATCAATTAGCAAGAAAGCAGAAGAATTTATTTCATCCCATTTTACCGGTTTTGTGTGTTTAAGTAAAATAGGACAACCCCACCCACCCCATTACAAAATTAAAGAAAAATAAGTAAAAACGACTCACCTAAATCCTCCATTGTAGCAATTGAATTGACAAGATTTCCTTCTAACTTTCACACAAATATATGGAGAGAAATTGCTTATTCTTGATATAACTTCTCAAAATTTGTGTTTAAATATTACAATTTTTGTTTAATTTTCTTTTTCACAACTGCAATACTTATTTATCTCGTTTTTCTTTTGATACCGTAATGAAGCTTCTCCAAATTCGTGTACAATATTTATGCAAATTTTATAAAAACTTAGTTTGTTTAAAATTTTTCTTTTAGCAAATTATATTTTAATGTTTTATATCTTTACCACGCACACAATTTACATATACATATGTATATGTACACAAATAATATAAATATGTATTTGCTTTAATACTTTTTCGGTTTTTCTTATTTGAGGAGTTCCAAAGTATATTTATTGGTATACTTCGAATTCTTTCAAAGAAATGTTTTATATTGAAGTTGTTGTGCTCGACTAATCAAGTTCTCTGATTCATATTTATTCGACATTAAAAAAGTCTGTTAAAAAATTATGTGTATTTCTTCTTCACAATGTTTGCGAGCTCCCCACTAAACGTCCCACTACCTGATGATCCAAATCACATAAAATTACAGAAAAAAAAGAGGCAGCAAAAATATCCAATCGGTATTCTACTCCACACTTAAATCATATACAAAACAGAATTTTGTGATAAAATGTCAACAAAGCGAAATAACAGCAGAAAACGAAATGTAAAAATAAACAATGTACAAATGACAGCATGGTGGAATTAATAAGGTGCGCGCAAGAAGGAATATGGTTTTAGGTAGGGTTGTGTTTTGACCGTTAAATAATCTGCAAAAACATGGTAAGTCCCATGGTCTTGTCAAAAGTTGTATACATTTTTGGCCGGCATCATGTATATTTTTGTTTAGGCTATGCTTTTTGTTGCTGCAGAACCACTAAATACACACAAACCACAGCTATTTTTGACAATATCATGTTTTTTTTTACACAAACAAAATGCATGTCATTTTTGTTGTTGCGTTGATAAGCGCACCTTATTAATTCCACCATGTATGACAGCAAACACATCTATTATTTCTGCTCCTGATAACGGTATTTGAACAAAATTTGGTACGTCGGTTCAGTGAGCATTTTTTTAGTGCTGTTGCAAATATAGGCGGGATAGGACAAAGGGGCGTGGTACCTCTCATACAAACCACAAATTAAAAATCTATTATTTCTGCTCCTGATAACGGTATTTGAACAAAATTTGGTACGTCGGTTTTGGTGTGCATTTTTTTAGTGCTGCTGCAAATATGGGCGGGATTGGACAAAGAAGCGTGGCACCACCCATATAACCCAAAAATTTAAATCGCCATATTTTGGGCATTTTTTGACCTACGTAGATGATATTTGGTACATATGGTATTGGCATAATTTGGAATACGTACCGGGAGAAAAGTGGATGGGACCACGCTCCTTTCTAGGAAAATTAAAAATCGTAATATAGTCTTAACTACTGGACCGATCGTAACAATAGGATATATAAATACTTTTAATTTTATTTTATAACGAGGGGGGTAGCGAAGTACACCGGGATCAGCTAGTACATATATATATGTATGTACCATGTCAAGGTATATTAATTATCAGGTAGTCGCAGTAGCTAAAATTGACATCAGCTGATTGATTTTTTGTTGTCAAAACTTTGTTGTGTCTTTATAAAAATATTGTGACATTTTTTTTATTTAATTTAAATTTATGAAAATGAAAAAAAAAACGCGTGAAAAATTTAATTAAAATTAAAAATATCGGCTAAAATGCGTGTGTGTAGTGTTTCCAAAAAAAAATTTGCAAAGGGGGGAAAAGTTGTTCCAAGTACCCAAAGAAAAGCCCCTGAGAATTATATGGAGCCAAATTTGTTTCAGGAATTTCACACCAACTTCTCTTTTATGTAGCTCTCACTTTTTGCCATCAAGCATTTTACATGCTGAAAAAAAAAGGTAAAGTCTAATCGTGAATAGTGCATTTGCATCTTTAACATTTTCCGTTGCTCCAACAACAGCATTTACAATACGTTCAATATTGTGTTGTTGCAAAATATCCTGGAAAGGAGTATACATAGACTTTATTTAAATTTTACTAGGAATTTTTCGATACATACATACATATATTTTTGTTTTTTTACCTTTCCTGTAAAAATATCCTGTAATGAAGCAACATTCTTCTCCAATGCCTCTACTACAGGTCATTTTTACGTATATATGGGCAGTATTCTCTTATGATCTAATTCCACTTTTCGATGCAGTTTAATTATCATAACTCCAGCCTTAAAGACACATTCTGATTTTATACATACATCTATCAACACCTTTTTGTTTTCAGTATTATAAAAAATTTTAACTTATGTATATTTTTATTTAGTTTTTGTTTTGTTTATACATCACATTTTGACAACAGCCAAGTTTTTACAACAACAAAAGCCTGTTGTTTTTGTGATGTTGTATTTGTTTTAGGGACAAGACTACCTTATTTAATATACCTTGTACCATATATATATATATATATATACCCCTACAAGAACAATGACGGTCATTTGATGCATCATCTGATGGGCTTTGCTGATGGGTATACCCATCAGCATTCTCTATCATTTTATTAAGGGCAATATGAAAAAACTGATGTAAACATTCGTGTACGTGTGATTTTGTTTCTCTTTCATACTTGTGGATTTCGTGAACTATAGTAAAACATAAATCTGCACTCTGCTCACTCCACAGTATTTTACTAATCAGATCTGATGTAAACATAGTCATAGATGCAAGAGTGTTAGTAAATAAGTTTTGTGTGTGTTAGTTTCCATCAGCAATTTCTTGTAGGGATACCATGGTAAAACTAACAGCCCTACAAGAAATTGCTGATGGAAATTAACACACACAAAACTTATTTACTCTCTCTTGCATCTATGACTATGTTTACATCAGATCTGATTAGTAAAATACTGTGGAGTGAGCAGAGTTCAGATATATGTTTTACTAAAGTTCACGAAATCCACAAGTATGAAAGAGGATCAAAATCACACGTACACGAATGTTTACATCAGTTTTTTCATATTGCCCTTAATAAAATGATAGCGAATGCTGATGGGTATACCCATCAGCAATGCCCATCAGATGATGCATCAAATGACCGTCATTGTTCTAGTAGGGAGGTATGCGCAGTTCGACAATAACTACAATAATCCAAACAACAACATGTATTTTGTTAGTGTAAAGCACTCGCTTTAGATCAAAATACACAAACAAATTTAAAGCATTTTCTTACGTATGAGTACCATTATTTATGTACTCTCTTCAAACTATATCAGTTTGTATGAAAATTTGCTATAAAGCGAGCTCAGTCAGCTGTGCTAGTAAGCTCACCTGTTGGATTCGCCTTGATACATACATACGTATATTAGAGTGAAGAAAACAAGCTGGATAATATTATACATTGGTTGTATATAAAAGTAGGACTAATTAATACAAAAGTGAAAAAATTTTGCTACGTAATTTTCCAACGTCATACATCATATTATAACTAATAAAATTTATTGGCGGTTTATAAGCCAAAATTGTTAAAGTTGTATTCATAAACGAAAAATTTTTAATAAACCTTTAGTAAACCATCAGTAAAGTCAAAAAAATTATTGTTGGATTTGCCCTTCTTTAAGCCAAAAATAATGCAACATATTGCATTCATATTCAAGCAAATATAAAATATGTTAACATATAGATACATATGTATGTATATAAGTATGTAGATATGTAGCATGTATTAATACACATATTCACCATGTTTTCCATTTCATTTTCTGAAAGTTCTTGTTTGTCATTAGTTGCATCCATTTTAATTACGCAATTTATAAATACGTTTACTTGAAGCACAAATCAAAGAAATAAAATAAAATGCTGATGAATTATATACCCCGTTTATATGCATTTCTTATTTGAAAATAAAACTATTTGCAAAAACTTAACTCACTGTTTATACGCAAATAGCATTCAGAAATATTGTTATATATTTTGTAATGACACGCAGTAAATATATAGTCATCTGGTAGCATCACACATCTTATTTGCAAATAGTTTTCGAAACATTTTAAGTTACAATAAAAAAGTAATACGGCAACGCTTTCCACTCTTATTTGCAAATAAGAAGTGCGTATAAACGGGGTAATAGAAGTGATGTAAATTAAATGTAAACAAACTCATTATTCGGTTACCTTTGCTACCGTATATCACAAAAATTGATATATGGTAACAGTTTCTTTATTGATTTTCATTTAGAATTTTTCGCGAACTCATTTTTTGTGTTTCTTATTTTGCAAAAATTTATTTCTTATTAAATTTTTTTTATAATTTATAGAAAAACAGATATCTACATGATTACCGGGCTTAGCAAACAGTGGTTTAAAGCAGTGAAGGCGATTTTTGAAATGCTAAGCACGCGTGCTGATCAGCACTTGTTTGAGTAAGATCTCGCTTTACAATTTTTTGTTTACACTGAAAGCAAAATGTCCAATGAAGAATGGGAAAATTATTTTTTTTTTTTATAATTTTGTTTTTATTCGAACTTTTTATTTTAATTATCAAATTTACAAATTATCAAGCTTGAGGGCTTCGTTTTTAATAAATTTTATTTTTATTTATTATGTTTTCTCGATATTTCTTTACTTAATAAATATTATATTTTATTTCATTCGTTGTGTAACTAGTTTATTATTAAATGAATATTGTTTTCGTTATTATTATATTAACATAAAAAGTATTATTGAAAAAAAAATTCAAATCAAATAAAAATACTAAAAGGCAAGAAATGTATTTTACTTTTGGCAACAGGGAAATTTTTCGAGTGTATTATTATTGACGGTCGTTCGTTTTTTGCTGCTTCCCATACCAAAACATATGAGAGAGTATGGGCCTGTTCGGAAATGCATCACTGCGCCGCATCTGATGCGTATGTGTGATTAGTTTGCTCAGCTGATACAAAACAGCATATGCAGTGTTAGCAGCCGTTGATTTTCAGAACGTACAACGCATCAGATGAGGCGCAGTGATGCATTTCCGAACAGGCCCTATGTGTGCGCCCTACACTGGTTTAAACTTTAAAGCATCACTAACAACTAAATGAGAACGACATAAAAAGAGAGTTGCCATACATATACATAAAGTCGCTACAATCGTTCAACAGCTATAAAACTGATATTGTTCCTTTATGAATACAAATTTTTGTTAGTCATTAATAAGAAGAAAAGTCTTCAATAGCTAATGTACTCTGTAAACGTACAATAATATTTTTTTTATGAATACGGCCGAAAATCTATAACACTTTATTATATGTTATTAATTGTAGTAGTGGAATATTAACTGTACATTATATATAGAGAGCAATCGACAAAAGCACTGTACCGTAATTGAGCAGATAGTTGTGCTGTGCTGCCACGACGAAACAATTTTTGTAACCAACATCTTCAAATGTTTTTCTTCCATGTACAATTATCACAATGGTGTCTATTCCAGAAAACGCGTCGAATAAGTGAAAATTTACATGGAAAACACAAACAAAATTGAATACATTTAAAAAATTTGTTTTTGTTTATCAAATAAATTTTACCGCTTTTCATAGAGAGAGAAACGCGTTAAATTTCTCACGTATATTTAATTTTAGAATTGTATGAAAAGCAAAAACAACTCTTGAAATTTTGTTTTTGTTTCCATGTAAATTTTCACTTCTTCGACGCGTTTTCTGTAATAGCTACCAATATTCATATGAAACCCACAAAGTATATACGAGTATATATGGGACCCATATAGGTAGAGAATTTAAAGGAGACTTGTCCGTCTGTCTGGACGTGGAATTAGTTGGCTTTCCAAAGCCTCCAGAAGAGTTGAGACTTGGCTCTTGGACTGATGTGTCAGTATTTGTATTAAGACAACGTATTTAATATGAGCAAAGATCAAATAATATTTCCTATATAATACTTACACATATGTATGTACGTAAATGTATATATATGACGGTGCATTTGTATTGAAACTGGAGTCAAAGATTAGAATTCAACACACTAACCATCGTCCTACTGAGGCTTGTTTTTATTAATATTTGCGTTTCTTTTAAAAAGTTGCGTCACTTTAAAGGCCATGTCAGATAAAACTTTTGCTTCGCGTTGCGTTGCAGATTCACTTTGACATCTAAGATAAAATGTAGGTACTTATATGAAACAAGTCACATAAAGCTCTTTTAACGCAACGCGAAGCCAAAAGTTAGGCAACTCTCATCTTTTTGTGCGCTTTGACAATTAAATGTAAACACTACCAACACTTTTTATAGGTAAAGTGAGTGTTGTCAAAGTTTTTATTGTGTCATACACCTTTTGCTTTACGCTTTTTCATCAAAGCAAGGAACGTCACGCGAAGCGACGAAGTTGTATCTGACACGGCCTTTACGATTGTTTTCCTTGGAACCAAAACACATGTACATACATTCTTACACAAATGGGGAAACGGATAATTAAATTTAGTACTTTAAGTTTTAACATATTTTTAAATAATTTTAGTTGAATAATGTATACATGGGTCGTTCTTAAAAAACATGACCATTCTGAATTTTGTAATTTTTGAAAATTAAGTTGGCCGAATATGTTTATAATTGGCCTCATGTGGTTACGGATCTTATCAACAATAAGAATCCATAACCAGCATTAGTTTTTTAAATTTTTGGAGTTTTTACAGATAAAAAAGTCACAGAGTGGACCGGTAACAGAGGGGACAAATTAACTCAAAAATACCATATTTTAGCTTTTTATTAGAATTTTGTAGAATTTATTTGTCCACTTAATTAGTGTACACAAAATATTTATAAAAAAATTATAAAATAAATAAAAAATCACTTTACTCACCGTTTTTCAACAGTAACAGAGTTGACACAGAATAAGGGTACGTACCCGGCCTACAATTATCTTGCTTACTCAACCACGCACTAAACAAGACTGAACAGTTCAAAGCACATTTTGTTGATTTTAGCTAAGTTATGATGGAGAAGCATAAGTGAAATATACGCGTCATAACGTTTAACAAAATTTTTTCAATAAAATGAGTGGACGTAACAGAGGGGACCTGAACCTGGGGACAAGATTTTTCTTCAAAAAAATTATACAAAAAAATTATTTTTCATCATTCTTTTCTATATATGGTATTAATATATACAAACTGAATAACAAAAATTGTAAATATTATTTTTTTCAATTTTATTTTAGCTGAAAATAACTATTAAATTTTTATAAATTGGCTCGGGACACAGGTTTTTGCTAAACCTTTGACATTAAAAATACTTTTTAAGTTATTTTCAGATAATTAGTTATTTTTTTTTTATAATATAGTTACGTAGAATCAATAATAATTTATAAAAATGCAGATATTTTTCTATTTTCTTTTTGGAGAAACAAAATATAAAATAGTAAAGTCTGGGGACACCAATTGGTCATGTTTTTAAAGAATGACCCACATACCTGTAGGTCCAATTTTATTTCGAAAAAAAATCTTAAATTGGCTCAACTTATCTTAGGCTTTCATAATGAAGTTCAAAGCACTGGCTTGCACACAAAGCGAAGTTAGAATACAGAAGATATGTATATCATAACGATACATGGAACTTAATACAGACAAAACTTCTTTAATTTCGATAATAAACAATATAGAGAAGTTCAATTATTTTAAGGGCTTTAGCAAGAAATTATAGGCCGAATAACATCACAAATAGTTGGTAAAGAATAGAAACGGTATTAAAACTGAAAATCAAACCCGACAATTCCACACTTTAATAACAAGTAACAGAAACATTAAAATAGTTTCAAGGCATAATTTTAGGATCGAAGAACTTTTTATTTGTTGATCCTAATTTACAATATATGTACGTTTTAAGTTATGTTTGCGAAAAAACTAACCTACAAAAAAGTACCCACACATTGGGGAAAAATTTTAAAAATTTTTTTTTAAAGTAACTAAAACGGTAACGCTGACATTCTTACCATTTTTTAACGGTCAAAACAAAATCCTGCAAAAAAAACTTCTAGCAATTTGCACAAACCATGGCAGTAGTGAAATTTTTTTCGCCAAAACATAAATAATTACGTAGCTCGGCAAAAATCAGGTAAAATAAGAAGTCCCATTCTATAGTGTACACACGAAAATGCACGAAACAAATTGTTTTGTGATCACGGTTAGTACATACACATACATATACACGAGTATATATTTCGATTTATCTTTTTTTAACAACTCGTTGCTCTTAATTAGCTGAATAATCAGTAAATTTTGAATTTTTGATTAGGAGACAAGTGGAACTTTCCTAATTAAAACTTGTACACTTGGGAAAATATTGATAATGTTCACCTGTTTTGCGTTTTAGCAAATTTTTACAGATTTATCCGGTAAATGATAACACATTTGTTTATTTTAATTAAAATATTTATTCAGTGCTGCACAGTTAATTTTTTATATAAATTTTTACAAATAATAAACTGTATGTTGTTGTTAAATGTGTATTAAGTGTAATTTGTATTCATTACGTTAATTTTTGCGAAGAAAATAAGTATGGGTATATTAAAAAGTTTATTACATATTTTAATTTTCAAATCAGATAAAATTTCCGAAGAAGTTGTAACTTGTTTGAAATATTGATAATATAATTTAAACGAATATTTATTTAAGAACATGTTAAAGTGGATATGTCTAACAAGATCTATACAATCTATAACTCCTACGAAAGGCAGTGAAATAAACAAATGCATACTTAAAAATTTATTTTAAACAATTTGACGTTTGTGATATAAAAATCTATTTTCTGTAGATTTTCGACGTGGCAAAGTTAATGATACTTTTTTAGTAACAGTTTATGATACCCTCGAACACGAAACGTTTTTCTACCTCGATCTTCATAAATGCAGTTCACACCTAATAATGAAGGCGTAGCTATATAGGTCCTATTGCACAAGGATTTCTTTTGAACGTTCTTCAACGTTCATCATTAGAAAAAAATTATTAAAGTCTAGACACACTGTTATATAAAATTTTACAATAGCTGTGTTCCACGTAAATTTGGGTAAAGTCTGTTAATAATAAAAAAAAAAACATTTGATGATCGAAAATAATCGTCAAAAAGTTTCATACAACAAAAACGATTTATTTTCTAAATTTTATTGTTAACTAGCTTATCCCGGTGAGCTTCGCTACCCCTCGTCATAAAATAAAATTAAAAGTATTTATATATCCTATTGTGAAAATTTAATGACGAGCGGTCCAGTAGTTAAGATATTACGATTTTTAATTTTCCTAAAAAGAGGCGTGGTCTCACCCACTTTTCTCCTGGTACGTATTCCAAATTATGCCAATACCATATGTACCAAATATCATCGACGTAGGTAAAAAATGCCCAAAATATGGCGATTTAAATTTTTGGGTTATATGGGCGGTGCCACGCCTCTTTGTCCAATCAAAACTTCATATAGCCTAAAATTCATCCGAGAGTTCCAGTTAAAACTGTGAAAATTTCAGGAAGATCGGTCCAAGGGTTTGGCCTCCTATAAGGAACAAACAAACAAATAAAAAAACACACATTCGGTTTTATTTATATAGATTTGTTACTTAACATAAAAAAGTGTTTGCAAAAAAATAAAATCTTTGCATTGTTATACCCTTCACCAAAAATGGTAATGGGATTACAGTGAAACTTCGATATAATGAACTTCGTTATAACGGCCAAATACTTGGGTGTTTTCCTAGATAGCAAACTTTCTTGGAAAAGAAACATACAAGAAAGCGCTCAATGCCTACTATACATGCAGGAATTTCATTGGGCGGAACTGGGGTCTGCAACCGAAGGTGGTAAATTGGATTTATACATCGGTTGTCAGGCCGGTGATTTCTTATGGATGTGTCGTATGGTGCGAGGCGTTGGGGAAAGAAATCCATAGGAAGCTGCTTGCTAAGTTCCAGAGGTGTGCTTCGCTGGGTATTACTAAGGCCCAGAGGAGCACCCCTCAGGCTGCCTTGGTCGTCATCCTTCACCAACATCGTTGATGAGCTGGCAAGAATAGGGTCAGCTTTAGATGTGGCAGTTAGTGACAGGTCAGTTAAACCTCCAATCGGTTACTACTACAGGGAACTCAGTAATTGTGTAATTAGCAGAACCAATCATTCCTGGAGGAATAGAGAAGAGTCTCGAGGTCCATATGAACAGAACTAGACTCAGGTAAATCTGATCTACTGCTGGGTATGAAAAGAAAGGTTTTGAGAGGCTTAGTAGGTGCGTTGACTAGCCATTAGTCGGTTAGAGCGAGGACCAGATAATGGGAATGTGGCACTCCGGATTTCTGTAGGATGTGTGGGGATGAAGAGGAGCCAGAAACTATAGAGCATATGATCTGTCATTGCCAAGGCTGCAACGCCATAGGCATAGATGGCTGAGCAGACGTTTCCATGAGGGGATTAGTGATATCGCGAAATGCAAACTTGATGATATCAGGGGCTTTATCTTGGGAATTAAATGGCTGAATGCTGGATCTTAACGGATCCTTGTTTCCCCTTAGGCAGTAAGGAAACTAATTAGTCAATAAATTATAAATGAAGGGAATCACAATGGATCCAATTGGGTCTCCGAGTGGATGTGTATTTCACACTACCCTTCCTAAACTAACCTAAACTACAATTCCGGAAATAAATTTATTAATATATGACGATGCCGCAGTATTAGATCTTGAATCATCGGGATTAAAACTCAACACACTACGGCAGTGATACTGAGGCTTATTGATGAGTTATTTATATTTGCTTAATAATATCTTAATTTTTTTGTCCAAACCCCATTTTCGTTCAGGAATGGAAGTGGCCAAGAATTGAATTATTTTTGGAATATGAAATATGAGGAAAACTGTTAAATAGTAAAGTTGTATTGGAGTAAATTTTTTCCGGCCACCACGAAACCCGACCGGCCAAACTTTTCGGCTTACTATTTTTTATTTATATACATGTAAACAATTCATATAAATATACCTTGGTGAAGAGTATTTAAGATCCGACACAGCCGAATAATCGTATAGTAACAGCAAAACAAAGTTTTTGTGATATGACATTTTTACCATTTTGCATGTAAAAAAATTTACCGATGTTTCCGGCGGTAACGTACGTTGAACACAGCCAATTGCACACAAAAATTAGCTGCATGGATACATTAAGTGTCTTCGAGTAGGCAAAAGTTTTTACTACTTTTAACTGCATTTTACTAAATTGCGTTCGTTTACACAAAATACAGTAAATGAGAACACAAATTGAGAGCGTAAAGTTACAGTTCTTAACTGAGAGCTTGAAAATTTTTCGCAGTAAAGTTTAGTAAAGCAAGAAAACATATGATTCAAAAGGTAAACAAACAAAAAGTGTGCAATTTGTGGATAAAATATTTATCAAAACTAAAAATAAATTAACATTAAATTGAACTTGTTTGTGAAACAATTACCTACAAGCCTTTAAATGGAAAATAAAAGTAATTTTAGTTTTGGGGAGTTGTTATTTAAATTCTTTACAGCTGTGAAATTCTAAAGTACTCGGTTACTTAGTAATGCACTTCTGTTTACGATAGTCAGTAGCAAAAACAAATATTCATGTACTTTGAATAAATTTAACCACACACAAATATGCAAAACCAAATAAAATAAAAGGAGAAGAAACGGGAAAGATTACATATATTAAATTGTATATATTTTATTAAAATATTTGTGTCATAAAAAATATTTAATCGAGTACCGATGAATAAATTGTTAAAATATCCAAAAATGTAAAAAGTTTTCAACACTACATTTATTTACCATCAGCTGTTGCCTAAATTTTACGAATTTTTACAATTTTTCCGTTCGTGTACAAACATTTTTTTGGATAGTAAATTCTGCTGTTTACTCACTTATTACTCATTTACTGCATTTTACTGTAAAAGTAAACAAACGAACCTATTGTTAATTTGCAAGTCAAAAAAAGTTTGCTTTATATATGTAGCTAATACTTAAAAGATTTACAGTTTAAACAGCGATTTAAGAAACAAATTAATATTATTAAGGGTCGTTTCACATTATAAGTCTTGAGTACTTTTACGACAATACTTCACTGATTTAATTAGTATTTAAACATGATCAAATACAGTAGCAAGTTATCGTGTCAATGTTTAATTTTATTAATTCAGATTTGTATTAGTGTGAAACGCACTTATTGTGGTTTATTACGGTTCTCGATTCGACTTCGACTGCTGTAATAGATTAAAAGAAATGTTGTGTATTTCTTTAATCTAGTACAACAGTCGATTCGAGAAAAGTAGTAAGAGCCCTTTTACATATTGGCAAGTGAAAGGCAGACAGACGCAGTTTGTTGAAGAAGGGGTGAAGATGCAGAGTGTATAGTACACGACCCTCTGTACCGGACATTTTTCGTTTTTCTCTTTCACTCTTCGCATTTTTTATGTTGTTGCTTCATATCATTTTTCTCACACCATTGGCATTTTAATATTACTGCATGTGGTGCGAAAAATTTTGTTCATACACATCAACAGCGAAAAAGAACGAAAAGGGGATACGAACAATTTCCTCTGTCTATTAATTTCCAATATGTAAAAGCTACGTACAAGTTCAAAAGAGAATAACAAAAATGTCTGCCTTTCACTTGCCAATATGTAAAAGGGCTCTAAGGCCCAATAGCTCTGTTTCTTTACTTTTCTGGTAAAGTTCGGTAAAATGAGCATAAAAACCAAAAACCACAAAACCAAATTTTTAGCCCAAAAGTTTGTATGAAATTGCTGTGAAAGTAAACAAAAAAAAAAATAAATACTGTTTTTGATTAGTATTTCACTTTTTAAGAGATTTTAGTTAGTACACACATACATATGTATGCTTGTACCGCAAAACATACATATTTTGCTTTGTATTTTGCAAAAGTAACAATTATTTCATCATTATTATTGTTAGATAAAATTCAAATTTCTTATTGTTTATTTCATAAACAGCTGATTGATTAACTACTTGCACAAACTAGCCCGAAGAAAAAGTACAGGCAGTTTCGTGCAAGAAGAAGAAGCACATTGCTCTCTCAATTTTTGGGCAAAAATCGTCATTATCGTCAATATGGCTTATTGAAATCGTCATAAAAACGTCAAATGAAACAAACCGATTTTTTTCGAACAAAACGTATGTTATCTTTTGAATACAGAGATCAGATACTTCAATTAGAATTCACGATAAAATCACATGTAAATAGAAAAACATTTCAATACTTTGAAAACATGCATGGAACAAGTATTGTATGGAAAAAAATAAAAAAATCCAAATCCTTAAGTTATTTTTACTTCAATTTTGTAAAATATGGTTTTAAAGTTCATTTTCGGAAACACATTTTCTAAAATTGTATACAAACTCAAATATAATTTATACAATAAAAATATAATTGTGAAAGAAAAAAGACTTGTATACATATACATACATATTTTACATATATTATTATTTCATCATTTGCTGGGGATAGTGGTAAAACTAGGTTTTTTGTAATAAATTTAGTCAAAACCGGAAACAAAAGACTAGAATCCCTCGTTTGCATCCCTGATATTTTTTTCCAAAAATCCAATAGTTTTATGTTTATATCACTGCAATAATTATAATTATCTGAGCTCAGTTTCTAGCTCTTGGCTTTCACTTTCTTCAACAAAATAGGAAAATTCTGTTATAATTTCAGAAAACCAAATTTTTTCTACATTAATAATATTAAATGGATTAATTTGGCCAAGAGCTTTATATATTTATTTTCAAAATCAAATCTGGATAATATCTGATCACAAAGTTCTATATAAAAATTATCACAATTATTATTTTTCTTTTGCACTTATTTGTGCTTCTTCAATTTCATCTCTGGTAAATATTCCTAAATAAATGTCTTCAAAATTCAAAAAAATTGTTTTTGTTTTTATAATCAACTAGCTGAGCGCCCGGCTTCGCACGGAAGCTATATACTTTTATAAATTTCGATTTACCTAATCAAAGCACATCACGACTTTCACAAAAGTCATAACTCACAAACGCGTCGACCGATTTCGATAAACCATCTACACTACCATACGAACAAATCCTTAAAATTTAATCGAATTCGGTTTGACCGTTCGTGAGTTATAAAGTCACAACACACTTGCAACAATTCTATATATATATATAGATTAAATAAAAGTTTACAGTTTTAAGCAAACTAGTTTTTAAAAAGTTGCTCATTAAAATTTTCAGCAGTTCAGTTGCTTTAATAGTACAAATAAATGTTGCAAACTTGAATTATTTAAAATCGTCAAAATTAGGGTATAAATCGTCCCATCGTCACTATGTAATTTTTAGGACCCAAAATCGTCAAAATGACGATAAATCGTCAAATCTGGCAGCTATGCATATACCTGGTATGAATTTGCCTTGATTTGCCCTTTCAGCCGCCGCCAAATTTTTTAGTCGGCTTGTTACTCTGGTTGTCAACGCTGCCAATTAATATTGACGTGTTTATTTTAGCACAGAATATGACCAGAATTCTCAACTTTGACAGGTCAAAAAGGCGTTTCTCATCTGTTAGTACGTTTTGCAGGCGAAACGGAAGATAAATTTACATTTATAGAAATATGTATGTGTTAGAAGAAATGGTTATACGTAACCATTTCTAAGCATATGTTTAATAAAGCTATAGCAAAATGCTACAGAAAATTTAAATGGAAATCATAGAATCACAGAATTAAATTCAATTATTAGAAAAATTAACAAATTATATTAAAATATATTGATATAAATATATATATATATAAATATAAAGTGTTTTGTGAAACAAACAGCCACAATAGTGGAGATTTAATGCATTGATTTAGTGATTCCAAGCAGATTGGTTCAACTGCGTTGTGTTTGTTTATTTTAGCCCAGATCAAAGAAGAAGCCAGTGACAAAAAAAGTTGTCCCAGCTCCTTTGGCTGTTAAGAAGCCACTTGTGAAGAAAGTTTTTAAGCGCCTAATAAGTTTTGATATTATTCCATATTACTAAAAGAACATTAAAAATTTTAGTTGATAAAATGGAAACCGATAATTGTATCAGAATAACGCATTTCATAAATCCTCATCTGTTTTGGTACAAACCAATCGGAATTCCTGGCGAATCCAAGCTCCAATAAACCATTATGTGATAATTTATTGCGTCCTCAAATAGGAGATAAAGTCGCAGTACCTTTTATAGCATGGAACAAATACATACGTGCTAAAATATTGCAAAAAGCAGAATACCAGCAAGAGGAATATTTTGTATGGGCTATGGATTTACATTGCTTACGAAAAAGAAATATATAAGAAACTTACCCACACATTTGCAAGCCGATATTGATTATGTTCGTCTTGGTGGCATTGTCAATGTAAGTAAAGGTAATTTGGTCATGGTTAAGAAAGATAAATGGTATCAAAATACTTGCAATATGTTAGAGATGTTCTTGGCAGATGACAATTTAGTAAGTTTCATTAAACATTACAAAACTGGAAATGACCATACATGGGGTGACTTGGCTATAATCAACCATAAAGATGTTCATATTAATGCACGCAACTATCTATTAAATACTACGAAAGCACTCGAAGAATATGATAAACTTTCAAAGACAATTGTGCGCATTTTAAAAGTACGAAAATTGCTCCTCGGATTTCAAATGATCGCAATAGCAAAATTAAGTTGGGACGTTTCACACTTATTGAACGATGGCGCAACAATGAACGCCTATTGGCACCAAATGAAAATCCTTTAAAGTTGCTTATAAAATGGGGTGAATATGCCAACGATGTGGAATTTATATTGCATTGTGGAATTTATATTGTTCAGAAATAACAACAATAACATTAATAATAATATAATTAATAATAGTATCAGCAATACAATTGATAGTGCGGTTAATGCAAATACAATTACACAACAGCCGCAGCAACATCAAAAACCTTTATCTATGGAATCAAGTTTAAATGCTGCCCATGAACGGGCCAAAGAATTGAAGAAGAGTTTTGGGTAAGTTGTAAAAAAGAATATTAGACCAAAAGTCTAAATTATCGAGACTCGAACTCAAATTCAATTTATATTAATATAGAAAATTTTAATGAAAACTTTGAATTTGTTTATTTAAATTATTAATTTAAATTACTTTTGTGCGACAAACTAAATAATTCTAACAAAACCAAAGCAAAACTTAAATTGTTTTCGAAGGTCACAACACCTTTTCAGCACGTGTAAGATGTAATTTATTCGTTATATCATTTTTATTACATTTTGTTTAAAGAAAAATTCAATATTCGGTTGTGCTTACGCGATTCGCAGATCAAATTAACGTCATTTGTGCTGCTGCAATTGCAACAACCTAAAAATGTGTTGCGACCTTCGGAAAAATGCGGTTTTGGAAAATTTATTCAATTAAATGCTTTTCCTATTGAAATGCTTTTCCTTTTTGTATTTTCAGTGTTGTTCACGATGCAGAATTTTCGGAAAATATCGGGGGTAGATACAACAGATAAAATAAAAACAGCAGCCACAGCAGCAACAAATTTAATACCACGTCATGAAAAATCCCATTCAAATCCCATAGAAATGCCATCAAATGCTTCCGGTGCTGGCCTTGGCAGGTTTGTTGGTGGTAGTAATTTATTTAAAGGAAATGGTGCTTATAAAGAACGCAACAGCAACAACAATAACATATCTAATAACGCAAATAATATTTATCAACAACTGGGTGGTCACAATAGTAAATCTATAAATGAAATAAATTTAGCTGAAGTACGCAACGCTTTAGATCGTAACAATATGCTGACAACAACGAATATTGCAGAAGAAAATGTCAGTGTAAATACGAATAATGGCAATAGTAAATTCTCCAATTCGCCCAATGATTTGTATGAACAAGCAACTAATATATCAGCAAATGGTGCATTAGTGCCACCGCCCTACAGAGATCCACCGCCACTACGTAATAGTCCATTGCAACAACTAAATGTTCCTTCAACAGCGGCAGTAACACAGCTACAAAAGTCACATTCATTTTATTATTTTTATTTACTAGCAAACTAAAAATATACTTCATAGACAAATTAACAACACAGTTACCATTATGTAAATGTTTTTACTATTGTACTTAAGCTCTTAAAACAAAATAAGTCATTAAAATTGTTAAACGTGAATTTACATGAGAATTGTAATTTTTAAAAAATGTAACAAATCTCAACAGGAAAAAAGTGTGCAATTTGTGACTGAAATATTTATCAAACTAAAAATTTAAGTAAAAATAAAACAAAACTAAAAGTAAATTAACATTAAATTGAACTTGTTTGTGAAACAATTACCTACATGCCATGATAGTTAGTAGCAAAAACAAATATTTATGTACTTTGAATAAATTTAACCGCACACAAATATGCAAAATAAAATAAAAAAGAAGAAATGGGAAAGATTACATAAATTAAATTGTTTATATTTTATTAAAATATTTATGTTATTAAAAGATAAATTGTTCAAATATCCAAAAATGTAAAAATTTTAATTTTTTTTTGTCCTTTGCAAAATATTAATGAAATGAAATAATATGAAATAAATGGTAGTTACAAAAAGAAAAGACATTCAAGTGTTCTTATTAAAAAAGGGTTTAGGATATACTGAAAGGTTTTTATACTAAATCTGTTCTATATTAATAATAAATAATTAAATGAATTATTCATAAGCCTACTTGTATCACTTATTGTTGTATATGAAAAACACTGTTTCAAACAAAATAAAAACAATAATAAGCTATACAACTAGGCTTGTGAATAAAGTTTTTATTAATTGTGTAGGTTTCCACACAACCATTGAGGTACTACACTCAGTGCGTTGCCAATTATTTTTAATGGCTGGCTTCCCCAGTAGGCCTAAACCATTATACATAAATCCAAACTATTAAAAATGTACCTTAAACTTTCTTCAAATTTTCAATTGCTTCAATCAGTTTAAGTTACCTTTCAATGGTTTGGATTTTGTTTTAATAAATAATAAATTGCACAGTTTTCTGTAATTAATAGAGAATATTTAAACAATAATTAATATAAAAATGAATGGGTGTTTCTATATGTTTCACTTCACTTTTATTGACTGGATGTTGATGTTTTTTTCTTTTCAAAAGGAAAAGCTTAAAAAATTCCTAAATCAACACTTGGCCACTGCTGTTGCTGCTTCTGTTGGGTGTTTCTATATGTTTCACTTCACTTTTATTGACTGGATGTTGATGTTTTTTTCTTTTGAACAAGGAAAAGCTTCAAAAATTCCTAATTCAACACTTGCACACTGCTGTTGCTGCTTCTGTTGGGTGTTTCTATATGTTTCACTTCACTTTTATTGACTGGCTGTTGATGTTTTTTTCTTTTGAAAAGGAAAAGCTTAAAAAATTCCTAATTCAACACTTGGCCACTGCTGTTGCTGCTTCTGTTGGGTGTTTCTATATGTTTCACTTCACTTTTATTGACTGGCTGTTGATGTTTTTTTCTTTTGAAAAGGAAAAGCTTAAAAAATTCCTAATTCAACACTTGGCCACTGCTGTTGCTGCTTCTGTTGGGTGTTTCTATATGTTTCACTTCACTTTTATTGACTGGATGTTGATGTTTTTTTCTTTTGAACAAGGAAAAGCTTCAAAAATTCCTAATTCAACACTTGCACACTGCTGTTGCTGCTTCTGTTGGGTGTTTCTATATGTTTCACTTCACTTTTATTGACTGGCTGTTGATGTTTTTTTCTTTTGAAAAGGAAAAGCTTAAAAAATTCCTAATTCAACACTTGGCCACTGCTGTTGCTGCTTCTGTTGGGTGTTTCTATATGTTTCACTTCACTTTTATTGACTGGCTGTTGATGTTTTTTTCTTTTGAAAAGGAAAAGCTTAAAAAATTCCTAATTCAACACTTGGCCACTGCTGTTGCTGCTTCTGTTGGGTGTTTCTATATGTTTCACTTCACTTTTATTGACTGGATGTTGATGTTTTTTTCTTTTGAACAAGGAAAAGCTTCAAAAATTCCTAATTCAACACTTGCACACTGCTGTTGCTGCTTCTGTTGGGTGTTTCTATATGTTTCACTTCACTTTTATTGACTGGCTGTTGATGTTTTTTTCTTTTGAAAAGGAAAAGCTTAAAAAATTCCTAATTCAACACTTGGCCACTGCTGTTGCTGCTTCTGTTGGGTGTTTCTATATGTTTCACTTCACTTTTATTGACTGGCTGTTGATGTTTTATTAAAAAGGCACTATTTTTCTTATTAGTTATTCCCAATCTTGTTTGGGATTTGATATTCACTTCACTTTTACAAAATATAATTTCTTTGTTGCTGTGTAGCACATATCATTTTTTTTCATTTTTGTATTCCTAAGCCCTTAATAGTTATTCCCAATCTTGTTTGGGAGGTGATATTTTATTAAAAAGACACTATTTTTCTTGTGCACCTTGTCAATTCACACTTTTCCACAATATTGGTTGCAGAAAAGTATGAAAAAATAAGGGTGGTTTTTAAGCTGAATTTTATTTAACTAAATTTCACTTACCTGTTTATATCTCTTGGAACCCGATGCAGATTCTCCCAGTCTGGACAGCCCATTGCACATCGTCGACTCCTGAAAAAGTTTAAAAAAGAAATATTAAGTTTTATGTAATATTTTTTTAATCGAAAAAAAATTTCATACTTACATCTTCGCGCCTGTTTTTTTAATGTTTCCAACGTATTTTTGTATGACTATGTATTGGTAATATGTGGACAAAATACTACGTAACATTTTGACCACAAATTACCAACCAATATGTCAAGATTTTTGGCGCAAAATGAATTTTATTCCATTTTGCACCAAAAATCTTCTCCAGAATTTCACTATTTCACTAT
Source organism: Lypha dubia (assembly GCA_947311025.1). NCBI lineage: Eukaryota > Metazoa > Arthropoda > Insecta > Diptera > Tachinidae > Lypha > Lypha dubia. The sequence continues at coordinate 98,087,791 of OX371261.1, forward strand.
TGTAAACAAAAAAATAAAATGACAATCAATACGATTTACAGAGAGAGACAGATATATACCATTACTAAGATTTGCTGTCCTTCACTGCAAAACGTATTGACGATTTTATAGGTGTCTTGTCTAGTTATATTAGTCTATGTATTTTAGTGCTGAGAGGAATAATCTTCTGTAATTAATATATTGACTATAATAGCCAAACACCGAAAAAATTAAAACTGGTTGATATTCAATTGGTTTATTGCTGCTTGGTTGGTACATTTCCCTTCCATTCTTTTGTATCTGGACTTATAAGCACATTGAGCTGCTTTGCACTGGGAATATGTTTGCGCCTACATGCAAATCCTCTAAACAAGAACGTGTTTGCCGGCATTTCTGCAGAACGAGGATTTGCTGACTTTAATTTGCGCATGTAATATTACATATAGTTGTAATGAGTTTTATTGGATTAGAAATTGAATATGTAAGTATGTATGTATGTTTTTTTTTTTGTTTGAAAAAACGACAGGATTTTCGTTTCAAAACAAATGACACGTTTTTCGTTTCAAAACAAATGCCAGGTTTTTTCGTTTCATAAACAAAAAAATTTTTGATTCGGTCGCCTCGAAGCCCGCGATAGAAGCTATGCAATAGCTTAATAACTGTTAATTTTGCAAAAAGCAAAGCAAAATATGTATGTTTGGATATACAAACATAGATATGGATGTGTGTGCTAACTAAAATCTCTTAAAAAGTGAAATACTCATCAAAAACAGTATTTATTTTTTTGTTTACTTTCACAGCAATTTCATACAAACTTTTGGGATAAAAATGTGGTTTTTAGTGTTCCCGTACTTTTGTGCGTTTTTGTCTCTAATTACGAGAAATTCTTGTTTGCTCTCATTTTACCGGACTTTGCCCAAAAAGTACGGGATCAAACCTTTTGTTATAATAAAATTAAACTTTCCACTAAAACCTGCAAATCTTTTAAAAAACCATTATGTTCCTTAAATCTAACAATAAAAATAAATTGGTCACATACATACATACATATACTTATTTTTTTTAACAATAACTGCAGAAAAGAAACGATTACAAAAACTACATCTATGATTTTCTATATAGAAATGCTAATTCAAAAAGAGTTTAATTTGTTTGTAAACATTTATATAAAAAAATTATTGTAAAATTCAAATAAATAACAAATAGGTGGAATATTACAAAGAAAAACTATTTAGAATATAACATCAAGTCTTTTTGGTTCAAAATTTTAAATATTAATATAAATTGTTTTGAATTACTAATTAAAATTTATTTTGTATTAAACGAATATGGGAATGTACTTAAAATATAAGAGAAGTGTATGAGATTTTTATCAATATTTAAATGAAAATAGACGGTATTCAGTACCGGAACAATTCCGCAAAAGGAACGATTTTGCCCAATTCTAGCATTCAGTGTGTGGTGCAAATTGTTTTTCTCTTCTATTAGAAAGAGAGGTACAACTGTATTTTTTTTTGCGAAATAGTAGTGAAAATTATGTAAAATTTTTATATTCGTCGATTTCTTGCAAAAAATTAAATTTTAAAAATTTTTAGTCAATACCCTAATGTTTATCAAGTACGATATACATACACATGTACATACATATAAATTTTCGACAAAACAACTTACAACTTAAGTATTAAAAAGTTATTTGGGAATCGCTGAATTACAATAAGTTTAACTTGTAATCATTGTAATTAGCTTTCCATTTTTGTGAAATTTTTAAATTCCTTTTCAATAAAATGTTAATACATACATATGTACGAGTATATAACTGTAGATACATATTTGTATAATCTGCGAATATTTTGTATGAGTGATGTACGCAATAATGGACTTTCCCGATAATAATGTAGGCCTTTTACTACTCGAATCAGGCTTAGAGCATGGCATAAGTATTATTCTACGAAACTTAAATAAAATTTTATTGACCACTACCAAAATCGTAAATACAGTCAAACCTCTCATAAACGGACACTTCTGATAACCGGACAATTTTTGTATATGCAATAGACGGACACTCCATTAACTGGACGCGGACATTATATTTTAGGAAATTTTGTAAAAAAAATTCCCTCATAAACGGACGATTATGAAGGAGAAGATTTGGAACACATTCAAAATATATAAATTTTATGTTTAATCCAAATACAACTGCACTTTGGCAACTCCTTCAACAAGGCATAATCCAAACTTTTACGGTTCACAAGAGAGGCTTATTATTTAAGCGCATACACAGCATCAGATCTCGCAAAATCTATTGATATTCTTCAAGCTTTATACTTTAGCAAATCCTCTTGGGATAAAGTTGAATTAGCAACAATCAAAAACTGCTTCAAAAAAGCTGGATTCTCTGCAGATGATTATATTCTAGAGGCCGCATCACGGCGGCTATCAAACGAAAGTTCGATAGATATTAAATACCGTCGTAATTTTTCCTAGATTTTGATGCCGATGATGTTATCCCAATTGCAAAGTATTCAAACTTAAAGAAACTTTTGGGTCAATCGAGTGAATTTGACGAATTTTTTTGAAATATTCAGTTCAATGTCAGTTGTGGAGATTGCGAAGAACAAGTAAAATATCCGATTTCATAAATTCGTATGATGAAGCACTAAAACAAATTGCCCGTTGGAAGCATTTCGCTAGAGAAGAATTTATTGCATTTCAGCAAATAAAAAACTACGGGTAGCACTCCGGGAGTTCCGACAGAAGTGAAAACGTTTTGTGATTACAACAATACACGTGCGATTGCCAAAAAAAATTATGCGTAGATATAAACAATTATATAAATACATGCAACAAATTTAACCACTTCTCAAGGCGTATGCAACAGGTGAGCTCGCTTTATAGCAAATTTTCATACAAAATGATATAGTTTGAAGAGAGTACATAAAAAATGGTTACAGTTTGGTACTCATACGTATTAAATTGCTTTAAATTTGTTTGTGTGTTTTGATATGAAGCGAGTGCTTTATACAAACAAAATACATGTTGTTTTTCGATTGTTGTACTTGTTGTCGAACTGCGCATACCTGCTAGTTTTGCCATGCCACTTATTGTAAACGCAAATGCAACTGCGCCCGAGAAGTTAACAACCTAAATTTTTTCGCTCAAAATGAAGAGAGCGCCATCTTGGTGTACTCTTCTTAATCAGTTTCGCTCAAATTGAAGAGTGTGCCCTCTTTGGTGCACCAACAAATTAGTGTTTTTCTCATATATGGCAACATCACCCACAAGAGAGGGCGTTCTCTTCATTTTGAGCGAAAAAAATTAGTTGTTGGGCCTTGATTGATAGGTTCTCAGGAAAACAGGACACTGCGACCATGAAGTTCTATTGTATCCCCTGCCAGGTGCTATAGCACCTCAGCCAGACCCACTTTCCTGAGGAATCTCAATATTGCCAGTGGTTCTAGCATTGGCAGTTCCCAGTCCTCCAATAGGTGCTTGCCCAATTGCCTATGTCTTCTGTGGCACAACGATTCACAGTCCTTCAGAACATGCTCTGGAATTTCATCCTCATAATCACAGAATCTACACAGGCTATTTCTCTCAATGCCAAGTCTGTTGAGGTGTTTTCTCAGTCTACAATGGCCTGTGAGGAAGCCTGTGAGAATCCTTAGATTATTTTTACTCAGGGACATGAGAGCTATGAATCGTTTCTGGTTATACGTTCCAATAATTAGCTTTGCATGCCTTAATCCTGAGAGATTGAACCAGAGGTGATCCCTGGTATTCTTAATCTCCGTCGATGTATCTACGCGGATTTTATCCGGGCCGGTTGGGCCTTACTACAGTTCTCGAATCGACTGTTGTACTAGATTAAAGAAACACACAACATTTTTCTTTAATCTATTACAGCAGTCGAAGTCGAATCGAGAACCGTAATAACCCCAATATCTGTGGGTTGTTAACTTCACTGCGACTAGGCATTCGCAGAAACAGAAATGCTACAACGTGACGGTGTCGTGAGTTCTGAGGTTTTGTTCCATCCAAAACCTTCGTACCGCGCCAATAGAAGTTTTCACTTCAAAAACATTTAAATATATTTTTTCAACCACAATAGGCTATTCTACATTTGATGTAGCATTATAAAATTAAATAAAAGAATGCGGACAAAATTACCACGACTGTGAGTATCCGATTATGGATGGTTTAACTGTATCTGCAACATTTATTACAGAAAAACTGCAAACAAATGGAAAAGAATATTAACAATACAATCCTACTGGTAAATCATATTTAAATTTTGTGTGCACAATTTTTTGTCTACTACACCATTTTCAATGCAATTCAGAAAACTCCAAATCAAATTGAGAATTTCGAGTTTAAATTCAGAAAATTTCAAATCAAATTAAGAAATTCAAGTTTAAATCATAAGTGTTTAGTAGAAAACAGAAGTTCGTATTTAAATCGGGTTTAAATATAAATGAAAGTTAAAATCAAACTGGAATATTGGACATTATATTAAAAATAAAAAAACCTTAGTGAAGTGTCAGGTAGAATCGCCTCAGTTCGCTTTGAAAAACCAAAGTCTATTTACTTTTTGGGAAAAGTTCGGCAAAATGAGAACACAATATATTTTTTCCTTATGAGAGACAAAAATGTACCAAAAGTACGGGACACGGAAAACCATATATTTTACTGGAAAATAAAACATAAAAATATGTATGTACGTACGTATATCTCTAAATTCATATGTACATATGTATGCTAGTGTGGGTCAATTTGTTTAAGGAGAAAAAGCTTGACAAAGAGTACGCACAAGAATAGCAAGTATGTATACGGTTTTTTCAATTGCCCGATTTTATAGTACGGAAACGCTTTTCGTGCAATTTAGGACCCCGCGGGATCTAGTGATTAAATAAACAGAGCTGCTATTAAATATGTATATCGTGAGCCGTTAGTCTATCAAGAATACAAATTAATATTGACACTAAACCTGAATATTAACAAGAAACCGTGGGATATCATGTCTACTTTGAGGGTGTAAGGGGTGATTATTATTTAAGTAAAATAAATGTTTAAATATGTATGTATGACAAAAAAAAAAACAATAACAATAAAATTCTTTAATATACCGACATATGTATGTATGTACCTCATAAGGATGAATATCACAGGATGGTTGGACGAAAAAGTTAAAAACATGATTATAAAAATGGGTGGCAAACATATGAGAGTGAAATGTGGTACAACATTCATAAAGTGTATGAAACAAAATGCTTGAATCTAGGGCAAGGTTATAGCATACATGCATATGTATGCTTGTATTTACTTACATATATATGAACATGTGCCAACAACTATATATACATACATACATACATATGTAAGTAAATGTACATTGGTATGTACTTATTATATAAAATAGATAAAAGTATATAAATATGTCTATACGTATGTATTTATGTGTGTATGTATATGTAACTACAATTGATTAAAAAAGGGATATAAAATTTAAATATTTTGACAAACATTTATACTTAAGTATACAAAACAAGAACAAGACCAAATCTCCTTGGTAAGGACTTGTAATAATGTTGGGTCTATTAGTGGTGAAAGGTCTTTTGTTCTGATTTAATTTTTTATGTCTATGTAAGTGAAATTATATTTAGTTTTAGTTTTAAATGCCATTTGAAATTTCTTTTCAAATTATTTTGTTCACTTTTAATTTATAAAACTTGTAAAAAAAAAATATTGATTAGTTCACACTTGATGTTGAGTCAAAAGATAAATAAATTGCCGTTTTAGATGCGACACAAGGGATCCTGACTACGCAATTCAAACTGTCTGGTAGCTCCGACGAAATGACCGGAAAAGGCAGCAAGCAAACATGATTGTAAGAATCTGGAATCGATAAAAATTTAAATATTAGAATATTGCCAAATGTTTAAATACATAATTACATGCACTTTATTTTAATTGATATAAAATTAATTAGCAACATTGTACACATACATATCAATCATTAAACAAAAGAAAAACATAATTTCCAAACGCCTTTCGGATTTTATAAGAGAAGATTTTTGTTTTAATTACAAATTTGGTTAATTATTAATTAAGTACATACGTAGAATTTTATATTTTTGATATAAAAAAAATTTTTCCATTTATTTTAAATTGTGTTTAATACAATCAACTTGGCCGAATTTGGGATTATTTATTATCTGCAGTAAAGTAAGCTATTTATGGAGTGTTAACTAGTTTGAGAAACTTATTTATTCAAACAAATCATTAACAAGTTTATACATAATTTTTGAGATAAGCTATTTATAAGAAATCTGTTTTTGTTAATGCAGTTCTATGCAGGAGGTCTAAGAAGGCCTTTGAGAATGGCTCTTTATACTATGTTCACACGACAAACTGAAACACTAGGTTCGCTCCGTGAACCTCGATGGCGAACCCATGTGTTCTCACGACATATTCTAGGTTGGTTCGTACTTCGACATTCTTTTATTGTTTAAAATACGATTGACTATTTATTGCTTTTTCATTTTATTTAATTATTTACATAAATATAAATATATGCTTTATATTTGTTCAATGTTTTTATTAAATTTTAGCACTTATCAATTGTTTTTATTTGTTAAAATAATTTTGCACAACTAGTTCAGATAAACCAGCGATAATTTGTTATCAAAATTAGAGATGATAGTAAATTATACGGGTTCGCAACAAGGTTCAAAATGAAACACGTAGGTTCGCTCTCAAAATTTTGTATGGCGAAACATGTAGGTTCAATCAAGGTTGGTCCGCGAACCAAGAATGAGAGCGCGAACCTCTATAATTTCTGTCCGTGTGAACATAGTATTAGTTAGCGTCCCCAGTAATGCTGAATGTATTTATTAGTAATTAGCATTTGTTAGTTAATTTAAGTTGTTTTGTTTTGGCATATGCCTACATAAAATAATTTTGTACTGAATTTTTTAATGTCTTTTGAAGTTAATTTCTAATTAGTTTGTTAATTGTTGGCTTTTTTCTTATTTTCGCTTTTGTTTGCTGCGGGATTTTAAAGAATCTTGCAGCAGTTTTATCTACAACTTCTACTACAGCTTCCAATTAGTACTCACATTATATGTTTTCATAAGCTTATCTTAAATTTCTTTCTTAATTAATACCTGCTTTACAGAACTTGTAAAAAATAGTATATTTGTTCACACTTAGAGTAGAGTCTGGATTGGTTCAAAAGATAAGAAAATTGTTGTAAGATAAAACGTAAGGGATCCTAACTGCAATTTAAGCTGCCTTTTTAACTCCGACAAAGGCAGCAAGCAGACAGGATGGTAATTATCTGGAATTGATGCAAAATGATGGAAATATTGAGATTGTTGTCTTTTTATTACAGTTATAATTTTTATTATTACAAAGGTTATAATTGTTTGTTTATAAAAACAAATTTGTAAATTAAATGTATTTTTCAAAATACAATTATTTGTTGTGTGTTAGCTAATCTATACTCCTGCTAATGCCAGCTTAACGCAACGAAATGCAGACATATTAAGTTTAAGAAACAATTAATAAAAATCATCAGTCTTAGGAGCTCCAAAACAATAAAGCTCTAAGACAAAATAATAAAAATTAAAACGCTTTTATACTACAAAATATTTTGGACCTATCAAGAAGTTAGTTCTCATATTGATCTCAATATTTTAATTCAAAAACCGCGCTACAGCAGCAATATTATCTTCGGTACGAAAATTTCTTCGTCTTGATCATTATTTTTTGTTTCGAGAAGAATAAAATTAGTGCGAAAAAGATCAATACCTGCACGTATTTCCTGCACACCAGGGGGATAATTCTCGCATTCGCTTACCAGCGAGTTCATACTAGAACGTGCGAGTTTTTGCACTTTTGGGATTCTCTTATTCGATATCTAATAAAGTGTATCGAAATCTCTATTGATAACATTCGATAGCGAGCGAGCATTCGAATGCAGCCATGCGAGTTTTTACAAAAAACTCTCATGGCGCAAGGTAACTAAAACATGAACATAATAAGCTCAATAAGCTCAATAATTTGTTTGGCTAAATCTACTGAATATCTACTGAACATTTCTGAATGAATTCGGAATCTAATTTCCAGCAACCTGCTAACCTACATATATTAAAATACAATAGATTAGTGTGAATTGCTGTCAGACTGTTCCTCCAGCGTACAATCTGCTGTCATAAATATTATATTTTCCATATCATTGTTTGTGTGTACAAGGTGGAGAAAATCATTAGGGCGGGCCAAAGGCCGATTATGCAGAAAATATTCTACATACCGCCGCACAGTGGGGATTTGTTCATACAAGCTTGGAAAAAACTATAAGGAGTGCTCGTAGAATGTTGAAATTTTTTTCTGAGCCTTTGGTTAGGTCAATTAAGAATAATATAAAGTTTCATCAAAATTGGGCACGCCCACCTCCCACCGCCCATAGAACCCGAAATTTATTTTTGGCCCAAACTTTTTGAAATTTGGCACAGAGCATTACATTACCTTAATTAAGAAAAATATAAAGTTTCATAAAAATTTGCCACGCCCACCTCCCACCGCCCATAGAACCCGAAATTTATTTTTGGCCCAAACTTTTTGAAATTTGGCACAGAGAATTATAGTACCTTAATTAAGAATAATATAAAGTTTCATAAAAATAAAAACCAGATGAAAGTAATTGTAATTCTTGATTTTTCTAAATTCGTTTAACCAAAATCCGACTAGTGGTTCTTGAGTTATGTTAAACAAATTGACAGGTGGCACCTGGTGACACTTGAAATTGATTAAAAATGTAAAAACAGATATGAGACAATGTATTAGAAGTGATTTCGAACTGTGGGAAAGTATGGCTAAAATTGCAGGTCCAAATGTTTGGAGAAAAAAAAGGGATTTTTGTTATATGGTCCTAAAAATAAACAACAAAAAGAAAAAAACTTAAGTCTCTGCAGAGTTTATTTTTTCAATTTTAGTATACTGAAATATCCTACTTTAAATAAAAAATAAAAACGTTAGCTCGCATAATAAAATAATATTCGTGTTGAAATTCTTAGGTTAAAATTAAGTTGTTTCGGTAAAACATACAAGTACTGAGTTTGAGACGGCTATAAAAAAAAACTAGCAGTCAGGTCGGAGTAATTCTTTTTGATTTGATGGTACTATTTAGTCTAAAATTTCAAAATATCACTGCATATTGCATGAAGAGTATGTTGACAATTTGACTTTTTTCCGCGAAATCCCCAGTGTGCGCCGTGTCGGGAAATACCATGGTGGAGAAAATCATTAAGTACGGTCGAAGGCCGGCTATGCAGAGAAACATAGTGTATAATATGTATATATATAATATATAGTCTTAAATGTATATTTAATACAATTTTTATTTGAAATTAAGTTTTTTGATTCACTTTTTTTTCTATAAACATAAGTATGTTTTTGTTTGCAATTTTTTCAGTGTTGTAAAATAATTTTTATACAGTTTTTTTCAACACTGAAACAAAAATTCGATTCGTTTCGTATCGAATAACATCATTAGGAATTATCACACTATCGAATTTAATTTCGATTCGAATGTAATTTCGATCACGAGAGTAAGAATTAGGGCCCGATTATGGACGAAGTGCGATATGAGCTACGCGAAAAGTTTTTTTTTTCAAATTAAATTACCACAATTTGGATGCGTTGTTCTGGCGTTAAACGATTAATATTAACACGCCAAACCATACTGGTGCAACTATCAAAACAGCCGATTTAAACAACGTTTTGACAACGTTAACCGACAACTTACGTAAATTAAATTGACCCCATATATTTTTTTTAAATAAGTACGACAAAGGTGTTAATTCCAACCTTATTTTTAATAACCTTTTATGGATTCGAATTATTATTAAGAATGTTTTATGTTACTATTTTCTAAATTACTTGCCTGAATGCCTGCAACTCCCAAAACAACGCCAACTAAAACAATTGTATTTGTATCTAGTAGCTGCAAAAGTTTGTGCAAACAACCTTGGGAACTGGCATGAGCAACGGTACAATCTTTAGCCTCATTAAGATTAATGACGGGACAACATGATGAGGGTATAGTTTTATTTTTTATAAAAACTGTTTCCCAATCACTGGGACCATAAGTACCGCAACATTCCATCTTAAAACAAGAAATAAAAATGAAAATATTGATGCAAATTAATCTGATAAAAGTTCTTAACTCACCTCTGTTTGGAGCACACTCCAGCCGTCCTGATAGTCTTTTCGCTCGTTGTAATATTTCATTGTGTTATTGAACTGTAATTCCATTATGTGTTGCAGGTCGGTGTGTTTAATATAACCTGCTATACCCAAACCGATCTCGAAAAAGAACACTATTATGGCCAATATGGCAAAAGATAAAATCATACAACTGTTTTCCCGTAAAGCACCACAACAGCCTAAGAAACAGATAAAGGCAATGACGGCTCCAACAACCATTAGTATTATGGGAGCTGTCCAAATATGGTCACTAACGAAATTTTTATAGTGGGCATAATTAAAGTAAACCATTGCACCCACAGACAAAATCAATACGCCCGTTAGCTGTAATTAAAATCACACATTTTCTTGTAAATTTATAAAAATTAACAATGCATGATTCTCAAATACTTACGGCAAATAATAAATTGCAAAAAAATGTTATAAACTTTGCACATGTTAAGCCGCCAGAAGCCATTCTATATTCTTCGATTTAATAAATTTCAATTCTGAAACGAAATTAATTTCATTAATGTTTAAAAATGCTAATATGTGTTTGTGTCTTTTCATTGACAACTAAATTTAGAATAAATGTTAAGATTTAAAACCACTACTTCAATACCACAATCTACAATATGAAGCACATACAGACATTAACTCGTACACTTTGCTGCAAATACTCCCCCAAAAACATAAATTTGTTCACGCATGCTACGGTAAAGTGGCTCATCACACAACAATAGGAAACTACGTTGTTTTGTATAAATTTGTTGTACAGAGAGTGTCATAAGTTTATAATTTCGTAAGTATAATTTCGAAGTTAGAACAGTCTTTACAAATGGAACATCTAATTCTTTATCAAGTCACTGATTTCTGACATACCAGCGGTTGCTACATTATTTCAATCTTTGTCCTACTTTAGAAAAAATTGTTAGTATCTACGATCACCTAAGTAACGATCCATCAATTTTCTACTTTTGAAGATAAATTGCCACAGTTCTCCTAACTTGAACCTAGTTTACAAAAAAAAAATAAATAAAAAGTGTTGGAAAGGGAGAAATTGCCCATTGCAATCTATTGGATCGGATGCATAAATTATCCTCATCTCACCATTCTCATTGTTTCATAGTAGACGATATTTAAATTTTTATCTAAATCAGTTCAACAATTTCATAAAAGTACGTATTGCCCGCACCCCCCTTCATAAGCCAAGCATTCTACAAAATATAAATCTTTTACATTTACGTCTTAATTTTCATTACAATTGGTTTCGGTGAGCCGGAAATTTTCCCGTATCGCCCAATCGATCCTAAAGACATCTCCTTATGTATCCTTCTCCTTTATAAGTTTCTGGAAAATCTTTTAAATTGTAAAAACAAAGAGTATAAAGTTGCCTTTATCACCCTCCCACTTTTAGTTTTCAACGAAACATATTCCTAATGTATCTTTTTTGAAGCCAATCTATGTAAATGTATTTTAAGTTTCATCAAAAGATACGGAAATATTCCAACCCGCCAGCCTTCTAAACCTAGTTTTGAAAAGGCATGTATCGTATGTGTTGTTATAGACACGGATCTATGTTTTGAGTCAAGTCAGGCGTTTACCCGGTAAAGTGTAACAAATAAAAGGCCAAGCAGTAGGACTGAAGGGCAGACGTGTGGAATGGACAGTTGCCGTACGCACATAAAAAAAGAACTGTTTTTAGTTTATAGACCATTGCTTTAATAGATCTAAAACCATAATATTTCCTGGGTATAAGGATTTAATCGTCCTTTGACCCTATTCTAAAAAAAAATATTCTAAGCTCTTTAACGGGAATATATGTAAATATCCTGTCTGATTCGAGACATCATTCTATAGTTTACTGAAAAATGTTTAAAATCGGACAGGTGGTTACGGAGATGACATAATTATAATATAATTAAGTATAAAAATGCAAAACAGCTGTTTCAGTGATATGACAATTTTACCCGAAGAAAAAGTACGGGTAAAGTCTGGTAACAAGAGAAACAGAAATTACTCTCTCTGAATTATGTTCTCATTTATACAACTTAACCAATTTTCCAAATAAATTGGGAGCCCGCGTGATTCCACGTACTCTCGAATACAGATAAAATAAGCATTGCTTGTGCTAGTCACATGTTCGATGAACATTATTCACATATTTATATACGGATTTTAGAGATCCATGGCACAAAAGATCCAATAGGTGTCGCAGTGCCGGTCCTTGGACCAGATCTATCCACTTATCTAATCTAATCTATATACGATATAAATATAAAAATCAAACCAAAGAAGTTCGTACAAAACAAAAAAACTGGGATTTGATTAATATAAATTTAGTCGTGATGTATTCAATTTTACAGAAGAAGAAAAATATGTACTCTAAAAATTTAGTACTGTTTATATCTAATTACACATTTATTTAAATTCTGTTGACACAATTGTTATTGTGAATATTGAAAATATAGGAAAAAAATTTTAAGGAAGGATATGAGCCGTTTATTTTGAAAGTGGCATAAGTCACTTTGTATTTATGTCGAGATATTTAAGGGTTTGCGTTTTAACACGTTTTAAGGTAACATTTTTTGTTAAGTTTAAAAACGAATAAGATTATTATTTTTTTATTTTCTGTACAAAGTTGTATGAACTTTATGTAATCAGCTGTTTTTTGTTTACATATGAGAAACAGAAAAAATTAATCGTAAAATTTTTATTTTTTTTAACGATTTAATGATCCAGGAGAAAAGCCAATTTTTTACCTTTAAATGAATAAATAATTTACGTTAATTTTCCTTTTTTTTCATTTACTTTTTACAGCTGTTGCCAATCATGACATTTTTTTATTGTGCTATGTTTTTTATGCGTTTAAGATCAGAAAAAGAATATTGTGCTTAAAGCTTAAATTAAAAATTTATAAGTTAGCACTATTGAAAATTTTGGACTTAAAATTGTTGTTTTTTTTGGGTTCCAGACGATTTGGTAATTTTTTATAATTTCAAAGAGGACATGTTGAGTTTCCTTTCATTAGACCGAAGTTGTCCGGAGTAATCTGGACCACACCTGCTAGAACACACTGCAACAAATTTCTGAAGTAAAAATTTGTAAATACAAACTCAGTCAAGAACTGTCACTTTACTCTCACAATTTGTGTTCACATTTGTGTAAACGAAAGCATTTCAGTAGAACTTCAGCAAACTTCAGTAAAATATTTAAAACCTATTTTTACTTCTTTAAAGTGCTTCCCCGTACACTGAAAAAACAGTTTTACATAAATTCAACCAACTCCCGTTCCTTGAATTAAATTCTTTTATTATACATTGTTTCAGTAAAATATTCCTTGAAATTCAAAGGTAAAATTTTATGTATTTATGAACTCAACGTTGAAACCATTATTTGATTTTATTCGTTGAGTTAAACAATGATCTAGTTTTTGATTTAACGTATAATACGTTGAATTTAAGAAACTCGCTCATTTATTTAAACACAGTGAACAAAGAAACTGTTTCTTGATTTTAAGTACATAATATACGTTGATTTTGTTGTATGAATACATTGGATCAAGGAATAAATCCTTTAAAAACAACGGACGGTTTCAACGTATGGTTTCTTAGCTTCAACAGACTGGTATGTTGAATTCAACAAGCCAGTGATTGCTATACGTTGAATTCAAAGAACCTGTTCTTTGGGTGAAAAATAAGGAATAAATTCGTTGAATTTTTTCCTTGAATTTAAGTGCTTTTTTGGTTAAGTGTAATATTGGTTAATGGTAAAAATTTTTATTAAGAATATTTCTCTTTTAACACATATTTTAAGACAACCCTGTAAAGCACTATTCAATAATTCATACTGCAGTTACTTACACCTTTTTCAAAAGGCCACTTTTTCTATGATGGTTAATTGACTTTGGGAATATTATTGTTTCATTTCCCTTTTAAATTGTGTATTTGTATGTGTAAAGAAAAACTCTTGCCCGCCAATAAAATAAATCAATACATTTTTTTTAACCAAGAAGTAAAACAAAACACAAGTGTTTCTTACATGCGTACACATATGCCTACAAACATACATACATATGTACTCAAATGTATGTATATGAAAATTAACTTATCAATATATGGAGGTATATGTTTTAAAAAGAATACAAATAACAATATAAAATATTATAATAATGCTGCTTGCTACCTCTAAAGAATCGTTGACGTCAAACGAGCTAAATATAAAAAATAAAATATAATCCAGCAAAAATATAACTAATTGCAACATACGAATAGATTGACATTAATTTAAAATTTGGTAACACAAAAGGTCAGTAATAAACCACCACCAATGCGACTAAACTTAAACTGCAAAGCTATGAAATTTTTGTTGGTCGACCCGATGAGAAACTTTAAGCAAAAGCAAAAAAAAAATTTCCAAGTTAAAAATATTTTTTAGTTATACAATTTTTCCCCACCTGGATAACAATCTTGTCGCGATGTGGTGGCTTAAGTACTGGCTGTGGTTTCTGACTTTTGCTCAGAAACTATGGGTCAATGCTAAGCTTCCCCACAGTACCTCTGAGCCAAAGACACGAAACTATAAAGGCCGGTATACTAAAGGTTATCCAACCCCTAAACCGAGGTGTTACGCGACCCGTGCCTATCGGATTTTTGCAGTCGGGGGCAAGAGACTGTATTTTAACGGAGCCTTGCTGATACCTGGGCACCTCAGCAAGTAATGACGCCCTTACGACGTTACAGGGGGCTATGACGTGGTGGACCTACTGACCCCCACACTCGTGGGAACTTAATGGACACAACAAACAAAACAAAACCAACAACAACAAATAACGATACGGCACAACTGGACTCAACTGGGACTTCGACGACGGCGAGCGGGGTAGCTGCACCAGACTCTGTCAGCTTACGGACAACTGGTGCGGTGGAAAACCAGGTTGGCACACCCAACCTGGCGATCCACCAAAGGACAGCACAGCCAAAAGGCAGTTGCCAAAAGCCACGCGGTGAGGTACATGCGGACTTTAAGCCCGGTACCTCCAAAGCCGCTAAAGCTATTGCCACAAGGACGGCCAAAGCCTCCTTAGCGAAAACGACCGACGGAACATTGCCGACGGCGCGCAGGGTGGCAACACCAGACCCTGCCAGCCTACGGACTGCTGGTGAGGTACCTGTGGACTTCGGGCCCAGTACCTCCAAAGCCGCCCAAGCCCTTGCCGCCAAGGCGGCTAAAACTCCGTTTTCAGGGGCCAGGTCGGTCAAGGCAAAGCCAGACAAACCTGGTGCCCTCAATGTGCGAACTGCAGGGGAAGGGACCGGTAGGATAACCTCCGGCCCCAATACCCTGTCACCACCTGCCAACTCCGGCAAAACAGCAACACCCGGGCACATTGTGCACTCCAAAAGGGCTGCAACAACAAGGCGTTCCGCCTTACGTTTTATTTCGATCCTAGGGTCCTTACCGGCTGATCAGCTCACGAATGAGCAGACAGCTTCTCTATCGTGGGCGAAGGCCCACATGGCTGCACTGCGTAGCAACCCTCCCCCTGCTGCAGGGCCTAAACGGCAACGTTCAGAGGAAAACGCAGTTGCAGCTAACCACCCAAAGGCCAAACGTCCCAAACACACCACTGTCGGCAGTATGGCAGGGCGCTAGGCTGGATGCGGTTCCTATGGAGGAGATTCCCAGGTTACCTAGAGCTTTCGCCATAATACCTGATGAACCATCGGCACCGGAAGAAATCCTTAAGATCCTTCAGTGCTGCAACCTTGACTTACCAACCAGTGACTGGAAGGTAGCAAAGGTGTCTGCGGCCGAAGGGTGCAAAAGGAAAGTGATTCTGATCCTGAATCAGTAGTCGCTGGCGCTAGTACGGAAGAGGCAGAACAAGTTGTTCTATTGCTTTAGCACAATCTTGTTACGCGTCTACCGGACTGGCGCCAGACGGAATCGCGATCCGGGCCATGGAGGCGTACCGCCAAAAGGCGGTACGATAAGTGATGTTGCCGCGACCTCATCCGACAGAGAAGACGCTCAATCAACCTCCTCGCTGGTTGACGGCTTCTTTGAACGGTTGAACGTCGCGGATGGCGACGAAGACGACCTGCTGGCCTCTGATGAGGACCAGGAGGACGTTGACGTCACCTTAACAGAAAAAATGGAGGATGGTGAAGGTGACTCAAGTCAACCTACACCACTCTAAAGCAGCATCTGTTGCAATGCTCCTCCGGGTGGTGGAAAAGGAGGAGGAGCTAATCATGTTCCAGGAACCTTGGGTTCATAAAGGACGGGTTTGTGGACTAAACCTCAGAGGCTACAAGCTCTTGGTTGCCAATGGTACAGGTAATATCAGATCTTGCATATTGGCTAAAAACTCTTTACGCATCTTCATTTTATCTGATTACAGTGATGAAGATACTGTTACCGCAGCAATGGAGACCGAATCCGGCATCATCTGGGTAGTCTCCAGCTACATGGCCCATGACCACGGTGAGCGTCCACCAAACAACTTGGTACGTGGTATAGTGGCCAAAGCTGATAGCACAAGGGCGCCTATCATAATCTGTGCTGATGCGAACTCGCACCACATCACATGGGGCAGTAATAACACCAACGCACGAGGTGAGTCTCTTTTCGATTTTATTATCAATAATAATCTTGAAATAGTAAATAGGGGTTCAGAACCGACTTTTATTGTCTCAAACCGAAGTAAGGTTTTAGATATTACACTGGTTAGTGCACAGCACAACAGTTTAATTAGCGACTGGAAGGTCTCGGACGACTGCTCCTTTTCTGACCATCGTTATATCGATTTCTCCATAGGGTTTTGCGTGGATAGACCAAATCCTCTGATAAACAGAAGGAAAACTAACTGGGAGTTGCAGAACAATCTCCTCCGTAACACTCTAAGCTCCGTCCCCGTTATAAACAACACGACGGATATCGATACGGCAATAGATCTCTTCAATGAATCTTTCTGCTATGCAACAAATATGTCTTGCAAAGCCACGACACGCAAAGGCAAAAGTAAACCACCATGGTGGTGCCCTGATATCGCACACTCGCGAAGCGAGTGCCGTCGACTTTTTAACGAGGCTAAGCAAACAGGTGACTGGTTGCGATATAAGTCCTCGCTAAACAGGTTCAAGAACCTTGCTAGAAGCGCAAAAGGAAGTCTTGGAGGAACTTCTGCAGTGGCGTAGAGAGCTCCTCCGAAACCAACCGATTGCGCAAGATATTAGCTACCTCACCGGTGGTACCCAGCTACATACAAAAACCATGTGGTAGCTGGACTCTAAGCAGTCATGAAACGCTCAGCGTTCTTCTTGACACTCACTTTCCCGGTAACGCCCCGGTTTCTACTACAGTCACCGCTACCGGTAATACAACTACTTCGCCTGAGCCAGTTATTGTACCGCTGGACAATGACAGAATCAGATGGGCTATCAGTACCTTCGATCCATTCAAATCTCCTGGACCAGACGGAATTATTCCGGCGGACCTACAGAGAAATATGGAACTAGTCGTGCCCTGGCTCTCTGGAATCTTTACAGAATGTCTGAAAAGGGCATACAATCCGGCTTGCTGGAACCTGTGTAAGGTCGTCTTCATCCCCAAGGGGAGCAAGACGTCTCACACTAAACCTAAAGACTTTAGGCCTATCAGCCTGACGTCCTTTCTGCTCAAAACAATGGAAAGAGCTATAGATATACATCTTAGAATGTCCATACCAAAGGAACTTCTATCCCCCTCACAACATGCCTACACAAAAGGCAAGTCTGTCGAAACTGCTTTCCACTCCCTGGTCAGTCACATAGAGAAATCTCTCGTACAGAAGGAATTCACTATGGTGGCTTTCCTGGACATAGAGGGCGCCTTCAATTTTGTCAAACCGGACTCGATCATCAACAGTATGATAGAGTTGGGGATTGACATCAATATCTGCAGGTTCGTACAAAATCTGCTAACTAGAAGGGTCATAAGTGCATCTTTTGGATCTGCCACTGAATACAGAGCAGTGAATCGGGGCACCCCACAAGGTGTCTTGTCACCGCTCTTGTGGAATTTGACCATCAACTCTCTACTGCTAAGCCTAGAGCGGATGCTGGTTAAAACCGTAGCTTACACTGACGACGTGGCAATAGCTATCTCTGGCAAATACCTGAGCACAATATCTCAGTGTATGGAATCTGCTCTGACACTCCTCAGCAAATGGAGTGTCAGCTGTGGGCTTGGCGTCAATGCGGCGAAAACCGAATTGGTGTTATTCGCCCCCCAAACTAAACGGGACCACACTGAAAGTCTCGGACAACGCTAAGTACCTGGGCGCAATCCTAGATAGCAAACTATCTTGGAACCTAAACACCCAGTATAGAGCAAACAAGGCCCTCGTGGCTATTTCCACCTGCAAAAGAGCAATTGGTCGCAGCTGGGGCATCGAACCCCGAGGGACCAACTGGATCTTTGAGACGGTAATTAAGCCCATAATTTTCTATGGGGTTATAGTCTGGTGGGAAGCGGTAGAAAAAGACTCCCACCGACGAACTATAGAGAAAATTTTTCGGCTAGCGGCAATCCTGATAACGGGAGCGCTCCGGTCTACTCCAACGAAGGCATTGTTCGCTATGCTGAACTGGCTTCCGGTGGATGTTCTGGCCAAACAGCTAGCTTTGACTGCGGCGATCAGACTGAACGCTACATGACTTCACCGACTACTGCCCACCGGAACCTTATTTTGGCGGGCTTTTTCAATCCATTGTTCCCAATAGGGAATATCACTCCCTACCCCCTGCCACCGAAGGGGCCATCAGAGTTTTCACTGATGGCTCCAAAAGTGGCGTAAACACTGGGGGAGGCTTCTATGTGGAAAACTTCAACGTCAAGGTTCCATTCAGACTTCGGGATGGCTGTAGCGTCCTGCAAGCCGAAGTCTCGGCCATTACAAGGGCGGCAAGATGGCTTAGGTATTATAGGATATCGGAAGACATCCATATTTTTACCGACAGCAAAGCGGCCATTGCTGCTATCAATGGTGTATACACTACATCGACGGTGGTAAACGAATGCCGGAAGTCTCTAAACGAGATAGCGAGACATTCAAGAGTAACACTAGTCTGGATTCCAGGGCACTCAGAGTGCACTGGAAACGATATTGCGGACGAAACTGCCAAAAAGGGAACATCATTGAGCAACTCGATGATATGTCACTTCGTTGGCATTCCTCTATCTCACTGCAAGCGATTGATCCAGCAGGAATCATACTATCTTGCTCAAGAAAGGTGGGAACAAGAGCACACCTGTCCAGTCGCCAGGCCCACTTGGCCCCGCTACAGCCTGCATAGAACTCGCGATCTGCTCAGGCTTGGTAAATGTCACACAAGACGACTAGTAACAGTGCTAACGGGGCACTGGTGTTTCGGTACTCATGCCAAAAGGATGGGCCTAAGTTACAATGACTACTGCAGAAGTTGTAACGATGAGGAGGAAGAAGAAACAGTTCTTCATCTTCTATGTCAATGCCCCGCGCTTAACAGCATTAGGGCGATTACCATGGGCTCCAACACTCTGCCAGACCTCGACAGTCTGGCGAACATGGGGCTAACCAACATATCCTCCTTCTTGCAACAATCAGGATGGTTTGACTCGGCGACAGGGCAACTACAGGCAATTGAATAACCAACTGACTGAGCCCTGTCTGCTGTAGGGTATCACAAAGGGACCGAATTAACGGACCCAAGTGCGTCACGTCTCAGATGTGGCGGCCCTCGAAACCTAACCCTAACCTATACAATTTTTATATCGAAAGATTCATAAACAATCGAACTCATATCCTTCTCCTTTTCTGAACTCAGTACAAAACGTTTAATAATAAAAGACATAAATAGTTATACCAACCGGTAGAGGGCACCAAACTCCGGCTCTTTCTGTACGTTGGTGTACAGCAATTCATTCGACGAAGTCAGATTTATTTCCGATGTTTTGCAAAAAATGTATAAAGAATAAAAGCAAACACTATATCAATCCTTTGCTGCAATAGAGCCATAACTCAAAATATGTAATTTTTAGTTCATAATGCAGTAATAATTTTCATTTGTATCCAAATATGTATCTTATATTGGTACTAATATAAAAATGTCGGGGGAATCGGCAAATTTTACAAACCTGAAATTGAAATGCAGACAGGCAAAGTTGGTAGACAAGGACCCAGCGGGAAAAAGATGGACTACGAAGGCCTCTGTCCCCTTCTTTTGGATGCGCAAGGCCTTCTCGCTTCCTTCTCGCTCCTTTCCATACTCATATATTTTTTACACACGATGTCATTGCGGAGCCCTTCAACATTCGTTTATTTCGAGAGTGATTCTGAAAGGCCTTATTATTAATGGCTTTCTTTTACTTTTGAAATATGAATAACAAAAAAATTTAAATCTCTCTTTCTCTCTTCTCAGAGAAGCTAATTTGAAATGTGTTCAAAAAAGGAAATTTATTCAAAAACATTCCTAAGAAGGCGTTTAATAAGGCCTGAAGCTAGAAGGGCTTCTGAGTTTTCTCGCTGGGGAGTTACAGAGTTAGAGTGTGTAGTACACAACTACCTGTACACTAGAGCGGGTCAATTTGTATGGGAGGGAAAAAATGAAAAAATCGCATATGCGGGAAGTAATCTACGAACAATTCTAAGAAAATTTGCCTAAGAAACTATCTGTGTAAAATCGATTCGGATGCCGCGATTTTTAAAGGGAAGTTTCATATTCAGGTTATAGAAAATTTTGTTAGAAAAACTTAAACAGATAGCTTATTTATGAGTGTGAGGGTAAAAAAACGCTAAGTTTTCTTCTAAACCCTTTGTTTTTACTTCTTATTTTTAAAGTACACTTATCCCTCGATTTACACAATACTTTTTTTAAGGTGTTAATCGAGGGAAAGGTATACTTTTGTTTGTTGACCATATATTGAAATAAAACTAAAATTATCCTTTAAGTTTTCTACGATTTATTGTTTTATTTGCAGTTATTAATTTAGCAATAAAATCAGAAAGAATAAAATAAATTTTAAGTGTATTGTTATTAATACAAAGTTAGTTTCTAGATTTGAAAAAAGAACTAAATAACTAAGTTTTTAAGTCCTGCCTGCTTTCCAAGCGTGGATTTTTTTTTCGACTAACATCAGTCACAGCCATAATACTTTCACGATTTTTTTCCGTTACGCGCCGAGAAACACTGGTTAAAAGTTTAACGCATCGTTCAGTTCCTTGAATGTGGCATGGAACTTGTGGGTCAGGAAGTGGTGGATCTTGAAATTCTAAATATTCCTTCAAATGGTCATACGGAATATCTCTTGTAATTGGTGGTTCTGATAAAATACTGTCATCATCTAAATCTATCATATTGAAATAATTGCAGCAGTCAAAATTAATGTTACATTTTTTGTACTCTCTAAGCTTTTCTGCATCGCAAAGTTTGTTACGGTAGTACAAAATTTTTTGTATTGCCTGGTCGCGTATTGATTTACGATCATCGTAAAGCATTGAAAGCATAACATTTTCTGGATGAGCAAAGTATGAGTTATTTTGAACTACAGAGTAAACAATTTGCCGCACATTCAAGGGAAGAAACTGTGTGAGGCGAATAAACTTAAATAAAAGCGTACTGCCGTAAATAACAGAATTGTAGTATTTGATGTTAAAGTACATGGGAACATAAACTCTTATTACGTACTCTGCTAGAGTTTTTAAGTAACTAGTGGGTGAACTTGTTGCGACGTACAATCGTAAAATTCTGCTGGCCTTGGTTAACCAACGGGAGTGCGCTACAGGTCCAGGCTTTATGTTAGCTAAGTCAACAGAAATAAAACCATTCGATATTGCTGAAGCCATTTGAAGCAAATACTTTACGTCATTAGATAAATCAAGCTTCCATTCGTCTGATGAAGAAGGTGGCATGTTCTCTAGCGGAATGGCTGTAAATTCAACAACCCTCTGAAAAAATTTTAAACTTTTTTTAATAAATGTTAAAAAAAATATTCTGGAAAAATTATTTTCCCACCATTTTCTCACAGCACGTAATTTGTTTACTAATTAAGCCGCTGGCAGTTCTTGGTCCGCTCGTTTTCGAATTATCCAGAAATTCGAATAGGTGACGAAAAGGCAATTCATTAAAATGTAGGAGACATATAAACCAATGCAATGGTCTTCCCAATGCGATCTCGAAACGCCGTATTATGCCATTTGAAACGCCTGTGTTAGTGTTTTCTCCATCACTACAAATACCAATTAAATTATTTAAACTGAAACCTTTTTTGCTTATTGAATATAAATTTAAAGATTCAAACGTTTATTGATTATAAAAACTTATTTATGAATTTAAAAATTTACTGAATAAAAATTAAAAAATTTTATCAACGAAAACTAGACTGTTAGAAAAAAATTGCAACTGCACTGTTTTTAATAAAAATAAAAACGTTAAAAAGGCACCACTTGTTCAAGCGATTTTTTAATTTAACGAACGAGCCTATCTTTTAACACTTTTTTCTTAAATTTTTTTCTACTCTGGTCTTACTTTTCGTTAACGCTGGAAGCGATTTTTTTTTAAAACTTCAGAATAGTTTTCAAAAAAGTTTTTCAATTCCTTTAAAGAAAAAACATGTGTAAAATTTTATTTCAAAATAAAAGTACTCTTAAAGTTTGCGAATTGATAAATATTACATTTTTGCGTTTTCAAATGCGAAAATTTCATTAATTTAATATACAGAGGAAATTTTTTTTTTTGCACTCTTCAAGGTTTTTACTCGCTGATTGCACGGATGTTACGATCGTAAAAATCGAATGTGTTATATCGTTCGTAATACCGGGAAACCACTGTACCACTTTTCAAAAAATTAAACCTTCCAATTATTGTCAAAAAGCTAAAAATATAAGTTTTGTACATGTAATTTACTTCTATGTAAACATATTTGATACAATTTTTTATACTACCTAAAACTAAATTTCCCCTTAAAAATCGCGGCATCCAAATCGGTTTTAGACCCATACTTTCTTAAGCAAAGTTTCTCAAAATGATCCGTAGAACATTTTCCGCATATGCGATTTTTCGAAAAAAAAATCGACCCGCTCTACTGTACACTCAAAACAAAAGACATGTACTAAATTTTATTACAAAAATTTCCTTCAAAATAGTTTAAAATATGTACATACTAGTGATGTTACGAATACTCGTATTCGTATTCGACTATTCGCCTGTTTTAAGATATTCGTATTCGCCAAATTCAAGCGAATATTTTTCGAATAATTTTCCCATACATTTTCCAAAAAAAAATCATACAAAAGTTAAAAACAAGTACATAAAATGTAAAAAAATATATTAATTTTTATTAAAAAAACCCATTGTATTTCACGCAGAGTAAGAAAAACGAAATCTGAAAGTATGTAAGTAAAATAATTAAAAAATGTTCTGTAGAGGTTTTCAAATTCGGCATCTTAATGCAATAATAATGTTAAATCACTAAATTTTTTTTTTTCATTTATAGTTACTAACGCAAAGGCAGGGATTTTTTTCCAATTAAATTTGAAATATAAACCTCAAAAGAAATATTCGTATTCGTATTCGTATTCGGCGAATACTGTTTTAAATATTCGTATTCGCGAATACTAAAAATTGATATTCGTAACATCACTAGTACATACATACTTCTATATTTCATTATAATTTTATTCATAATATTGTTATAATTATTAATAATTATGTATCATGGCGTAATAAACCAGAGGTGGCAGTGGGAGAAAACAAGAACTTGGCAGCATGAGAAAAAGTAAAGAAAAAAAAAACGGTACACAGTATAGCATTATTATGACTTTTAGATTTCGTTTTTCTTACAGCCATACCTAAACAAGAGCGGCAAGCGTTTTTTAGCTGTCAAAAGTTCTCATGCCCATACAATTTGTATGGAGCATCCCGAAATAACGCGGCGGTAACGCGGCGGCAACATTTTGCAATTGGAAAATCCGATTTTGACAGCGCGTTTAATAGTGAAGTTAGCTGCAAAAGACAAGCACTCATGATACAATGACTATAAGGTAGGGCCTGTTCGGAAATTCATCACTGCGCCGCATCTGGTGCGCATGTCTGATTAGTTTGCTCAGCTGACACAAAACAGCATATGCAGTGTTACTAGCCGTTGATTTTCAGAACGTACAACGCATCAGATGCGGCGCAGTGATGAATTTCCGAACAGGCCCGTAGTCTTACAAGTCCAGCTGACAATTCTTGTAAATGACTTGTTTTTTATTTCAAGTGTTAAATTTTGATTTATATTTATTTTTTCGTATTTGAATGAATAATTTTTATTTATATTTTTGTCACAGGTTAAAACATACACACATACACATTTATACTTTTGACTTCTGAGGAATTTTTTTGTTGTGTTTGTTGTAGAGATGCATGTATTATTAGGTTATGAGTATACTATTATAATCAGGGTTGTTATATATTTTGTAATAACCCTGTTTTTATGACAAAGCGTTGACGCTCTTGTTTAGGTATGGTATTTCAGCGTTAACGCTAGGCGGTAGAAAACGTTCCGCTTTCCGCTCTTGTTTAGGTATGGCTGTTACTCTGCTTGCGCTTTTAATTAGTAGTTCAGTGTTGTTTGGGAGAACAAAGTTTCGCCGATTGCGCAACTACATGTCTCGGTGGACTTTCAGATATTAAATTTTAGTTCCTTCATTTTTTAAATCTATGAATTCAACGTATGGCAATCATTGGCTTGTTGAATTCAACGTACCACACAGAGAAAACAGTGCCTAATAAATACCTAATAAAATAGAACAAAATTAATAAGATATCTCTATGGTTTTTTTCAAGAAGGAAGTCTTCTTATTTTAATAAGGAAAACCTTATTAAAAAAAATCAATAAGGAATCTTATGGTTTTTATTAGGTATTCTTATTTTTTTTTCAATAAGGTTTTCTTCTTGATTTTATTTGAAAATTTTTTATTTTTTATTTTATATATAGTTATACATTTTATATAATAATAAAAAGTAAGTATAATTACCAGTATCTTTCTGGATTTTTTTAAATACATATACTTAGAGCCGTTATAACAACTTGCCGTTAGTTAAGGGCAGGATCAGATCATCATCGTCGTAATAATGGCCCTTAATATATTATAATTTATATATGTATATATATATATATATATATATATATATATCATAGCTTGGGAATAATGATTAGTAATCCTAATGATTAGCAATTGGATTAGAAATTTTAATTGTGCTGAAAAATTGATTAATTATGATTAGCAATTTTAGACGATTACTAATTGATTAGATTAGAAATAATCAAAAATATAATCACAATTAGTGACGATTAGCATTTCTAATTAAAACTAATCAAAACTAATTAAAAAAATAATTGATTAGATTTCTTGATTATTTTTGATTAGATATGATTAGATCCACTATTTTTAACTATTTTTGTGAAAAGAAAATATTTATTTATCACATTTGTTGCTATATTTACATAATGTAGCAGTTTTTGAATATTACATAAAATTGCATACGGTGCATGTGTGTATATTCTGCTCATATATAATTAAAAAAAAAATTGACATTAGACTTCATTAATACCAACTTTTCAAAAGAAAAGTCTGACAATGAATTTCGTCTTGGAGTATTGATGATGCCTGCAAATGAGACTAGTCGTTCAACGGGTGCTGACGACGTCAAAAATAGTGGATCTAATCAAATCTAATCAAAAATAATCAAGAAATCTAATCAATTATTTTTTTAATTAGTTTTTATTAGTTTTAATTAGAAATGCTAATCGTCACTAATTGTGATTATATTTTTGATTATTTCTAATCTAATCAATTAGTAATCTGAAATTTTTATCAAAATTCAATTCTAATGATTAGATTATTTTATTTCTCTAATCGTAATGATTTTTAATTCTAATCGAAATTCCGAAGCTATGATATATATATATATATTACATTTAATGTTTCGGTTTCATTGCCGATTAAATAAGATTGAAATCTTTGTGAAAAGTTCAGGTTTATAAATTTCTTGGCAACAAATTTTATATTGTTTTCTTTGCATAAAAAATCGATGATTTCATAAATATCGGTCAAATTTATTGAATACTTAATTGGTTCAATCTTCTGCGCTTCTTCAAAAAAAAATTCCTGATGAAAGAATTCGTTATTTAAAACAGAATTTGCGAATCTTAGAGAGGACTTTATGGCTAAGAGTCAGTGGAATATTTAGTCTAGAAGTAATGTTGCGTGCATATTGCTTGTGTAATTGATGTTCCGCCTCGAACCTAAATGACCATAAATATTTAAGAGTACCTAATTTTTTAATTATTGTAGGATAATGGACAAGGTTATGGTATTTTGGTTTTAAATGTTCTTTAAATAATGCTTGATACGATTCGTTATGTTGTTTAATCATCAATTCTAAGTTATTTAATGTAGTATTATTGTAATTGGATAATAGTAAAAAATCAAGCAATTTAACAAACAAAATGAGGAATTGATATACCATATCATTTGGATCAACTAGATCTCCTATCATTAAAATAATTAGGTGGAAAAATGTTTTCATCTGTTTAGCGTTCATCTTAAAGGAAGCGCGTTATGTATATGATGTTTCTGAATGGGTGGACTTATGTTTCCAATTTCAGTTTCCCCATACTGAAACATCTGCTTTCTATAATTTAATGTATGTAAACAAAAAATTTTTTTTTTTATAAACAAAATGTTTAAATAAATGAGCGAGTTTCTTAAATTCAACGTATTATACGTTAAATCAAAAATTAGATCATTGTTTAACTCAACGAATAAAATCAAAAATTGGTTTCAACGTTGAGTTCATAAATACATAAAATTTTACCTTTGAATTTCAAGGAATATTTTACTGAAACAATGTATAATAAAAGAATTTAATTCAAGGAACGGGAGTTGGTTGAATTTATGTAAAACTGTTTTTTCAGTGTAACTTAACATGATAAAAATTGACATATAAGACTTTAACTTTTAAATTGTAGTTGCAAAATATAATTTCCTTTTGTTTTCTTAAGAAGATTATTATCTTGCGTCAAAGATAAAGGGCTTTCTTTCATTAAATAAAAATTATCAAAATTAATATGTATATTTTTGTACATTTTATGTACTTTTTATGTACTTTTTTAAACTTTTTGTATGATTTTTTTTTTGGGAAAATGTATGTGCAAATTATTCGAGAAATATTCGAATAATCGAATACGAATATTCGTAACATTACTAATATGTATGTAGAATTGTTTTTTTTTATTAAATAAAATTTTTTTATAATGAAAAAAAAAATGTTTATAATGTCATTTAAAAAAAAATACTGTCAAGAAAATTTTTATTTAATTTGAGTGCTTATTTTCTAAAAGTAAAGCTACGTTCACATATGGGCAAATCCTGCGTAACGAACGCTACATTCGTAGGCTTTTTCGGATTGAAATATAACAATTTTTTGTTCTACATATGGAAAGTAATATTATCAGGCTCAAGTTCAGTTTTATTGAATTAATGAAAATTCAAAATTACTAAGAGTTTTTTTGTGTTGGAAAATATTATGATGAGAGGTGTAGCGGCCTTGAAATCAGTACTGATACGTTCTGCTAAAAACTGATTGGATATAAATAATAATATTTTCCAACACAAAAAAACTCTTAGTAATTTTGAATTTTCATTAATTCAATAAAACTGAACTTGAGCCTGATAATATTACTTTCCATATGTAAATCAATATAAGTTCAAATAATAATTACGTTTATTCGTAATAATAATAATATAAAAAAATATTAATTCCGCTTGGGCACGAGCTATAAATACCCTAATAACAGGGGTCACAGTAATATGTGAATTTCCCTAATATAGAGTAAAAACAACAAAAACGTTAAAATACAAAGTAGAATACTTTGATGATATCGGACTATGAGTTTGTGTTGATTATTAGTTCCAAACAGTAATGAGGGAATTTCGTACTAACCAGCACTGTTTCATTGTAGAATAAAAATTGAATTAAAAATTAATTCTCATATTCTATTTTCTGTTGAAAACTGGTTAAATAGTTGATATTCTTCTCAATTAGTATCCACTTTACGAAATTTGTAAAGATGGACAATTGAAAGCTGATGAGAGGTGTAGCGGCCTTGAAATCAGTACTGATACGTTCTGCTAAAAACTGATTGGATATAAATAATAATATTTTCCAACACAAAAAAACTCTTAGTAATTTTGAATTTTCATTAATTCAATAAAACTGAACTTGAGCCTGATAATATTACTTTCCATATGTAAATCAATATAAGTTCAAATAATAATTACGTTTATTCGTAATAATAATAATATAAAAAAATATTAATTTTTTGTTCTTTCAAAAGACATACCTTCAAGTTATACACAGTGTTTAGTGGGATTTGAGTGTACTTTCGAATGTCACCAAAATATTTTTTTTAACAGGTATAAGTTGCGAAAAATTTGATCTCAAAGTATTGTTACGCACGCTACAAAAAATGGAAGTAGCTTTGAAGGTTGAGGTATGTTTTCCTAATTTTTAGCAAATTTTGCATAATAAATCAGAAAAATGAAATACCTAAAAGAAAGATGAATATAAGAGTATTCTAAAATAACTTATATACAGCCAAAAAAAAATTTTAGTTTTTATCAACGGCCGTGAACCCAACGTTACGCACGCTACATTTTTCCCAGTAGTATAGAAATAAATTATTTTTACATCTTCGTCAACCGTATTTTTTGTTTGAGCTACCACCTCCTCTTTCAAATATCGAAATAATTTTTTTTTATTTATAATATTAGGTATCTAGTCTAATATTCCATAAAAAAAAATAAGTTGGATAAATTTCAAAAAATTTTGGTTGGTGGACTGTTTCTGGGATTTGCCCATATATCAAATATATTTGTCGAAAGAAAACGTAACCAAGAAAGAAATTAATAATTTATTTTGTTAATTTCAATATTTTTTGGTTCGCATTTTTTAAAAACTGTATAAAAATACTTTTTGTAATATAAAAATCAAATAAAATTACACTATTTCTAAGCAAAACTAGTGGTTGCGTTTTTTTGGACAAATCTAATATATAACATTCTCGTGTCACGATGTTTGTTATCGAACTCCTCCGAAACGGCTTGACCGATTATAATGAAATTTTTATGCATATTTGGTAGGTATGAGAATAGGTCCTAAGGTATATTTTAAATCGCTAGGGGCACTAGGAGCGGAGGGAAGGGGCGATTTTTGTATTTCCGTAACGGTTTTACCGATTCTTATGAAATTTTTTATGCATATTCAGTAAGTCTGAGAATCGGCTTGTTGTTGAATGTCTGATGGTGCTACGTTCGCCTCATGCGACGATTCTCGTCGTTCGTATTTCAAACAGAGCAAAATTATTGTTTGGTATTTTTTTCATCGGCGGTCATCGTCACACACTTACAATACATTCGCTTTTTTTATATAACACCGACAATATGCACTAGAAATATTTTGTATGGCAAAACAACGTTTGCCGGGTCATCTAGTATTTAATAAATGGGAACGTAGCTTAAGAATTTTTTGTACTAATTTTAAGAAAATTTTGTCATACGATTGAAATGATTTTAGTTTAGCTGTAAAAAAATGATTTAGGAAATGGCGTACTCCTGAATAGTTCATAAAAATTTTAATACTTAAAAACGGAAAACTGCTATCCTCAATTTAAATTCATATGTATTTTTTTACATATTGAATATTTTTTCAAAATTTAAAAAAAAATCGTTTTTTTTAATTATTTTTAGATCATGATTTACTAGTTTCAAAAAATTATTTTTGTTAATGTAAGAAATTTCGAATTTAGTACTTATATGTACTAGCTGTACCTGTACTGTACCTGGCAGTAGTGAAGTGGTTAGAGTACCTATCTACGAAACCGAAGTACATTGGTTCGAGTCCCAAAAGTCGTAAGTTTTATAAAAGTCTTTTCATTACTCCTCACATTCCAGATAATATAAATACATGCTGTCAAAAAGCATTCCGCACGTTCCAGCGTTCTGATAACATCAAAAGCTTCTTTGTAGCGGATGAGCCGGCTCAGAAGCAGGTAAAACAATGAAATGAAAACTACGCAACAAGATAAGATGCCAGATGTGGAGCACATGCCGAAAATTTTACTTATTTTGGGATAAACACTGAACTTGTTTTTAGTAAATATTTTTCTAGTTTTTAGTAAAAATTTCCTTTTAAAAAACGAAATTTGTATTTCCTAGAATTAAGGAAATTTTTACTGAGTTTCTGTAAAAACCGTAAATAAGTTAAATTTCCAAAATTGTGCTTAATTTTTTTTTTTATTGTACTAGAAATTTTTAATCGACATTAAAAAAGAAGGAGGTTATCAATTAAAGGCGTATTTTTTAATATTTCAACCTCTATAACTCTTTCATTTATCAACTAATTTTTAAAATCGTTTTTTTTTTTTTTTTTTTTGAAAGGGGTTACTTGCAGTTGGGTCTTGTAGAAAAATCGGGCGCAAATTGTTCCCCTAAAATATTGATTATCGAATAACACCGTCATTTATAGAGCGTTTTTTAAAATTCTCTTTCTCGGGAAAAACAATTCATCTAAATTTCTGTCTGCCTATGAAATTCTCGATTATAAAATTTTTTTTGGGAAATTCAAAATAGAATGAGACAAATATATGCCTTCCAATTTTAACTTTGGAAAAAGGGGTCTTTATAAAATGCAGTCGACTTGGAATACAGTATTGCTAAAAAGTATGCACAAATCCATATCAAATTTATTTATCTACTTATACTCTTACATATTTTAAACAGCAAACAAACACTTATCAAGTTGTTAAAACTTAATTCACATTTAAACGGCTATAAAAAAACAATTGATAAATAGAAGCTACAGGTTATAAATGTCAATTAAATTAAAAAGACATTGTATATCTGTATGTATTATACTCAGTTATCACATTCACATCCATACATAATGTAAGTATGTACATACGTACATACATATGAGTACATACGTTCATCAATCACAAGCTTTTTATATTGTGGATATTGAATAAAGTAATTTTCATTGAATTTACGTTATCTTAAAATGGGTTTTAACAGAAGATGGGTTAATATGACTAAAGGTACGTTCACATTGGGGAAACATTTAAA
The DNA here is from genome assembly GCA_947311025.1 of Lypha dubia. Classification (NCBI taxonomy): domain Eukaryota; kingdom Metazoa; phylum Arthropoda; class Insecta; order Diptera; family Tachinidae; genus Lypha; species Lypha dubia. The sequence continues at coordinate 98,119,208 of OX371261.1, forward strand.
CATTAAATATTTATTAGATGCAAACAGCAAAACAGCTGCTTAATGGCAAACAAAAATGTGTCTAATGTGAACAAATTGTGACTACTAAAAGGCAAATATTTTGATTTATTTTGGGAAAACAATTATTAGATCTTATTGTTTTTGTAAGAACAAACAGAGTCAAATAAAAATATCTATCAATAGGCAAAATCAAATCAATAAAAAATTTTTAGGGCTGATATTTTTTGGTAGCTTTGTTGGACATGCTTTATTAATGTAAAAAACGCCTGAATAAGACGAGCCAATTCGCGGAAAATAAGATCTTGAAAAAATCTGAAAAATTTCTCAGAGAAGGCAAGTTATTGAAAATTTTAAATCCAAAACAAAGAAACAAGCAGCTGCAGTTTGCTAATTATCCTGGTTATTTTGAATGAAATCTTGTCGAATTTTTGGCATTTGTAAAATTAGTGCGATTTCTTGCTTTAATCGTGATTCTCTAAAACTACTACGTATGCTGCTGATAAAAACTTTAAACAATTGTGTTGCTTCTGCCGCGAGAAAAGCGAAAAATCTCTATAAATTGCAAAATTTTTAAAAAGCCAAAATTAAAAAAAAAAAATTGGTAAAAAATGCAAGAAACCCAAAAAGTTTAGCAGAATTGCACACTTCTCTAAAAATGCGACAACTTGCGAAAAATTATTTAATATCAATAAAGCCATAATATTAAAAAATAACGCTAAAGCCTTAAAGCCGCGGTGCCCACAAGTTCCTTATGGAAGAGCAAACACCAATACATTTAAAGAAAAACAAATTTTTATTCAAAATTTTTTTGTTGTAAAAACAAATATGTACATGCAAAGAAAACACAAAAAATATATTTCATATATTTATTTCATATCATACGTTAAACAAAACCAAAATGTACATTGATGATCGCTGTCGTCAATGTTTACCAGCAAAGCATACGAAAGTGTTGTTGCTTTGCTCTTGCGTGTATACAGTGAAGAACGAAAAAAAAATAACTAATAAGACAAAGTTGTTTGTGTATTTCGCATTGAGGTTGCTGAGTGCTGTATGAGTATATTAAAACACACAGCCTATAGCTAAGAGTATTATAAAAACAAATGAGCATGAAGAGCATAGGGCCTGGGCACCAATGCCTTAAAGAATGCAACCAAATTGTTCCTAAATCAAGAATATGGCGAAAATTTGCCAAATCTTGATAACGAGAAAATTACAAACCCAGAAACTTGCACACAAATTGATCAGAAATCGGAAAAATGTAAAAATAAAATATGTATAAGAAAAATAAGCGAAATATCACATTTCGCGAAAAATAAAAATTGCTTCATCACTTGTGTTGAAATGTACAAATCGGTGTTGGCTCAAAATTGACGATGAAATGTGGAATATCGGTGAAAGTAATAGTTTTTGTGCAATTTTCAAAAATATTTTATTAATATGTATAACTTTTTGGTTGCCCAACAGCAGAAAGTAATCATTAGCAACGAAACGTTTGTTAAAAAACAAATTTATGTTTTTTGATAGTTTTTTCTAATATTTTGTTAAGGAAACTATTTGTTCAAGTGTAACCCTAAGGAAAATATGTTTTCTCATGTTAGCACCTGCCGTTGTTTGACAACTGTTTCAAGAAAGGTGTAACCGGTTTTCTCATACAAAATTCGTTGTTTACCTTTAACTACTGAGGTGAAATATTTTGGCGTAGATGCTGAGGTGGTGGTAACTTTTACCCCTTTTTAATTTTTAAAAAAATTTGATAAATAAAATTTTTTTTAAGCTATTGCATAGCTTTTATCGCGGGCTTGAGCGCGGCGACCGAATAAAGAAATTCCGTATCGAAAATAAAACCGAAGACTAAGATTGTTTCTTAAATCTTTTGTTTTTCGTACAAGCTAATTTCTGTTTTACTACAAAAACTAAAGCATACTCTAAGGCTTCAGTGCAGTGTTGCCACAACAGATTTTAAGCTCTTGCATATTAAGCTATTGCATAGCTTTTATCGCGGGCTTTGTGCGCGGCGACCGAATCAAGAAATTCCGTAAGTCCCAATTCACACTAAGCAATTCTTATTGCAAAAGTTTTAATTCAGCTGGGAGAAAAACAAAGAAAGCAATACAAATTTCTCTGTCTTTCTCTCAGCTGAATTAAAACTTTTGCAATAAGAATTGCCTAGTGTGAATTGGGACGAAAATAAAACCTAACAAACATACGTACAAGTACATACATACATATTCCTACAAAAAAACAAGAAATTAAAAAATAATTTTGTTTCAATGGTACAACGATATTAACTTCTCATTTATTCAATAAAACAAAAAAAAAATTGTTTTCTTATCGGTCACCACGCTCAAAAAGTGTAAATTGAATTAATATCAAAGAAAAAACTTGAATTAATATCAAAGAAAAATAAATATGTACTGCATAAATAAAAAATTAATAAATAATTATAATTCCATAAGTTGATAAAAAAAATGCTATGCAATATCTTTACCGCGGCAGTCCCAGAGTGCCACACGTATTTTTTTTTCTTTTTTTATTGCACTTTTAAATTGAAAAAAAGAAACGAATTTTGCAAGAAAAAAAATGTTTCCCCTCTGAAATTTTTGAATAGTTCCAAAACGATAAAATATAGAAAAAAAGACGTGTGGCACTCTGGGACTGCCGCGGTAAAGATATTGCATAGCATTTTTTTATCAAATTATCCAATTTCAGCTTTCTAGCTATACTGGAAGTGCCCCATACAAAGAAGGGGCACCCTAGTCCCGCAGGTTAAAAGTATCCTATGTTCTTCTCCTGGTTCTAAACTACCTGCCCACCAATTTTCAGCCATATCAGCTTAGCCGTTCTTGAGTTATAAATAGTGTAACTAACACGACTTTATTTTATATACATATATAAAAATCTCCTCAAAAACCCAAAAATTTTCCCGGGAAAAGGTGGCAACACTGGACGGGAATTCCCAAAAACTTGGACAAAAATCCCCTCAAAATCTCGAAAAAATTCCCAGGAAATGTGGCAACACTGGACGTGAATTCCCAAAAACTTGGACAAAAAACCCCAAAATCCCGGAAAATTTCCCGGACAAAGTGGCAACACTGGCAATTTAAAAAATTTCCAAAGCGGCAACACTGTATAGTTATTATATATAGACTATACAAAAAAGAAGTTTTCACTTCAAAAAACAAAAGACTTAAGAAACAAACTTAGTGTCAGCATTTTTCGTTTCATAAACAGATTCCATTTTTTTTTCGTTTCATAAACAAGAGACTTAAAAAACAAACTTTTCAAAATTTCTTGATTCCGTCGCCTCAAATCCCAAGATAGAAGCTATGCAATAGCTTAAATAAACTAAGTTGAATTAAATCTATATAGGGGCTGTGCACATATTACGTCACGCTCCAAGGGAGGGGGGTTAAAGATTTGTTACGGATTAGAAATTTTGCGCTGAATAATTATTAAAAAGCGTTACGAAGGGGGGTAGAAAATCTCTGAAAACAGTGCACAGGCCCATAGGTATATAAAATATTGTTGCAAGTGTGTTGTGTCGATTAAATTTTTAGGGATATTGCGTATGGTCGTGTAGATGGTTTATCTAAAGTTTGCACGAAATCGGTCGACGCGTTCGTGAGTTATGACTTTTCGTGAAAGTCGTGATGTGCTTTGATTAGGTAAATAGAAATTTATAAAAGTAAATAGCTTCCGTGCGAAGCCGGGGCGCTCAGCTAGTTAAATATAATTTTGTTACGCATCTTTTGGTGTTTTGTTTATGAAAATCGGATGAGTCGTTCTCGAGTTAGGCTGAAATATGTCTTCGTACCTGAGTAATTTAGGGGGGGTGGGGGGAGAAAATTGCCATGCCCATAAAAAAACAGTACGTGATGGAGAAAAACCGAAAACGGATTTGAGTTTAGGACATCAAAATCCATATACATAGTATAGCTTTATTTAAAGGAGAATTTCGCTGCCGAGCATTGTAATTAATTCGACAACAGACGTCCGATCCGATACTTTTGAAAGAAACTAAGGCAACAACAAGTATATCTGAAATTCTTAAGATTGATGTGATTACGACTTTTGATACATACATATGTATATACATATGTATGTGACGCGCAAAATAGAAAGGGACCTAAGGGTAAAAACCGGTTTTGTTTAGGAGAGCCATTTTAAAGATTTAAGTACGTGTATCTTTGGTGTACCATCACTTTCATAAAACGCACATATCTCTGGGAGGGAACACTTTTGGGGCATGGGATCGGTCTCATTCGAAGCTCAGATGTTGTCCACATCAAAAAAAAAAACGTGAAAATGGATTTTTTACCCTTAGGTCCCTTTTTCTATGCGCTGTCACATATGTATGTACATATGTACATATTTCGTTCAAAGAAAATTTCTTATATTTTTTTGCACTCATTTCATACATACATACATATCCATGTATGGATATGTAAATGTCAAATTTAATACGGATAGTTAGTTATAACATTCTACATTTTTCTTTTAATTGCATTTTAAATTATCGATTAGGATAAATTGGGTCAAAACTAAATTGCCAATACGGGGTAGTCAGCCGCACATAAGTACATACATACATACATATGTATTAAAAATAAATAATAATAACAATGCAACAATATCCATTCGTAGGAAGAAAATGTACAAATATGAGAACATTTTAAAGAGGTAAAAAAAAAAAATTTTCTTTGAAAAATTAAAACAAAGTTAATACATGACTTGGCTGACTTCTCAAAACATCCCGTCTTTGTCTTTAAAATCTAAATAGTTACGTTGGGCTCTAAGTACAGTAAAGAACTTTGTCACCATGTACATATCTATGTATGTTCGTAATGTATAAGTATTAGAGTTGTCAACCGATTAAGAATAATTCGAATAATCGATCAAACAAAACTAAATTCTTGTTCGAATAATTTTAAAATGCCGAATTTCGAATAACGAATAAATCGATTAATTTATGTCAATTAATCGAACATATTTTTGCATACGTAAAAAATGTATTAAATTTGTTTGTATGATTTGAAACAAAGCGAGTACTTTACAGCCATACCTAAACAAGAGCGGCAAGGGTTTTTTAGCTGTCAAAAGTTCTCATGCCCATACAATTTGTATGGAGCATCCCGAAATAACGCGGCAGTAACGCGGCGGCAAAATTTTGCAATTGGAAAATCCGATTTTGACAGCGCGTTTAATAGTGAAGTTAGCTGCAAAAGACAAGCACTCATGATACAATGACTATAAGGTAGTCTTACAAGCCCAGCTGACAATTCTTGTAAATTACTTGTTTTTTATTTCAAGTGTTAAATTTTGATTTGTATTTATTTTTTCGTATTTGAATGAATAATTTTTATTTATATTTTTGTCACAGGTTGAAACATACACACATACACATTTATACTTTTGACTTCTGAGGAATTTTTTTGTTGTGTTTGTTGTAGAGATGCATGTACTATTAGGTTATGAGTATACTATTATAATCAGGGTTGTTATATTTTTTGTAATAACCCTGTTTTTATGACAAAGCGTTGACGCTCTTGTTTAGGTATGGTATTTCAGCGTTAACGCTAGGCGGTAGAAAACGTTCCGCTTTCCGCTCTTGTTTAGGTATGGCTGTTATATTAAGCAATACATGTTATTTTGGATGTTTGTAGTTGTTGTCGAACTGCGCATACCTAGTAGTCGTGCTATGTTTTAAATGAAACGTTAAACAATTTTCAAGAATTGGGATTTTTACTGTCAGGCGAATAAGTTAGAAATACACTAAAAGCCAAAAAAGAAACAATTGCTTTATATAAATCTTATCATATACATAAGTAGAAAATGTTGGTATTGTATTCTATTTTTTTAAAATTATATAATTATCTTTCAGAATGAGCTCGGTTTGGAATTATTTTACCAAGAACAAATATGAAAAATAAAAGAAAGTCACATGTAACAAGTGTCCTAAAGTATACAAAATTGTTGGATCAACAACAAAAAAAATATTAATAATTATTTTGCAACAGATTTACTAAAACGCATTAAAATAAGAATAAATGAGGGACGTATAAAATTTTTAAATACGTTAATGATATTTTTTAAATTCTGGAAATTTTCCGTGCAATCAAAGTTTTTCAAATATTCTTCAAAAATTTAAACTAAAGAATGTGCTAATTAATTATACTCTAGATTATTTTATGCTGAAAGTAACCACAATAATATAATAATAAAGTAATGATATAGAAGAAGTTATTATTAATGAAAATAACAATCTTTTATGCGAATTAATTCAAAGTATTAAAAATTCAGATAATAAAAAAGAATTCAGCGATATATTAGACGATATAGTATATTTGAAAAATCTAAAAAAGAGCAGAAAAATTAGATATTTAAACTATTTTATGCCTTTCTCACTATATTACCTATCTCGGCAATTAGTAATCTCAGTAATTACCTTTCTAAGTTTTTTTATGTATTATTAATTTTATTTTGATAAAAATAATATTTTACATTTATTTGAGCACGTACACAAGTATTTATGTTTTAAATTTTATTTATTTGTTGCGGGTTAGCAATATCTAAATATATATTTCGGTGGTAGCCATACCAACTCATCAGTAGATGTTTTACCCTTTATTTTAAAAAAATTTTAAAGCTTTGTAATTCACAAATTTATTTGTGAGTTTTCGTATAAATGGATGAGCTTTAAAATTTTTTAAACATAAAGGGTAAAACATATAGTGATGAGTTGGTATGGCTACCAACGAAATATATATTTAGATATTGCTAACCCGCAACAAATAAATAAAAGTTGATAAAAATATTAACTATTTAATTTTTAATTTATTTTGATTACATACTTATGCATTTTTGTGTTAATGACAAACATTTATTTTTTGTCAATAAATTATTTTTAAGCTTTTTTTATTCGTTGTTCTCATCGATTAATCGAATAAACTTTTAGCTTTAATCGTTTGATCGAACGAACAAAAACTATTATTTGAATTAATCGAACAAAGTTGAAAGGCGAATAATTGACAACTCTAATAAGTATGCAAGTAAATAAAAGAACATTTCATATCGTTTTTAGTTTTATTCAAATTTGAATAAATAATAACACAAACTAACGAGAGTCATATTGAAAGTGGTATTATATGTATGTAAGTATCTGTGTATAAAAATACAAACAGAAATATTAAGGGAACTTATGCAGCTGATGATTAATTATTCTACGAGTATCAGTTGAGAGGTTACTTTATTTCTATAATTTTATTGACCTTAATTATTTAAATGTTGTTCTAATTTTTACGCATTTAAAAACTCAATTGTCTATTATTTCTAAAATATTCATATCCATATGTAGGCTTGCGAATTGTAGAGTATTAATGCTGTAAACCACCGTTGTCAACTTGGGGCGTTTCGCACCATTTTGGGTGCTTTTTTAAATATTTTGTGCGAAAAATTTCTGAGTTGGTGCGTGGTGCGTTTTTTTTTTTCATTTTGGTGCGTTTTTTTTAATTTTGGGTGGCACCAAAGAAAATTCAACACAATTTTTTATTTCAGTACTTATGAGAAAATAAATTTATACAAAAAAATACAACTGTTGCAATGCTGTTCCTTTTAAATTTTCATAATTGTTTTTATAGTAAAAGTTGCTGTCGAGTCCTTAGTTTAGCAAAAACAAACTATTCTCGAGACTAGCGATCCTTGTTCGTTTTTTTATAAAATGCATAAAAAATGCGTAAAAGAAGGGTGAAAAAGTTTATATAAAGTTTTGTAACACAAAAATTAATAAAATTTCTATTTACTAAAAGAAATATTTAAAGTTAGTGTCAATAATGGAGTATAAAAAAGGAGATCATAAGCTAAATACAAAAAGAGTTGGGAATCACAGAGTGCAAATGCAACATCAAAATTGCAACTTTGAGCCCATTTAACTACAAACGACGTAAACAACCAACATTGTTCAAAATATTTTATCCCAATACAAATATATCATGCCATTAGCAGTAGAATTTGAATCCGATGTCGAAATATTATCTAGTATTGAAAAAGTGTGGAGAATGATGCGCTTCGTGCAATGGTACAATATTGATTCAACATTAGAATTTTGGACTAAAATTAAATGTTGTAAAAACAAAAAATTAATTCAATTAAAATTTTCCAAAATAAAAAAAATCTGTACTTGGTGCGTTTTTTGTTAAATGGCGCGTTTTTTCTCCATTTTGGTTCGTTTTGAAATTTCAAAGTTGACAACGCTGCTGTAAACATCGAAATCGCTCAAATCTACGAACCAAATCTATTTGGCTACAAGTACAGTTATTTGACACTATATATACATACCTTATTTACATAAATAATTATTTCAAGACGTTATAGGTATAAAGGTACGGTCACATCTGGCAAACATTTGCCCAAAAAAGCGTAACCACTAAATACTAATGAAACAACTTTTGATTTAAATACCTGTTTATTGTGTTAAACAGTTTCCTATATAATTTATAGAAAATGTAATAGAATCTTAATAAATCAAAAAGTTTTCCATTGGTATTTAGTGGTTACGCTTTTTTGGGCAAATGTTTGCCAGATGTGACCGTACCTTAACTCGTTAGATTAAGAAATAAAATCAGTAGTTATAAATTCGTTAGCGATCCCGCGGGATCCCAATGCTGAGTAAAGAAACAGACCTAATGTACAATAATTATTTAAAGTCCCTAATTTGAAATTTGTGCCACTTACATAGTTTTACGTTTCATGTAACAATATGTAATTATTTGTACATGACTACAGTGACAAAGTGCAAATTTAAATAATGATATAAATGCCAGTAGGAATATATGTATGTACATATATGTAAGTATTTTTAGTTTTAAAATTTAGCTCTTTTGACTCCTTGGGTGGCTCGTTTTGCGTTTGAATAGTTGGCATCTCTGAGTATTCGACATAAATGGAAAAACTCCTTAAGCCCGGCAGAAAGCCAGATAGGCGAACAATCTTTACTCAACACTAACGCTCATTGAATTGTATTTCTTTTGATCAATAATATTACTGAATCACTTAATAATCAACATTTAGATAAACGAAAACAATCGTAATACTTTTTAGGGGTACGGAGTAATAAAAAAAAAACCAAAAAACGAAAACAATAGATTATAAATTACCACCAACTCCTATTTGTAAACAAATATGTATGTATGTATGGATGTACATACTATACATTTTCACAAATTTATTAACATCTTTCATAGAAAGTTTTGTTTCTATTATTTGTTTTACCTTTTGATATTTCAAGCACTCACGATACCAGTCCCGCCAAAATATTTTATAATATCACGAGATATTAAATAAAATATTAAAGTTTCAATTTAGTTTATTTATTTTTCACTTTTTCACAGGTATATTCTTTGCGCCCTATAACCGTCTTCTTGTATGCAATAAAATGTTGTGAAAAAAATAAATTAAAGTAAAACAAAAGAAAGTAACATTATACCTAAATACCAGGGATGGATAGGTGATTTTTCTTACAATGGTTGAATGATATAGCGCTACGAAAGCCGATTATTTTTTGCTCTACTTTTTAGGTCGCATCAACTGTCAATGATCTGTTTTTCTGGTTATATTTTTGACAGCTTAAGTGACCTTGTTTATTACATTATGACATGATCAGTATGCATTTTTATATCATGGATGCTGCTAAAGTGAATTTCGATTGCATATACCCAATCTCTTGAAATTCACTTTGGCAGCTTAGTGATCATGTAGTACTGAACTCGCGTACAACAGGAAAATGCTCAAAGTCTTATACATACACATATGTATATATGTAGCTTTCTTTTTGTCCTTTGTATTTATGCTCCAGTTGAAATGTCAAACGCTTTGTTGTTCGGTGTTTCCCAATGCATATTGTGGCGAGTCTACTTGATATAAATATGCCTTCGTCAAAACGAGGCTGTTTTCTGAGCTAAATTTGTATGTCAATTCGTACTTATAGAAAATTATATCCCCTTTAAAAAATACTAATAAGATCCTAGTAGGATGCCACTGTGTGAAACAAATAAATGCAATACGAAAATGGCATAGAGGTATATACATACATATATTGTAATATGATTCATCAAACAATAAACTAAACAGATACTATGTCAAAAATTTTAACACAGTGGCTGTGCATATATAGCGTAACGCTCCAAAAGGGGTTAAAGATTTGTTACGGATTGGAAATTTTGCACTGAAAATTGTGTAAAAAGCCTTAAACGCACTATATGACAACTCACTCCATGCCTCTCCATTCAATAATTATTTCCGAACATAAGCAATAGCGTCGGCAGATTAACTGCATAAATACTCGTATGTTCATATACAATCTTATGTTGAGAGCATTGGAACACGTTTTGTGTGATGGGCATAAATTAAACAAATTTGGTGTGGTTACTTTTTGAAAATCTAATAACTTACCTATTGTTTGTTTGAAAATATCAGTATTACTAGAAAAGTCAGAAGTCAGAAGAATAACAGCAAAATTTGGCAGTTTATGCTCAACATAATTTCTTGAAAGTAAGTGCGAACAACTATTTCTCAATAAATGTTCAAATAAATGTGTTTTCGGTCCACACGTGAACGTATGGTGTTTTGGAAATTGAACGTGGAGACCTCTAGTCATAATACCAAATCTGATCAATCAACAGTCTTGTTATCTCCATCCCTGACTCACATGGAAAGTACAATGTGCTACCAAATCTTCAATAGCTACCGAAAGTGATAGTGCTGTTCAAGACAAATTCATGACAGGTAAAGGTAATACCACAGAATATGAATAAACTTTTCAAACTTTAATTCAATTAAAATGTCATTAAAAAATGTCATGCATTTGTATTATATAACGTCGCAACAGGATAAAAAAAATTTAAAAATAAGTCAATCTGTCAATAACTTTTATTACTGCACGTCTACATTAGACATGACATGCTGTTAAGACGTGCTTTTAAAACACGCGAATCTTTTAATGGTGGAGTATACGTATGTCATAATTTTTCATTACTTTTGTTTCGTCAACGAGTTAACTACGCTAGTTTTGTCTCTTGTTTGTGGTTGTGTCGAGAAAAATACATACATACATATGTACATATATATAGTATATATCTACATATGTATAATTTAATTCTTTTTAACTAAAATTGTAAATTCACATTATTTTTGTTATTTATTTTCCTATTCAGGACGTATTTGCTACAAAAATTCAGTTTGCTTCACACTTTTTTTTTATAAAATATACACAACTATTACTTTTTCCACAATATTATTTCAGTTTTTTCCCTTAAAATAACAACGAAAACAAAACTTTGACAGCTAAACGTCTGTTAAGACGGAGCTTTCAAACAGACGTCTTAACAGCCGTGTTAAGACGGCTAGAAAACATTAACATTTGCGGTCCGCACCTGACAGTAACAAGATTTTGCTGTTTCTGTCCGTGTTTTCATGTCAGGTGTAGACCGCACTTTATATAATTTGAACATTTATATGAACAAATATTGCTTTTGACATATTGATATATGTATGTATATATTAGAACAATAAATCTGTGTAGGTAATAAATTATTAATTAGTAAATTAATTATTAATTTATTCATATTATATTTAGAAATTCATGTGCAAGCTTTTAAAATTTTAAAATCTGTTTGTTTGACCAAAACTTTGCAGAAAGACTATAATAATGTAAATAATGGAATTTGTAGTGCCTATAAATAAGTGAACCGGAGTGTATTAGAAATGTGTGAAGCAAAAAATCATCACATGACTTGGCGATGCCACCTGGATTAATATCTTTTGTTATAAGTTAGCATTTAACAGCTGTTGTAGTGCGTTCATCTGTTAAATATACCTTGGTTTGTTCAGTCAAAATGACACTAAAAACGGATGCATTTCTTTTTGTCAATCATGCTCGGTACTGTATAAACTTGTTAAATAAAAGTACATTGATATAGCCGGTATTAAGAACCCATTAAAGTAAGTTAACAAACATTTCATTCTACATATTAAATTTAAGTAGTTTTGGGGTTTGGGGCTCACCGGCGTTTGTTGCACAAAAAAAGAATTTGATCAAAATGTTTTATAAACGCGACAACAAAAATATTAAAATGGAAAGTATTGATTATATTAATTTGCCCAAGAAATATGATCAAAAAGTGGCCAGAAAAAAATTTATTTTATATTTGTTGATGTCATTGTTGCTAATTTTTTCAATGTGCTTGGTTTTTAACAATTATTTGATGAAATTGTTAAAATTAGAAAATATCTCAAACATAGAAACATTTAAAAGTGGGACCAGTGATCAATGTCAAATGCAACTTGTGGAAAGTATACCGGAACATCTTAACTTTTCGGAAAAGAGTCCATTATACATGTCTTCCTACCAGGCATGGAAGACACTTTTAAATACTTCAAAACGTTCATTGGATATTGGTTCATTTTATTGGACTCTGAGAGGTGTTGATGTTATAGATGATCCAACTGCCGCCCAAGGTGAAGATATTTTCCAAAATATACTAGATCTTGGTTTGGAAGGCAAAGTAAAAATACGAATTGCCCAAAGTATGCCAACGGAAAAGGAACCTGATTATGACACAAAAATTCTGCACCGAGAAGGTGCCGCCGAAATACGCTCGTTAGACTTTACTCGTTTATTGGGAGGAGGTGTGTTACACACGAAATTTTGGATTTCAGACAACAAACACATATATTTAGGCAGTGCAAACATGGACTGGAGGTCCTTGACTCAGGTCAAAGAGCTGGGAATCTTGGTAATGAACTGTCCTACCTTGGCTAGAGACCTTGGCAAAATATTTGAAGAATACTGGCTACTTAGCACTAACGACTCCGTTATACCCAAGGTGTGGCCCTCAAAATACTCCACAACATATAATTTTGTTAACCCTATGATTTTGAATGTTAACAATAGTTATCAACAATTTGCTTTACTTACAAGTTCTCCACCGCCCCTAACATCCAGGGGTAGAGTACATGATATTGCTGCTATATTAACAATAATAAAGAATGCTAAAAGATACATTAATATTGCAGTTATGGACTATTATCCTTTAATTATATATACGGATAATAAGAAATATTGGCCTTATATTGATGATGCCCTTAAAGAAGCTGCCATTAATAGAAGAGTAAAGATAAAAATGCTTATTTCCTGGTGGCGTTATTCAAATCCTTCAGAAGATTTCTTTTTAAAATCTTTACAGGCTGTTTCCGAATCGCTGCCTCAAGTTGATATACAAATAAAGCGGTTCGTTGTTCCTGCAGATGACCATGAAATCAATATTCCGTATGGTCGAGTAAATCACAACAAATATATGGTAACTGATAACACGGCCTACATTGGTACGTCAAATTGGTCTGGCGATTATTTCACGGATACCGCTGGTGTAGGATTAGTATTGCCTGATACCACAGAACAAGCAACTGGACACAATAAAACTTCTACAATACGCACAGATTTGTTAGGCGTATTCGAACGTGATTGGAATAGTCCATACACTAGGGATTTAGATGTAAAAGAAATGTTAATTGTATGATTTCAATTAATCTTGTTCATCTATACATACTTATTGTTACCTAAACTATAATACTATGTTCACACGGGCAGAAATTATAAAGGTTCGCGCTCTCATTCTTGGGCCAACCTTGATTGAACCTACATGTTTCGCCATATGTACATAGTTTTGAGAGCGAACCTACGTGTTTAATTTTGATGAACCTTGTTGCGAACCCCTATAATTTACTATCATCTCTAATTTTGATAACAAATTATAGCTAGTTTATCTGAACTAGTTGTCCAAAATTATTTTAACAAAGAAAAATAATTGATATGTGCTAAAATTTAATAAAATCATTGAACAAATATAAAACATATATTTATGTATATTTATGTAAATCTAGTATATACATACATATCGTCAGCTAAAACGCAAACGGTACTAAATGTATGTATAGACGATTGGCAGATCTTACAATATTAGGTCCGTTTGTTTACTTTTACAGTAAAATGCAGTAAATGAGTAATAAATGAGTAGGGTGGTGTTGGCTGAAGTGGTTAGCGCGTTGACTACTAAGCAAACAATGACGTGGGGCCTGGGTTCAAACCCTGGCCAGAGCAAGTCAATCAACATCATTAATTTCTGTAATGTACATTAGTGAGACATTGTATTAGTTGTTGTCGGACTATTTAAGTGATGAAGGCATAGCACTGGTCACTAAAAAACTGTTCCGACAGCGATTGATGATGTTCTAAGCTAATCTACACAACATCGCCCTCCTTCGTCGGTTAGCAGAAACATCGGCGAAGTAAAACAATTAATAAAATGCCTGCCAATACAGCTTAACAAAGTTAATGCGTCTACTTAATACCGGAGACGCCTCAACACTGCTATAAAAATTAACATAACGCGCAATGCAGATTTGTAAAAGAGTTAAGCCTTCTAAATTTCAACATCTATCTTCTCTACTCTATCCCTCTCTCTGAGTTCCGGCACAATGCACTGCATACGTAGGGGTCACCCCTGAGTGCTGGTCCTAATTAAAAAAAAAAAAAAAAAAAAAAAAAAAAAAAAAAAAAAAAAAAACAGCAGAATTTGGATATTTGAACAATTTATTCATCGGTATTTGGTTAAATATTTTTTATGACACAAATATTTTAATAAAATATAAACAATTTAATTTATGTAATCTTTCCCGTTTCTTCTCTTCTTATTTTTTTTGATTTTGCATATTTGTGTGTGGTTAAATTTATTCAAAGAACATGAATATTTGTTTTTGCTACTGACTATTGTAAAACGAAGTGCATTGCTAAGTAACCGACTACTTTAGAATTTCACAGCTTTTATTTTCCATTTAAAGGCATGTACGTAATTATTTCACAAACAAGTTCAATTTAATGTTAATTTACTTTTAGTTTTATTTTATTTTTACTTAAATTTTTGGAACGAAGTTCCTTATCGCGCGTTGTGAAAGGGGGCTAGACGGAAAAAATGCTCACGAAAAGTTGTAACGACACTTTTTGCTATAGTAAGCTGTGCGGCGTGCGCATGTTTCTCTGTCTGTCTCTCTCTCTCTCTCTTATAGAAAGCAAGCCAGACAGTGATGCCAACTATTTATAATCGAAATGCGCACAGGAGTGTAACAAAAAGCGCCAAAATGCGCTAAATATTAATAAAACAAAAGGCGCTAAAACATCAACTTCAGTAATGAAAAATCAAAACCATTGCTACAGTTTCTAGAGGAAGAATTTGATTTAAGAATTAACAATAATTTAGCAGAATCAACAACAAAATATAATACTACCATTAATGCAGTTTTTTCAAGACATTTAAATAAAATAGAATCCCACACGTGCGTTTCTTACTTCAGTTACCACAATTACAGCAGCCCCCTGGTATGTCAGAAATCATCGGATTCATAAAGATCTAGATGTTCCGTTGGTGAAGACAGTATTTTCAATAAACGCAAAAAAATATATAAAAAAACTTGAGGTGCACCCAAATGTACTTGCGCGAGTTATGTCACCACATCTACCCCCACCAAAGCCACCAAGACATAACAACACACACACATAAACAACACACAAAATCAGGTCAAACACCTCATATTAATAAAATGCAAAATTGTAAATTAATAGAATAATGACAAGTTGCGAAATATAAAAAATGCAATATCGGTTATTAACCTATTTAATACTTAATTGCGAAATACATAAAATTGCCGATTATTAAAAATATTATTAAAATTAAATTAATAGAATAAGCACTTTTATATTTAGTTAATAAGTTTCATTTAAAAGAAAAGACAAACAATAAATTATTCTAAATCGTACAACAGAAGAACTAAAACGTGTTTTTTTTTCTACACATAGTTTATCTAAACTATAACTGGCGCAGTCGAAAAAAAAGTTGACGGTATATCAACTTTCGCTCTCAAACTATTAAAGCATATAATAGTGAGAACCCACGACAATTAAAGAAAATAATTGAAAGTAAATTAAAATTAGTAAAAATAAGTGTTAATAAATTAATTAAAACTATTAAAGCATATAATAGTGAAAAACCATGAACAATTAAAGAAAATAATTGAAAGTAAATTAAAATTAGTAAAAATAAGTGTTAATAAATTAATTAAAACTATTAAAGCATATAATAGTGAAAAACCATGAACAATTAAAGAAAATAATTGCAAGTAAATTAAAATTAGTAAAAATAAGTGTTAATAAATTAATTAAAACTATTAAAGCATATAATAGTGAGAAATCACGAACAATTAAGGAAAATAATTGAAAGTGAATGAACAGTTAGTGAAAATAATTGCTAATGAACTAAAACATAGTAAAAATAATATTTAAGACTATTTTTTTACAAATTTACACAGACTGTTTAAAAAAAAATTTTTTTTTAAAGAAACGCACTACAAAATATACAATTATAAAAAAAAAAAAATAAAATAAAACAAACAACAGATATATTAAATCAACAAGAATAAGAAAGAAAAGAACGCATAGAAACAAATCAAAATAATCCTTTACAAAATTAAAACATCTATTACAAGAGATAAAAGACAAAAACATTGTTAACCTATATTATCATCCCATAACAAAAGAAGAAAAACCTGTTGCCGTGAAAAAGTGTTATCTTGCCAACCAATAAGAAGGTCCCATTTGAGCAGCGTAAGACCGGATCAACAAGCAACAAAACAACTGAACAACAAGAAGAAATCCACATATTATGAGACTATTAATAATAATACTAGGGTAAATAAGTTATATTTTTTTTGTAATATAAGTATATTTAAGCATAAAATATTTAAAAATAAAGCTATTTCATTCATGCGAAAAACATATCGGATCAAACCATACACAAACATTTTTAGACACCTTACACCCATTCCAGAAAACACTGAAATGTCCCTAGATAACAATAATCCCTCGGGTTCCATTCCCCAAATTCCAAATCAAATTTCACAGCAGAATCATATATTCGATTCACTTAAAATCCCAGATGCAGTGAAAGACCTCCCAAAATTTGACGGAAACCCCAGACTTTTGTACGAATTTTTAACAAACGTAGAGGAAATATTAGGGTATTTAATTAACGTAGACGGGACGAGCTATGCAAAAATTATTTTACGAGCAATAAGGAACAAAATAGTTGGACAAGCTAACGAAGTACTCAATGTGTACGGTACCCCTTTAGTTTGGGAAAACATAAAAAACAATCTAATCCTGCATTATTCCGATAAAAGGAATGAAACCTCCTTGATTAAGGACCTACATAATTTAAAACAAACAAATCAGTCTGTCCAACATTTTTATAGCTCAATCATAGAAATACAGTCATCCATCAATAATAATATTCTAATTCACGAAACCAACCCTAGCGTAATTGAGGCAAAACAAAAACTATTCGCAGAAATGTGTTTAAACACATTCCTGTCAGGCCTTAAAGAGCCTTTAGGCTCAAACATTAGATCGATGAGACCTAAAACAATGGCCGAAGCCCTTTCATTTTGCATACAAGAACAAAACATATGCTACACCAAAAAGACATTTACGAACACACATCATGTTCCCCAGCAGAATTCTAAACATCTTCTAAGCTATCCACTGTCTCAGACTTACCAACCAATAGTTAACAATTCATACAGATTCCCTCAGCAATCCCAAAGACAATACTATCCGAACATACCCTCATATCAAAACAACATAATTGGATATCAAAACCGAATGAACAACGCTCAAAATCCCCAAATTAATGCAATGACTAATACATTCGGACAGAATAGACATTTTTACCCGAAAAATATACCGAATAACAGACTGGAACAAACCCGAACAGTTTACAACAATAACAACAACTCCCTTAACAATACCTTTGGAAGACAACAGTATAGTGCACAAAATTTACCGCCACCAGAACCAATGGATATAAGTTCAGGATATACTCACTTGAGGAAACCACAAAGTATGCAAACCAAGAGAACAACCAATGGTTTTAAGCCTCACGAAATGCACAACATTGACATAGAAGGAGCTCCATACGCAAACTTAGAAGAATATTATTGTTATCCAGAGAATGATCAAGTTCAAAAGGATGTTACACTTGCTCAGAACAACTTAGAACGAGACTTTATTTTTGGACAAAACTATCAATACAACCAAAACAACAGCAATACAATTGACGACGCTGAAAATTTTCTACTAGATGCCTCCCCGGACCAACTGGATATTTAGACGTAAACAAACACGGACGTACATTACCATATATAAATATAGCTTCCCCCTTCGGTCGACCATTAAAATTTCTAATTGACACTGGTGCCTCTTCATCATTTATAAATCCAGAATTTGTTGATCAAGACGAATGTCAAAGTTGTGAACCAATTATCATTACCACAATTTTAAATAAACACTCCTTGAACAAGAAAATCAGTTTACCATACTTTATGGAATTTAGAGAGGAGGGCCAGATGGAACTATTTGTCTTTAGATTCCACAATTATTTTGACGGATTAATAGGACTTGATATTTTAGAAAAACTAAAAGCCAAAGTAGACTTGGGCAGTAAAACGCTAACTACAAACAATTCTATAATACCACTACAATTTAAACCTAATCTGACTTCAGGAAGATTTATAATTCAACCTTTTTCAAAATCTGTTATTAAGATACCAGTTGATTCTCGCAACGGTGACTTTTTCATACAGAAAACATTTTTAGAACCTGATTTATTTATTCCGGAAGGTATTTATTCCTCAAGAGAATGGTATAGTTTTGTTGAAATAGCAAACATATCCGACCAAGAAAAAGTTGTCTATATTGAACAACCCGTAAAAACCATTCCATATCAAAATTTCATTGAAGTTAATAACTTCACCATAGAGTCAGACGCACCCCATCAGGAAGATAATATAATTAAACTCCTGAGAACAAACCACTTAAATAAAGAGGAAACAAAAGCTTTACTGAAAATTTGTAAGGACTTTGATGATATATTTTTTAAAGAAGGGAATCCCCTTAGCTTTTCTAACCAAATTAAACATAAAATAAAAACCACGGACGACATCCCTATTTTTACAAAGTCCTACAGATACCCTTATGTCCATAAGGAGGAAGTACGGACACAAATAAACAAGATGCTACAACAGGGCATTATAAAACCAAGTTTTTCACCTTGGAGTGCCCCTGTATGGATTGTACCGAAAAAGAAAGACGCTAGTAACGTACAGAAATGGAGACTCGTTATTGATTACAGAAAATTAAACGAGAAGACGATTTGTGATAAATACCCCATACCCAATATTACAGACATTTTAGACAAACTAGGCCGAAGCATGTATTTCACCACCCTGGATCTTGCCAGTGGCTTTCACCAAATCGAAATGCACCCAGAACATGTTGGAAAAACTGCATTTTCCGTAGATGGCGGTCATTTTGAATTTGTCAGAATGCCCTTTGGTCTTAAAAATGCACCGTCTACATTCCAAAGAATAATGGACAATGTGTTAAAAGACCTAATAGGAACGGTTTGCCTTGTATACTTGGATGACATAATCATCTATTCCACCTCGTTACAGGAACACATGATAAATTTGAAGAAAGTTTTTGAAAGACTAAGAGAATCAAATTTAAAGGTTCAGTTGGACAAATCTGAATTTTTACACAAAGAGTGCGCGTTTTTAGGACATGTTATTTCTACCGAAGGAATAAAACCAAATCCCGAAAAAATCCAAGCCATAAAAAATTTTCCTATCCCAAAAACTCAAAAAGAGATAAAATCATTCTTAGGACTATTGGGTTATTACCGAAAATTTATACAAAATTTTTCGAAACTGACAAAGCCTTTTACGGAATGTTTAAAAAAAGGAAGGAAAATAATTCTTAATGACAAGTACCTACAAACATTTGAAATGTGCAAAAATCTTTTAACGAATGACCCTTTACTCCAGTATCCGGATTTCTCAAAACCATTTGTCTTAACGACTGATGCAAGCGACTTTGCTTTGGGAGCAGTTCTTTCCCAAGGTCCAATCGGAACTGATAAACCGATATGCTATGCTAGCAGGACGTTAACAGATAGTGAAATAAATTATTCAACAATTGAGAAAGAATTACTTGCTATTGTTTGGGCAACAAAATACTTTAGGCCCTACCTTTTTGGACGTAAATTTAAAATTGTAACTGACCATAGACCACTAACCTGGATCATGAGCCTTAAAGAGCCAAATTCCAAACTAGTAAGGTGGAGGCTCAAACTTGAAGAATTTGACTATGAAATCGTTTACAAAAAGGGTAAACTTAATACAAATGCAGACGCCTTAAGCCGCATTAGAACTTACAACCCTTCTAAAAATGAAGAAATAAACATTAATATAGTCGACAACGACTCAATTCAGGGAACAGCAGGAACGACCATTCACTCTGCCGAAGAAAACTATGACGACGGTATTCCAATCTCAGAAAAGGCTTTAAACACATTTAACCTCCAAATTATCTTACAAGTAAAAAACGAAGGTTCTCCTCTTACACTTGAAACCGTTTTTAAAAACAAAATGCGAAAAACAATACGCAGACCAATATACAACGAAACTGTAATGACCGACATATTTAAACGATACCTAGCCCCCAATAGACTCTCTGCAATAATGACAGACGACGACACTTTTAGAACTGTTCAAAACACTTACTCGAAATATTTTGCAAACAGTAAAACATTCAAACTTGTCCGATGTAAAATCTTATTAGAAGATATTCGAAATACTGACGATCAAGATAAACTTGTGAATGACTACCACATCAATCACAATCATAGAGGCATTCAAGAAACATTTGAACATTTGAAACGAGAATATTTCTTCCCTCACATGAAAGAAAAAATAACCAAATGCATAAATCATTGTGATATATGCCAAACGCTCAAATATGACAGAAAGCCTCCGAAACCTACATTTGAAACACCAGAAGTACCAAAAAAACCATTAGACATTGTCCACATTGACATATACTGCATAAATAAACGAAACATTCTCACCCTTATTGATAAATTCTCAAAATTCGGATCAGCGTACCTTTTAGATTCCAGAAATAGCATATCAATTTTAAAAAAAATTAAGCATTATATAAGCCTACACGGGCCCCCCCAAAAAATCGTTTGTGACCAAGGTGCTGAATTCAGTGCATCCATCATAAAGGATTTTTGCAAAATTAACAAAATTAATATACATTACACTTCTTTTCAACAAAGTACTAGTAATTCACCAGTCGAAAGACTACATTCAACGATGACAGAAATATATAGAATTATTATGCAAAAATATAAGTCATTAGAACCACCATTAGATAATGATGAAATACTGTCAGAAGTAATCATGACATATAATAATTCCATACACACCGCGACAAAACTGACACCGTTTGAATTATTCTATGGAAGAACACCCAGATTTGAAAAAGATTTAAACTACAATACTCACCATGAATACCTACAACGACTTAAAGAATTTCAGACCAAATTACAAGAATCAATTAGGGAAAAACTAACACATGACACAGATAAACGTATCGAACGATTAAACCAAAATAGAGAAAACCCCGAAACCTTTTTAGAGAACGACGACATATACAGAAAAGAGTGTAGAAGAAACAAAATGACTCCTAGGTTTTCAAAAAGAATTGTTAAACAAAACAACAGAGTAACTCTCTTAACACTTGACAATCAGAAACTCCATAAATCCAAAATAAAAAGACGACCAAAAACCTAAAACCCAAATCCCGATTTTCTTTTAGATTTGTACTGGCACAAGCCAATGTTAAAATTATAGACGTTTCACCAACCCAAGGAATCATCCCACTTACACTAGGAACTGCTAAAACAATAGTTGACTATAAGCACCTTATACACATAATCAATCTTCAATCTTACGAAGACAATATACAAGAAATAGAGAAGACCATAACTCATTTTGAAACCACACAATTTGCCAAAATTGCCTTAAAAACAACAAAACTAAAACTGAAAGAACTCACAACAAAACTAAACCTTTTAAAACCCAGAAACAGACAGAAGAGAGGACTAATTAACGTATTAGGTTCAACAATAAAATTTATAACTGGAAATATGGACTATGAAGACGCAGAAAGATTAAACAGAGACATTGAACGCCTACTAACGGAAAATGGACAAATAAATAATACAATAAACGAACAACTCATCCTCAACACCGAAATGATTAAAAGATTTGAAAACATAACTAACCATATAAACAATGAACAAGATATTATTTCAAAATCCATACAAAATATAAAAGAACAAACACGTAATTCACTAAACCCTACAATTTACACATTAACACAAATTCAACAACTAAATCAGATAAACTATAATATCGACATACTCACACAACATCTAAACAATATCGCAGAAGCAGTAGTATTATCGAAACTAAATATCATTCCAAAACTAATATTAGACCCGACAGAACTTAATCAAATCCATAATACACTAAAAAACGTAATTAACATAATCTCATTTGAACACATATTCGAATTACTCGAGTTAACCGCATATTATAATAATACTAATATTATATTTAACATAAAAATCCCGATAATATCAAAGGAAGAATATACATTTTATCATATTATTCCATCACCAATCAATAAAACTTTAGAAATTATAAGTGAAGAATATGCATTAATTAATGAAAATAAATTGATATTTTATAAAGAAAAATGTAAACATATAGAAAATCTATTTTATTGTAAAAATAATTATGAAACAGAATTTAATATGAATACAAACTGTATTAGAAATATAATAAATAGGAACGAAATCGCTTCTTGTCATCTAAGAGATGTAGGACAAAAAACTGACATTATTCACCCAGAACCCAACATTATTATCATTATTAATCCTCCAATACAACAGATTATTACAATTTGCAACAATGTTACCAAACAACACACAATCTATAGCACAACTCTAATTCAATTTATCAACTGCAAAATCGCCATCAATAACATATGGTACAATAACGAAAATAATACACATTGGGACAATGGAATATTCATGGAAACGCCACTTTATTTAAATAATAACATTACAACTCTTTCAAACAAAAACGAGATAACACTCCCAAAACTTAATGACTACAGATTCCAAGATAAAAAAGTAATTGAAAACCTACAGGCAAATACAGAAATACACGAGAAAGTTACCTATTCCGTCTTCGGATCAATAACAATTCTCATCATAATATTAACAATTGCAGTTATAAAAAGGAAACCAATGACAATAACATACTCACTTGACCAGATGATTAATGAAGTTCCAGCAACAAATCAGGCAAAGCCCCTTTGGCCGTCACTTCATTTTAGGGAGGGAGGAGTTATGTCACCACATCTACCCCCACCAAAGCCACCAAGACATAACAACACACACACATAAACAACACACAAAATCAGGTCAAACACCTCATATTAATAAAATGCAAAATTGTAAATTAATAGAATAATGACAAGTTGCGAAATATAAAAAATGCAATATCGGTTATTAACCTATTTAATACTTAATTGCGAAATACATAAAATTGCCGATTATTAAAAATATTATTAAAATTAAATTAATAGAATAAGCACTTTTATATTTAGTTAATAAGTTTCATTTAAAAGAAAAGACAAACAATAAATTATTCTAAATCGTACAACAGAAGAACTAAAACGTGTTTTTTTTTCTACACATAGTTTATCTAAACTATAACTCGCGCAATATTTTAAATTATAGAGGCCACACCCGGCTGAAAAGGAGGGATACTCTTTTTCTCAGCCGTACACGAGAGATGTAAAACAACATAAATTAACTGTTGAAATTAAAAATTTTGTTTAGCATTGGCTAAACTTATATTTAATATTTTTTAGATTTAAGATTTGAAAAACTTATTGATAATTTAATTTTTAATTGAAGATTCAATAAATAAAAAAAAAAAAAGAAAAAAATAGTTACCACAAGCCAATTATTACTAAAATTGAGCCTACTGATTAAGTTTATATTACATTATATTTGTTAATAATAAAAAAATATTATTATAACTTAAAAAAAATAAAATTTTATTACAATTCCTTCACTAATTAATCGAAAGGAACTTCGTTCCATCCGGGTGTCCCTTGACACCTCTCAACTTTTTCGTTTGATAAATATTTTAGTCACAAATTGCACAAGTTTTGTTAGTTTACCTTTTGAATCATATCTTTTCTTGTTTTACTAAACTTTCCTGCGAAAAATTTCTGCAGTAAAAATTTTCAAGCTCACAATTAAGAACTGTCACTTTACGCTCTCAATTTGTGTTCTCATTTACTGTATTTTGTGTAAACCAGCCAGCGTTACCGTTCACCCGACTAAAGTCGCAATTTGACCCTTTTTCGGCGGTCTGCGACTTTTTGTGAGACTTTTTTTTATCACCGACTTTTGCGACTTTTTTAATTTTGTTGCAACTTTTTACCCTTTTTTGTAGTTTCTCACAAAAAGCATTTAATTTGCAGTAAATTAAAAAATATTTTTATTATTTTTATAAAAAAAATCGTCAAAATTTAAAAGCAATTCGCAGATTATTGTTCATTTGTCCAAAAAATTATCATAGCAAAAAATAATGAGCTGCCGTTACAAGACCACCTGGTAAACTTATTTCACCACGCTTGTCATGTATACAATTTTGGCATAAAATTGGTAATTTAAAGAATTCGTTAGACGAACCAATGTTTCCTAATTTGTACAAACTGGCCGTACATGTATTAGCTCTACCTCACAGCAGTGCTTGAGCGGAAAGAATTTTTTCGAAATTAACTTTACTTAAAAATAAATTAACTAATAAATTAAAAGTAAAAACATGCAACACTATGCTGTCAGCCTTAAATTTAATAGATAAAGATATAGAATACTGTATTCCCTGTAATGAACTTATTTTAAAGTATAGAAATGAAATTTCAAAAAAAAATAGTATTTATGTACATATGTATTCCTTAGTTATATTATAGAATAAAAATTTGTTGAAGTAGAAATATATTCACCTAAAAAATAAATAAGAAATAATGCACCAAGATCAAACAAATGCAATTAAAGTAAAAAGCTCACTGCGCTTTACTTGGAGATTTTTAAATTTTGTAAAAAATATCTTAACCTAACTTGATTTTTTTTAGCAGAAATCCCATTCATTTGACTTTGGCAGCATACGACAGTCAAATTTATTAAAACTTAAGTAAATTTGTCCAGTATACGTGAAAACATGTATAGAAGCATATACATATAATGCATCTGCATATGTTAAAAAATATGATAAAAATGGATTCTGCAATAAGCTTTTTGTTTTGTTTCAATTGTTTTTTTTTTGTTATGCTTTTTATTAATAAAAAAAAACGTTAAAAAAAGCTGTGCGACTTTATTTTTATAAAACGACCTTTTGTGCGACTTTTAAAAAATTCCTAACGGTAGCCCTGAAACCAGCCTTTGTCATCAGGGTTACCGTTAGGAATTTTTAAAAAGTCGCACAAAAGGTCGTTTTATGAAAATAAAGTCGCACAAAAAAGTTGTTTGAGAAAATAAAAGTAGCACATTATTTTTAAAGGTTTTTTTTATTAATAAAAAACAAAAAAAAAAAAAAAAATTGAAACAAAACAAAAAGCTTATTGCAGAATCCATTTTTATCATATTTTATAACATATACAGATGCATTGTTAAGATATTTTTTACAAAATGTAAAAATCTCCAAGTAAAGCGCAGTGAGCTTTTTACTTTAATTGCATTCGTTTGATCGTTGTTGTTGCCCCTATTTCACCATGATACAAGGTTGCAAAAAAGTAATAAAAGTGTTGCCAAATGAACAATAACCTGCGAATTGCATTTAAATTTTGACGAATTTGTTTTTATAAAAATAATAAAAAAATTTCATTAATGTTTGATTTATAGTTGACCTATATATAGATATCCTTAAACAATTCCAATTAGTTCAGCTTGAGGTCATTAAATTGTTTAAGGATAAAAAAATTTCTTTATTTACTGCAAATTAAATGCTTTTTGTGAGAAACTAAAAAAAAGTGTAAAAAGTTGCAACAAAATTTAAAAAGTCGCAAAAGTCGGTGATAAAAAAAGTCACACAAAAAGTTGCAGACCGCCGAAAAGGGGTCAAATTGCGACTTTAGTCGGGTGAACGGTAACGCTGTTTGTCATAAATAGAACATCTTGTTGAACATGCATGTAGGAAATATCAATGTATTGGTGTTTTTACACTTGTATAAATTTGATTTTTTTCTGTAGCATAACATCATATTAAAAGTTTGTATGCATACACACTGGATTGGTTTAGCGTGTTTATGGACGAAAGTATGAACGAATGAATGAATTTACATAATTAAAAAAATTTTCCATTAAAAAATATATATACAAAAAAGCTTCTTCCCACTTAACATTCCACATCGTGAAAAATTAAAATATTCACAGTGTACTATGAATAACAAATAAAGAGACTAAAAAAAATAAATATTTTCTTGCCCTCTTTTGCATGTGTTTTGTTGTTGCAAATTCTAAAATAAAGCGACAAATGCGTATTTTTCGTATTTTAGTTTGTCTCTTCTGTTTGGTTCGTGGTGTGTATGTGAAAATGACAATTGGTGCTCGGGCCCTAGGGGCTAGTTTGACAATCAATGGTGTAAACGAACGCAATTTAGTAAAATGCAGTAAAGTTCAGTAAAAAATAGTCAAAACTTTTGCGTACTCGAACACACTTATTAAATTAGATATTCACATTTTTAACAACAATGAGTTCATGACAATTCCATTTTGAATTTTAAAAGTGGTTTTCTTAAAAAGTTTACGTTCCTGTTTTTAGAGGGAGCAACTTACGGACTTGAAACAACTTTCGATTGGAATGGTATTCGGTGACATACTTACCTATGCACTCGTAGGTTAATGTTGGACAATAAAAAGTCGCGGTTCAAAAATGAAAGTTTGCTTTCCGAAATTTTCTAAAATTGTCTTAAACTTTCATTCGTGTAATGAGTAATTTACACACAACCAAACAAATGCATTAACATTAATGTGTCTGAGTGTTTATTTTGACGATCACTCAGATGCACTGTTTGGTTGTGTGTTAATTACTCAATTATAAATACCTAATAATTCTATTCGAACTTTGTAGCAAAATAAAAATTTTCACTATACTTGATCTCGAGTTTGAAAAAATCATGTCGTCTTTGCTGTCACCTTCAGTGTGTTAAAGTTCAAATCAAATGTCCACAAACACTAAGCCCTTTATTCTACTTCCCACAACCTATTTTACTAGTTCCGGCTCAATGCACTGCATTGTAAAATAAGATTTCTTATTTTTTTTTATTATTATTATTCCTTAGAGCTCCTAAGAGCTGGTGTTTGTTAATTCATTCTTAATCTAAATTACACGGGCGCGTTCAGCAGAAAAACCTGCTACTAAGCAGTTTAGATATATGTAGCAGCTTTTGATTTGATTAATTTTTCTGAACGATCTGCTCACGTTTTTGTCAAAAATATCAAAAAAATTTGACTGAACTGAAATATCGTAATTTGATGAAATGTATCGTACTTTTTCTGTGCTACCCAACTCGCAGTCTACATTAGCTTATTATTTGTTATAACATTTATCAGGAGAAAAATTAGTTTTTTAGCAAAAACAAATATTCATGTACTTTGAATAAATTTAACCACACACAAATATGCAAAATCACATAAAATAAAAAGAGAAGAAACGGGAAAGATTACATAAATTAAATTGTTTATATTTTATTAAAATATTTGTGTCATAAAAAATATTTAACCGAATACCGATGAATAAATTGTTCAAATATACAAAAATGTAACAATTTTTCAACACTACATTTATTTGCGATCAGCTGTTGCCTAAATCTTTTTGGGCAAACATTTTTTGGAGAGTAAATTCTGCTGTTTACTCACTTATTACTCATTTACTGCATTTTACTGTTAAAGTAAACAAATGGACCTATTATTTACATACATACCTGTGTTTTTAAACAAATATCAGTTAAGAATGTTTATGGATTTAAAACCATTAAAACCAAAGTATGTATGTACATATGTATATTTATTTGATATATTTTATGTATTTATTTATATTGATATATTTTGATTAAAACAATTTCAAGGGGAAAATGTATTGCCCACTTGGTAACCATTTGTTACGCGGTTCGGGAGTGTTCATAAAAAACCCTCGTCATATTCGATTCGTCAACAAGTTTTTTCACGACTTCTTGCCATCCGAAAAGGTTTGTGCAAAATGTAAACAGGACATAGGAATTGCATATGAATACAAAATGAAACGGGCGATAGCGATGAGGACTCTTAATGCTTCTTTAATAAGTTCTTATTCGTCAGAGGAATCGTCTGGAGTAATAATTCAAAATGAAAGAAACACTAACACCGCAAATGTTCGAAAACGTTTAACACTGCCATCTGAAGATGATGATGACCAACCGACTACAAGTGCTCAAGCAGATGCTAAACGTCAAAGAAGAGAGGTACAACTGAACAGTGCTCAACATCAAAATATTTTGGGCATAAATGTACAAAGGGGTGCTCGTCTGCCTCATATACAGCCGGTTGCGAGACGTCAACAATTTATTCATGCAAACAAAGCCATAATGGATATTTATTTAAGGGGCATGACAGGAGGATAGTTTTTTAATGCAATCATTTTTGTACAAAATTTTATTTGTTTCTATATTAAATGCAAGGCGAATTCACTTTACAGATGGTGTTAATTCTACAAGAAACACATTTGACATACAACCAGGGCTGCCAGTAATATTTTCCGAAAAATCATCAAATTATGGAAATAAAATCGTCAATATTTAAAAAAAAGATCCTCACACAAAAATCTTCGGTTGTATACAACAACAGCATTTTTTATAAATAAAACAATCTTTCATTTAAAAATTAACAACTCAATGGATTTATTAAAAACAACAAAAACTTTTTACATTTATTTGAGCATGTACTCAAGTATTTATGTTTTATATTTTATTTATTTGTTGCGGGTTAGCAATATCTAGATATATATTTCGTTGGTAGCTATACCAATTCATCCGTAAACATAAAGGGTAAAACATCTACTGATGAATTGGTATAGCTACCAACGAAATATATATCTAGATATTGCTAACCCGCAACAAATAAATAAAATATAAAACAACAAAAACTTTAAACACAAAATAATGGAAAAATCAACAATATCCTAAACATTTTTTGTTAAATTCAAAGCAAGATTTGAACAGATTTTGTGTGGAAACAGTTAATATATTTTCAAAATAAACGATAATTATTTTTTTTTCATATTATTACGAATAAACGTAATTATTATTCGGACTTATATTGATCTACATATGAACAATAACAAGGGTCACAGTAATATGTGAATTTCCCTAATACAGAGTAAAAAGAACAAAAAGTTAAATTACAAAGTAGAATACTTTGAAGATAACGGACTATTATGAGCTTCTGTTGATTATTAGTAATTTCCAACCAGTGATGGGGAATTTCGAACTAACCAAAATTGTTTCAATATGTAAAAATAGAATAAAATGTATTAAATTTATTCTCGTATTCTATTTCTGTTGAAAACGTGGTTAAATAGTTGATATTCTTCTCAATTAGTATCCACTTTACGAAAATTGTAAAGATGGACAATTCAACGCTGATGAGAGGTTTGTGCAAAATGTAAACATCATAGGAATTGCATATGAATACAAAATGAAACGGGCGATAGCGATGAGGAATCATCATAATGCTTCTTCAATAAGTTCTTATTTGACAGAGGAATCGTCTGGAGTAATAATTCAAAATGATAGAAACACTAACACCGAAAATGTTCGAAAACGTTTAACACTGCCATCTGAAGATGATGATGACCAACCGACTACAAGTGCTCGAGCAGATGCTAAACGTCAAAGAAGAGAGGTACAACAGAACAGTGCTCAACATGAAAATATTTTGGGCATAAATGTACAAAGGGGTGCTCGTCTGCCTCATATACAGCCGGTTGCAAGACGTCAAAAATTCATTCATGCAAACAAAGCCATAATGGATATTTATTTAAGCCGCACGACAGGAGGATAGTAGTGATGTTACGAATATCAATTTTTAGTATTCGAGAATACGAATACGAATATTTGAAACTGTTTTCGCAAAATACGAATATTAATTTTAAGGTGTAGAGCCACATCATATTTAAAATTTAATTGGAAAAAATCCCTCCCTTTGCGTCAGTAACAATAAATTTAAAAAAACTGACACTACTTTAGGTATTTAACATTATTATGTACATAGGTGCCGAATTTGAAAACCACTACTGAACATTTTTAAATTATTTATTTATTTATTTTATTTTTTATTTATTTATTTATTTTATTTCAATACAAACTTCGTACTGGCAAGTCACCATTATCAAAACTTATCAAAAATCATATTCCTTTTCTTATTAATATTGAACAACAAATAAATGAATTATTTAATTGAATTATTTAATTGAATAAAACCAATGTTTTATTTTTAAATTATTTTACCTACATACATACATACTTTGAGATTTCGTTGTTTTACTCTGATTGCGCTTTTAGTTAGTAATTCAGTGTGTTTGTGAGAACATATTTTCGCAGATTGCGAAGCCATATGTATCGGTGGACTTTCACGTATTAAATTTTAGTTCTTCCATTTTTGAAGTCCAACATTCCTCTACTGAGAATTGATTACTAACTTATCATGATATGAATTTACATACAAACATATAAGACTTTAGCTTTTAAATGATAGTTACGAAATATAATTTTGGTTTGTTATTTAAGACGATTATTCAGGGGTGTCACAGAAACCAAATTCGTACGAAAGTGAAAGTGAAAACGTTTTTACCTTCTTCAGAAAACGTAAAAATTTTTCGTTTTCAATTCGATTGAATATAGTATGGTGAAATAGGTAATTTTAGAGTACTTAAATAAAAGAAACGTAAAAAATATATTACATACGGTAAAGAATCCTGTTGTTTCCTAAGTTGTATCTTAAAAGCGGTTTTGATAATAATTTTTATACCTTTTCTTAAAGTTTATAAAATCAGTAAAAAAAATGTGAAAATAAGCAAAACAAAAAATTGCCATATTAATTCGCTATTACATATATTTAATAGCAAAAAAAAAATAATGTTTTGATTTTTTTCGGATTTATGAAATCGTTTGAAATCTGAAGAAGCAAATCAAAAACGGTACGAATTGAAAAATGTGTAAATTTTCAGTTTCGTAAAAATTCTGTGACACACCCGATTATCTTGTGTCAAAGATAAAGGGCGTTCTTTCTTTAAATAAAAATTAATATAAATTAATATATTTTTGTACATTTTATGTACTTTTTTAAACTTTTTGTATGATTTTCTTTGGGAAAATGTATGTGCAAATTATTCGAGAAATATTCGCTTGAATTTGGCGAATACGAATACGAATATCTTAAAATAGGCGAATAGTCGAATACGAATACGAGTATTCGTAACATCACTAGAGGATAGTTTTTATTTATTTAACTAGCTATATTACAAATTAACCGAGCTCATAGACCCATATATGGTAAAAAAATTCTACTTAAATAATTACAAAATTCAGTAAAGAAATTCAGATTTACATAAATTAAAAAAGAAATAAAAGTTAAATTCAAATTAAATATACATAAATATAATTTCCATATACATTTAAAATTTTTATGAATTAGGGGAAATGTTTTTATTAAATACTAGATCCTAAAATAATAGGGCTGCAATTGAAAGAAACAAATATATTCCAACATGGATCTCAATTGCAATGCAATCATTTTTGTACAAAATTTTATTTGTTTCTATATTAAATGCAAGGCTAATTCACTTTACAGATGGTGTTAATTCTACAAGAAACACAACATTTGACATATCAACCGCTATGCATGCATGTAGTATGTATAAATTTTGTCATTTCGACATCTATTAGCTCAGCTGTGTTTATAACAGCATCTGTTAAATGAATACGCCTTGATTACATGATTATATTTTCGTTATACTACGTTGTAATTACATTTATTTGCATCATCCAAGTTCGGGAATTTAGACTAAAAACAATTTATGTTTCTAGATTTAAAAATTTACAACGAAATAAAAGAAAATAAAATATTATGTAGGAGTTGCACATCTTAAACGAAGTTTTCACTTTACAACAGAGGGGGCCGAATCAAAATATTTTGAAAAGCGATAATTACGATATCTCATAAATTTCAAACTAAATTAATATTCCTATTTAACTTGGAAAGATGAGCTATGAATTCCCGATGTAGGACTTTTCGGGTATGTCGAATATTTCGGCTCTTCTCATTTCTTATCTTTTTCTTCCAATGAAGCGAAATTAAACAATTAAAATATGAAATAACTTCGGTTTTAGCGATAATTTTACCTTCAACTAAATTAAGGCACAAACTGCTGCAAAAAAAGAGTAAACTTATATTATCGTTGCATGGAACGCAAAACGAAATGAATAAAATTTTCATTATAATTATAAGGTAATTTTGAATTTGCTATATACCTACATATGTATATTGTGAGCCGTAATAATTAGACACTTTATTAATTTTTACAGGTTGTGTATTGTGATGATCTAATAAAATGAAAACAAGGGCCTGTTCGTAAATTCATCACTGCGCTGCATAACATGCGCAGTACGTTCATATATGCAAACAGTGGCCACTCTGCAAAAGGTATGCGTTCAAAAATGCAGCGCTGAAGTATATTATGCGCAAATAAACACAAAACACAAATCATAAAAATGGGTGATGCAACGGATGATTAAGAGTTCAATTTTTTATTTTATTATTTGTTTTGTTTATTATTTCTTAACCTTTTCCTTTCTTTAGATTAGACAATTTTACATCATTAGTTTTATCGTCCAGCCCAAAAATTAAATTTATCATTAACTTTTCCATTTTTGTTATAATTTTTTCGTTTATAAATACAAACATTAAAATGCGCAAAAAGAAACATAAGCAACAGCTGATTAGCAGTGGCAGTGCAAAATAATCATATTATGCAGCGCAGTGATGAATTTACGAACAGGCCCCAATTGAGTGATATACATATGTACATATTGACAATTTTACTGGTCAGGTCCAGCTCCTTTTCGATATTAAATTTATGAAACCCCAATTTTGTTTCGTGAATTCTGACTTTATTTTTAGTAATTTATATTGGTGAAACGCATTGGAATTCTTTAAAAAATCGATATCAGATTCTTTTTGTAATGGTGTATGGTAATGGCTTTTATCAAACACTTTAATCTGGGAAGGAGTACCAATAGCTATTAGCGGGAAATGTAGCGTTTTTGGGCTTACTGAATTCTTACATTTCAAGCGTGTTTTTAATAATATAATTTTGGTCAAAATTGTCAAAGAGTTGCTACAAAGTAAGATGTAAAGTTAACGCACTAGAGCAGCTGACAGTACATACTTAATAGATTGGTGAAATTACCATCATATCATCCCCGCCTTTCAACTATCAAACTCTTTATAAACATTCCCTTTTTTACCTTTCCCTTCAGAACCTTCCTGTGTACCAAATTTCAGCTTTCTTCTTACACTGGAAGTGCCATATACAAAAAAGGGGAACCCTAGTCCCCCCAGGTAAAAAGTGCCCGTTTAAAAATCACTTCATTTCTCACCAAGACCTACCTGTGTACCGAGTTTCTGCTCTCTAGCTATACTGGAAGTGCCTAATAATATTGATGAGTCAGTGAATCAGTGAGTGAATATTGACTAAAATATGGACTTTTCACACCTTAATGTCTCGGGAAGCTTTTACATTTAACCTGTGAGGTCACCTCTGTGAACAGACTTTAGGTTTGAAGTTTCATTATATTATGATCAAGAGGAGCAAAGTTATGAGGGGGATAAAAACAGCTCGAATGGTTTCGTATAAATATACAACATACTGTGTGGCCGAACTTGGCCTGGCGCACTACTGTGCGCCTAGATATATGAAAAAAAATGCAAATTATTTAGAATTATATATATGTATATTAACTTTGGAATTATGAAAGGCGTGCCCAGCGAGATGGTTGAAGTTGAAGCATCTTTGGACTTATCTTCAGATCACTCGCCTACAATTGTCACTATTTACTCACAACCAACATGTGATTTACCGATGACATCTGCACGTATTAACTGAAATACAGAAAATATCTGAGTGCTCATTGCTCGGAAAAAATGCCGCTGAGAACACCTTCAGACATAGACGATTCTCTCAGGTTGTTTGAAGCGCATGTTAAACAAGCTGCTTTTAATGCTACTTCAAATGAAATAAACCAACCAGTGAGATTTAACAATATTTTTTCTGTAGATATAGAAAGGCTATTGACTGAAAAACGGAGAAACGACGAAAATGGCAGCGCTACAGATCGCCCCAGCTAAAATTAAGGCTTAAGGAGTGTACCAAGCAGCTTAAGCTTACAGTACACGGCATGTCAAAAGCCACATTCGCATGTGGCTCTGACGTAATTTTGACGTCACCATGAAGCTAAATTGGCTACATGTCGTGTACTTCCACTTTTTGTGACACTCACATGCAGCACACATTGATATGTGTGCCACATGTTCCTTTGTTGAGACATGCAAACATGCGTATTTTAGACATATCGTGTACTAGCTTGGTACATTTGAATTTTGACATTTGTAATATTTTTACATGCGCATATAGCAGTCCCAAACATGTGGCAGCAAACATTTTTGACACAACATTTTTCAATAGTATGTAGCCAATGGAACTCTTGCCAATGTTGATTTTCTCCAACAAAATGTGGTAGGAATTTAATGACGAAAAAATTTTTTTATTATTATTAATCACACGATGACAGATTCATGATAATTTTTTTGGTTTACGTGCGGGGTAGAGATAAGAGAAGGGTAGAAAATTATCATATTTTCTCTTTTCCATGCATTTATTTGTATTTCTCTTTGCTTTGGGGTTTTTGTTTTATTAATTAATATCTTAATTAATAGCTTAATTAGTTTGGGTTTTTGTTATTATTTCTCGTCTTTGTTCTAAACCATGCAAAAGATGCTTTCAAAGCTAAGATGAAAAAATTCATGTATAAATAGTAAATTTATTCAATAATTAATAAAACAACTGTGATCGCCAATTGTTGCGTTGTTTTTGTGTCAGTGCAGTATTATTTTATTTTTTTTTGACCATTTTATTGTTCATGGGAATTATTTCACGATAAAAGTGAATTTATTTTACTTTTTATCAGATGTTGTTTTTTTCTTCTTTCTCTTCGACATTTTATAAATATGACTTCACACAAAATTTTAAAAATTAAACAAGCGCCATAAAAATATGACTGTTGTACATGTTAATATGAAAAATGTGTACGTATGTTACATGCGGTGTACTGGCAATACATATGTAGCCAATCAAAAGTTCACACATATGCTGCCATTGCAAATGTGTACGTTTCGGCTACATTTGTCACATAGAAACTTTGGGACAAAACAACATTTCATGTACTACCAAAATTTTGAAGCATGTAGACACTTCTGCATGTTTAGTAAATGTAAACAAAATGCTGCAAATTCTCGTGACGTCAGAGCCACATGCAAATGTGGCTTTTGACATGCCGTGTACTGTAGGCTTTAGGAAAGTTTTGCAAACTCAAAAAACAGCTTCCCTTCAAAAATTCCTTCAAGAGCTAGATGCAACACCACAAACAGATTATTCACTGTGGCGTGCAGCCAGAGGACTAAAAAGGCCGGTGATATGCAAACCCCCATTACGAGCCCCTAATGGTGACTGGGCAAAAACTGATGCTGAAAAAGGTGCACTTTTTGTTAAACACTTAGAAAAAGTATTCACTCCGAATATTTCTGGTGATATTGTTGAACTGCCACCAGTCGTCTCTTTACCAGAAATATCGCTAAAATTCAACATTGTGGAGATTGAAAAGGCTATTACTAGTCTTGACAACAGAAAAGCCCAAGGTGTCGACAAAATAAGCAACAAAATGCTTCAAGAATTGCCTTACAGTGCAAAAAGAATAATACTATTCATTTTTAACAGTATTCTACGCCTAGAACACTATCCTAAAGAATGGAAGGTTTCGCTAATTACTATGATACCAAAGCCCGGCAAGGGTCATACAAAGGTTGAGTCCTATCGGCCTATTAGTTTACTGTCTAACATTTCCAAACTATTTGAAAAGCTGTGTATGAGCAAGCTGATGCCTATAGTGACTAGTAATGGATGTATTCCAGATCATCAATTCGGATTTCGCAGACAACATAGCACAATTGAACAAACTCACAGACTTGTGAATGTTGTTAGAGACACTTTTGAAAAAAAGAAATACTGCTCTGCGCTCTTTATTGATGTCTCACAAGCTTTCAATAAAGTATGGCACGAAGGTCTTTTCAACAAATTAACACAAAATCTACCAGAAAACATCGTAAAGCTTTTAAAAAGCTATTTAATGGAACGTAAATTTGTAGTTAGGGAAGGCAATTTTTTAAGCCCTCCGCAGTCGATTGAAGCCGGAGTCCCTCAAGGCAGTATCTTCGGTCCCTTACTTTATTTAATATATGCCTCTGACTTACCGTTAAGCAGTAACATTCATACATCAACATTTGCGGATGATACGGCTTCATGATTAGCGTTCATGAAAATCCTGTAGAAGCTTCCCGCAACTTACAAGAATATATATCCAAACTGGAAAAATGGCTCAAACAATGGCGTATAAAAGTTAACGAGCAGAAATGTGCACACGTCACTTTTACGTTGCGCAGGGAAACATGCCCGCCTATAAAAATTAACACCGAGACTATACCGCAACACACTGTAGTAAAATATCTAGGCGTTCATCTTGATCGTCGTTTAACATGGAAATGGCATATAGACGCAAAGTTAACACAAATGAAACTAAAAGCAGCCCAAATGAATTGGCTTATTGGAAGAAACTCTATACTAAGCCTTGACTGTAAACTTCTCTTATACAACGCGATCCTGAAACCAATATGGTCCTATGGAATCCAGTTATGGGGCACTGCCTCAGCATCGAATGTCGAAAGAATTCAAAGGCGACAGAATAAAATCCTACGTACAATAACAGCAGCCCCCTGGTATGTCAGAAACCATCGAATTCATAAAGATCTAGACGTTCCGTTGGTGAAAACAGTATTTTCAAAACACGTGGAAAAATATATAAAAAACTTGAGTTGCACCCAAATCCACTCGCGCGCAATATTCTTCATTATAGAAAAGAAGGGATACTCTTTTTCTCAGCCGTTCACGAGAGATGTAAAACAACAAAAATTAACCGTTGAAATTAAAAATTTTTTTTAGCACTGGCTAAACATATATTAATGTATTTTTAGATTTAAGATTTGAAAAACTTATTGATGTTTCAATTTTTAATTGAAGATTCAATAAATAATAAAATTATCAAAAAAAAAAAAAATATATATATGTATATTAATCAATAATTTATAAACTTTATACAGCATGTTTTTAATTGGGATTACAGGTTGACCTCGAATGATACTCCAAATATTTAAACACTGAGTGCGCTCTGCCCTCTATCTCGAAAATGGTTCAAGACATAAAAAAATGTTAAAAAAAAATTGTAGAGAATTTAATCCTCTACAATATTTATAATAAATATAAATAGCATAAAACCCATAGGAAACGAGATATTTGCTATAAATGTGTAAAAAATCGATTTTTTACCTTGGGATATCTGAAGACGCGGACACCATACGATAGTTAGGTTTTGAGACAAGTTTTAGGGTGCAAAAATAAAGGTTTATACAAATTTATAGACGACTATCTATCATTCCGAGATTCTTTCCTTTATTTGACTAATGTTCCTGGGCTATAAACTAATTTCTATTCTTAGCGGCGACAATAAACAATAAAGTGTTATCAATGCAATAAACCATGTAAAATAAATGAATGTTTAAAAATCTCTTATTCTGCAGAACGACTACAATAAAAATTTAATAAATTATAGTGTTATTTAGTAAAAGATTTAAGTATTTATACTTTATGTAAGTCATTTTATTTTGAAGGCTTGTTGAATTTCCAAGTAGTTTTAAATAAAAATACTTCAATTGTGTTAGTAAAAACATGACAAGAACTGTAAAAATTCCATAGAAATATATATAGTTAAGTTTCTCAGTTGTTGTTGTCTCTATACACCCAATAAAAATTGCAATTGCCAATGTTTATAAGTAATTTTCAA
Source organism: Lypha dubia (assembly GCA_947311025.1). Classification (NCBI taxonomy): domain Eukaryota; kingdom Metazoa; phylum Arthropoda; class Insecta; order Diptera; family Tachinidae; genus Lypha; species Lypha dubia. The sequence goes on from OX371261.1 coordinate 98,157,564, forward strand.
CACTTAGTGCCTGTTCGCCGATATCGAAGAAGTTCTTTTTCTTCAACATGACCCTCTAATCGAAGCGGCCGATTTATGTTTCTTAAGCATTAAACACATTCACCACAGAAGTCTACACGAACACACGACTACAAATGCTGCTAGCTACATTTGTAGGTGGTAGTCAGCTACTTAATTATTTAGAGAGCGGCTGCGACATAATATTATTGTATAACAGTGATGTCACCTTAAATTTAGTTTAACTTTTTTAACAGAATCTGCGTTTTTTTATTTCTTTTGTAAGAGACCATTTATTATAAAATATCGAATTATCTTTCGTTAGGCGTGTTTGTAAAATTTATACTATTTTGGAGTATATCTCGGGAACAACAATTATTGCACTATTATGTGAAATGTAAATAAAATGTAGTTGATTGGCCAGTACAACAGCAAATACTAAAAACAGAAAGTGTTGAAAGCTATACAGTTAGTTCTATGACATCTAAGAGAAACTTAACTGCATGTTAGCCGATATCGAAGAAGTTCTTTCTTTCGAACAATTACATTTGAAACAAAAACAAATTCAAAAATTTTGTCATAGAACTAATTGTATAGCTTTCAACACACAGATTAAGGCCCAAATTTACAGTCATTAGTTAGCTAATAGCAATAGTTTAACTAATAATATATGATTCACAGCTTCTAGTTTAACATTAGTTAAACCATCAAACGTCATTGGTTAACTAATAGTTAGACAACAGCTGATTCGTTGGAATTTATTATTAGTATTTTTGTTTTGTGAAAAATTTTAGATATGGCATGTGAAATTGAAAACACGGAGTTCGATATTGAAAGTGACACTGATACTGATAATACGCGGAATATTGTTGCTGAGCGTCGCCAACGTAAGCTAAAAAGATTTTATGGAAAGATTCCGTCTTAGCAAGTAGGTGGCGTGGCAAGTTCTTGCATGTATACGCCATTTTTTAAGAAATAATACATCAAATATAAACAAAAACCATATGCTATAACGGAATTTCCAGTACTGAAAGTTGATAGTTTGATAGGGTTACAATTTTTTGTTCATATTAAGAGTGTTGGTTAAATAATACACTGTGAATATGAAGTATTAGTTAAACAATAGTTATTATTTTAGTTTAGTAATAGCTAACTAATTACTGTAAATTTGGCCCTAAAGGGTTAGGGTAGACAAAAAAAAAATGATGAAAATGTAGAAGAAGATTGCTTAATTATTTTAAAACTCGCATTGCGCGCTTTGTTAATTTCAGCTAAGCATTGAAGCGCCTCTGGTGTTAAGTGACAGAAATTTATGATATTGATTGACTTTGGTCTGACCAAGGATCATCAAACCCATGGTCGTTAGCCATATTTTGCTTTGTAGTCAACGCGTTAACTATAAGAAAAGGTTTTAAATTATTTATTTATAATATTGACCAGGTCCAAGTCTTTCTGAATACAACGATCCGCACCATAGCCTATAAAATCACTTCGAATTTAAAAGATTATAGTAGTTGTATTACAAGTTAGAAAATGCTTTTAAATCGATTATGCATAAACGCAATTTATGCATAAATGCCAATTTTTTGTTATGCATGACACAGTAAACGTTGATGCTCTAAAGAGAAATTAAATTATTGTTGGCTACAAAATATTCTTTCATATTTAATAAATAACAATTTATGTTTCTTATATATTTTTAGGCGCTATGGATTCCGATTTTATTAATTTACTTGTCGATAGAGTTTCAACGGAAAATGGATCTCTCAAAATAAGTAGTTTAATTGTTCATCACTTAGCTAAACATTTTGCGTTAGAATATAATTGGACCGATATAGAAAATCTAATGAAAATGTATGTTACATTTAGCGAAAGTATTCTATCCACAAATAGAGATGAATTTGAGCAGCTTTCGAAGGATGATCGGTGGTATCTTGAAAATTCATTTAAAATTATTTATAACGAGCAAATTAATTCGGCTAATTTTGAAATACTGATAAAAAATATTATATTGCAATCACCAAATAGTATAAAAAGTGCCATAATTTTAGATAACATTTTAAATTATATAAAAAAAGATTTAAATTATAATATTCATATGGATGCCTTTTCCCGTGGAATGCGGAATATCAATGTAAATAGAAAAAAAATGTATGCGATAATTGAACGAGTTTTTGCTCTACACTGTTCAAATATTGAACACTCGTTGGAAACCATAATTAAGACTGTGGGTTTTGAAATTTTAGGAAATGTTTTTTGTGAAACATCTAGTAGTATTTATTTCGATAAATGTATTATTGTTGGTGATATTATATGTAAAAAAATGGAAGAATCGCATGAGTATGTAATGGATTCTTTCATGCCATCCCTTAATTTGTCCTTAAAAACGAAACTAGGGAAATTACTTTTTAAAAAATGTCTAGAAAATAAAAATTTTTATTCAAGTCTAAACATATTTTTGAAAACTTTTTTAAACAAATTTGCACACAGTCCCCCCAACAGTACTCGAGACAGAAATATTTATCTCTCCTATTGCCAGATGTCTTATATTATTTACATGAACTTTAATGAAATAAATAATCATTGTTTGGATATTTTTACGGAATTAAATGAAAACAATTTTATCGAAAATTATTTAACAAACATTAATATGATGTTTAGCTGAAGTATCAGTGTTAGTGTACAATTAGTATTTTTAAGTCATTAGTATTTTTTATTTTCTTATACATATTTGTAATTTCTTCTTAATTTATTATATACATACATACATACGTACCGGTGGTCTCACGTAGAAATGCCCTAACACACATAATTGCCACTTTACAATACAATTGTGTTTAAAACCATTATTTTCTATACTATTAATTGCGTTCACTTTTTGTGACAAGGTGTATTTGTGTGAAATGTATTGCAATTACTACAAAATCAAATTCGAATAAATTTAAGTTAGAAGCTTTCTACATGACACCAACGATATATACATACATACATACATGTAAGTTAGTTTTTCTTATTTAAAATTCTATGGCTATTCTAAGAAACCTATGCCAGATCAGTCAGGTATATTTTAATTTCTACTATTAGATATTTTAAGTTATACACAAGTAAAATGTTGTATTTTCTTTCATTACAGTAAATTGTATTAATAATTAAGAATTTAATAAGTACTGGTTTTATTTAATTAATTTACTTATGTAAGTTAGCGCAACCACGGCTTAAAGTTTCCCACATTAAAAAAAAAAATGCGAACTCATCATAATAAGTGTAGGTAACGGACTATACAATCGTCCTTATTCTAGCTGTAAATAATGCCCCTATTACGGTTTACAACTCAACTGTAATCCAGTTGAAATTTTTCTAATTGGTATTATCAATTACAACTCAACCTGTAAAAAATGTAAAAGTTGAATTTATTTTGTAATACAACTTTTTTTTGGTATTATCGATTACAACTCATGCAGTAAACACATTTACCACAGCAGGCTACACGAACACACGACTACAAAATGCTGCTGTCTACATTTGTAGCCGGTAGTCAGCTACTTAATTAATTTGAGAGCAGCAGCGAAATAATATTATTGTATAACAGTATAGGTTAGGTTAGGGTTATGTTATGTCAGTTAATTCGGTCCCTTTGTGATACCCTACAGCAGACAGGGAATAGTCAATTGGTTATTCAATTTCCTGTAATTGCCCCGTCGCAGAGTCAAACCATCCTGATTGTTGCAAGAAGGAGGATAGGTTGATTAGCCCCATGTTCGCCAGGCTGTCAAGGTCTGGCAGCATGTTGAAGCCCTACCCTAATGCTATTAAGCGCGGGGCATTGACATAGAAGATGAAGAACTGTTTCTTCTTGCTCCTCATCATTACAACTTCTGCAGTAGTCATTGTAACTTAGGCCCATCCTTCTGGCATGAGTCCCGAAGCACCAGTGCCCTGTTAGCACTGTTACCAATTGTCTTATTCGACATTTATCAAGCCTGAGCAGATCGCGAGTTCTGTGCAGGCTGTAGCGGGGCCAAGTGGACCTGGCGACTTGATAGGTGTGCTCTTGTTCCCACATTTTTTGAGCAAGGTTGTATGATTCCTGCTGGATCATAGCTTGCAGTAAGATAGAGGAATGCCAACGAAGTGACATATGATCGAGTTGTTCAATGATGCGCCCATTTTGGCAATTTCGTCTGCCTGCCCTGGAATCCAGACTAGTGTTACTCTTGAATATCTCGCTATCTCGTTTAAAGATTTCCGGCATTCATTTACCACCGTCGATGTAGTGTAAACACCATTGATAGCTGCAATGGCCGCTTTGCTGTCGGTAAAAATAAGGATGTCTTCCGATATCCTACAATACCTAAGCCATCTTGCTGCCCTTTGCAGGACGCTACAGCCATCCCGAAGCCTGAATGGAACCTTCACATTGAAGTTTTCCACGTAGAAACCGCCCCCGGTGTTTACGCCTCTTTTGGAGCCATCAGTGAATACTCTGGTGGCTCTTTCGGTGGCAGGGGGTAAGAAGCGATATTCCCTGTTGGGAACAGTAGATTGAAACAGCCCGCCAAAATAAGGTTCCTGTAGGCAGTAGTCGGTAAAGTCATGGAGCACTTGATGCTGCTTGAGAATCTTGGAGTGACCAAGATCGGTTCTCATCCATGAACACCGGAAGCGAGTTCAGCATAGCGGACAATGCTTTGGTTGGAGTTGACCTAAGCGCTCCCGTTATCAGGATCGCCGCTAACCGAAAAAGTTTCTCTAGAGTTCGTCGGTGGGAGTAGTTCTCTGTAGCTTCCCATCAGACTATAACGCCATAAAACATTATGGGCTAATTACCGTCTCAAGGATCCAGTTGGTCCCTCTGGGTTCGATGCCCCAATTGTATAACAGTATATCTCGGGAACAATAATTATTGCAGTATTTTGTGAAATGTAAATAAAATGTAGTTGCTTGACCACTACAACAGCCAATACTAAAAACAGAAAGTGTTGAAAGCTATACAGTTCTATGAAATCGAAAAGAAACATAAGTGTTTAAAATTACTTTTAAACGTAGACAATTTTTATAGGGTTTATAAACACAACAACAACTTAGAAACTTAACTGTATATATTTCTATGGAACTTTTACAGTTCTTCTCATGTGTTTTTTTGATATCTGCCATCAGCAAGGAACCTAAGAGTTGCATATAGTTTTAGTATATGAGGTATAGCCGTACCTCACACAGGCTTCTGAAAATGTTCTGCAGCTCATTTACAAGAGCGCAAAATGCTTCGTTATTTAAACGAAAGAAACTTTTAAACAATTATAACGTGAACCTTTTCTTGCATAGCATTGGGAAGTCCCAACTGATTGGAGTGATCACGAACGCTTAGTCTAATTTTATTATTTCGTAAGCAAATCAAACACTGCACTTTAACAAGAAACCAAATTTTTTTTTTTTAATTTTTGCCTCAAGAAATACCATCAACTGCTTTATCAACTGTCAAATGGTTTCTTTTGAGACTGGCAACATCAATACAACTTCAACTAGAATGAGTTGTAATTAATTATACCAAAAATGTGTTACATACGTTGTTTCAAAGTTGAGTTGTTTCAATTTCAACTCAACTTAGTTGCGTTGTAAACCGTAATAGGGGCATAACTCTCTTAAGAGATATTATCTAAACGTTATAAAACATGTTTTAAAAATGTTTACAATGTATGTAATGCAATACAATGATATTAAAAATAAAAACTGAACACCTTCCAATGATCTAAATTAATTTATTGATCTCTCTTCTCTTTTGTTTCCATGCTATTCTACTATAAGACCACTTTTGGTATGCGAAATTACGGAAATTGCGGAAACAAGTATGTAAATGTTCAAAAAATCAAAGGATGAGGGTGGTGTTGGCTGCAGTAGTTATCGCGTTGACTACAAAGCAAAATATAATTTAGGGCCTAAGTTCAAACCCTGGTAAGAGCAAGTTATTCAACATTATAAATTTCTCTGAAGTAGTCGTACATTGATGTGGCACTGTATTAATTGTTTTCGGACTATTTAATTGATAAAGCTCCAGCACTGGTCACTAAAAACTGTTCCAGCAGCTATTTATACAGTTCCCAGCATACGTACACAACAATGCCATCCTTTTTGGTTAGCAAAATCGTCGGCGGCAAAACAAATTAGCAAATTTTTTTAGTCCGATTTCCCTTTTATTTTACCCATTCTAACTTCCTACAAATCCTTGTTGACTGGGGCATACGATTATTCCAAATTTACTTTTCAGAAGAGAGTTTAAATGGTATAATTGTTGTAGTCAGAAGAGATGCATCAGTATTTTGTGGATGCATCAGAGGCCATTTTGATGGAATTCCATCAAGAAACCAATGTCGTCGGGTCGGCATTTGGATTTCGCATCTATAGGTGTGTTTCAGATTAACGTCACTACTTGCAATTACGGCCTAATCTGACAGTAGTCTTAACACCGTGTGCATATAAGTGTTCACAAGCACCCCCGAGTTACATCGAGAGGCTCACATCAAAAGGCAATTTCGTAGGCATGGTCCACCCCCAAACCTAAACACCTTACGTAAGTGTTCGAGCTATGTAATCTCTTTTATCTGTTGTACTCCCGAGGAAGACCTCACCAATAACCGGTCACGTCATCATGTCACCAACGAGGGTGGTGCTGGCACCAATATCCATTCTCAAGGAGAAGGAACATTCCAATGGATATCCATCCCCAAGAGAACATATATGCATCTCGCAACAACACACTGCAAATGTGTGTCTAATGTAAAACAATACTCTCTACCGCCGGTAGACACTCTCCCGTAGGGCTCACCGCGACCCGTGGTACCACTTTTGGTTACTGATAAAGCCCCAAAAGAAAACCCCTAAGGATTAACTTTCTATTGACTTTGGTCTTGAGGGAGACCTTAGCTGCCCTATCACCATCTACTAAACTAATATAGATTACCTACTTCCTTTATCTATCTTATATTTATATCCGTTGCTCTGTTATTTCAGAAATTGGGTAGTAACATATAAGTTTAATGGGCAATTGACAATATGTATGTAAAACTATATGTAATTTAAGTAGGTAATTTATTATAGAGTCTGCATGGTCTTATTACAAATGACTTTTCAAAGATAACGTTGTTGATATGTGGTATGATTAATTGAGGATTACGTGTTGATCTCGAAAAACAAAACAGTTGCTGCAAACATAGGTTTGTATTTAATTTTATGACATGGTATAGGGTGGATAGGGTTCTTATATTGACAAAATCGTGGAAAGAACATTTCAAAAACAACTTAACATACTCAGAAATATGTACAGAAATTCGTAGACTGAAGATAAATCTAACGATACGATTAATGGTTAGTCTTATACGACGTAGATTGGCTGATGTGCAGCCACTGAAAATATCGAAGCAATAATAGATGCGATATTGCATCTACAATTATTATAAAAGTAAAATAATAATAATAATATAACTATTTAAAATTCAAATATGATATTGTATAAAAATGATAACTAGATAAATACATATGTACATATATGCAAGGGTGATGAGATGTATATAAATAATGAGTTCATGAATTTAGGTTACATATAATGATAGATGTTATGAATGTAATTCCATACTGAAGCGTGATTTATTGTTCTTCAGCGAGTCACTGTTGATACCAAATAACGAGCAAAAGTCATCCACAGCAGCTATATTCTGTAATTCTCGTAGCTAAAGCTAAATCTCGATCGCCCTAAAAATTTTAGCGATTTTTCTAAAAAGATATTCTGTAACTCTAATCGCTTAGCTAAAATTTACTCTTTTCGCCGTAGCTAATTTGCTATCATTAGATCATTCCTTTCTTTCTTATTTGATAATATAATATTGAAAAGAGACAAATATATATGCGTGTATATTTGGCATTTTATATTAGTGTTACCTTACATTATAATTTATACTCCGTAACAATGATTGTGTTTTTGTCAAAAAAAAAATTAAAATATGTTTTAAAACGTCTATTTTTTAAAGCTATTTCACAAAGTTCTAGTCAAAACTTATTGTTTTTTAGCAGCACATGCATTTTGAAAATTGTAAAGCGCATGATTTTTGCGTAGTAATTTTCAAGAAAGCATTACGTCTGAAAGTTATGGGAACATTTATAAGAGATGGCATCACTGTTAAGAAATAATTTCAGTAAACGATTGAAATTTTTTCTATGTGGTATTAGCTGGCGGTACTGTGGCATATTTATTTGAAAGTATTTATTTGTACAAAAATATTTTTGATCATAATAAATTTAAAATTTGCGTATAGAGTTTTGATTAATTTTGTAATATTGTAAAAATCTTTTTTTTTTATTAAATACATTTTTATATAAAATTTAGTATTTGAGTTTTATTTAAATTAAACTACTCATAACAGCTAAAACACTTCAACCTATCATTAGCAAACTCTTTATGCTATTCCAAATACTAAATGAGCATATATTTTTGCCCTTTTTTATCCTTTTTGTAGTTTCCTACATTATTTTTCTAAAAAAAAAGGCTAAACAACAATGATATAAAAAATATTTTGCTTAAATTACTTTTTAGCGCCTTCAAAATATCGTTGCTTAAATTTTAGCATTTCTAGCTAGAAAAGCTGCTTAAATGTGCTTAGAGAATACAAATTTATAACATTTTAGCGATGAGAGAGAGCACTGTTTGCTCTCAGAGCAAACGCCAAAATTGCGGCGAATTTAATTTTTATGACATTGCCTAATTTCGCAATACGAATTACAGAATTCAATATGTAGCTAAAATTCTCTAACACGATTTTAGACATTTTTAGCGATGGAGATTTAGCTTTAGCGAGTTACAGAATATAGCTGCAGGTTATATATTTTGGTGGTGCCATCATTTGATGTAATCATGACCTTAGGGTTATCGGAATTTATGAAACGATAATTAGCAATCTTGTTTTCATTTCTTAATTTTCGACATTGAAAGAGAAATCGTGTAGCTTTAGGTGTAAGATGGTCGTTGAGATAAATTCTTTTGGAAATATCGGTGTCAATTAGTGACGACAGATATAATTTATTTGCTTTGAAATAGCTTCGCATGATAAGGTCGCGTTTATAGATATTGTTCAATTTAACAAGAACAGTGTTCCCATTGTTGATAAAATAGCAGTTGTTCAGGTCATAAGACTCGATGTTTACTTTAAGTTCCTTAAAAATTTTCAAAATAATTTAATTAATTTCACCTTGATACTTCGGTAATCCATTTATTAAGATATCAGCTCTATTTAGGCGTTTTTGTAAGATCTCATTCTGGTCTTCAAGAAAGTTGATTTTGTTTGTTGTGGACTCATCAATTGCTTTAATTAGCTTATTACAGTTGCTTAAATCCGCCTTTAGCTCAGTGAATTTATTTTGCAGTTCAACCTTGACCTCAGACAGGGTAGTATCAATTATATCAAATTTTAATTGGATATCCGCAAGTCCCTTACGTAGCTCATCACGCAGATAACATGCTTCAGCATCACCACGATTATTCTTGCATGAGTCACAAATGAAATTAATAGAGCCTTTTGCTTTAGCAAGTACAGATAACTGATCTGAGTTAACACCAACACAATTAGCATGGAACCATTTGCCACAAAGAATGCAGGAAATACTGCCCTGAGTCTTGGTTATATTTTTCCGACAAGATTGATTCGAGCAATTAATATCTCCTGGTGCCATATTGATGAAGCAAAATATGTGTGTGTAAATGGACAATCAGTAACAAGCAATGAATTAATTATTATTGTTGTTTCAGAACGAAAAAGTCCAACAGCAAATTATTAGTGAATTGATTATTATTTACTTTTGATAATTTGTTAAATTTTGCAAAAATTTTCAATAGCCGACAATATTTTTCTATCTTTTCATTACGTAGATGTACATTATTTAAGACAACTTATTGATTTAGGATAAAAATATTTGATTTTTCATTGTATTCAGTAGTGTTTACAATTTCATCATGGAGAAATATACGCAGGAACAACGTTTACAAATTATTACGTTTTATTATCAAAATAATCGTCCTCCACTTGCAACTTTTCGGGCGCTTTTGCCAATTTATGGTCGTAATAATCGTCTGCACGCTATTCGTCGAATTGTGAAAAATTTTGAGCTTCCAGTTTCTTTACATAATGTTCAAGTGCCAATAAGAAAGACAAAGAACCGCTCGAAGTAAAGCAAATATTGCTGCCGTTCAGGCAAGTGTTGCTGAAGACCGCAAATTGTCGATTCCAAGACGTTCTCAACAATTGGGACTGTCTCAAACCACAACCTGGCGGATTTCGAGAAAGGATTTCGGTTTGCATCCGTATGAAATTGTTCTCACTCAAGAATTGAAGTCATTGGACCACCATAAACGTCGTGAATTTGCTGATTTTACCTTGGAACAACTTATTTCAAGAAATTGTGGTATTAAATGGCCTCCAAAAAGTTGTGATTTAACACCATTACACTATTTCTTGTGGGGTTATTTGAAGTCATTGGTCTTTCGAAATAAACCAGACTCTCTTCAAGCTTTACAAGTCAATATTGAACGTGCCATTCATGACATACGACTTGATTTAGCGGAAAAAGTGCTCGAAAATTGGGTTCATCGAATTCGTTCCTGCAGAAGAAGTCGTCGAGGCCATTTGAATGACGTTTTATTTAGAACTTAATTGTATCGATTGTACTTCACATTAAATAAAAAACTTATGAATTTCCTTAACAATAACTTTGTCTTCTTTTTAAGAAATCATATCGCTCTTATTGGAAAACCGTTTATATATGACGATCCTCTGTGGGAGTTAAAAGCTCTTATTGTTCTCTAAATATGCTCTCGCTCTTGATTCATATATTGTGTAACCTTCCAGTTCGTTTCGTTAACAGTCAGTCGTGTTGTGTACGAGTATATAAAAATTACGAAAAGCAGTCGGCCTGTAGGACATTGTGTGAAGACCACGGGCTTAGACAAGTAGGCAATTCCGGAATATATTTCAATTTCAGGTGCTTGAGTCCCTATTTGTAACGTAATCTGATTGTTCGTTATGATTAATAAAAATCCAGTATTGCAGCAATAATAAATATTTTAAACATTTTATCCACAATTTTTTTTCGAAGAAAAGTTTTGCTTATTTTATTTTAAATTAATGTACGAGTATGTATTACTTCATTTCTAAAATATATTAAATTAACCACCCGCGATCATTTTGATGTAAATGTATTAGAGTCATTCATATATGTACATACTTACATGCACACATGAATACGTGCTCTCTCATACATGAATGTTTTACAGTGCACACATGTTTACATAAAAATTAATCCTTAATATTCCTATTTATGTTACACTTATTAAATCGAACACTAATTAAAAGCTTACAAAATAACAACAACAACAACAACAATAATAATCAACAAAACTCCATTCGTTTAGGAAAAGGACGGGGGTCTATAAAAGTTCCTCAAGAGGAGATTTTAATTATTTCCTTTTCTCCACCTCTTACGATGATGGCATGCAGCGCATGAAAAGACAAGTCTGCTGCTAATAATAAGTAAAAGAAGAAAAAAAAATATCACTCAAAGAAATTTTGTTATTGACACACTGTTGTTGTGTTAATACTGTTAATAAGACCCAATTTAAAGTAAATGAGAATAGTCTGTTAGTTAGTCGTCTTTCGTCCTGGGATAAATTCTCGTGCAACGTAGTTCCTTCATATTTGTATGTAAACACATCCACCCATCCACTTTCATTTATATATGTATGTATGTCTGCACTTATTGATGCTGTTAATTCCTTTGGTTTATTGGAAATCACAATGGGAATTCTATATATCAGAGGAGTCTACGAATTATTTTTGTATTTTGAAAAATTGATCGTAATTAAATTATAAAATTACGTTTGTTAGCACAGGAAGCATATTTGCTGGTAATATATTATATTTTTTAGAATCAAACAAAATTTCATGAAAGAATTAAGCTAAATTTCGTTTTTGTATTATTTATTCTGGCCATTTATTTTAGGGGCCATAGCCTCCCCAATGGTGCTCAAAAAAGTCTAATACAAAAGTAATTATATGACCTTGATCCTGAATAAAATTTTTAAAATTTACAAAAGTAATTATTTAAGTTCAGAAATTTTAGGTTGGGGTGTGTCGCTAACATATTCTTGGGGTTAGTTGAGCTCTTCCAGTACCCTCTACCTACGCCGGTGTCTATGATGTATTTGTTATATTTTAACAGTTACGGATTATAAAATTCAGTACAGCCGAATATTCCCTTTTTAATTTCTTTTAAATTAAATAAAAAGAAAACGTTTATTATTTTGAGATCCTGTAAACAATGCTAGGCTTTTGATAATTTGTCTTTATTATTAATATTATTATCATAACAAATAATTCTTGAAGATTAATTACAAAGTATTTAACATTTTCTATCTCTCTCTCTCTCTCTCTCTCTCTCTCTGTCTCTTTCTCAACATATTTTTTTGTTTTCATAATTGCAAATTTTGGTTGTTTTGACCATGTTAATTTTTTTTTATTAATTTTGCCATTGTTTTTCAAACTCCAAAAGATTAAATTCAATAAATCAAACTTAAAATAGAATTGCATAAATTTTACACAGAATTTCACTACTTTGACTAGAATCTAAATATGTGATTTAAGTTTTTACTATGGACTACTTAATAAATATTAAATGTGTAAATAAGAGTTTTTGTTTATCATTTCGATAATAATTATAAGTAATTTTAATATTATATTTACTACTTTGTGGTTGATTTTCTTTTTCATTTTAATAACAAAAACAACTTAAACTTTGAAAACCATATTCGTTGATATACTTTCTTTTTTCATTTGTTTTAACTTATTTTTATCGTTTTTATGTTTAATTATTTAAATTAAATATTAGATTATAAGTTCTACTCCTCTCGGAGTCCATTTGCCATTTCGCAAATTTATAAAAATTCTCGAAATGGTTCGTCGTAATTGTTGTTGTCGCCAGTTGTGTCGGCATAACCATTCATTACAATTGCTGTCTGTTGCAGTGGTTGCTGCAGTTGCTGTGGTGTTGTTTGCTGTTGTGGCATTAATATTTGACTAAGATTCGATATCGTAACATGATGAGACTGATGATGCATGTGATTAATTGGCTGATTTTGTTGTATTTGTATGGTTGTTGTTGCTGTTGTCAAAGATTGTGTTTGTGGACTTTGATGTTCACCCAAGAGACTACAATTGTAGGCATTGACACCGTTAGTGGCTAGAACATTATCATAACATGTTGGCAAACCAACTAAAACGTTTCCATTTCCAACCACTCCACCACCACTACCACCGTTAAGACCCAGAACCGTATTGGTATCACCATCTCCGACAATATTGTTTGTATTCGTGGTGTCACCAGTGCCATTCATAAGAACGCCATTAAACTCAAGGGCGGATTCTTCGTTGCGTTTCGCTAATATTATTTGAGTCAAATTTATGATGTAGTTTTTGGCCAATGTAAGTGTTTCGATTTTCGATAGTCTACGTTCCATTTCTACATGGGGTATCACTTCGCGTAGTGACTGAAATTAATAAAATAGAAAGCATTTTATATGTATATTAATTGTAATTTTTTAAATTCCATGCAGGAAATGTCTATAGTGAAACTGTACTGATTCACTACTGACATTGTCACCAGTACTAGTGACTTATCATACCCCAGACAATGTTATTTACTATAGACATTTAACATTTGCGTGTCATTGAAAATCCACTACTGACATTGATACTATTGACTAGGTAGTTCTTTTGGGACCATATGTAGACATTGGAACCATTGATTCACTAGTTCAATTAAGAAATTATAGTCTACGCTTTTGGTGCTTTTCTAAAGCAGATGTCGATAATGAAAATGCAAATTTTTTCACCTTAACCTACACATTATCTGCCATCTTTCGCTACCACAAATTGTTTTGTCATCAAAGCCAAATTAAAATTTGTAGACGCTTTATTGATAATGTCGCCTAATAGTCACCAATATTGTAGACAAAAGTGGTGACTTGGAGACACTTGCCCCCAGGATTTCTTCAGGGTTACTACGAACTGTTTATCTATATACATATATATAAAACCGAATGTGTGTTTGTTTTTTTGTTTGTTTGTTCCTTATAGGAGGCTAAACCCAAAAATTTAAATCGCCATATTTAGGGCATTTTTTGACCTACGTCGATGATATTTGGTACATGTGGATTGGCATAATTTAGAATACGTACCAGGAGAAAAGTGGGTGGCACCACGCCCCTTTTTAGGAAAATTAAAAATTGTAATACAGTCTTAACTACTGGACCGATCGTCATTAAATTTTCACAATAGAATATATAAATACTTTTAATTTTATTTTATAACGAGGGGGGTAGCGAAGCACACCGGGATAAGCTAGTTATTAATATTTGTTAATATTTATACAGACTAAAGTTCGTAAATGTTTATAATCAGAGAAATATTAGGTAGACATTTTTAACATACTTCGAGCAACAAGGAAAAATTGAATATTTATAAAACAAAAACTTCGCCAGCTAGCATCCATTAATAGAAATAAGTCGCGTATTCTATTTGTATTTGTAATTGTGTATAAATAGAATATGTAATGACGTTCAACGAAGCTACCTAACAAGTATTGAAAGCATTTGCACATGAATACCGAAAAGAACGTTTGTTCTATTCATCCACTGATATTGAAAAATCTACAAAAGGGATGTATAAATATTAAATTTTTCCTTTGTTGCTCGAAATGCGTTAACAATGTCTACGTAATATTTCTCTGATTATAAACATTTACGAACTTTAGCCAGTATAAATATTAACAAAGCATTTTATATTAAACCAGAAACATTAATAAAATTTAATGTACATACATACTTATATGCACATACGAACAGATATGTTTATGTGTGTACTCGTATATCAGTTGTGTAAAAAAATTAGTAAAAAATAAAAAGTAACAAAAGTAGCAATATTTCCCGTTTTTACCCCCTTAAAAATTACCCTTTATTTTAATCTGATACATATGGAACAAACATGCAAACATTTACTGTCTGGTTCTCGACGCCGACAGAGTTCTTTCTTTCTTACAAATTTTGTTTTTGTTTTAAATATCGTGAAGTAGGCATCATTCAATGCAGAGTCTGCACTGCAGACACATGATTTTAGAATAATTTATTTATTTTTATTGGATTCTAATCATAAATGGAACTAATAGGAATTTTTTGTGAAAACGGATATATGGAAGGCCACGTCATGTCCTTGCACGCAATGATGCGAAATATTTGATAGATCAAAATCGTATAATGTTTTAATTATAAAATTGATATACGGAAGGGATGTTGTCGTGTCTTTGAAAAAATGCAATAAAATTTACAACAGCGATAGAAAGCTAAATTTTAAAAATTTTAATTAAAAGTTTGTATATGTACATCTGATAATAACTGAATCTTAAATTAAAGCTAAGGATGCATGAGTGGTAGGCCTTGTCCTTACACGGATTTTTCTCAAATTGGGAATTTAACTTAATTACCAACTCAAGTAGTGTCGATTCGCTATATATGGGATCATAGCACTGTGCACGATGCAGAATCAGGACGGCCCTAGAGAAAAACTAACGGTCCGGCCCACGAGGTCGATCGATAATGATCGTTGTAATTATAGACGTAAAAAAATTAACTTGCGTTTCACTAATAACCGATTCTATTTAACTTATTATTTGCTTACTAACACAAAAGTTAAACTAATAAATAAAGTGGTGAGTGAACAAATTGCTAAAAATCTCATTCTTTGCCACTTGTTGAGTTTTTTTTTTTGATTTTTCATTCTTCAATTGAACAAAAATATTTAACAGCCATGCCTAAACAAGAGCGGAAAGCGGAACGTTTTCTACCGCCCAGCGTTAACGCTGAAATACCATACCTAAACAAGAGCGTCAACGCTTTGTCATAAAAACAGGGTTATTACAAAATATATAACAACCCTGATTATAATAGTATACTCATAACCGAATAATACATGCATCTCTACAACAAACACAACAAAAAAATTCCTCGAAAGTCAAAAGTATAAATATGTATGTGTGTATGTTTCAAACTGTGACAAAAATATAAATAAAAATTATTCATTCAAATACGAAAAAATAAATAAAAATCAAAATGTAACACCTGAAATAAAAAACAAGTAATTTTCAAGAATTGTCAGCTGGGCTTGTAAGACTACCTTATAATCATTGTATCATGAGTGCTTGTCTTTTGCAGCTAACTTCACTATTAAACGCGCTGTCAAAATCGGATTTTCCAATTGCAAAATGTTGCCGCAGCGTTACCGCCGCGTTATTTCGGGATGCTCCATACAAATTGTATGGGCATGAGAACTTTTGACAGCTAGAAAACGCTTGCCGCTCTTGTTTAGGTATGGCTGTAATGTTATGAATAAAGCTGGATTCACCCATTGTTTTGGAACAAATTTTTTGTCTGGACAAATTTTTTTTTATATGAAGTTTGATGTTTCTCTTTTTGAGAGAGCGAAGAAGAGAACAAAATTTGTTCGGAAATTTTTAATTTTAAATTTTGTCTGGACAAAGTTGAAATAAGCTGCCACCTATTTTATTTTCTCAGCCAAAGTTGAAATGAGCTGCCACATAATGTTATAAGTATGTATAATAAAAGCACATAGTAACTTATATCCAGTAAAATAAAAATAAAGAAAAGCTCAATTGCTATTAAAAAACACTAACTGACTTTTATTAATTTTTTTAACATGTAATTTTCTTATTAAACAATAAAAAATAAGTGCGTTTGACAAATAAAACACCAAATTAA
The DNA here is from genome assembly GCA_947311025.1 of Lypha dubia. Taxonomy (NCBI): domain Eukaryota; kingdom Metazoa; phylum Arthropoda; class Insecta; order Diptera; family Tachinidae; genus Lypha; species Lypha dubia. The sequence continues at coordinate 98,174,422 of OX371261.1, forward strand.
ACTTATCTGTCTGCCACCTTGTAAAACAAATAAACCACATGTATTTCATACGGTAGCTTTGATTTTCCAGACAAATTGTTCGAAATGAGTGAATCGTGTTGCAAAAATGTTTCAGAGCAAAAAATTTTGTCCGGACAAAAATTTTGTTCGGAAACAATGGGTGAATCCAGCTTAAGTGACTTTATAGGAAAACCAAAAAATTCTGAAATCCCAGAGTCCTAAAATCTGAAATATCGCTATCTCGAAAAATCACGATACTTGAAATTCCGAAATCCTGGGATTTATGAAAACTAGTCTCGTTTGGTATGCCTAATATCATATGATTATATATGTATGTATGTACGTACATATGTATCTAAATTTTCTGAAATACTAAAATTTTATTTACCTGAAATGCATCATTCAAACTATGCATTCGCATACGCTCTCTTTCGTTGGACTCTAAACGTCTTAAATTTCTTTCTTTGGCATTAAGAGCACCTTTACGTCGGCGATTTTGGCTGGTACCCGATGAGTTACGACCACGACTTGATGGGCGGGGACCACTTCCACCGTTACTGCTGCCACCACCACCACTTGTGTCATCGCTTTGCGAACTTGAATCGGTCATTTCCATATCATAATTATTGCTTAACTGTGTATTTGCATCATCGAAATCGTTAGATCCACACCATGATGTAATATTTTTAAAGAAAGAAATGCAATGTTTTAGATACATAAATAATTAGATAAAGAAAACAAAAATCTTTTAATTAATACAGAAATTCTGCAATAAATACAGTTTGTCAAGTAAATATTTGATCAAGGATAAAGTTTTGCTAATTTTCCATTCAATGAAGAAGTGGTGGGGTTAAATAAAGCAAAATCGACGCCACTACGACTATTCTTAAAACCCGGTACATTCTTAAATAAATAATCAACAAAAAACAAATTAACATAAGTGGTCCATTAATATATCGAGGGGTCAACTTGTCCCTCTGATATTCTAAAAACAATTATCCTGTCAAACTACACACAAGCACTTTCCAACCAAAAATGCTTTAAAAAATAAGTCCACAAATGGAGGATTTCTGAGATTACTAATATTTTGCGGCGGGGAAAAATTCCTATACGTCTTCGAAAAAAAAAAAAAATAATAATTATGGGACCATCATCCTGCAAGCAAACCTTTAAAAAAAATTTAAATCAATTCGTAAATGGTCTAAAGTTATGCGTGTAAAAACATAAAAGCCTACGCACGAATTGATAACCTCATTCTTTGTTGAATCCGTTTAAAAAGTTGATAAGTATGTACTAGTGATGTTACGAATACTCCTATTCGTATTCGACTATTCGCCTATTTCAAAATATTCGTTTTCGCCAAATTCTACCGAATATTTCTCGAATAATTTGCACATACTTCCGAAAGAAAAAAAAACATAAAGTTTAAAAAAAGTACATAAAATGTACATACATATATATATTAATTTTTATTTAAAGAAAACCCCTATTCTCTAATTCATAAACGATTGTTGAAGTTATTTTGCCGTTAATGTACGAATTTTGTATGGGAAAACCGCTTTTAATGTGCACTTTAACTTTATGAGACATTTATGAATTACAAGGTTTATGTTTAAAAACATTCATAAATATATATATATATATTTTGCAACTAACATTTAATAGTTGAAGTCTTATATCTATATATTCATATCATGTTAAGTTAGTAATCAATTCTCAGTAGAGAAAGGTTGGACTTAAAAAATGGAAGAACTAAAATTTAATGTGTGAAAGTCCACCAATACTGGTGCTGCGCCTTCGGCGAAAATATGTTTCTCATCAAATGCGAAAAAGGAGATCTGAAAGTATTTAGGTAAAATAATTTAAATATGTTTAGTAGTGGTCTTCAGTTCGGCATCACAATGTCATTATAATGTGAAATACCAGAAGTAGTGTACAGTTTATTTCATTATTAGTGATCCAAAGGGAGGGATTTTTCCAATTGAATTTGGAATATTAAGTGGCTCTAAACCTTAAAGGTAATATTCGTATTCGGCGAATATTGTTTCAAATATTCGTATTCACAATTACTAAAAATTGATATTCGTAACATAACTAGTATGTACATTAGGGAGATAACTTTTCAAATTTTTTTAAAAATATCAAAATTGGCATATCACAGTCCGATAGAGCATAAGAAACTATAAGGGAACGTATATTTATTTTTTCGCTAAGGTCAAAAAAGTTCATACACACAAGTTCATACAAAAATTGATAATATGTTTATTTAAAACAAACAAAATAGCTCAAGTATGAAATTTTATTAATATTTAGAGATGGTCAGAGATTTTTCCGCAAACCAAAACGTATCTTTAACCTTTTTTAACGAAAAACAATTTAAAATGAATAAAAAACACCGTATAAAAATATAAATATTCATTATTGCATTTTGTTTAGAAAAACCAATTTGTGCGTGACCTTGTAGCGTATCTATTTCTTCAATCATAAATAATCGCTATCTTTAGTTTTGGTAATTTGGCATCACCAGAAATGTAATTTGTATTTTTCCTTATTTGGCAACTCTGGTTGAAGAAAAAACGAATTTTTGGCATTGTGAAATAGTAGCTTGTAAATAGAAGAAGTAAAATAAAATTTATTATATTGTTACAAATTAAAACTGTTGAACTCATTAATATTGTCATAAACTCCACATTGGTGACCTCCTAAGTTTAAAATGGATAATGACAATCAACAACAAGAGCAAGCGGCCGAAAAGCAAACAGAAATGCAGGTGCCTCAACAAACTCCATCTACTTCAACAGCCTCAACAAGTTCTTGTGACGTGTTTCGTGTTGGTGTTAAACCTCCAGTTTTTTGCAAAGAACAGCCTGATCTTTATTTCATCCAAATGGAATCTCAATTTGCTGTCGCGGGTGTAAAAGCTGACGATACAAAATACCATCATGTTGTTTCTTCACTTGCACCACAATACTTATTGCAAATTGCTGAAATTATTCGTAATCCACCACCTCATGGTAAATATGATGCAATAAAGCGATCGTTAATAGTTGAGTATACAGACTCTGATCAAAGGAAGCTAAGAAAATTGATCAGAGAAATAGAATTGGGCGATCTCAAACCATCACAACTTTTAAAACGTATGAAAGATTTAGCAGGCGACAAAATTTCCGATGAAGCTCTTAAATCATTATGGATGGAACGACTACCTGAAACTATTAGATCGATAATCTCCATAGTCGATTCTAATTCAACAAAAATGGCAGAGCAAGCAGATAAAATGATGGAGATGCAAAACTTTTCTAATGTTGCTGCTGTATATAGTAGCACACCTCTTCAAGTTGAAGTTGAAAATCTTAGGAAGGAAGTGGCAGAGTTACGATTGTCTCGACAAGACAACTCATCAAGAAACCGATCAAGAAACCATTCTGCAAAACGGGGTAAGTACAGAGTGCGATTTCCATTTTGTAAATATCATTATCGTTATGGCGAAAAGGCAAGAAAATGTATTGAACCGTGCCAGTACAAAAAATTAACGCCGGAAAACTAATTGCCACTCTGTCATCGGCGGCTGATAGAGTTTTAGCGGCAGCAAGCCGTCGCCTCTTTGTAACTGACAGGAGAACTAAGATTCAGTATCTTATAGACACGGGGGCAGATTTTTCAATACTACCACCTGTGCATCGTTACAATAAACATTTAAATTATCTATATGCAGCAAACGGTACACCTATTAAAGCTTATGGTACGAAAATTATTTCTGTCGATCTGGGTTTAAAGAGAAGCATGGACTTCGAATTTATCATTGCGGACGTCTCAAAACCGATAATAGGTGCAGATTTTTTGGACAAATACGATTTATTAGTTGACATACGTAGAAAAAAACTAATAGACGGAAAAACGAATCTCATGGTTAGTGGATGTAAGTGTAATGAAGATCTACAGCGCATTTATACCATATCTCCCACAATTCATACATGGGTCAAGGAATTACTTGACGAATATAGAGATTTGACTCAACCATTTAAATTTTCAGCAATTGATACGAAAATCGACGTTCAACATCATATAGTTACCGAAGGCCCACCTGTGTTTTCTAGGGCCAGAAGATTAAACCATGAAAAATTGGCAATAGCTAAACGAGAGTTTAATTATATGTTGCAGTATGGTATATGCCGTCCCAGCAGTAGTCAATGGGCAAGCCCTTTGCACTTAGCACCGAAAAAGACAAGTGGTGAATGGCGCCCATGTGGCGACTATAGGCGTCTCAATACTGTCACTAAGCCTGACAGATACCCCATTCCACATGTGCATGATGTGTCACATAGATTATCCAACAAGTCAATTTTTACCACATTAGATTTAGAGCGTGCCTACAACCAAATTCCAATAGCACCGGAAGATCGTGAAAAAACGGCAATAATAACACCCTTCGGACTATTTGAATTTAATGTTATGACTTTTGGATTGCGAAATGCAAGTCAGACATTCCAGAGGTTTGTGGATCAGATTTTTATAGATCTGGATTTTGTCATAGTTTATATTGATGACATATGCATCGCATCTTCTAGTAGAGAAGAACACATACAGCATTTGAAAATTATTTTTGATCGTTTACGCAAATATGGACTAAAAATTAAAATTTCGAAGTGTGTCTTTGGACAAAGTGAAATTAATTTTTTGGGTCATTGTATAAATGCGGATGGTGTAAAGCCCACAACAGATAAAGTTGAAGCAGTACTAAATTTTAAGAAGCCAACGGTTGCACACGAACTCAGGCGATTTATTGCACTGTTAAATTACTACCGTCGTTTTCTTCCTCAAGCAGCTTTCAAACAAAATAAACTACAAAAACTAATAAAAGGAAATAAGAAAAACGACAGGTCCACTATTGAGTGGGATGATGAATCCTCTGCAGCGTTTGATGAATGCAAGATTTCACTTGCCAACGCAACTTTATTAACTCACCCATCACTAAACGCAAAGCTGACACTTCATGTTGATGCGAGTAACTTTTGTGTTGGTGCGGCGATTCACCAAGCGCAATCTGGTCAACTAGAGCCACTTGGTTTCTTTTCGAAGAGAATGACAGATTCTCAAAAACGTTTGAGTACATATGATAGAGAGTTATTAGCTATCTATCAATCAATTAAATATTTTGCTCATGTCATAGATGGACGTGACTGTGTTGTGCTGACTGATCACAAGCCGTTAACGTATGCTTTCCTTCAAAAACCTGAAAAACTAACACCAAAACAGGCCCGACAATTAAGCTTTATAAGTGAATATACAACAAATATACAACATATTTCGGGTAAAGATAACGTAGTTGCTGACACATTGTCACGAGTAGAATCTATATTCAATGGAAACCAAATAGATTTTGGACAATTAGCAATTCAACAAGGAAATAATTCGGAAATCGATGAAGCTAAATCGGATACCAGCTTACAATTGAAACTTGTTTTAATACTTGGTTCCGAATCTTCGGTGTGGTGCGACACTTCCAACAACCGTATTCGACCTTACGTCACGAAAAATTTTAGAGAACAAGTATTTAACTCCATCCACAACATGTCACATCCTGGAAAGCGTTCGACAATGAAATTGATAACTGAACGTTTTGTATGGAAGGATATGAAAAAGGATATTGCCAGAATGGTAAAAACTTGCATACCCTGTCAACGTTGTAAAATAACTAAACATAACAAAAGTGCCTTGTCGCGATTTAATGTCCCAGATGAACGATTTCGACACGTGAATATAGATATCGTGGGGCCCTTGCCGATCTCCAACGACTACAGATACTGCCTTACATGTGTGGATCGGTTCACACGATGGCCCGTGGCTATTCCTATGAAAGACATCACTGCCGAAACAGTTGCTCAAGCTTTTTTACATGGATGGATATCGCAATTTGGAATGCCTAGTGTTATCACCACAGATCGTGGCAGGCAATTCGAATCAACTTTATTTAATGAATTATCTCGCCTTACAGGATCAAAACACCTAAAAACAACAGCATACCACCCACAAGCTAATGGTTTAATTGAACGTATGCACCGAACGTTGAAAAGTGCTATAAAATGTCACACATCAAGCAACTGGTTTGATAGTTTACCTATTGTACTGCTAGGTCTACGTGCAACTTTAAAAGCCGATCTGAATGCTTCCCCAGCTGAAATGGTGTATGGGTCAACTCTAAGACTCCCATGCGAATTTTTCGAAAAATCATCCAGTGAATATATTGTTAGCGACTTCGTGAAAAGTTTGCGTGATATAATTATGAATCTCAAACCGGTACCAACCTCTCAACATAGTACAAACAAAGTTTTTGTTCAAAAGGATCTCACAAAGTGTACTCATGTATTTCTTCGAGATGATACAGTACGGCCACCACTAAAGCCACCATATGATGGACCATACGAAGTTGTAAGTAGAAACAACAAAACTTTTGATATAAAAATTGGAAACAAGGTTAACAAAGTCAGTATTGATAGAGTAAAAGCAGCGTATGTGAATAATTATGAAACTGAAAACTTTTTTCAAGAACAACAGCCAACGACTTCACAACATACCGAAACATCTGAACAACAAATGACTAATGAACAGACGCAATCTTCTGAAACCCTTGAACAATCTGAACCGGTACAAACCAGTCGTCGAGGCCGGGAAATAAAACGTCCAAGAAAATATGTTCAATTCAACTTGGACAGCGTAACTGAAGGGGGAGTGATGTAGCGTATCTATATCTTCAATCATAAATAATCGCTATCTTTAGTTTTGGTAATTTGGCATCACCAGAAATGTAATTTGTATTTTTCCTTATTTGGCAACTCTGGTTGAAGAAAAAACGAATTTTTGGCATTGTGAAATAGTAGCTTGTAAATAGAAGAAGTAAAATAAAATTTATTATATTGTTACAAATTAAAACTGTTGAACTCATTAATATTGTCTTAAACTCCACAACCTTTTTTGAGAAAAATTACAAAAGATTATGATTTTCGTGGCTATTAGGACATGGTTGACCTCATGGTACTATGCCAAAAAATTAGTTATGCCCCTAATGTACATATGTGTGTCCATGTGCGTTTGAGTCCTTAGTATTCCTGGTGTTAGAATAAGCAGAATTTCAAGGTCTAATTATTTGCTTGCATTGCACCGAGTTAGCTTGATTGGTAACCGTATTGAATCTTAGAACTTCAATCTTTCTTCCTTTCCAAAATTTTAACCGATTTCTGGTAGTAATTTTCTAATTCTATTGAGTTCTTGGAAATTTGTGTTCCTTGCATTTTTAATCGATTTAATAAATGAAGCAGATTATAAATAAATTCTTTTTATATTTATTATAACACCTCATTTTCTGCACTGATTTCCATAATTTTCATCGCTCTATCGTATTTTCCAGATAATTTCAGACTAGTCCTATATTAAATATATATATATTTGATATTCCTTCGGTTTTACTGTAGGTCCCTTTGTGCTTTCGGGTGTAAAGAGTTTTTTTACAAGCATTTTATCCTTTAAGTTAGAGATGTGCAAATGTCGTGAATTGTTCGTGTCACTCGTGACTCACGCGTGTGTAGATGAATACATATCCATGTACGTTGTGCATACATACACCTTTGGAAATCTTGCGTTAACCTAAACCTAATAACACTAGTACTCCTTTTGAATTCCTTTACATAAGTATAGGTAATAAATTTAAATAACCTCCCTTGGCATTTCCTGATTTTTTTTGTTTAATTGATAATCTTGAAGTAAATAAAAAAATTAATTACAAAATAAAATTTTTTAGCATCTGCTAAATCTTTTATTGCAAAATTTGTATTTCACCGTGCGCGTGCGTCCAAAATTAGTCCCTTCGTGCGTGAAAATACGTGATTAAACATATTGTGTTCGTGAGCGTGCGTGATCGTGAAAGTTTCAAATCATGCCGTGCGTGAGCGTGCTTGAAAAATATTTATGTTTCCTGATCGTGCGTAATCGTGAGCGTGCTTTTACTCACGCGCACACCTCTAATTTAAGTATTAAAAATATGAAGAAAATAAAGCGCTGCATATGATTATTTTGCGCACTGACGCTACTAATCAGCTGTTGCTAATGATTATTTTTTCTAATTTTAGTATGGAAAATCTATTGATAAATTAAACTTCCGAATTGGATGATAAAAATTATAAGATATTTTGTAATTTGCAAAGAATAATAATAAATAAAACTAACAAATAGTCAAATAAATACTATATATTGTGTAAAGCAACTAAATTTAATACACGCATACTTAAGTTATGTGTATGTGTGTCATAGCCTACCCAGCGGCGAATTTTTGGCGGCCTTCATTTATAAGGCCCTCCGTAAAGCCTTCCTAGAGCTTCTTTTATATCTAGTACTTATGTTCGGTTGCCTTCTCAAGAAGGCATTATGGAAGGTCTACCTACTGTCTTCTAAAACTGTATTTTTTTATTATGTATGCATAATACATGGGAGTAATTAAATAAATTGACTAATTAATTGTCGGTTTCATTGGCATTGACTTATAATCAATGCCAAATAAATTTTTAGCATTATAATTATTTTGAACAATGATAATGCTTTTCAATGAAATAACTTCATTATTAATTAGTTAAAAAGTAAAAGCATTACAAATAATTAACGATAAAGTTTTTCATTTACATTTGTATGAATGTATATACTTATGTAAATGTATACGAGTATGGATGTACATAGCTTGGTTTGTATTTTATTTATTATTTTTATTTTTCCAAAAGCTATTGTGACCATATATTTTTTATACAGATAGTATTAATTATATTTTTATCAATTGTAATAAGTATTTCAAAGCTTTCATTGTTTTTTCATTATAAATAGTATAAAAATTATATTTTAAAAAAGCATTGGCATTTATTGGCACTGATTTTTTTTTCATTGTAAATGTTTAATATAATGCCAATGAAAATTCAATGCCAATGAAAAAGTCCCATGTATGTGCGTATATATAGACATCACTAAATAAATAAATAGTTAACAACAACATGTCATCAAATGTAAAGAAAACCCTGAATTTCAACTATTTTGTAGAGTTGATATTTTTGCACTTTCATGGGCTTTTTCTACGTTTTTGCATTTCTAAAAGTAATTTAAAAATAATTTGTGACTGAATAAGGCCTTCTACCAGGCTTGTGTAAGAAGGGGATCTTAGAAGGCCTTGGCTAGCTAGGTCATCGTGTGTAAAAAATGTATGAAAAAGTAATGGGGCCAAGAGGCCAAGTAAGGATTTCCAGAAGGCCTGCTTAGTGCTTCTTTCTGCTGCTGGGTAGCGTTGCATTTCTGAACGCAGCGGTGTGATGCATTTATGTACAAATGAAAAATGGTCCAATGAAATATGGACTCAAACAAAACATGGCCCCAAATGATGGGAAAGATAGGAAAAAACTACTACAAATTAAAAAATTAAAAATGTAAAATGGCACCCACATTATTTTTTGTTGTTTTCAATTTAAAAATTTGGGGCAATTTTTAATTTTTCTGTTTGGGACCATTTTTCATAGGGCCATTTGTAATGGAGCCACAAATTTATGTGTATAATGCGTCAACTCTTCACAGTTTTTAGTTCTGACAAACTGTTACTTGACAAACTGTAGTTGTTAGACTTTTACGTAAAATTTAGCTTTTAATCTAAATATTTTCAAATTACCTGTGGAGTCCTACGACTAGTTCTTCTGATTGGTCTTGATGATCTATTGTTGTCCTGATTACTGTTGTTTTCTACTCCATGTTGGATAGTTGGTATATTTTGTGTTTCCGTCATGGGGTAATTGAGCATTTGTTGTTGTTGTTGTTGGGACTGCTGTTGCTGTTGTTGGGACTGCTGTTGTTGTTGTTGCAGTTGAGTGAAATCATGAGTACCCATTAATTCGATCATTTGACTATCGTGCATATTTAATTTACACATTAATTCATGATTCATTTTATGTTGTCTTTTATTGGCGGGTTGTTTTCTGGAAAAAAATATAGAATTTATTTTGTGAATAATAATTTTGAAGCAAAATTAATGAAATTTTATATAAATAAAATCATGTTGTTTATATTTTGTATAGTTCCTTGAAAATGGTTAACGAAATTAAAAATAAATTAAAAACGGTTTTTTAAACATATTTAATTGGTTTTTAATTTAGAAAAGACTTTAAGCCAAAGAAAGCGGATTTTCATCATGTTAATGATTTTTATAAAAACTTATCCGCACCAAAACACAAATGTGAAAATAAGGCGAAGTTCCTATCCAAAATATTTCGGCCGTAAAAAGTACTGAGATCAAAATAAGGACCAAGTTCTTGATAGGTACAATTCCATCTTATTTCTAGGAAACCCATAAGCTTGGCAATATTTTTCCAAGAATTCTTTCCCATATTAGAAAGGCAAAAAAATCTATTATGATCAAGTTTCAATCTATTATGATCAAGAGGAGCAAAGTTATGAGGGCGGTAAAAACAGCTCGAATGGTTTCGTGTAAATATACACACTGTATGGCCGAACTTGGCCTGGCGCACTGCCGTGCGTCTAGATATTAGAGTTGGGTTTTCAGTTCAGAGTTAATCGGTTTTTAGGTCAATAGCGGATGGATATTATGCTGAGACTGTCACGATAATAAATAAATATAATAATAAGCAAAACAGAATAACATGTTCAGTAAATATTGTTCATAATATTGCTCCTTTATTGCAACATAGTTGCAATAAAGGAGCGATATATACTTACAACATACATACAGTTGAACTTCTATAACTTGTACTTCTATAACTTGAAGTTTCTATAAATTGAAGCAAATCGCATGACAAGAGCGGCACTATAAATGTGCAAAGTTTTGAAAACTTATTCCATAACTTGAAGTCTCTCTCAATTGAAGTTTCTTTTCTGGATAATGCTGATTCAAATTATGGAAGTTCAAGTGTAATAATACTTACAACATACATACATATCTACGTAAGTACAATAATTCTGCAGAAAATAGAACCGAATTCAATACAAAAAGGCAATTGAATAGATTAAAAAATTGACGCAAATATTTGCGCGTTTCCATCGCGATATAATCTTTAACTCTTCTGGTGACTTCGGAAAACCGATTTTACGTACAGACAGACGGGCTCATTTTTAGAGATCCATAATGTATGCAATAGTGGTCTCATATTTAATAAATATTGTGGAAATTACACATAGAATGACGAACATATAAATATCTTTACCATTTTTGTCAAAGGGTATAAAAATCCAAAATCGGTGCATAAATTGCAGGTTTATTTATTTATTAATATTTTTACATTTCCATAGAACCAAACTGCAAGTGTACATACGAAATTGATCCATATATACTTGTGGTAATCAATATATCGAACGGGTCACTTGCCATTCCGAACTTAAAAATATATAGGACCAAACCACAAGGTAACCTCTTTAACCATAAGAACAAATAGTTGGCCATTTGCATCATACTTTGCATATCTTACAAACTCGATATATCCAAACGATAACGTGCATGTTAATTCTTTAAAAAAAGACGTGTGGCACTCGGGGACTGCTGCGGTAAAGCTATCGCATAGCGTTTTTTTACAACTTATGCAATTTCAATTTCTGCTTTCTAGTTATACTGGAAGTTCCCCATACAAAGAAGGGGCACCCTAGTCCCCCCAGGTAAAAAGTGCCTTACCTTAGTACCCTATGTCCTTCTCCTGGTTCTAAGCTACCTGCCCGCCAATTTTCAGCCACATCAGTTCAGCCGTTCTTGAGTTATAAATTGTGTAACTAACATGACTTTCTTTTATATACATATATAGATATATCTGCTTATTCGATGACACTTGCTAGTTTGGAACACTTAGCCAAGACACACTTGTGTTTAGTCGAGACACAAAGTCTTAGCAAAGACACAAACCAGCGTCGGGAATTCCCAAAAACTTGGAGAAAAATCCCAGAACACTAGAAATTTAAAAAATTTCGAAAGCGGCAATACTGCAATTCATCATATATAGACTATACAAAAAAGAAGTTTTCACTTCAAAAAACAAAAGACTTAAGAAACAAACTTAGTGTCAGGTTTTTTCGTTGACAGGTTTTTTCGTTTCAAAAACTAAAGACTTAAGAAACAAACGTTTCAAAATTTCTTGATTCGGTCGCCTCAAAGCCCGCGATAAAAGCTATGCAATAGCTTAAAAAAAACAAAGAAACTTTAAGATTTTTAATGGAGAGAGTTAGTTATGCGATAATAAGTATTTTGGAAGACGCAACATGCGTCTCGATTTTCGAAAAAATTTAATGTGTCCCAATAGCAAAAAAAAAAAATAATGGGAAAGGGTAGAGAAAATTGATGTTGAAAATGTAGAAAGCTTAACTATTTTACAACTCTGCTATTGCGCGTTTTGTTAGTTTTTAGAGCACTGTTGCAGCGTCTCTGGTCTTAATTAGAAGCATTAACTTTCTTATGCTTCATTATGAGCAGGCATTTTATTAATTGTTTTATACTTCACCGACGATTCTGGAGTAGTTATGCGATAATCATTATTTTGCCGGAACTAGCTGCTTCCGATTTTTCGATTGTTATGGGTGTACAAACGTAAAAAACATACGAACATACAAAAAAAAAATAAACTTAAATTAAGTAGGTCCAAAAAAATCTGTAAGAAGGAAAATAAAGTAACTTTAACACCACTAGGATTTGTTGTAAATCAACAGACAGACATTTTTGAGTTGTTTGGTTGGCGGCAACTTGCGAAAACTACTTTGTTCAATTCTGCGGACTTAAAGCACAGGTATCTCGTTTTTCATACCTTGGTCCAAAAAAATGAAAATTACTTTAATATGGTTTCCAGCAAGAGCGATTAAATTCGTTACATTTTCAAGTTTCTCTCGTATTTATTTATTCCGTAATAATTTTTCTTTAAAAGAGTAAAAATCCAAAAATCCACAGGTGCTTAGAAGGGATGTCTGCAGTTAAGATGCATTTCTTATGTATTTAACAGCGTGAATCAAGAAGTAGCTTTTTGTATTGTGATTCCTTTTGTTTTTATTATTTTTTCTTGTTGTTGACTTCTTCAGTTACACTTTGTAATATAAAGACTGAAACATACACATCCACATAAACTCTGTAGAGGTATTGGTGATTATACTAATAGTGTGTTGGAAAGTGTTATAATTGTTATGATGCATTTGGCGCCATACTGATGGCAACACATGATGATGTCTCTTATGATGATGAAATGAGTCTGTGTAGGAGTACTTATTTATAAGAGAAACACTAATGTTTGTTGACTTTTAAATAAAAAAAAAATAAACGTTTTTAATTTAATATTTTAGTTTTCATTTTTAAAGAAAACAATTTTGTAATAAAAATTTTATTTGAACAATTGTAACGACATCCGTCCACATGGATTTCTTTGCGAACGGTGTATGAAATGGATATTTTCCGTCAGAAATTTGAAGTGGTCACTTGTTTTGCAATTTTCTTTTCAACTTAATAATAAAATATTTAAAAATTTTTCAAAGTTGGCTAATAATCACTTAAGTTTGGTTAAGATCAGGGAAGGAAGAGAAAAAATAATAAATACCCTTGAAATTTTTGGTGAAGTGTAAAAAAAATTTGAGCTTCTCAAACACTGCCCTTTTGGCATTTGAGGTAACTAAAATGTAACTCATCGTTAATCAGATACAAGTGACAGCTGACTAAAAAGCTAACTCAATGTCTGTGTTCACCGCTATTCAGTTTTTCAACGTGATGTCATTACAATGAGTCAGTAATCACTCATACTGCATAAGTTTGCAATAACCTCAAGCTAGCTCATTTTGAGTTAGCTTACGGCTGATTAAATTGAAGCACACTCAAGCTAGTTGAACAGTTATCGAGAAAAAGTTAATTGTACATCTTTGCATCAGATTTGAGTTAAGTAAAAGCTAGTTCAACACTTATCGAGAACAAGCCAGTTGTACGCAAAACTTCTGAATCACGTATGTATCATTTACAAGTACGCCTCGTACCCGAGAGCGAACAATATTTCCATTTATTCCATTTAATTTTTGGAATGAATTCCTTAAATGTCCTGCCATTTGATTGTGTGCCATTATTATAAAACAGTTAATACGACTCGTTGTTATTTTAAAAACAATTTACAAGTTGGTTGCAAGTAAGCAACACATTATCAACATTTTTATGAAAATATTAAAGCGACCAGTGGCAAAAAGCAACGACGGACAACTCTTTTAGTACCGCACTTGTTGCCGATTGTTTGTGTGCGCGCGTGTTGAAATGTGCGTTTATTGTTTTGTAATGATGGGGTAACCTTATAACCTTATTTCTTGGTTATTCATTTGCAGCCTCCGCATTAAGGATTCAATAGAAACAAAAACAAAACTCAAGTGTAAAGAAATCTAAGAAACCGTTTAACACAGAAAATATTGTTACAAACTGAGTTGAACTTTAACTTGAGAGCGATGAATGAATTGGAAAAAAAAACCCTACAGGTCATTTGATTGTTAAAACATGATGAAAAAGAAAACAAAAAGGAAAGTTTACTGGGAAAAGCAAAACTTAAACAATAAAAGAAACTAAAAGAAAAATAAAGGAAAAATATTATTGATGTTAATGCGTTGAAATGGTATTGTTTACAACCTAAATCAAGTATTTCTGTAGTCACTTACAAGCCAGAAGAAACATTGTAAAAGTTACACTTGTTGTTGTTGTTTGTCATTTCAATAGAAGAAATCTGTTAGTATGAGTGAGTGGTGGTGCATGAGCAGGACAAGAACAGGTAATGCATCCTTAATACCCACTTTGTTTATGCAAGTATGATTAAAAGTTTTTTTTTAAATACTTGTACGAAGTTGTTTCAACCAGAAAGACTGCATTTTATGACATGATGCAGCTTGGATGCAACAAGTTCATTGACACTCGTTTTAAGCAAAAATGTTCGTGACGAATTATGAATTGAGAACAAACGTTCAATGTGGTCTAAAAGAGTATCTGTTTGCTGACGGCATTTCAAAACGATGAAAATTCAATTGTTTACGACTAAATATACTTAAAAAAATTATGATTAGCTAAAATTCTATTAATACATAAAATTTCCTAGAAATAGATGCAATAAAATATTGCTAGTCAAACCCGACAAAAAAAATTGGCATGTGGACGTTCTAATTATTTTGCGTAAAATTTTATAATAATCGGCTAAGTAGATCTAATTTGATCGTGTCCAAAATGGCAAAACTAAAAAAAAAACGGCACCAATCGTTACCTTAGTGAGGAAAGGCATTAACCGATTTGAAAAATGTTAGTTAGGGCCTTTCTATATTAAAGTAAAGATATGCAATCAACAATTTCCGATCTATAAATGCCGGAGTTATGTGAGATCGAAATTAAAAGCTTAACCTAAGAAAGTTTGAAAGTTATTCGCCCCTATCGTGAATAATTTTTCCCTAGTAATTTTTTAACTTTTCACGTATTTGCAATCATGAAAACTCCCATGAATAATGTTTATTCGGTCCAGAATAACAACGTGAACAAATGTTCACTGAAAAAAATTCCTCTTTTTCCACTTCATTTTTGATGGGGAATAGAACAGAACATGTATGTAGATTTTCTTATAATTCGAATATTAAAGCTTACAAAGTTTATTTTAAGAAAAAATATCTGATAATAAGGCACAAACTGATGTATTCGTCAACAAAATGCGAAACAACAAGTCAATTGCCTGCGGATTTGTGAAACTTTAATTTGTTGGAATTCTTTCGATTTGTTGGCTTTCCAAAAAGTAGCCAAATTATTTTAACGCATAAAAGTTAGAATGCAATAAACAAATAAACTATCGCTACAATGCTGAATATTTACTTTTGCTTTTTTTAAGTTTTCTTTATAAATTTTTTTCTTTGTATATTTTTGAACAAACATTTCTTTTACTTTTTATTTTTTTTTTGCATTCACTGAGAACCAATAGCGGGAATAATTTTTCACGTGAAATTCATGATATAATTTTTCACTTCGAGGGTAATAAAAATTTAACGGGAACAAAAATTCCACTTATTATTCACGATAGGGGTGATTGTGTCACAAGAAGCGGGTTCACCTCTTAAGTTCGCAACATTCACTTTGACATTTTAACAAATGTTTTTAACATGACGATGTCATTGAAGGTAAGAACTAATTGGGCTTTATTATGGTTCTTGAACCAACTTCGATTGCTGTCTTAGATTAAAACAAGTAAAAGCGCTATACTCGTCATATATGATTACTTTATAATTTTATATGATGATAGTTCTTTTTTTTTTTAATTTGTGCTGATTTTTAATACGACAAATCCTGACACATCAATTCAAGAACTGTCTCAAACCCTTCTGATGGCTTCGGAAAATCGATTTGACGTACAGACAGTACGAACATGCCTCATATCGTTGAGGGAAGAGTATAAAAACATACAATATTTTTCTTTAGTCTATTAAAGCAGACTAAGTCGAATCGAGAACCGTATGTCATAATATTTTTTTTCTAAACCGTTGGGTAAAGTTGACCGTGCCTCAAAATATCGATTTCATAAATTCTCTATTTGTAGACTGAACCTCACAACTATTTAATTTAGTTTGAACGGGTTTGCTTGCACTTTGGGCACAATAAACCTTTATGAAAAATGATTATCGCATAATTCTCTCTCTCCATACATAAGCCGATTTTCAAAATCCATCATTTGTTTCAAGGGGTTTGCTTGCAATTAGTGCCAACAAATTGTTTTAAAAATCGGGGGCTATGTCATTTCTTCATAAATTGACGGATTTTCTAACTTGTTTTTATGTTTGAAGAAGTTTTCTTGACGTTTGATCCTATAATTTCTCAAGTTCGGAAGAGCATGTTGCCCACCTGAAGCATTAATTGTTGCCTAACTCCGCCATATAAGGTGCAGTTTCGAAAATATATGCATCCGGTTGGGTCCCATAGACATATTAGTGGGCGCCTGAAATATTGATTAATAAATTCTCATTTTTTGTATGGCTTTATATTAATTTCATCTCTATTTATTTATCAGCCATGTCATAGAGATCTATTTCGTCCGGAACAGATTTATTTTGTATTTTCGAAAAGCGAATAAGGAAAAAAGCTTTCGGAAAAACCCACTTTTAGATAAATAAAATTTATGTTTGTAAATTTAAAAATGGTTTCACTTGGAAAAATCATTTCTTTTTTCGGTTTTTTAAAGAATCAAAATACGGATTGAATTCCGTTTCCGAACGGCATAGATCTCTCTGTCATGGGTGTACAATGTACATACATATATATGTATACATATGTAGCTATGTACGAGTATGTATATAAGTATGTAATGAAATGTTTGAAGTCGATTTTGATCCACTTTAAACGGCCAGATTTATTAAAAATTCTGCGAATTTTTCAAGAACGGGATGACAAAAAAATTGGTCCCCGCAAACTGCTGCATAGCTCCTTCATATAGAGGACATTTGTGGAACTATTTCGGAGGTGTACACCTGGAGTTTGGTCCAACAGGAATTAAATTGCGAATCGGATGTACCATGTTGCGTTTGATATATTGATAGATTATTATAATTCTGATACTTATGGACAGATTTAAAATTTTAGTTCATTTTTATTAGCACCACAAAAATTTTTGAATTTGCTTTTATTTTAAATGTAATTCCACGAACTTCTTCGATATCGGCGAACAGACAGTTTTTCCCGCTGGTGCAAAATTTAAAAAATTGTAGTTACATGATTTTGCATTTCATATGACGATATCTATACTATTTAATCAAGCGAAAAAATATTTACATCCCATTTTCTCTGCTAGTGAGTGATCCGTAATATTTCTTATTGTGATGAAAATTCATAAGTTGTATGAAATTCTTAGATGTCGCAAATTTATTTACATTTGTTTCCCCTTTCGTACCACTGTGCTTTTTTGTAAGTGTAGTTAGTTGGCACAACAAAGACATTTTGCTAATCGTACTTTAAGTCGCAACATTCCGGTTTTCATTTAACAAATACGTACACATTTACATTCCTTAAGCCCTAAAACCAGTATTCGTACTCGTTTGTATCTGTTCTCAGTATCTATCTTGCAGATACATTTAATTTTTTGTTGTTGTAATAAAGTTGTTTATTTTTCCATACGAGTTGCTAAATCATTTCGATAACTACGTCTCTGGTTAAGCTTGTCGGTTAATTGATAATCAAAGAAAACACTCATTTCAATCAGTTTAAGCTGAGTTCTTGACCATGAAACATTGGCAAAATTTAATCTTGTGTTTAGTGCTGTCAGTGATCTCTTTGTCTTTACATGTCCAAAGTGTCGCCGATTGGGCAACAACGGAAGAGGGCAAAAAGTATTTCATTGAAGACAAATATGCGGTAAACTTGTTAAATCAATTTAATTTATTTAGAAACTATTTAACTGTCAGGACTATTTGTTTTGGAATATTTAGTATACATGGTTGGAATCGTTACATGAATGTGCCAAACGCAATCTGTCGCTGGTGACCTTAGATACGGCAGAGAAAAACAACGACTTTGTAAGACTAATGAAAAATCGCTATGGTAAATTGGAAAAACATCAATAAAAAAGCATTTAAATGCAAACCAACTAACTGAGAAAGTTGTAATGAAAAGTCTTTTCGTTTCATAGGAAATGGACTAGATTTATGGATTGGAGGTTCAGCTTCTACGGCTGATAATTCAAATCGAAAATTTGTTTGGGCTTCAAATGGTAAAGCGTTTCAATTTGCTCATTGGCAAGAGGGTGAACCCAATGATTTGGATAACAATCAACCCTGTGTTCACACTTGGTCAATATCGAGAGACTTTCGTTGGGCTGATGGTCAATATTACTTAAAGTACGGCTACATTTGTGAAGCAACAACTTCATTATACAAATGTTGGGGAAGTTTATAGAAATATGCATTTGGTAAATAAGATTTTCATTTTTAGTTAAATATTATCAGATTAATTAAATGAAGATCACACACAAAAATTATTAGTTTTATTTTTCATCTGGATATCAAATAAAATAATTTAAAATTTTATATACTTAAATACATACTTACATGTAAGTAAATGGAATAGTGTTTAATTTATTGAAAGAAAAATTGGTTAAAATAGGACCGGGCTAAGATCTGTCAAGTTTTCTTTCATCAAGGTTTAAATCAACTGGGGGAGAAATTTGTTTGCACATCTCCCAGCTGAATCTAAATATGTTCAAGAAAGCTTTTCGTATGTGAGCCAGGTCGAAATAAATAAATCCCGATGTACATATGTATGGACATACTCGTATGTATAAGAATTTTTTAATACATACGCAGAAAATTTTTTATGAAAGGAATTCACAAGATTTACTATTAATTGTGGTTGAAAATCCCTTAGAAGGGAAAATATTTATGCCCGACTAAAGTAAAGAGTAAAGAGCTCCTTCAGTAAGCGAAGGTCGTCTTAAAAATACTTCAAGGGAGAAAACGCTTAAGCCAGTCTTTGCTAATTAAGTATTTTTTTGAATTGACTGCTTTCGGCGGACTTACGCCATTCATAATTTGAGGTATTTAAAAAACAAGCAACGATACAGAAATAAAATTATTTACAGGTCTTTTATAGAGCTCAAAAACATTTAACTTGAATAGAAAATATTTTTATATCATTATTATTACGAATAAACGTAATTATTATTCGAACTTATATTGATGTACATATGAAAAGTAATATTATCAGGCTCAAGTTCAGTTTTATTGAATTAATGAAAATTCAAAATTACTAAGAGTTTTTTTGTGTTGGAAAATATTATTATTTATATCCAATCAGTTTTTAGCAGAACGTATCAGTACTGATTTCAAGGCCGCTACACCTCTCATCAGCGTTCAATTGTCCATCTTTACAATTTTCGTAAAGTGGATACTAATTGAGAAGAATATCAACTATTTAACCAGTTTTCAACAGAAATAGAATATGAGAATTAATTTTTAATTCAATTTTTATTCTGCAATGAAACAGTGCTGGTTAGTACGAAATTCCCTCATTTCTGTTTGGAAAGTATACTTATTTATTAGTATTAGTATACTAATAATCAACACAAACTCATAGTCCGTTATCATCAAAGTATTCTATTTGTTGTTTTTACTCTATATTAGGGAAATTCACATATTACTGTGACCCTTGTTATTAGGGTATTTCTACCTCGTGCCCAAGCGGAATTCATATTTTTATATGTATATTGAATAGAAAATTTTATATAGACACTATCCGGATGCCTCTTTTTGCCTTCCTGTCAATTTGCGATTTTTCTTCCCTAAGCATTCGCAAAATTTAATGAAGAGAAATAAATGCCAATTACTACAGTACGCAATTTAAGCATCAAATATTTCGGGAAAAACTATTTTCTATTAAAAATTTATTGCTAAAAAATTCTTTTCGTTCAATTCGGTTGGAGTTGTTTCTGATGATCTCGATTTTCCTGATAATAATAAAGCTGTTCCATTAAAGTAACTAAAACAAAAATAATATTTGGTCTCTAAGAGTGAGTTTTTGGGAAAGAGCTTAAGCGTAGTGGCAGTCAATCTAAATATAAATTTAATCGAGTACTAATTATGTTTCCTTTTTTTAAGTGAAAGCTTAAGCCGTGTAAAATTGTCATACTGAAGAATAAAAAATGGCAGCACTTTCATAATATTTGGCAGCTGGTTTTTTATGCATGTTGTTGTGTTACCATATTTCAGTAAGTTTAACCCACCAACGTTGGCCGCTTAAACTTTAAAGTAAAAGTAGTTAATTGTCGTCTTAAGCAGAGAAATCACATTAAAGGCAACTAAATCTCTGATCGGCCACCTAAAAACTCTTTCTAAATATCCAATAATCCCCAAATGGAAACTTTCATCCCCAAAAAAACTAAAATCTCATATTCCGGGACTTATCCCGTGAACTGGGAACTTTGAAACCACTCGTCAATTAGTCACATTACTTTTGAAAAATAAAAGTAGACAAACTGAAGAGCTTACTTTCGATTCTGCAGTTCGGTTCTGTAAAGTTCTGATAAAAATTTCAATAGTTAGTTTATCTGTCGTAGTATCAGCTGTTTCTGATAAATATATAATAAATAAAACTAACAATACGGCTCCATAAAAATCCGGGTCCCAACCAAAAATGGAAATTGGTTCTAAAGTTTTGTGCTGAAAAAGGCAACACGAACTTTGGGGCCATTTTTTATTTTTAAATTTTAAACAGAAAAATTTTAAATTGCCACATGAATAAATATATTAAAAAAAATAAACCTAAAAATTGTCCCAAAAAGCTTTTATTATTGTTTCTAACAAAATATTAAGGGACTTATTTCGTGGTGAATATGGTACAGAAAATGTTCAAGCGCGGCCAAAAGTTGTATATTTTGGGAACCTTTAATAAGCTGTGAAGTTTTGTGATATTAAACACAAATTTAGACGACCTTCGGACAATCTAAACGATTTTTCCAGCATGGTATTTCCGGAAACGTGTAGTTTAATTAGATCGATGCAATGCATTAATGCTTATGGATTAAAATAAAATGAAAGATGAAAAACTGTCTAAGAATATTTCCATTCAGAAAATATCATGATGGAAGAAATCCTAAAGTCCGGCTACGAACACGATCTCACTGCTTACCAAAAGTTCCCGTTATAACCAGCCTCCGCAGGGCCAAGTCCTTTAATTTTTTTTGTCGAAACAACAGCAATAGCCTTTTGGGGCGGCAATTTTTCATGTCAAGTTTTATAATTTCTGGCCATTTGTCATTCATGAAAAACGTAGAATGTCCCTAAACGTACAACTTGCCTAAAAATTAAAACAAAAAATAGCAAAAAAGTCCCAAAAAGTTCATCTTATTTTTTTTTAATATAAAACTTTGGGGCCAATTTTTGTTTTTGTTTTGGGACCATATATTTTGAAGCTTTGTTCTTAGTTTTATTTTTTATTTATTTGTGCGAAAAAAGTTGGCAAATAATACAGAAAAAATAAATATTCCAATTTTTCAACAGAACGGCAAAGGCTGTATGAAATAACGCTCAATGAAATGGTACTTAAAAAAATAAACAAAAGTCCCAAAAATTTTTATGAAATAAATTCAAAAGAGAATGAAATTATTTCCAAATGTCAAACAATATAAGTTCCAATTTTTGCGACTTGTTTCAAATGAAATAATTCCCACTTAAAAAAATTAAATAGCTTTCAATGAAATAAAACTCAAAAAAATGAGATATATCGCACCCTAAATACAAAAGGGTCACAACTCAAAATTTTCCAAAACTGAATTTTTTCCATAAATTAATTCAGAGTACGAGTACACATTTCTAACTACTGCAAACATTTCTTTCACATCACTATCTTCTTTAACTGGAAAAATACAGTTATGTCTAATTTTATGTTAAGTGTGTTGCTTCTGCACGAAAACAGTTTTTTGTCTCTACTGAAAATTTTAGTATTTTGAGTTGTGACCCTTTTGTATTTAGGGTGCGATATGTAAGTGCAGAGTTTTTTATGGGAAAATAATTTTTAGTAAGCAGTTTTTGTATGTTAATTTTTTGTTTGCTTTAGGCCCTAATTTTGTAAACCGCATCACCGAAGTGACTTTTATATGGCAAGCAAAAACAAAAATTCAAATATTTAAAATGTTTGTTCATTGTTTTCATTAAAATTTTTGAAGGCAAAGCAACGCCTTAATTTCTGTGTGTTTGTTCGGTGATGATATTGTATGAAAAACAAAAAAAAAAAATTTTAAAATTTGAATTTTTGTTTTTGCTTTCCATATAAAAGTCACTTCGGTGATGCGGTTTACAAAATTAGGTCCTTAATTACAAAAAATTTCTGTATTGACCGGTCGCAAAGAATTCCTTTTCTAAGGTAGAGCCAAACTCCAAGCCAGTTTTCTAACATGATTAAGTTAGTGAAAGCGGTTTTGGGTTTTTGAGATAACTCAGAAAAACATATTGAAGCGGAAAGCAAAAAATTCAAGATAATGAAATATATTCCAAGAAAAAAAAAAAAAATTAAATAAGTTCAAAAATCTTCCCTTATGAAAGAAAACCTAAAATTAGTTCCTTCTAGTCTTATCTCATTTATATTTATAAAATCAAATAATCCCAAAAAAATAGAAATTACTTCCGAAACGAAATGAAATAAATCCCAATATTTTGAAAGTTATTTTATAATGCAATAACTCTCAAAATGTATTGAAATTTTTTGTAAATAATTTCATATATTTTTTGGATGTTATTTCGTTGGGCATTATTTCATACAGCCAACGGCAAAAAAGATGAAGTAAAGACTAATGGACCCTTAAACATCAGCTGATAAAACCAGACATACATCCTTTTGAAGTTGCTACCAAAATCTTTGTGCATTCAGACGATGTCTTTTAGTTTCACGTTTTTTTCCCAATTTTGTTTTGAAATAATGTAAATAATAAAGATAAATAACAAAAGTAAGAAAAATAATGAAAAGTAACAAAGAGAAATGGAAGAAAAGTCTTGAAAAACACAAATCAAGACTTTTTGTTTACCCCTCTTTCTTCCCTACACCGCTCACCAACAAGCAAAAAGAGACGTCGAAAAACCCACGTCGCAAAAGTCAACATGTAAATCGGGTGATACACTCGGCTGTTATAAATTGAAAAGATGGTTTAATGATAATAAAAAGTGTGGTGTACACCCCATTATACATTAATAAACAGTGTACATTTTGATACTTTTTTTGCTGTTGGTACTTTTTTTCCATAAATTTGGTAAACAGATAATTTGTTGTGAACGAAGTAACGGGTTGCTAATACATATCGACAAGATATCAGCTAGAATGCTGCTAAAAAACGTATTATTTAATATTATTTAACATTTCACTTTTATAATAGAAAATTCCTCTAAAAATTCAAATTTATTTCAAACCCTCCATTACTTATTTTCTTATCGGTGGATTTGTACGTTTTATAGAAAAGGCCAGAGGTTCAGCTAGTAAACAAAAAAAAAAAAAAAAATGCGTATCAATGATCAAATCAAATCAATTTATGGATTTTTTATTACCTTCTCGTCACAGGCTTCACTGTGCTTCTGCCTTGCTATTTTTAATTAAAGAAATTGACTCGTATTACGGGGAATACCAACTTCATTGTACAATTCAAACTACATACGATTAAATTAAATACTTAGAAATCAAAAAATACAGATACGAGAGATGCAGGTGGTGGTGTTATTGTGCTTTTTTGAAACAAAGCTCCGGTTCATTTGTAAATCACTTTTATTTTACCGAGTATTTTTATTAACGAAATTAAATGAGACAATTTGTTCAAAAAAACTTGATTAAAAACTTTATTCCATTATGAGTGAAAACTCAAAACAAAGCCCAGATCACGGTGCAATCTTAATAAATTATCTGTAAAAGTCATTCAATAGTTAACGTGCAAAACAAAGACTTGTTTAATAAATCAAAACAGTTGCTTACAAAATTTAAACAATGAAACAACTTGGAAATCGTCGCTTTTTGGCAATTTTTGCAATTATTTGTCTTTTTAAAGTTGTAAAAAGTGAACCCGACTGGGCCACCACCGAGGATGATACAAAATATTTAATCGAAAGTAAATACGATGTAAGTGAAATTGTTTGGAAATAAATTCAGTTTAAGAACTATTTTTTTTTTTAATTTTTTCCCAGTACACTTGGATGGAAGCTTTACATGAATGTGCTAAAAGAAATTTATCTTTGGTAACAATTGATACGGCTGAGAAAAATTTCCATTTGGTCAATTTATTGAAAAATAGATTTGGTAAGTTTTTCATACAAAGAAGACGAATAAATTATTTTGCTTTCTAGACAATGTTTTGCTTTTAAAATTAAAAATTTTGTGAAAGAAGCAAGTTTTAAACAATTTTTAGAAAATTTAATTATGTCACAGTAATTTGGTTGTAAAAAATTAAGTTAGCGGATAAATTTTCCGGGAGTTTTGAAAATTGGCTATTTTTTTATAGATGTCGTTGTGTTTTGAGAAAACAATCTCATATCCGAATAAATTTGCTATAAAATAATTTTTTTTATATACAAAATTAAAGTAGAGAAACTTCAAATGTATTATTTTAGATTAAGTTAATGTTTGAAAGAAAGGGGGAGAGGGGTGTATTATTAGAATATCCTAATATGATTGAATCAGTATTGATTTCGAGTTATCGAAATTAATTCTTCATTTGTGCCACTTATCAAGTTGCAACCAATTTTTCTTCGTAGAAGGAAATTATGATATATGATATATGGACATATGCCATTAAGACTGAACCCAACACAACGTAAGACAAAAAGGTTTTGAAGCTATTGCATAGATTTTTTTCGCGGGCTTTGCCGACGAAATCAAGAAATTCCGTAACGAAAAAATCTAACACAAAAAACCTAACAATAAGTTTGTTTCTTAAGTCTTTTGTTTTTTGAAGTGAAAACTTCCCGGGAAATTTTCCGGGATTTTTGTCCAAGTTTTTGGGAATTCCCGAATGTGTGGGTTGGCTAAGTGTTTCCAAACTAGCAAGTGTCATCGAATAAGCAGATATATCTATATAAATATATATATAAAAGAAAGTCGTGTTAATGATGAAACAGAACACGTCCGCAACTTCAAGCAAAACGCCTCTCAGAGAAAATAGGTCCATAATTGAAGCGACGGCTTCTACTTCATTCACATTTCCAATTTTTATCCACAAGTCTTGTTTTTGTACATTGATGACTCCAAATTATATATGAAATCATGTTTATGTACTTCTGCAATTAATTTTTCGACAATATCACTCATATTATTTACAAATGTAGAAAATTATAAATATATTGCTCTTTCAAATGTTTTTTTGATTTTCTTTTGTTCTTATTTTTCTTTGGTTTTGTTTACAAATTGTATGAAATATAATAAAAGTGTGGTAGCATTGTTGAGAGCATTTTACTCTGAGAGTGAGAGCATAAGAAAAGTCGCTGGCAAAATAAAATAGATTCTATCTCACGACTGCTTTCAGCAGCGTCTTTTATATGCCAAATTGTATGAAGAAAAACGTCAAGCCCCAGTTCTGTTTCATCATTTAGTTACACAATTTATAACTCAAGCTACGGCAGGTAGCTTAGAACCAGGAGAAGGACATAGGATACTAAGGTAAGGCATTTTTTTACCTGGGGGACTAGGGTGCCCCTTCTTTTTATGGAGCACTTCCAGTATAGCTAGAAAGCTGAAATTTGGTACACAGGTAGGTCCCGATGAGCAATTAACGAAAATGATTTTCAAACGGGCACTTTTTACCTGGGGGGACTAGCGTGCCCCTTCTTTGTATGGGGCAATTCCAGTATAGCTAGAAAGCTTCACTTTAAATAACCTAACTGTTAACTGTTAACTGTTAAATGTGAAAATAAGGCCGAGTTCCTATCCAAAAAATTTCGACTGTAAAAAGTACTGAGATCAAAATAAGAACCAAGTTCTTGATAGGTTCAATACTATCTCATTTCTAGGCAACCAGTAAGCTTGCCAGTATTTTTCCAAGAATTCTTTCCCATATTAGAAAGGCAAAAAAATATTGCCAAGCTTACAGATTGCCTTAATATAATTAATTAAAAACAAATGTGCGTACCGCGCTAAAATAAGTTTACATTTCAGTTTCTGTCGGCACTCCTGGAGTGCTACCCGTAATTTTTTTTAAGTATTTGAATCGCCCAATGTATGTTAACCCCTAAAGTATGCTGTTGATTTCATTAGCATACAGTATTGCCAGAACAGATTTTTACATGTAGGAAAACACAAAATGGCGTACTTACGAGCAATCGTGGTTGACAAAAAATTATATACACAAACAAACAGACAATTCGTAGGTGTTTAAGCTATTGCATAGCTTTTATCGCGCAGCCACCGGCGGAGACGCCAAAGGCGTCGACGTGTATGAAGGAGAAACCTTGTTTTTTTTTTTTTTAATTTTACCGTGTTTTTAGCACAAAAGGACTGATTTTAATACACTTTTTGAGAATTTTTCTGGTTTGGGAATATTGAAATTAGTAATTTGGCCGTAACTCCGTAAATAGGAGCCGTAGAGCAGTGAAAGTTGCAGCATTCGAAAAATCGAAAAATTTAGTAATTTGCCCAAATTAACTCCAATAACAACCGAGCTATTAAACAAAACGTAATAATATAATTGCATGAGTCGATAAAAAAAAATGCTATGCTTTACCGCGGCAGTCACCGAGTGCCACACGTTTTTTTTTTTTTACTAATACGACATCAGAACATTAGTTCTTATAAGAAAACCCACATCCAAAAAAAAAAAAAAACGCAAAACTGTCTGTTTGACTTACTGCGCCATAACATGCGTTGCAGAAAATACATGTGGTTTGATACAAAAATCCTACACATTGTAAGACAAAACAAACTGAAACGAAAATCATTGCACATAATTGCGTGCTTTCGTATGACATAATCCACACCCATTAAGGCCCAAATTTACAATAATTAGTTAACTATTAGTAAACTAAAATTATAGCTATTGTTTAACTAATACTTCATATTCACAGTGTATTGTTTAACTAACACTCTTAATATGAACAAACAATGGTAACCCTATCAAACTATTAAATTTCACTATTGGCAATTATGTTATACCATATGGTTTTTGTTTACATTTGATATATTATTTTTTAAAAATGGCGTATGCATTCAAGAACTTGCCACGCCACCTACTTGCTAAGACGGAATATATCCATAAAATCTTTAGCATCAAACATTTGAAAAAATATGGACAGTTTCTTAGATTACGTTGGCGACGCTCAGCAACAATATTTCATATGTACATATGTGACATCGCATAGAGAAAGGGACCTAAGGGTAAAAAATCAATTTTCACTTTCTTTCTTTTTTTTTGATGTGGACAACATCTGAGCATCGAATGAGACCGATCCCATGCCCCAAAAGTATTCCCTACGGGAGATATGTGCGTTTTATGAAAGTGATGGTACACCAAATATACACGTATTTAAATCTTTAAAATGGCTCTCCTGAACAAAACCGGTTTTTACCCTTAGGTCCCTTTCTATTTTGCGCGTCACATATTATCAATATAAGCGTCAATTTCAATATCGGACTCCACGTTTTCAATTTCACATACCACATCTAAAATTGTTCACAACACAAAAATACTAATAATAATTTCCAACGAATCAGCTGTTAGTTAGCCAATGGCGTTAGATGGTCTAATTAATTGTAAACTAGAAGCTGTGAATCAAATATTATTAGATAAACTATTGTTATTAGCTAACAAATGACTGTGAATTTGGGCCTTAGTCAAGTAGAAATTCTTTGTCGCACTGCTGTCTGATTAACGTTTGTCTTTTAGAACAAAAACCTGATATTAATTTTTTTTTCTTTTACTGCGGGTTAGCATCAAACTTGTGTGTTTGACTTAAGAGACAAACACGTCTTACATATATTTCATTGGTTCAGCCTAATGTCTTAGGGCTGGTGGGCATTATTTATGCGGTGTCGACGGAAATATGCAAAATTGTACTATAAAACGTAAAATATGCAAAAATAAGCATTAATTCTTAAAAAGATGCCAAAGTTCTTAAAAAGTTTTAAAACTAATAAATATTTTATTTCGGTCTACATTCATCGTAAAGGTGAAAACATGCAATTGCATATTTGCGGTTTCCCTGGTTATGATCGTAACTTTATATGCTTCACCAAAAATGGTAGGGGTATTTATAGGTTTGTCATGCCGTATGTTATTTTCACAATATTCATATGAGACCTTTATATATATATTCTGGATCTTCATAGATAGGGAAATTGAATACGCCATAACTCTGTCCGTCTTAACGTGAAATCGGGTTTCCGAAGCCACTAGAGGAGTTCGACACTTGGGTCTTGCCCTGATGAGTCAGGATTTATCTTAAAACCCTTGATATTGAAAATCAGCAAAATTAAAAAAAAAAACCTAAAATCGAAAGTGCCGTAACTCCACTTTATATTATTTTACAGAAGAAGCTAAGTAAAATCATTATTTGTGAAAATATACAAATTGTTTTTTAAGAAAGGATGATTAATTGCATAATTCATTATCTATCAAAAAATAAATTTTGAGTTTTTTTACAGTTACGGTCTTAGAATTTTTCTGAGAATTTGAAAAATTATGCAAACAAATCAGAAACTCTGATGAATAGACTCTACTGTGATATTTATGAAAAATTTACGGAACCATTTCGGTTTCACAAAACCAAACTTTTGCATCATTCATTAAAATAACTTTGGCAAAGATTTATTGATGATAAATGTTTTTTTTATCTAAATCGACTTTAAATTTAAAAGTTATGTCAATTTTAGTTAATTATTTGTAGCAACAAATAGCAGTGTGACCGGCAAGAAATGAAGTAAACAATTTTGAATTTTTTCTGTAGGAAAAACTATACGGTGAGCAAAGGTTTTCTTTCTTGACAAAAGTATTGCACACTTTTTTTTGTCGTTCTTTCGAAATATTTGTATATTTAAAAAGCAGAGGACCTGTAGAATATTTGAGAAGTTTCAGTTAAAATTGTTTTTCAAGGTGTTACAATTCTTTAATTCACTTTAAAGGGGGTGGAGGGAAGAAACAACTTAACTTAATGGGTCGACTAAGGACTCCAAGCTTCAGTCGAGTTGCTAGAGGGCTCTCATTTCGAAAGTTGTTGTCCATAATTTAATTTTCACCAGGTAGCAGCCTAACTAATCGATCCATATATCGTTTAATCAAATTTAAAAATGGGAAAATTATAGAAGCATAAAATTTGTAAATTTGAATACTTTTATTCAATAGCCTTTGAACTCTTTTTGTAATTTTCCCTAAAGAAGGATACCGAAGGTAATCGAAATCGTAAAAAATAGATATAAACATATTTATAAGTGTATGTATGTAATATAAATAAACACGACAAATTTAATAAAACATAAAAGCTGGAATAAAAGTATGTTTAAAAATTTAAAAGTAAAGATCTTTAAAATTTATAATACAATTTATACTCAGAAAAGAAAACGCCGTCATTGAACGTCAACAAATTCTATTAAACTTTTCTTTAGGTATTGGCTTGGATCTATGGATTGGTGCTACAGCATCTACTGCTGAAAACTCTAGACGAAAATTTGTTTGGACATCAAATGGTAAAGCATTTAATTTTGCTAATTGGGAAATTGGTGAACCAAATAATTTAGGCGGTGATCAACCCTGCGTTCATATGTGGTCGAAGACGAACAATTTCACCTGGGCTGATGGTCAGTGGCATTTGAAATATGGTTACATATGTGAAGAGACTTTTATATCAAATTACCGACAAACGATGGTAAAAAAACGTCAAGCAGTCGGAGAAATAGCTGAAAAATTGATAGTGTACTTTAAAGAGAAACAGCGACACATTGATCAATTAAATCAGGCCCAAAATTTTCTCGTACAGCAAATTAATATTGATTTGGAAGAGAAGATGGAAAGAACAAAAGTTTTAATTGATCGTATATTAAATGAAATTTAATAAAATACGTAATTATTTACGAGTATGTATGTTAAGACAAAAATAATTGTATTATCAAATTTAATAATATTTCCAAAAGTTGGATTTAGATTATGAAATGCCTCTGATTTTTTTACGTTTTAAGAAGGTTTCCAGGAATACTACAGTTTCGGCCGAAGCAGGTTTGTAAGCAAGAAGTGCTTGTTGTTGTCTCTCCGGCTTCGAAAAGCGCTTCGAAGGCAAATTCATAACAGATAAAGTTGAAAACGCAGCTGATCTACATTTTTCTTGCATAATAGGGGCTGATATGTCAAATGTTGTTTTAATGTTGTACTTACTCTACCTGTTATGAATTTGCCTTGAACAAGCATGATTTTTGGTCACGATAATCCACATTGGAGCTCTTATTTTTATACCCTTCACCAAAAATGGTAAGGGTATTTATAGGTTTGTCATTACGTGTGTAATTTCCACAATATTTATATGAGGTCCATATAGTATATATATACTGGATCCTTATAATTAAAAAATTTAACTGAGCCCTGTCCGTCTGTCCGTCTGTCCGTCTGTCCGTCTATCCGTCTGTCTGTACGTGAAATCCATTTTCTGAAGACACAAGAAGAGCTAGAGAATTGTTTCTTAAAGTAAAATGTAGGGATTTTTCTAAGGATGCTTCGTATTGAAAATCAGCAAAAATAAAAGTATCGATTCTGAAATGGATATATATACAAATAAATGAAGATATATATATATTCATTGCAGAAATAAATTTATAAATACACTAGGTGCCTCAGTAGTATTGAATACGGGGTCACGCGCATTGAATATGTGTCAGAGACAATAATTCAACACACGACCCATCGTGCTACTGAGGCTTGTTAGTTCTTTGTGTATATTACCTTAATAATAACTCAACGTATTTTTTCGTACAACCCCCTTTTTGTCACACATCTAAGCATGTGTGTATAAAAATACAAGGCATTTGCTTTTGAAAGATCACACACATTCAAATCGTTATTTGCTTTTACATACCAAGCAATATTCTACACACATAAAAATTTCAATTTTTTTTTCACCAAAGCACATTATAAACATAAACATGTATGTATGCACACAAACACTATACATACGTACCAGACAAGTAAACTCTGTGGAAAAAAATGTCGCACACTGATGATTACAAAAATATACTCTGATGTATTTATATGTATGTTAAAAATGCTTTTGTATTTATCTTTTAAAATGTTGTATATTTGTCAATTTGTTTTTCATTTTAAAAATTGAAATATATGTACATAGGCTTGTAACTATATTTGAAAATAATAAACAGGTTATTTTATACATATATATATATATACATATACATAATTGAAATGAGCCGTCGCTAAAAAGTATTTTGTCACCAGTAAAATAACTTTTCATTTATGAGGTGTTTTTTGAAATGTATGTACATACATACATAAGTACCTATGTAATTGGTCAATAACGAAGAATAAATAACTTACATAATTACTATTTGAAATAGCCCTACGTTAGAACAATGAATATTGTTTTAGCCTTCTCGAAATCGATAAACTGATACGTTCTGTTAGGCTGATTGGATAATCTAAGTAAGTACATATGTATGTAACTAATATGTATAAACGCTACATACATATGTATGTACATATGTATGTGTTTTTAAAAACCCCCTAGTAATTTGAATTTTCATCTAAGCAAGTAGGTATGTAGATATGTACTAAGCTTTAAGCTAACTCAAAATAGTGTTGACTTTTCAAATATCAAATTATTACCTACAGTTAAAATAATAGGTAATTATGTGTGTAACAAATAACAATATACATACATACATATGTAGGTACCTACATAGCAATTATATCAATATGTACATATAACAATATCAACTTTAAATCCGTGCTGAAATGAAAGTAACAAGCCAACATAAGGCAAACATATGTATGTACATATGTATGTAAAAATGTGCGTATAAATATAAAACAAAGTTACCCATCAAACCAAAAACTTCGATTTTGTAACGAATTTGAAAGTTTCGATTTGTAAAAATATGTCTTAACAATGTCGTTTAGACTATTCTTAATGTTTTCGTAATCATTTTTAATTGACTAAAGATCTGCACGTGATAAAACACTATTTATCTTGTAAATTTTATTAAATTTTTCATGTTAATTATATTTATCTATTGAACTAAAAATAATACAGTATTTTTCGGTTAATTGACCCTACGGTTAATTGGTTTCCACGCTTAATTGAACCACATGATCGGGCAAAAAAATATTGCATACGAAAACACATGTAAATTTCCTCGGATAATTGAACTCGGTTAATTGATTTTCCCGCTTAATTGGTTCAAAATTCATGTAATCAAAAATAAATTTCCTCTTACTTTTACCCGGTTAATTGCATTATTATTGAAAAATAATCTGGCATTTTTGCACATACATTATTGACATCATTTGTGAAAAAATTTGTGTTCAAGTTTATGTTTTTTTTGTAAAACCAATATATGAATTGTTTTTTATTTAGTTTATAAATTTAATTTTTTTGTAAAACTCATGTGCACACAAATAGTGCATTTAATAGTACATAGTATGTACCTACAATAATAAATACCTGCGATACACATATATGTACATTTTTTTCTGTTACATGCCTTTTTTTTGTTTAAGGTAAAAAAAAATTATTTTGAAAAACTTAAAGTGCACATATGCGATTTCTTTTAATTCATTAGTATGTAGTTCCAATTATGCGTGATTTCTGTAATTGAACAAATTGTTCAATTAAACGGGATTCTTGTAATTGAACGAATTGTTCAATTAAGCTGGTATCGGCTAATTGGTTCCCCGGTTAATTGAACAAAAAGTTGTGCAAATTTTGATGTGCAATTAACCGAAAAAGACTGTATTAACGAAGTTTACCTGATTTTGCAATACTTACTTAATAATTAAATTTTTTAAAAAAATGTTTCTCTTCACAAACTCAATTTAAAACTTGTAAACATCAAATAGGTATAACTTCAGACATAATACAGAAATGTCTTACGGTAGAAAAACAAAATAAATATTTTGTATTATTGCCCATGCGCCCAACCATACGTACAAATATATATTATATAATTATATATATGTATATATATATATGTATGTATGCCTGAATGTTTTCATAAAAAGGGCATACCCTGCATTTTTAAAAGTAGAATTTTAATCGAAATCGTTAAGTATTTCCCTAACGAAAATCCGACTAAATACTACAGTGGCCACAAGTAATGCAAGAGTTCGCCTTTGACTCTCTCACACATATACATGTAAAAAAAGTGTTTTTAAAGGTAAAATGAGCAGAAGTCAACTAAAACGTTGCATAAACAAAGAAAAAGAACAATTAATTGAATATTTTATAACTATTGAAAAAGAAATTTGATAAATAAACAAATATGTATCAAAAAAAAATTAAATTTCTGTAGTATTTTCATTTAGGAAATATCATTGTTGATCTAACTGGTACATTTTGACTAGAGAAATAGTTGGGAGTTGCTCACCAGTGATCTCATCGGTCTGATCGCGTCAAGTGATTACCGTCAATGTCATCCGTATGTTCAAATCGTCAGTCGAGTGCATTGCTAGTTGTTAGGCTGGTAGTTAGAGGAAATGACTGGTAGCTCGCGAAATAGCTAGACATTCGCTAGCTACGGCGACTGCAGGGTATTTAAAATACTTGCAAACAATAATATTTATACACACAGAAGCAGCATTACATATATATGTAAGTATTTGTGTTGAAAATGTTAATGTTTGTTGAATTTTAAAGTTCTAACTAAGCTTGATGTTGATCTAATAAATATATTTGAGCTATCCATGAATAAATAATAGAAGCTGTCGATGGATGTTGAAAAAATTTCCATTATCTTTATTTTATGTATGTACCTACGTACTAGTAATGTTACGAATACTCGTATTCGATTTTTCGACTATTTGCTTATTTTAATATATTTTTATTCGTATTCGACAAGTAAGTATTTTGTTACATACCAGAAATTAAACATTTTTCCTTTTTGGGATGTTTGTTTCATATAAATTAGATTATTTCTAAACAAAATATGTTTCAATCAGCAGGTTTTCTTTTAAGCAAATGCAAGCAAGTGCTTTGAGATTGATCAAAAATAATAAATATAAATAACAATTTTTATTTTCAATTAAGCGTTTTTTACATATAAACAGTGCGTTCTTATCCGAATTCGACTTTATACACATATATTTACCGTGTAGTACCTACACCATACCATAGCGTTTTAATTTACTTTAGCAAAAATAAAATTTCGGTTCTGAGTTTTGATTACATATATACAATTTTATAAACCTTTCAAAAATAAATTTAAAATAAATACTTTGTGCTCCAGTATTGAACTGAGGAGTCGCTCACTATACTTCTACCCACTAACCATTGTGCTACAGAGGCTTGTTAGTGTTGAATGTATATTAACTTAATTATAACTTTACGTATTTTTTTGTACAAACCCCTTTTTGTCACACATCTAAGCATGTGTGTATAAAAATACAAGGCATTTGCTTTTGAAAGATCCACACATTCAAATCGTTATTTGCTTTTAACATACCAAGCAGTGCTGCCACGACCAAAAAAATATTACAACCAAATATTTTGAAAAAGTTACCAAATGTGAAAAAATAACCAAATTTAAAATGCATATTTTATTAACAAAAAATATTTATATTTATTTAAAGTAGCATTACATACAGTTTATTTGCATTTTATACATAGTTAAATAATAATTGCAAAACAAGAAAACAAAAAAAAAAAAATCATACTAATAGTAAATGAAAAGGAGAAACTTAAATTGAAATCAGTTTTTGTTTATTTGAGCCCTTATTCGTAAAAATAGTTTTTTTTTATAAGAGTTAAACCTGCCAAATGTTTATACAAAATTCATTTGATTGAAAGTTTATAAATTAAAATTTTTTTTGAATAGGATCATTACAATAAACAATATTTGTACTGCACATTTATAAATAATAAGAAAGGAAAAAAAGAAATTGTTTTTACATATTAATAAATTTCTTATTAATAAGTGAAAAACATAACAAGAAACTTAAATTTAAACAAACTTTTTAAAGTGTTTATTTATTTAAAATAAACAATATTTGTACTTCAGGAAAAAAATGTAATTGTTTTACAAAATTTTTCTTTTAAATCAAAAAATTAATAGATTTACAATTCACAGTATTGAGATTAGAAATTATATACGAATTTTCAATTCATATCTTTGGCAGACCGTAAATAGTGGGCAACATTTTGATTTTTGCACAACTGTTTCGATTGGATAATATTGTTAATAGTTTTAAAATCAAGACTATTACGAAATTTGGTTTTGTTTAAATTAAGCTGTGAAAACATTCTTTCGGCTGCAGCAGAACTATGTGGCAATGATAATAAATTTTGTACGAAATAAAAAAGTTGTTCAAAAGTTTTTTCGTTCGTCCCATTTTTGTTTTGAAAGTTGTCAGGTCTAGTTAGATGTGAATCATTGAATATTTTTTGATAACACAGAGCAGATCATTTAGTAGTACGGAGAGGTGTTGACAGTGTTGGGACCCAATCGTACTATGAACAGGTAATTAAAAATTTTCAAAAATTGTTTTCAAAGCTTAACAAGTTATATATATGTATAGTTAAAAAATATTCAAACGAAAAAAACTAACCAAAATGAAAAAATATTCGCATCTCACATTGAAAAATAAAATTACCAATTTTGGTTAGAAATAACAAAAAACGGCAGCTCTGATACCAAGCACTATTCTACACACATAAAAAATTTCAATTTTTTTTCACCAAAGCACATTATAAACATAAATATGTATGTATGCACACACATCGTTTTTAGAACACTATACGTACCAGACAAGTAAACTCTGTGGAAAAAAATGTCGCACACTGATGATTACAAAAATATACTCTGATGTATTTATATGTATGTTAAAAATGCTTCTGTATTTATCTTTTAAAATGTTGTATATTTGTCAATTTGTTTTTCATTTTAAAAATTGAAATATATGTATGTACATAGGCTTGTAACTATGTATATTTGAAAATAATAAACAGGTTATTTTATACATACATATATATATATACATATACATAATTGAAATGAGCCGTCGCTAAAAAGTATTTTGTCACCAGTAAAATAACTTTCCCTTTTATGAGGTGTTTTTTGATATGTATGTACATACATAAGTACCTATGTAATAGGTCAATAATTACTATTTGAAATAGCCCTACGTTAGAACAATGAATATTGTTTTAGCCTTCTCGAAATCGATAAACTGATACGTTCTGTTAGGCTGATTGGATAATCTAAGTAAGTACATATGTATGTAACTAATATGTATAAACGCTACATACATATGTATGTACATATGTATGTGTTTTTAAAAACCCCCTAGTAATTTGAATTTTCATCTAAGCAAGTAGGTATGTAGATATGTACTAAGCTTTAAGCTAACTCAAAATAGTGTTGACTTTTCAAATATCAAATTATTACCTACAGTTAAAATAATAGGTAATTATGTGTGTAACAAATAACAATATACATACATACATATGTAGGTACCTACATAGCAATTATATCAATATGTACATATAACAATATCAACTTTAAATCCGTGCTGAAATGAAAGTAACAAGCCAACATAAGGCAAACATATGTATGTACATATGTATGTAAAAATGTGCGTATAAATATAAAACAAAGTTACCCATCAAACCAAAAACTTCGATTTTGTAACGAATTTGAAAGTTTCGATTTGTAAAAATATGTCTTAACAATGTCGTTTAGACTATTCTTAATGTTTTCGTAATCATTTTTAATTGACTAAAGATCTGCACGTGATAAAACACTATTTATCTTGTAAATTTTATTAAATTTTTCATGTTAATTATATTTATCTATTGAACTAAAAATAATACAGTATTTTTCGGTTAATTGACCCTACGGTTAATTGGTTTCCACGCTTAATTGAACCACATGATCGGGCAAAAAAATATTGCATACGAAAACACATGTAAATTTCCTCGGATAATTGAACTCGGTTAATTGATTTTCCCGAGACAAAAATGCACAAAAGTACGGGATCGCACAGAACCAAATTTTTAGCCCAAAAGTTTGCATGAAATTGCTGTGAAAGTAAAAAAAAAAAAATAAATACTGTTTTTGATTAGTATTTCACTTTTTAAGAGATTTTAGTTAGTACACACATACATACATATGTATGTTTACACCTCCAAACATACATATTTTGCTTTGCAATTTGCAAAAGTAACAATTATTTCATCATTATTCTTGTTAGGTAAAATTCAAATTTCTTATTTGTTATTGTTTAGTTCATAAACAGCTGATTGCAGAAACTAGCCTGAAGAAAAAGTACGGGCAGTTTCGTGCAAGCACATTGCTCTCTCAAAATCACTCTCATTTGCCCAATTTTAGAGTACGGGAACGCTTTTCGTGCAAAATTGGGATCTGGCGGGTAGCTATGAAAATGTTTTTTTCCTGGTTTATGTAAACAATTTGATATTTTGCTTAGATAAATATTTTTATTTGAAAATATTTATCGAATAAACTTTTCTGGACAAATTAAATTTAATAAAATTCAAAATAATTAACTTATTTATCGGCATATTTATGTAAAATCCAATGGCCATCTTTTGCAGTTCCGTAGTATTTTTTTCGTCATGCTGCAAAGAAACATACATTCGTAGATTTAATTCACTCCATACATCAGTATGTGCTAGTATATGTACCTTAA
The DNA here is from genome assembly GCA_947311025.1 of Lypha dubia. Classification (NCBI taxonomy): domain Eukaryota; kingdom Metazoa; phylum Arthropoda; class Insecta; order Diptera; family Tachinidae; genus Lypha; species Lypha dubia. Next base: position 98,212,764 of record OX371261.1, read on the forward strand.
ACCACTGATGTTGAAGATTTCAGGTGCCTTTTTTTTTGTTGTAAAATTAAATAACTTTCTTCATATAATTTATAATTTTAACATTAATTTTTTCACTTCACATCTCCTCGTCTTATTAAATTCTATGAACGACTGAAGTTACATACGATTCACAGCTATTTTGTTTCTTTTCAGAACACAATCAATGTATGGTCACAATAAACTTTAATTTTAAATAAACTTTTATTATTCTCATTTGCAAAAGATACTCTTGTAGCAGCTAAAATACTTTTTTTGATACATTCAATTTTTATGGGACGAAACCCATAATGAATATTTTATTGTCGCATCAAATATTTTAATAATGGAAGAATGTTTGATGCAACCATATTTGCTTCAAATAATAATTATTTGGTTGTCGCAGATATACTTATTAGACATGAACATTTTGCAATCATGTCTTTTCTCTGCGTGTAATTTATCTGTAGGACAGCGTTACCGTTGTGCACCTAAAGGGCTATTTTCTCCCTATTTTTAACTGATTTGTCTCTTTTTGTGTAATTGAAGTCCCCTTTTCCATAAATTTTAACTATTTTTGGCACCTTTTGGTCCTTTTTGAACAAATTAATATTTTATAAATTTTTTAAAAGCGTAAAAAGGCAGCTTGACTTCAAAGAATCATAAAACATTTTGATGTCTCAGACTTTATGCAGGGTGTAAAGGCTACTAACGACAGACGGCCATCCTTTGAAACGGCGGAAAGAAGTCGTTATTGCAGCATTTTTGTATCAGCGCACAATTTAAAGAAAAAAAAAAAAAAAAACGTTGCACGTTACAATAAAATTTACTTAAAATTTTTTTCTCTATATATTAAAATCTATTAATTAATTTAAGAAAAGATATTTTAAGAGCAATTTTTAAAAATCATGTAAAAAAATTAATGAATTGTGCAAACAAGCAGAGAAATTATTGATATTTTTAATGTTTTACATATCGATCCCTAATCGCCAAAGTAGCTTAAGCGACATGGTTTTAAATTTAAATTTTTTTTAATAAATGAAATAATTGGCAAAATTTGCATCATATGTATCTTACAATTTAATTTACTCGCGCGGATTCGTTACGAATTTTTAAAAATTTATAACAGCGGCATGCCGCTTAAGCTGTTTTTGCGATTATTATTCGATATTTTATGTCGGGCATTAAACCGAGCTAGAAATACATAAATATTTACTAACGTGATCTCAAGGACCATATCGATATAAAAAGCCAACTATTATTTATTTACCTGAATCTGTTTAGTGAAATTTTAGCAAGAACAATTTTTAGCAATACAAGACTGTGTGTATTATATCGTAGTTAAACTATGCAACTTTGTTGCATGCAAATTTTCATTCTAAGTGAGAGTGTTGAAATAGAAATGTATACTTTTGATATATCTTCCGTGTCCTTCGCAATAAAAAAAGGGAGTTGCATGCAACAAAATTGCGTAGTGTAAACGCGGCATTTCTAAGACCAAATTGACCAGATTGAACTTTACATTTGAAAATATAAAGTAATGTTATTTTTACAAGCAAATATATCTATGAAAAAAAAAAATGAAAAGTGGATAAGTCGCGATGCTGCTTATCTTTTTCTAACTTATTATCTAATGTGGAATAACGTCTTAAGTTAACTTATAAGATATTATCTTTCAAATTAAATATTATTATAGTGGGCAGAGCCATGTATTATTCAATAAAAAAAAACGAAAAACGAATGAAAACTAGGAATAAATTTTTATAAACCCACTTAATGGGGTTTATTGCGGTTCTCGATTCGACTTCGACTGCTGTAATAGATTAAAGAAAAATGTTGTGTGTTTCTTTAATCTAGTACAACAGTCGAAGTCGATTCGAGAAGCGTAGTAAGGCCCAATATTTTAAAACTGCTTTTTTACAAAACTAAATATAAAATATGTTTGAATAAAAATAAAAAAAACTTACTGCATATTTTATAGATTTTAGTATATATTTCGCATTTTTATGCCATATTTTAAGTGCATAAAATACGAGTTTTGAGGGCAATTAAGTCTTTGCCGCTGGGTTTTAATAATTTAAAATTTATTAAAAATTAACATAAGCGGTTATATTTGAAAGCCATAGAATTAAGAAACTTAATGCTCAACAAAAAAACAGTTGGGAAAAAGAATTTGCGAATTAAATAGTTTCAGTTCCGACAAAAATTTAACTTAACAACAGCATTTAGAAGCAATTCAGTTTAAAAACTAAAGAGTTTGCTGTTACCGATTTGAAGCTTGGTTCAACAAAACGAGTTGTTTGTAAAATGTAAAATGTGAAATGTAAAATTGGTATTCCAGTATCCTAAAATTCCCTGAATTCATTTCACAATTAATTTTATTGAGTGATTTATTTGTATTAAAAAGATTTAAGTTGAAAGAGTGATGAAGTTAAGCCGAATTAATAACTTTCAAAATTTCTGTTCATATTTTATTTTATAGTTTACGATTAAATTCAAAGTTGAGAAACTTACCTTTTAATTTAATTTGTATTTGATTTGGTAGATAATTTAAGAGAATTATCTTTATAACACAGTAAGATGAAACATTTTCAAATTGATTTTTTGGAAATTTTTATTTTATTTTCAAATATATTTTTAATTCAGAATCGATTGCTTATGTAAAGGATTTAATAGCTTTTTCTTCTTACTATTTTCGATTGGATTATTAATATTTTTTCGGATTTTTTTTTTATACCTTAATTCTTTTTTACACACTTTGTATGCTCTTTTTCCAATAATTTTCTTAAATTATTATGTTCAGCACATTAACAATTTTTTATTAATTTTAACAAAAATTTTCTCTCAAAATATCATAAGCGGAATTTTAAACAATCAACCAACTTCCGCCAACGTAAAAATTTAACTAAGCGGATGCCAACGTAACCGGAAACGTATGATGCCACTTGTGGAATGATTCAGTAATACCAACTTAATATTGCAAAAATAATAAAAAGAAAACAATTCAATTGTAGGCCGGCAGTTAAGCAACAAGTGACAAACGAACGCTTTTAGACAGCACAAATTAGCGAACAACATTTTACGAACGAACAACAGCAACAATTGTTCAAAGCAACAAGTCTATATATAATTTTCACTCTTGTTGTTCGGCTCAAGCAGTGTAAAAAACAAGTCAAATAACACAAAACCATACTTTAGAGAATTTCAAGTAAAATGGGTTGGTCTATCAACCCACATTTGTGCGTGTAAAGGAAGAGCTTGTGGCGGAAATGGCGCATGCTCCAAATTTCCTACAACTGTTTAAGGGAGTTAAAATGTATGTGTGCTATTGGTTTTGAGTAAAATTCTTCAACACTTGAGCAATTAATTGAGTGCGGTCTGATTTGAGTGATGGTAAGTAACAATTTCTTATCACTAACAAAAGCACCCACATGAAAATACGCAACCAAAAAGAAAAAAAGTTCTTTTATATTAAAAGGAACTAGAAGATAATGGCAGTGGTGTTTTTGGTGGTGGTTTCATACATAGAAATTATCATGATGAACCCAATTGATTGTTGCACATTGTGGAATATATTTGTTTTTTTATTTTTTTCAACTATTTTTTGTCTGCAATTGAGTTTTTGTTTATATTTAGATTAAAAGCTATAAATAACTCTTCGTATGATGTCTTACAAAACATAATCACTGTCATTGTCATAATGATGTTACATTTTATAAAATTCATTACATTGTATTCTTTAATGTATGAAAATTGCCTAACATACATACATACATACGCATTTACAAATGGCTTAAATTTCGATGAAGTTAATTTTAAAGAAAAACTTTAATAATCCCATCATTTGAGTCAGTGTGTCTCTGTTTCATATCATTAAAGGGGCTTTAGAAATGAAACGTATAATTTTCTAAATTAAACATGTTTGTTTGCTTAGTTTTTCCACAAAATTAATCTTCTTTTAACAAATTTAATATTCCAATAATTGTTGTTATACCGATTAAATTTTTGTTTGATTTTTAATTTGGACTCAAACTCTACTGGAAACTTCATAAAAAAATCGAATTTTTTCGTGCACTTTTTTTTTCGATTTTACTTTTAAACAAGCATTTGTTTGAAATTTTCAGTTTGATGAACAACTTGATTGATTCAATAAATAGTTAATGATTTGCTTTTATTTACATTCAAATGATAATAAGCGCTGTTTTATTTTCATTAAATTTTTTGTTTGATTTCACAAATATCGTTTATTGGTTCGTATTCGGTTAAAATTTTTTATAAATTCTTTTACTGACTTGGAAGAAAGCAATAGTTTTACACAATTATTTTGTTTGATTCAGTAAGTAATTTTGAAATGCGGAAGCTTTTTGTGGTAAGTTTGTAAATTGAAAAAATTCGTGTTGTGTAAACTTACGAATTTTTTTAGTAGTCCGATTCTTTACGATGAGTTATAGTTTTTAATAAACTTCCAAAAAAAAAACTGAACTTACCAATTCCGCTGTACTTGTTTTAATGTTTAAACCTCCATAACTCTATTGCATAGAAACCAACTTTCAAATTTTTTTTTTTTTTTAATATTTTTTTAAATTGCGGGCCAGTTTACTTTCCTTAAATGTGGATTTTTGAACAACTCTTCCATTTGTGGACCTATTTTCAAAATTCAATATTTTTTAACCCGGTTCGCTTGCAGTGAGGATCCATTCGCTGTTTTTAAAAATCGAGATGGTAAGGTGTCGTCTCCTTCCCAAAATATTGATTACCGTACAACTCCCCTATTTATGCACCGATTTTCAAAATTATTTCTTTTTGGTTTGACAAAATTTTTTTGCAGATAGGTTCAATAATTTTTCTTTGAAAATCAGTGTGCACATTGTCATCCACTTCCAAAATATCAATTATTGCATGACTTCTCTATTTACGGACCGATTAAAAAACTTTATATTTGATCGGGCTTGGTGCCATAAAATTTATTTTGGAAATTCCAAGGGGAAAATTGTACTCACGAAACATTGATTGTCGCATAAAATGTTTGTTCTTTAAAAGGGTTTGTATGGCAAGTTGCTTCTCAATGTGTTGAGTTTGGGGTAACTCCTATATCTGTTTGAATGCATTTTCTTGCGGTTAGTTCCCACATATATATTTTTTTTTTTTTGTAATTCAGAGGGTTAAGTACAGTTTGAAGTATTGACATTTATAGAACATTTTTGCAAATGTTCGCTTGCAGTGTGGTTTTACGGAAATGTATACATAAATTCACTATATATGAACCGATTTTCTTATTTTTTATTTAAGAAGGTATTTGAATCTTCCCTGGGAAATGACAAGAATATATCGAGCTTTGAGCTTTCAGTTTTGTAGTCTGATCGATTGACTTTTCGTATTTAAGTCGGTTTTTCTTTGCAGAGTTATCACGCAATTAAGATTTGACTACGTTGCAACAAATGTACGATATGTACTCCACCACGTATTATTTATGTATCTGTAATAATAAAATATAACTAATACGAGGTGGAGTACATATCAAACATTTATTACAGCGTAGTCTAATCTTAAAATCGGTTAATTTCACTGTATTCTGAATAAATCAACATTTATGCATCGGTTTTCATGAAGTAAAGTTTATTTTATTTGGAATATACATACCTTTCTAATCATGTAATAAAAATATTAAGTTTTTGCCATTTTCGATTTTTTATATATTTTTTAAGAATAAAAATTTACAAATTTTGCAAGAAAAAAATTATTTTTAATCATTGCAGTCTAAATAATTCTGAAACCGTTGAGTTTAAAAAAAATAATATTAGCATGGCTTTAAAGTAATTTCATTCCAAGTTTTTTAGTATGTTTTGTGACAAAATTGAACAAGTCCTTCCATAGTTATGATAAAATTGGTAAATCAGCCCCTTCGAAAATTCCAAAATTTAGAAAAAAATTAAAAAAAAAAAATATTATCCATAGAATTGAAAAATTTTACCATTTTTGTACTTAGGTATCCATGATGCATCAAATCTATATAGTGGTTATTCAAGCCCGTTTTCGCTGTTGACCTGTGTAATCAATCATACGAGTGTATTTCAACATACATAACGACACTAAATAGTGAATTGATTAGATCACACACAAAAATAAACTCGTTGTAAATTTAAGTATTTTAGAAATACTTTGAGTGCGAGTTGTGATTAAAAAGTTTAATCCAAAATGTACTTGAATCAATACCAAAACGGACTTTTGCAGCTGCCTCTATTCAATACTAGAAAATTAAATAAAAACAATTTTTTCTTGGATTTTATTTATGGATGTGGATATTCGAATGTGGCTGATTTGTCTATGGCGATGTGTTCCAAACATGTGACTCTATGTTCAATACCAACAATTGACAAAAATAAATTTGAAATTGAAATAAGTGAGTAGAAAATTTAATTTAATTATGTTCCAGGATAGTCACTGTTACAAGTATATGTGAAAGGATTAATTTTTAGGTAAAATAAATTTGTACGGCTTTCAATTATACGTTTGATAATGTTGTATGTTGACTGATGCATCCAATCTTAAGCCGTTAATTTTCGCCTCAAATCGAGCCGGATGATTTTTTGAACTAATCTGCTTTTTCTTGGGATTGAATTAAGTATTTAGGTATTAAATGATCCTAAATTGAATCAATCTTTTTATAACTGATTTAAGAAAATCCATATTTAACGTATTTTTGACACCGCTACGTTTAGAACTATTTTTTTTTTTTATGTTCATGTATGAATATTAAGCTTAGATCCCACTATCGGCACATTGTACCGATTTTCGTCGGCTCTCTGAAATAAAGCTATAAGTAATAAGCTAAATTTTCCTTATTTGTCAACGAATTGAAATATAAGGACATAATTGCACCACACTGCATTGGTAATAAAGCCGCATAGATTTATTCCAGAATTAATTGAGTAATAATGCAATTTTGGTTTAGTACTTATGACTTTATTGCAGTGAGCCGAATAAAATCGGTACATTGTGCCGATAGTGGGATCTAAGCTTTAAAACAATTCTTTAGTCACTTAATTCAAAAACTATCTTTTGTTGCTACGCTACTGTAAACAGATGCGGAGCTTTTATGATGTGAACTTTTAAGTGGAACGCATAATATTGTAAAATTTCTTTTACAAACTTATCTAATGAGTGTAAATTAGATGAATACTGGGTAATTCCTTTACCCTTCCCTTGCACCCGGTTCTGTCCTTTTACATATTTCTAATTTCATTTGTGCCGATGATTTTATTGTTATCGCATTCAAATTTGTTCTTGCTACAACAATATACATTAAAACTGTAATCTTTTCTATGATTTCTGTTATCGATTAGATAAAGTTAAATTAGATTGAACTCTTGTATTGTTTAACTACAAATGAAAGCTCTTCCTTCCTCATTTCTAATGAATAATTTTGTGTGATTCGTTAGAAATGGTGAATATTTTATTAACAAAAAATCTTGATAATTGTTTGTGTTGAAAGTTGCTCATTCAATACAAAAATCTTACATCTTCGCTGTAGGCATCCATCATGTACTTTTTTTAAAAAATCATTGATTTTATTTGAAAACTTAACCAACTGATTGAAATTTCATCATAATTATTTTTACAAGAGGAAAATCCACTAATACCTTAGCTTGCTTTATTCAAATCTTTAGTTCAGTTTTTTGCTACTGGAAAAAACATTTCTAATGCAGAATTTAGTCACAATAATGGAGTATATCTTTTTTAAAGACTAACTTTAAAATTTTTATATTTGATATGAAAGCCATCTTATTGGCTGTGTTGTATGTGGTGAGTTACACTGTACCGCTAACTGTGATAAAATAAAAGGTGATCCCAAAGCGAAAAAATGTGGCAATTACGGCGGAAATCACACTGCCAACTATAGAGGCTGCCCCCTTTACTCGTTTTTTAAGAATTCTTCAAACAAAAAAACTAATGCTACTCCCGCTCAGCCTAAAACCCCTTTTAACTACCCACAGTTACCTCAACCGTCCACCAGCCAAAATCAATATTCAACAATTTCAAGTCTAACGCGACTAGTGCTCAACAACAAGCTAAAAATAAATTTTCATACGCTAATATTTTAAAAAGCAACCAGAGTACGGCGCTAAAAACCGTAACAGTAAATGAAGATTCGGGGTCTAATTTTAGTAGTATTGAAGCCTCAATTGAAAGCTTAATACAAACAGTAAATATTTTTACTCTCAGCATGTCCTTTATGATGCAGGAAATGTTGAAAATGCAGTCTACCTTGTTGCAGGCTGTACTAAACAAACCATGAACTTAAGAATCTGTTTTTGGAACGCAAACGGCGTCTGCCAACATAAAAATGAAATAGAATATTTTCTTCTGGATAAAAAACTCGATGTTATGCTTATCTCAGAAACTCATTTTACTTCTCGAAGCTATTTTAGAATTAGTGGATAAAATTTTTACGACAAAAAGGATCATCGAGGAAGAGCTTGGGAATTCTAATAAAAACGCGAATAAAAAACTACCTTTTGAGTGACCTTTATGAAGAATATCTTCAAGCAACGAACATCTGCATTGAAAATTACTATAAAAAACTTGTAATATCATCTGTCTATTCGCCCCCCAGATTCACAATTACCGAGAGTCAATATACGGCTTTTTATAAATCACTGGGCCACCGTTTTCTAGCAGCTGGCGACTACAATGCTAAACAAACATTATGGGGTTCACATTTAATCACTCCTAAGAGACGAGTTTTGTTTGTCAGCCACCATATTGACCAACAGATCGACAAAAATTTCCTGATGTTATTGACTTTGGAATAGCGAAAGGTGTGCCCAGCGAAATGATTGAAGTTGAAGCATCTCTAGATTTATCTTCAGACCACTCGCCTACAATTGTCACTATTTACTCTCATAAAACTGCAACACCTACATGTGATTTACCGGTGACATCTGCCCTTATTAACTGGCTGAAATACAAAAAGTATCGGAGTGCTCATTGCTCGGAAAGAATGCAGCTGAGATGATTCTATTAGGTTGTTTGAAGCACATGCTCTTGCTACTTAAAATAAAACAAATCAACAAGTGAGATTAAACAATATTTTTTTTGTTGATATAGAAAGGCTACTGACTGAAAAACGGAGAGCTCGAAGAGAAGAGAAGAGAACGTTACAGATCGCCTCAGTTAAAATTAAGGCTTAAGGGGTGTACCAAGCAGTTTAGAAAGGTTTTGCAAACACAAAAAACAGCTTCGCTGCAAAAATTTCTTCAGGAACTCGATGCAACACCACAAACAAGTTATTCGCTGTGGCGTACAGCCAGAGGACTTAAAAGGCCGGTGATATGCAAACCTCCGTTAAGAGCTTCGAATGGTGACTGGTAGTTAATTTTGCAAGGTCGTGGAGAGAAACCAAGGTGGTTGTTGTGTTGATCGAAGATGTGTATGTATATGTATGTAGTGGTATATTAATTTCTCTGCACTTTACTATTTTTCTATAAGCAGCAGAGGGAACTTTAGGTATATTCTTGCTCATTCTTATCTTCTTGGCTATTTGGCTATTTGGATAATTGGGGTATTATTGGGGTATTAGCTGTTAGAATTTCCTTCTGAATATATATTGGGGTTATATTAGCTTCAAAGGGCCAACGTAAGGCTGCTAAAGAAGTCCTAATTGCTGAGTTGACAATAGTTTCGAGTTGATTTATGTAGGTGCATGTCCAAATAAAGGTATACCATAATTAGTTTTAGCTAAGATAATGGCCTTGGTAATTGGTATGATGCTTTTAGTATTGCTTTACGCTCGAAAGGTATTTGAGATCTTTGATGTAAAGACGACGCTAGATATTCAATATGGTCGTTCCATCTATAGCAATGGTTTATAACGATCCACTATATTGATCATACAAAATAAACACTCGAAGTTTTTAAAATTAAGTTTTCCGCACTATGTTTCATAAACACCGACCGAGTGTGTATATGACCGACATTAGAGATGCCAGATGTATTTTTCTTGAACGGCAAAAAATTCAATTTGCATTCAATTGCACTTGAAAATTACAGATGTTATACGGAAGCCGTCCGATGAATCATTTCTTTAAAACAAATTACTTTTTTTTTTAAATTATTACAAACTACTTATAGACAAAAATTTTGCCAAGTATCTGGCCAATCGCAATTCTAAAAATTTTGTCTCAAAAATAAATCATTTTTTATTATCAAGTTTGACGGTAAAACGCCATAACTGACATGGTCATCTACATGGTAACCACTCTTGGTATAATTTGTGAATTGGAATATCAAAGTTAATTTCTCATGACTCTTTAACATACACATCGAGCCTTTGCTGGAATAGAGTCATAACTCAAAAAAAGTAATATATCAGAAAACGAGTTTTAAAGAATATAATATTTTTCTCTTAAGCAGTCGACATAAAAACTTTATATTAATTTAAGTTCTGCTAAAATATTTAGTAAGAGATGATGAAAACTTTGTAAACAAATTTTAAAACTTAAATTAATAAAAGTATAAAAATATCTGTTCCTTAAATTAAATATTTAAGTATATATTTTTTTTTATAAATCACAAGTTTACCTAACTCATTAATAGCAGCTTGTAATAAGGACCCTTTAGCTTTAAGTATTTTCCCATTAAAGTGTATTCCGCAACGTACACTGTTTCTTATGCAAACAATGAATATTATCATTTTCCATCCACCCCATATTACCTAGAATCTTATTTGCTCAACTTTGGTATGTCAAATACTCACAATCCAAATAAAATAAAATAAAATAATATAAAATGTTTAAATAAAATGCTAACGAAAACCACTGAAAGGGGCGGAGCGGATGAGATATATTTTGCAAAAAGTACTTGTGTTCAACATGACATCATTTGCAAAATTTATATTTTGTAACAAGTTGTCGAGAACAATGATCGGTTTAATATGTTAGACCAAACACTCATTCGTTAATAAACTACTAAAATATTCGTATACAACTTACTTACGAGGACTTTTAAGCAAAATCAGCCACAACAGCGTCAGTACATATTTGAAACAAACGCATTCAACATGTTTAAAATACGAGGAAAACTGTTGAATGACTGTTTAACATCCATCCAATGCAAATAAATAGAGATACTCGTACACAGGGAGAAATTAAAGGAAGCGTACTTTAACGACATGACGAGTATTACACGGTTATACGAAATGGAACTTTTTATTCGTTAAATTTTTATTATACAGGGTGTCTGGTGCCAAATTTATATTTTCAAACTTAAATAAAAAACGTAATAATTGACACAAAGTTTTATTAAGAGCATTAAACGATAGAATCGAAGTGTGGATTTTATTTTTTTAAGAGTATGTCATCCAGATGTCAAAAAATTTACAAAAATAGTTAGACACCAATTTTTTGGTTTGTCAAAAACCGAAAAAATTATAAAATACTCTAATTTTCAACAATTTTGAATGAAATTCGAAATGGTTTAGATTAGATTAGGCAGGCTGCTACTGCATGTTATGGTTCGGATGGTTAGGTAGAGAACCATCTCCTACTCTTGATTAAAGAGTTAACTTTGACGATTCTGAACTCCGCCAATCAAACATAAGTTGACGAAATGCCTTTCGTTGGTCATACAGAGAAATTGAGTGATTGATTCCTCCTCCTCTTCCTCCTCCTCCCTCATTTAGGCAAAGTTCTACAGAATTCATGGGACGTTAATCCCATTAACTTTGCATGGTTGTCAAATTTGCAGTGACCCGTGACAGCTGCAACAAGGTCTTGCAGGAGAGTCTTGGAGAAACTTAAGAGTTTCCTGATACGAATTATGTCAAGTCTAGGCCAGATCAGTGAAGAGATCCTACAAGCAGGCTCTCCCAGGCAAGATTCATAAAAATGTTGACGATACGATCAATACTGGCCGGAAATGAGACCCCACAGAAGGTATCGATTTCTGACACCAACAGTGAGGCAAAACTTCTCGCCAACAAGTCAGCGATGTTGTTGCCTATACTGGAAAAAAAGTTATAAGAAAGCAGAACACTACTTTTTAAACGTCCTACCGATATTATAAATGTGAAACTTTGTATGTTTGGATGTTTGTCCCACTACAGCTCGAAAATCGTTCGAAATTTTAATGGTTAAAAACGGGACAAACTCATACTTTTGGTGCCTTTTATTTTTGTTACTAATTTTTTTACATTAACATACAGTGTAGTTTCTGGGGGGTAAAATGATGAAAATCTGGTACTTTTTGCTCTTGGTACTTATTGATTTTTCGATAAATTTGGTTTACAGACAGTTTATGCCTTTATTAACATGTAGCGTGAACGAAGTCACGGGTAAAAGCTAGTGTGAAAAATACCAAAAACAAACATATTGTATTTTGTAAGTCCAGGTCATGTCAAACGAATTGTTGTCATAGTAAGATGACAAAAGTCAACAGTAATGTCACATTTCAATCAGAATGAATGAACTTGTTTCCTTACCGATTGTAATACATAATTTATAACTGTCTTTCTCTAAGTGTAGCAAAATAAGACGTCACAACAATAAAGCAATCAAATCTATAACTCCAATGGAAATAAAAACAACAGCAACAAGTTAAACAAAAACAGCTCAAGCAAAAACAAAAAGCTTAAGCAACAAATATTTACATAACGGACTTTGTCAAAAGCATCTGCATACAACAAGCTGATTCGCGGGCGGGTGGCAAGGATTCTTCGTAGCCTTGTCTCTGACGCCAGGCTTGCTAGAATAGTAGTGGGAAGGGAATAAATTACACACATACATACAGATACTAATAAATATTCTTTATCATCATTATCAATAAATAAATGTTGCATATTGCTTTTTGTGTGGCTGGCATTTGTTTTTACTCGTAGATATCAAATAATTTTCTTATTATTATTTAAGTTTTGTACTTTTCTGCTTTCTGTTGCTTTTTTTGTTTGTTCCTCCCATCAGGAATCTTTTATCTATCAATTTGTATTTGGCACTATCACCGTTTGCCTTGCAAATCGTTCCTTATTTAATATATTTTTCTTTTTATTGACAAACTGCATTTGAAGGGGGATTTAAAGATTCAATTGAGTATTTGAATTTTCTGTTGTTGAAATATTTTCTTTGCATGAAATGCTGGATGTCAGATGAACGTACACATTTATTAGTTTAACACAATGTAACCTGTTGCATCATCAACTTGTGGCAAAAGTTTTATTACATATTGCGAGATTTTATTGATGTTAATTTTGTACATTGTTCAATTTATTTTAAGTATTTATTTAATTAATGTTTGTTTGTTCAACTGTATGGTGTTTTATCCAAAAAAAAATTTTAATTATTAAGGCTTAAGGTGCTGTTCCCACATGACGGAGAAACGCACAAAAATCGAGTGATTTTCTTACACACTCAAATCCGTCGTCCGTCATGTGGAAACAGCACCTCAGTTCGTATACTATAATTTGTTTTCCACTTATATCTTACTGCGAATCACCGCAGCTGCCTGCAACCAGTTGCAGAATCCTTAATTAATACTGTTAAGTCATTTTAAAGTTTATTATCCATTTTTTTTTTTTTTTGTTTTTAATGGTTCGTAGTCAATTTCCTATTTTTATCTATTTTATTATACTGGTTGCCGACACTTTTAATATTAATTTAACATAATTTATTTATTATAACTATTTGTACTTTGAATTTCTTTTTTTGTGTTGCAAATTTATAAGAACCTAAGAAAGGGATCATCCCCATTGACTTCAGTACTATTAAAATGTTCCGTTGTCTGATTCTTTTCAGTTTAAAATTCAAAAACCATCATAAAACGTATAAAAAAAAATCCTGACAACAAGCAATTACATGTCATATTAAAGGAATTTTCTCAACATTTTGAATTCAACACATTTAGCATCCTTGCAACCCTAATTGGCTGCACAATGAAAATCTGCTTCTAGGTCATAAAAACAATAAACTTAAGCTTTAAAAAAAAAAAAAAAACAAAATATTAATAAACAGTTTATTTTAAACGTTGACACATTTAATTCAATCATTTTGAGATTTCTCGTACGAGTACAAGGAGCCGAGAGCAGCAGCTCATTTCTTGTTCTTATTGCGTATGTGTGTATACGTGTGTCTGTTTGTTTGTTCGATTTAAAAAAAACATGTTTGGCATAAATTATATCGGACAAAATGAATAGAAGTCAGAGCTCTGTTCTTCTCTCTAATATGCTTATAAATGAAATTTAATCTTTCACTCATCGCTTGAAGCTTTGACAAAAATAAAGGAAAACAAAAATGGATCTTAACTACGAAGTAGCCCAATTCTGGAAATGAGGTGTAACGGAAAAAGTCCAAGGAATATACATACATACATACATACATACATACATACATACATACATACATACATATATACATACATACATACATACATATGTAAAAGACAGGTTCAATTCCCATGTATTTTTTAACAACCCGCTATCAAAAAAAGTAAAATACCGAATTCACCACAATTTTCGAAAATCGAAGTTTAATCTGATATCGACGTTTTGAGGGTATGGGAATCTATCTATTCTGAATATGATGATGACCATATGTAGGCATGTATGTACATGTGGAGCTCCTCATAAATTAAGAATGCTTTAACCAATCATCGGTTTGATTACGTGAGATAATAAACGGATTCAATTCGATAAATTTTAAGAACTAAAAAAAAAATTTTTTCCAAAAATTTACTTTTCATTAATTAAATTTTAACTAAGTGCCTGTTCGCCGATAACGAGGAACTTCTTTCTTTTGAATAATTTTTGAATTTGTTTTTGTTTTATATGTAATTGTTCGAAAGAAAAAACTACTTCGACATCGGCGAACAGGCAGTAAAAAAAACAACAAAAGTTTCATTAAAATCGCTTAAATAATTAAATATTTTTGGAAATGTATAAAAATTAATATTTATACTAGATTTGTATTCATTTATCAAAGGCCGACCCAATGAACAAATGAAAACATTAATATGAAATAGTTTTTATGTAAGATTCTTTTATGTGTATCTGTATCTGATAATGGAGGAAATCTTTGGAATACATGGCCATATACTCTCCAAACTGCAGAGATCTCTAATAAAATTTCTTTATGGACTTACAAATCGATCATGTTGAAAAAAGAAAGTCGTATTAAAATCTTATATTTAAAATTATGTATTACCAACCAGCTTTAAGGATATTCAAAATATGTGAAATGGAGCAGCTTTAACAAATACTTCTAAAGATTAAGTACAAGGTTTTCCAATAAGAGTGATAAGATTTCTTTAAAAAAAAAACAGTAATTGTTAAGGAAATTTAAAAGTTTTTTACTTAATGTGAAGTACAATCGATACAATTAAGTTTTAAGTAAAACGTCATTCAATTGGCCTCGACGACTTCTTCTGCAGGAGCGAATTCGATGAACCCAATTTTCGAGCACTTTTTCCACTAAATCAAGTCGTATGTCATGAATGGCACGTTCAATATTGACTTGTAAAGCTTGAAGAGAGTCTGGTTTATTTCGAAAGACCAATGACATCAAATAACCCCACAATGGTGTTAAATTACAACTTCTTGAAGGTCATTCAATATCACAATTTCTTGAAATAATCGAATCTCCAAATTTTTCTCGCAATAATTCAATTGTTGCATATGTTGTGTGGCACGTAGCCCCGTCTTGTTGGAACCAAATGTTGTCAAGATCATCTTCTTCCAATTTCGGCCATAAAAAGTTGGTTATCATCGATCTATACCGCTCTCCATTGACAGTAACGGTGTTATCATCTTCATTTCGAAAGAATTACGGACCGATGAATCTACCAGACATTACTTCGAGCGGTTCTTTGTCTTATTGGCACTTAAACATTATTTAAAGAAACTGTAAGCTCAAAATTCTCAACAATTCGACGAATAGAGAGCACACTTGGACGATTATTACGACTATAAAATGGCTAAAGCGCACGAAAAGTTGCAAGTGGAGAACGATTATTTTGATAATAAAACTGAATAATTTGTAAATGTTGTTCTTGCGTGTATCTCTCCATGATGAAATTGTAAACACTACTGAATACAATGAAAAACAAATGACATATCATGACATATTACAAATGGCCGAAACGTCAATTCAAAATCTTATCATCTCTATTGGAAAACCTTTTATGTGTACTACACATATACATATACATTCACGCATAAGCCATAAGTTACTAGTGCTACTTTGTATCTTTACGTTCTATAAATGCTGATAAATCAACACTTCTCAGACCACAAAAAATTATTTGATAAAAATAAGAAAGAAAAGAAAATACACCCGCGGTTATTTAAAATTCTGATAAAGACTGCCAGTGCTGTGAATAAAATTAAGAAAAATATGAAAGCTTTGAGAGAAAAGGAAAGCCAATGATGCTGCAGAAGTTGAAACAATCAAGTTTAACAAAATAACGTGTTGTTCCCTTTTCATTATCCTCGTTGTTTCATCGTCTTAGTGGTCTTTCGTTTGGTTTAGCACTCCCCCAAACTTAAGAAAGCATTCTTGTAGCCCATGACAACGTGACAACACTTGTCAAGTGTCAATAGCAATATGTCAACCCAGTTGCACGCGGATCACAGCCCAACGTAACTCAAAGCAAAGAATACTGAACACAAATTGGAGGAATAAGAAATACCAAAATCGTAAAGGAGTGTTTTTTTTTCTTTTTTTATATTTTTAAGATTTGCTATAAAGCGTCTCAACCATTCATTTTAATAACGTAATAATGTTTGCCTTTTGGCCAACTCGACTGACTTTCACTACCGATGTACACATACGAGTACATACAACAATCCCACAATTGGGTGGCACAACAAAATACTTAAGTAGAGTGTTGTTGAATAAAAAATCAAAAGAAAAAAAGTCTATTTATTTCTGTAAATTATAGAGATTTACGACTTGTAGTCAATGAATTGGCTCCACTTTGGCTCTTTGTCTGCCCCTCAAGGTTTCAGCCTTACGTTGGCAATAAATAATTCGTATGCAAGTGTGTGTGTAAATGAATACATGTAAGTCATTTAATAACTTTTTCATATTCTATTCTGTGCGTAAAATCTTAAACAAAATATTTATAAAAATTACATGTGTTCCAATTATTTATGTGTGAGAGTGGGACGGTCAATCTGCTCCAATAAATATCCAAAAAAATTTACATCGTTTTTATTCTGGTTTTCATCACTTTAAAGCAAATAAATATCAGTCATTGAGTTTAATGTAAATTTTTTTATTCCCTGGAATTTAACGATTCTGTAACATTTTAAATACTTCTAAGATTTGCTTATTATTTACGTCTAAACAGATTGCAATTAAATTAAAAATAAAAAATAACATTGTAAAAGGGGGTTTCTGCCAGTAAAATAAGTATTTTTAATTTATATTAATTAAAAATACTTATTAAAAGTTGTTATTACCAGGGAAACCGGAAATATGCCTTCAAAATTGTTTTTTTACGCACTAAATATGCAGTAAAAATTTTAAAATATGCTTCCCCAACTATAAAATTATGCTTTGAGAAGTGCATACAAATCATGTTGTTGGAGATTTTTTTAATATTAATTTCTGAAAGGATAAAGTATAATTTGGACATGGACATGGTTTAGATAATGCCATCCTCTTCTTTCATATATTCGAATGTTTAAATATTGGAAAACAAGATCCAAAAATAATTTACGTACACCCAGAAAAAAGATTGGTTGGAAATCGGTTATGTCAATAGAATATCGGTTAACGCTACCAATATTCTATGGATCCTACAAACATTCCATTATCACAACCATAATACCACAACTGTAACCAGCATACGGTTGTGACAATTCTTAAATTAATTAGGTCAACCGAATCGATAGGTGGTGCAACCGCCACAATTTGGTTGGCAACATACGTTCTCTCTGTGTACTTAAATAAATTATTAAATTAATATTTTTCATATATTTTCCTATAGATGAACGATATCTCATAAATAGTTTAAACAGGATGTGTGTATGTATGTAACGTAATGACTCTAAAACGGCTGGGCCGATTTTGATGAAATTTTCAGGGAATCTTCAGAATATTCAGGCGGGTGTCATAGGCTATATGAAGTTTTGATTGGACAAAGAGACGTGGCACCGCCCATATAACCCAAAAATTTAAATCGCCATATTTTGGCCATTTTTTGACCTACGTCGATGATATTTGGTACATATGGTATTGGCATAATTTGGAATACGTACCAGGAGAAAAGTGGGCGGGACCACGCCCCTTTTTAGGAAATAAAAAATCGTAATATAGTCTTAACTACTGGACCGATCGTCATTAAATTTTCACAACAGGAATTTTATTTTATAACGAGGGGGTTAGCGAAGCGGACCGGGAATATCTACTATCAATTAAAATTCATTAAAAATTGTTAAAGCTGTGAGTACAAAAACGCTTTAATATACTTTGCAGTCCCGAAGAAGCAAAATTATGATGTAAAAAGTAAAATATGCAAAAATATGAGATAAAAATTAGATCCCTGAAATATATTAAAAATGTTGTATTCTGTGAATAAATTTGAAATTAATGAAAATTGGAGAAAAATAAATTGCTGTAAATTTAAAATCGCTGAAGAAATATTTTCTGCGTTTTAAGGAAAATACTTATCACAAAATATAATTTTTTTCGATTCGCTTTTTATAAAAGTAGATGTTAAAGTTTAAAAAATTTAAAAAAACAGGAAAAACACCAAAAAAAATAAACCAAAACACAACTAAAAAGAAATTGTCTTAATCTTGCGGTAAAGTGAGGGTGGTGTTGGCTGAAGTGGTTAGCGCGTTGACTACTAAGCAATCAATGATTTGGGGCGTAGGTTCAAATCCTGGCCAGAGCAAGTCAACCAACATCATTAATTTCTCTAATATGCATTAGTGAGATATTGTCTCAATTGTTGTCGGACTATTTAAGTGATGAAGGCATAGAACTGGTCACTAAAAATTGTTCCAACAGCGATTGAAGCTGTTCCAAGCTCATGTACCCTCCTTCGTCGGTTAGCAGAAACATCGGCGAAGTAAAACAATTAATAAAATACCTGCTCATACAGCTTAACAAAGTTAATGCGTCTACTTAACACCGGAGGCGCCTAAACACTGCCTTAAAAATTAACATAACGCGCAAAGCAGAGTTGTGAAAGAGTTAAGTCTTCTAAATTTTCAACATCTATCTTCTCTACCTTATCCCTCTCCCTGAGTTCCGGCACAGTACACTGCATAGGTAGGGGTGGGTCATACCCTGAGTGCTGGTCCTAATTAAAAAAAAAAAAAAGTCAGAAATATGCACTAACATCTCACTAAAATGAACTAATAATTGTGAATAATAATTCATTATCGTAAGTTTAAAATCGTTTATGAAAAACTTTCTGAATTAAAATAAATAATCACTTTAATTAATAAATTGTTATGGGTTGTTGGCTAATGTACGTGCTGCAATTCATTGGCTGCTAAGCCAACGCATGATTAGATCTTTACCACCATGCTTGAGTTGGCTTAGCAGCCAAGGAAATGCAGCATATAGATTACCTAGCCCATAACAAACAACTTATTTTTTGAAAACAAACTAAAATGCCAATTTTTTTTTATCCACACGAGGTTTTTTGGTTCGTTTTTGTAAAGTTTGATATTAAAGTTAAGAAAATATGGAATACGATGACCTTGCGAGTAATCTCTGGAACTTGTCACAAAATGCAACTTTTCTATAAAAGTTGACTCTTTAAAATCAAAGTCAGCAGAAATTTTTCTGCTATTAAAGAAAATGGATTTTTCGGAATTTGTTGATACCGATATCGCTTAAACTGCTTCATCGATTTTTATCAAACCAGTTCCATTTGACGCAGTTTTTCAAGCCCAAAAATATTAAATAATTTTGAAAATCGATTCGGCAAGCACTTTTGAAATAATTAATTAATATGAAGCGATTTGTCGCAGTCTACGTTGCTGAATAGATTTTTGATATAATCGGCCCACTAGTTTCAAATTGATTTCAAAAATATATTTTTTCGAAAATTTCTTGATCGGTTAAGATATTCTTAAGCTATTAGGGTTTTATACATACATATGAATGCACCCGCGTCTAATAAGCTGTAGTACTACCCTAGAAATTCGGACGTTGTAGGCTCGATTCCGGCCAAAGACCCTCGGATGCAGACAGGCTAATCGCTTCGAAGTTCGGTTAAGGCATTCTTATTTAGTTAGGAGGGTTTGCGTACATACATTCACACGGACATCATCTTATAAAAATTCAGAATAGATTCCCATTGTCTGTCTTATAACGTCGAAATCTGATGAAAACTCGATTTCGCAAATCAGTAACTTCCTATTATTGACAGTTAGATTTTTATAACGTTTTATTTTTAAAATCGAATTTTTTTTTATTTTTAATAGCGAATTATATGCAGATTGTGGGGAAGTATAAAATAGATTTAAAGTCAATAACAGCAAGCAAGTTTGATCGCTTTTGTGAGAATGAGATCACCGTGCACTGCAGACTTGCGGTATTTTCTACATCTCTCTATTTTAAAACGACTGTTGTGCTTGATTGATAGTAGATTATTTCTATTTTAGCTGAGTGTGACCTCTAAAGTTAATAACATTAGGCACTAGGTGGTGTGTCTGCATCTCAAAATTTTGTATACTTGTTGTTGTTGTATTTGCCATTCGATAACCTAGATCTTTAGCCCTGACATAACAGGGACCTGCTGTAGATTCTGTTTTCCTGAATAGACATTTTAATGTTCTTGAGACTCTTATGGGCGGTTTTTGACTTCATATCAAATTATGTAATTATTTAATTTTTATTGAAACTTATGTTGTATTTAAACAAATTTTTAATTAAAATTCTTATTTAATTATCACTAAGTAATATATAAAAAATTTCCCACAAATTTCCCAAAAGAACAGCTGATTAGAACAAATAAAGAAAATTCCACAATATACATATGTTTTTATTTATGCTAGAAATATGAATAATGAAGAATTGCTGTATGTTTTAAAAGAATAAAAACAATTTTTTAAAATGATTAAGGACCAAACTAACTAATAACAATAGTTTAACCAAAGATTTTTCATACAAATATCATGATTTAAGATACATATCACATTAGTTAACCAAAGACTGTAAATTTGGGCATAAAAGGGTTAATAGTTAATAGCGACAATACAAAGAACAAATTTTATGCATTTTGCCAGCAACCACAAGTTTTTTATTGGCATTGTTTTAAATAAGAAGAATAAGCAGTCAAAAACATATGGAAATTCGTAAGACTTAATTATTATTTAAATACACAAGGTTGTTCATGTTTAATGGTGTTTTCTTTTCTACAAGAAAATGGTATATCTCCATGTAAAAAATGTACTTTGGTGTTCGCTTCTTAAAAATGTTTTGCTCTCTAAAAGGGCAGTGTGTTTGATTCTAAAAAATCGCCCTCACTAAGGGTGGAAGTCATTGCACTTTTTGCCCCGTAAAAATCGACAGTGATGATAGTGCCCTGTAAAACTTAGCTGTCAGCTGTTGAAAACAGGGCGTTCCACTTTTTCATAAGTTGTGTTTAGTTCTAGTGAAATAGCAAGCTGCATTATTACAGGATTGGCAAGACATTTTATACAAGTACCTTTCAATAAGGTGCCATTTTGTGTGTAGAAAAGAAAACACCATAAGTATTGTTTTAAATGTGCACTCAGAAACACAATTTAATTAGAACTTAAAAAACGTTATAACTTAAATATGAAGTAAAAAACTGGCTCTTAGGGGCTGTGTACATATTACGTAACGCTGTTTTCAGAGGTTTTGTACTCCTCCCCCCCTTCGTAACGCTTTTTACTAATTTTTCAAAATTTCCAATCCGTAACAAATCTTTAACCCCCCCCCTCCACCCTGGAGCGTTACGTAATATGTGCACAGCCCCTTAAGCCTAAATAATATTAATTTTTCAAATATAAACACATTCATATACATAGTTCAAATAATTATTACGTGTATTCATAATACTAATGGGCGAAACACGTTTTTGAATATTCTATAAGCACACAATCGCTATAGCAAAACGGGCGCTCGGCTAACGGAGCCTTAAGTCTACCAGTAGTCGGCAATTTAAAAATTTGAAGTGTTTTATGCTGGTGCCTTCACTTGTGTGAGGCTAATATTGGTTTGACGAGAATTTATTATAATTTATCAATTTGTATTGTTGATGGCGAAAGAAGTTTAACTTAAACCTTTTTATATAAATATTAAAATATTTACAGATTTTGTAAAATAGATCACATTTGCCAATAGTCGGCATAAATTTTGCACTTCTCGGCATGACACGTTCCTTTTGCCGGCATACCATATTTATTTAGTTAAAATTAAAGATTTTGATCTTCTTCGTTTTTAATGGGATCATGCAGGTACAAACATCTATATTGCAGTACCAGTAAATTTTCCATTAATATAAATGTTTACTGAAGCCCTAATCCCGACTAATGGAAAACTAAAAATATATTCTTCCTAATGTCGGCACCAATGACAATGTCAACAATTAGCTAAATTTTTTTTCTTAAAAGCAGAGAGAGAGAGAAAGAATATTGAAAATATTTCACACATTCGGTAGCGATAAAAATTGTCATAAACTTTATAAAAAGGGTTACTTCTGATTATCTCCTTTTAACGAAATATAAAAGAATTATTTTTTAATATATTCACATCACTTCGTTTCAAATTTGTTTCACCTTTAACAGCGAACTGTATGATAAACACGTTTAATTATGGTCTATTGGTTTTATTGATAACAAAATTATAGATAAAGATTAAGTTTTATCATTTATATGCAAATAAATGTACAACAAAAAAAAATGTAACAGGTTCTAACTTTTTTATGAAGTTTTTTTCTTTACTTTTATTGAAAACGAACTTTTCTTTGTCAAACTTGAATGAACAAATTATAATGTAAGAACAAGGACGAGAATAGAAATATAATAATTACTTCATTAATATTTCAACAAAAGATATGAACGAAAATATAATTAATATTTAAATAAAATAAAAATAATTTTTTTTATCTCATTTGCGTCGAGTGGCGTAGGATTTTCTAAAAAAGCACACATACATATGTAAGAGTATGTATGTACATATCGCGATATATACATATGTACGAGCATACATACATATGTACGAGTATTTTTAAATTATTATTCTTAACCCTGTCGGACATTCAGTTAACTTTAAACTAACTTTAAGCTAACTATTTCGCAACTAGTGGTGACTGACACTTGGATTACTTTATATGTAATTAAGTAACTATTTTAACATTGCGATGTCCTAGGAAGTAGTCAATTGCCCGACTCTGCACTACTTGTAGCTAACTTTAAGTTAGTTTTAAAAAGTCAAAATATAGTTAGTTAGTATACATAAAAAAAAATATATTTCATTTTTATTTTATTTTCTCAATTATATATTCAGTAGTTTTATAGTAATATTTTAATAATAAATTTTTCTTCAAATTTTTTTTTCACCGGTGCTGTGCTGGGACTCGAACCACAGGTCATTGGATTAACAGTCAACGTGCATGCCACTCAGCTAAGTTACCACTTAAATATTGACGGCAAGAAGTTATGAAATACTTGAAATAATTTTAACAGTTCCTAAATGAGTAAATTTGTTGGCGCTCACCATATTCAATTATAAATGAGAGTATAATATATATATACTCAATCTACTAATTGATTTTGGTTACATTCTGCATTGTATTGTAGTTAGCTTTAAGTTAGTCTATAAAAATCAATTTAAAAGTTAGCTTTTCTTGTAGCTAGCTACACATTTGACGACAGGGAAGTTTATGGCCAATAAATGAGTGGATGATAACGTTTCATTTATTTTTAAAACTCGTTTAAATGAAAAAATTTGTTTTTCATTGCAATATTAAATCAACGTTAAATAGCCAACGTTGTGTATTTAAACTTGGTTTAAGTTATGCAAATTGAACATATGTTTTCGAATGCTTGTTCTTTTTGTTTGAAAATAAGCAAATAAAATATTTGTGGCTGCTGACAAGTTGCATAAAATTTTGGCATCTATTTTCGCTATTACCCTTTTAATCGTTCTGAAAGTTGCTCTTATTCTTTTAAAACATTTCAACAGTTCTTAATTATTCTTATTTATAGCTAAAATAATAATATATTTTTTTTAGATTTTTCTTTATTTGCTCTAGTCAGCTGTTTTTTTTTTTGGGAAATTTGTGGGAAATTTTTTATATTACGTAGTGCTACCATATTTTCATCGTAATTAAATAAGAATTTTAAGTTTGACTGAAAAAATGAAAGTGTGTGTAAACGAATTTTAAATTTTTATGAAAATTAACAAAAACTATAATTAAATATTCACTCATTTATTGGCCATTAGTGTATTTTTTTGTACTAGTGGCAACTCTGATATTTGACAGCTGTCACATATGTTTATTCCGATTGATAAAAGTGAAAGAAAGTACACTTACTCTGTAAGCCAATCGAAGAGTGGTAAAAAAAATTTGATGAAACTGGGTCGGTTATGGACAGTAAGGCTCATGTGCGCCAACATAACGGTCGGTCTCCCGAAACAATTCCTGATCTCAAATCCGAGATACAACGACAAAAAATAACTTAATTTAATATCTTGGCAATTTTTATAAAAAAGTACACAGCAAATATTCCTTACTTAGGAAAAATAAAAATGCTATTTCAGTTATTGAAGTTCAAGCTATTCAATTCTTTAAATTTTTTTTAAATAATTAAGTTGTGAATTTTTTTATTCGAACTGAGTGATATTTAATCAAAGAAATTTTTAATTTTTCAGGCTTAAGTTCGTTTTCTCTAAATATAATTTTATTATAAATTAAATTATTATTTAAATTAGAAAGAAAATATTCAAATATTAAATATTAAGAGCCACTAGATTTTTCTTTCTAATTTAAATAATAATTTAATTTATAATAAAATTATATTTAGAGAAAACGAACTTAAGCCTGAAAAATTAAAAATTTCTTTGATTTTTTTTAAATATTGTTAAAAAGATTGGGTTTTGATCAAAGGAATATTTTTTCCAATTTCGAAACTAATTGAAATTAGGTTTAAACTTTGATGAAATGTATTAATTGAAAACCATTTAGGAGTATTTTTTTCTGTGTAATAGGGCCGCGAAATGTCTACTCCTGGAATATTCATCATGTCTAAACTCTCAATTCCTTTCCTTCTTGAATTAATATTTTATTTATTTATTTCGTAAATACAACAACAATAAATCTTATACAGTATTGGTTAGAAATTTGCAAAAAATATAATGAAAATCGATATTTACTAATACAAAAAAAAAAAAAAAGAATTTTATATTAATACAAAAAAAATTTACAATAATTGTAAATAACATTTGGCAAGTCGTAAAACGATAGACGCCGACAATGGCCGACAATTGCAGCAAATTCATTTAACAAATGCAAGTCTTTAGCTGATGATCTTTATAAATGCAGAAAATTTATAGATCGTTTTATCAAATGCAAGGTAGATTTAATTTAGAATACTGATGCCCGCATGAAATATCTGGATGCAACAGCGTGAACTGCAAAACGAAATTGTTTATCTATTTTATTAAATGACAAAACGATGTGTGTTGGCATAAAAATAAAATTTAGTGACGTCGATTTAAAATCTTTCTATTTGTTTACCTCAACTGCGACTTTTTCATTTCCTTCCTAAGCTGCTTTCGGCTTCTCCTCAACCGTATCCTCCAACTGAACACACATGCATACATACACACTTAAATATCGAGCCTTTGCTGCTTTAGAGCTTAACTCCAAAAACTTGTTTGAGAGAAAACAATTTTAAAGTTTCCAAATTACTCATAACTCAGTGGTAAAAAAATAATACATTCCTACAGATTTCTTTCTAATAAAAAATTATTTAATTAAAAATTAAATTATACGATCTTCAGCTCAAATAATTAAAAAATTCTTTGGATTAAACACCGTACAGTTCTAAAAAATTTATAATTTTATTGCTAAAAAATTATTTTATTCTAAAAAAAATATATATAAAAATTAATTTTGCATCATTAACTAAAAAATCAGTTATTTTTGGAGTTATGACTCTATTGCAGCAAAAGCTGCATGTGTATGTGTATGTGAGTACGCATGTATGGATGGAATGTTTGCATGTGGTTTGATAAAGAGAGTTTTGGCACATTCGGTTGGTGTAAATATAAATAAATGAATGGTTTCTGATTGAACATTGGCGGCATGTCAGTATGGCGCCATAGTGTGGTACATACATACATACATACATACTTTGTTAAGAAATTTTCTAACACAATATTCAAATCAGTTAAAATTTATTTTACTTTGAAATGGTTAATGATTAGATTTCGAAAAAATAAGAAATTTTAACAAAAGACAATCAATATATTTCGGTGCTGCGACAAACGAATATCTTAAGTGTGAAATTTGTATGGAAATCGCTCAAAAACCTGAATGCTTTTCATAAAAATTTTACATGAGGAAACAGCACCTTCATTTGAAAAATTATAAACTTTACTTAAATTTTTATGATTTTCCAAAATGTAATTTCATATGTGGCACTAAAAGACATCAGGGATATTTTTCGTTTTATTTTTTTTTTTTTTTTGGATAAATGGGAAGAACTCGAAAAAAATCGCGAATATGAAATTTGCAAGCATTTCAATTTATTTTTAAAAATTCCAGAAAGTAAAGTTCCTAAAAATATTATCAATAGTTCGGTTCTGGAAAAAGCGTTAAATTTATAAAAGAAATCACTAAAACTGTAGAGAATAAAAAAAAAATTGTTTGGTTCCTTAAAGGAAATTTTTGTTTGATGTTTTCGATTTACCGATGATTTTTAAACAAGTTTATTTTTGGCCATTGTTGGTATTGAGCATAGAGGCACATAGGTAACCTAACCAAGTTTATTATTATTTTAAAATCTAGATAAATAAGTTAGATTTTATTTTACTATAATTCCTTTTGCCAACCGAATAATCACTTGGGAGTATCAAGCAAACCTTAACATAAAATTTTAATTTGCTGCTATAAATTATGATAATAAAACTAAACAATAGTTAGTTGCAACAAACGATAAAATATCGTTATTTGAACGAAAATTTAAAAAAACAACTTTTTTAGTTGCAACAACCAATTAATGGTACTAAACTCCAATTCATTGCATTTTATTCAGTTGTGCACGCCATATTTGGCACTTAGTCGTAGCATGCAGTCGGTTGATCTAATCAATTTAAGAATTGTGACCATCGTATGTTTGTTACAATTGTGGTCTTGTGGTAATGAGCATGGATTGCTTTTAGGATTTATAAAATACTGTCTATTCAACAGATATTTTATTGACATAACCATTTTCCAACCATTCTTTTTTCTGCGTGTATGCTAACAAATTGGTTGAAATATCATTTGCTAAATTTAAAAAATTTAGTTCTTTCAGCATGTAGGCGCCTTATATTCAATATGCTGACAGAGGCCTTTGTTGTTATTTGTGAGCATATGAGTAGTGTGTACAAATTTGACGATTCAACATCTTCTTCGCCAGTTAACAGAATCGTCGGCGAAGTAAAATAACAGCTTAACCCTCTAACTGGCAAGACCGCTGTCCGTAGACAGTTATGAAGCCGTTTGTCAGCAGTGCTCTGTCAAGTGCAAAAATTCAACATATAAGCATCGCAAATTATATCGCAAAAAATATTTTTTAAATTTGCTAAAAAAAAAAACACATTGAGAACAAAATTCTTATCTGCAAAATTCTATCTTGCCGTAAGTAAATAACATATTATACTCGTATTTGAGATTTTTGATGCATTTAAAGTGAAAAACAAGAAAAAATTGTGTTTTCAAAACGAAAAACTGAAGACACTCTGTAGACGGTCTTGCCAATTTGTGTGTAAAAACTTTCCTAATATTTTTCATTGTTGTTTTTAATTGTTGTTCATTAAAACAAAATATTTTGTGTTCTGTTACATTATTTTAACGACTTTTTTTGGGATTGCGTAAAAAATGGATCTAAATAAACGTCTTTATAAGAAGAAAATCAATTTGAAGACCTGAAGACCACAGCTTGGCATATCAAATGTCGGAAAATGAGTGCTGGTCCATTAAAAAAATATGTCTTGAACTAAAAATAATTTTTAATATTTTTTCCTGTAATTATTGGAAACTTTTCAAATTAAGAAGAACAGTGAAAATGCGCTCTCAAACTTAAAACATTACGTGCATACTAGTAGTAGTAGTAGCAGTAGTAGCACTGCACACGTATTTTTCCGAAGTTCTTGAACTGATTTTGATAAAACTTAAAACATCGATAAGTCTGCTTGTAAGAGCACACAGTAAAAGTGGTGAGATGGGGATAAGTTATGCATCCGTAGTTATGCAAAAGATTTCCATGAAACTTTAACAAATTTTTGTAGCCATGATCAGGAGGGGTTAGATGGGCAATTTTTTCCCCAATGTAATCTATCATTATTAATTATTAAATATGTAGAACATTGATGGATCGTTACTTATGTGGTCATACATACAAACAATTTTTTTATGAAATGTTATCGAATAAATCACTTTATTCGTCTACGCATATGGAAAGATATTAACGCTAGCGAAAATGCGTGTAAAATATATCTGTACTTCTATACTTATTTTAATAGAAATCGTTTTAAGAAACCCATGTTGGTCTCATGGCCATTTTTGCCAAGCAAACAATTTATTTCATTTCCAAAAAAGCAATGAATGAATAAAATAAATTAATTAACCACTAAAAAGCATCTCTCATTTTACTTTTATCTTATATATGTATGTCAGTGATGGAAAATGCAGTACTTTTGTCCTATTTTCGGTACTTTTTCACAACAAAAATACCCTCACGTCAAATTTAGTACTACTTTTTTGTTTTACTTTGTTCCCTGTTTAGAAATCTGCGTTATTTTTATAATCATTGATAACAGTGGCTTCAAAACAAGAATTAAGGAACGAACAAATTCGTTATTCATGTTGTTGTTAGTATGTGTTTTTTGCAAAAGTTGTTAAGGGCACTATACACTGTCATTGACAACAAGCGCGTGTACGTATGCTTGATATCAAGCATACCCAATATCTAAATTTTTTGATTTTTCATCAAGCGTCGTCGGTGCCACACATAAAGACAAATTTTTACTGTTACAACCTTAAATGCTTGATGTGATTTTGGCGAATGTATAGTGCCCTTTAGTGTTATTGGTCCAATTTACACGAGATTAATTTTTAGTTCGCATAACTTTTGTTCTTTCGAAAACACACGAGACTAAATAATCTGGCATAAAATTGTAAAAGTATACATATATGTGTGTAGTTAGTGTATTTTGCACACAGGTTTTGTTCTGCTAATACGGGGTTGAACCTGGTTGAAAAATTATGCCAACAAAGCTGCATTGTTTTCTTCATTTAATATTTTTTTTATTATAAAATGGATTTCTAATTTTATTTTTGAAGAAAAATATATGTTTCACAAAAAGTACCACAATGTTGAAAAAAGTACTCTTTTTGTTGTCGGACAGTACCATTTCAATTTTTCATTTTTCCATCACTGATGTATGTAAGTAGTTAGGCGAAACTTAATGCCGGGCGGGTGACGTCGCGAGCACAGCTAGACTGACATCAATACATGTACATAACTGATGTTTCCCATACATTACGCAAACAATTTAAGGAGAGGGAAGAAAAAGTAAACAAAAAAAAACATCTTTCTTCAAATATTTCAATAAAAACAAATAAAATTAACTGTTGGAATTGTTGAGTTTTTTATTTTAGTCATGCGATGGATAATAAATACGCATAAATGTTTATTTATTTATAATTTTTGGAGTTGGTGGAAAAAAGGGGTTCTATTTATTTCATGTTGTTGTGATGACACAAAACAAACATATTTATGCATGTACGAGTATGTAAGTAAGTGCGTACATATTTACATGATCTAGCCTGCAAAATTGTCCTATTTTTTATCACTTGTCTGTTTGTTGGTTTATTTAAAAAAATAAATCACAAAGATAAATAAATTATTTTTAATTATGTCGTTATTTTATGGATTCCAAATGAATATTAAACAAGAAATTGAAAAGAAGAAGAAAAAACCATACAAATGTCAATGCTAATGATATGACAACGTACAAACACGCATACATATAAAAATTCATATGTATGTGTGCATGTATATAGTCATATAATGGAATATGACCACATTCTTTTAAAGTACTTTTAATTCTTTTTGTAAACATTAATAAATAATGCTGACGTGCAGATTCACAGCGACTTGAAATTGTAACTTGAAACTTCCCTTTGGATTGCTAAGCGTGTGAATCTGCACCGTAAGCAACATGAACAGTTCCAACACATTCTTGATTTTCCTTTGTTCTCTTTGTTTAAGCAACATATATTTTTGTTAGCATGTAAGACTCTGTATCTTTTAAAATAATAATATAGTTAGTCTGTCAAAAATAAACCAAGCTACAAGTCGTTTTAAATTTACAACTGCGTGCATAATTGGCGACGAGGATAAAAAAGTAAAAATACATAAATAAAATAGAAAAACACTAAACACTAAATAAGTTACTAAATAAAAATAAAATAAAAAGTAAAAATACAAAAAAAATAGAAAAACAATGAAATAAGTTACTAAATAAAAATAAAATAAAAAATAAATAAGAAGTAAAAATACAAAAAAAAAAATAGAAAAACAATGAAATAAGTGAAACTTCATGGATTGTTTCTTTATTCATAAAAAAAAATACGTCGCTCACATTTTAACTGTTCAGTTTTTTTTGACTGTTTGGAACATTTTTATAAACTTAAGAACCTTTGGCAAGACAACAAACAATAACAAACGAAATAGAAGAAACAGCAGCAACTATATCAGCTACAACTACAATAAATCCCCTATCAACAAAATTCGCAACAAATACAACAGCGAAAACGATAAAAGCAGGAGAGAATTCCGTGTTCAGCAAACAAGAGGCCAATCAACATCCACCTCAGGAAGAAGAGACGACGATCGCAGACCACAGAATAATTCGGTTTGATTTTATTATTTAATTTAACTATGTTCATAGAATGACTTATAATTTTTGATACCTCAAATGAAAACTTGTTATTTATTAAGACCTTATGAAACAGGCTGATTTTGCTATAGATTAATTGAATTTTTTTTTTTGGTGAATAAAGGTTGAAAAAATTGTGATAGTAAGAAGAATGGATGCACAGAAATTTAGTTTGGTTTTAGAATGTATTAAAAATATAGAATCATTAGATGGCTCATATAGAAGCCAGCTACCTAACTTCATCGGTCAAGTAGAGAATATTTTGCCAACCATACAGGAATTTGACGTAGCCCATAAGAACATACTCATGGACTATGTGAAAGGGAAGATAGTAGGGGGATGTAGAGAAACCCTACACAGACAGGGTAACCCGAACGATTGGGAAAGGGTTAAAGAAATTTTAAAGGATAATTTTGGGGAAAAGGAAAGTAGTAATGTCTTGATGGACAGACTTAAGATGTGTCGTATGACTGATACTATAGAAAAATACTACCTTCAAATTACGGAGGTAATGAACAGAATACAAAATAGAAATTTACTTTTTGAGGATAATGTGTACTCTACTCTAGCGCTGAATAGAATAGCACTTCAAACCTTTCGAGAGAATTTACCGGAACCAACTAGGACCATGATATTTGCTAGAAACCCTAACAATATAGAGGAGGCATACAAAATTATCAGAGAGGCAGGACACCTGAGCTACGGTGTAACAAGTAATAGGAATGATAGTTTCAATTATAATACTCGTAGCAATCGGGGCTTTAATTCAGGAAATTATCAAAGACAAAACAGTCAATTGGGAAACTATCAGAGACAAAATAATCATTCAGGAAATTATCAAAGACAAAACAGTCAATTGGGAAACTATCAGAGACAAAATAATCATTCAGGAAATTATCAAAGACAAAACAATCAACTGGGAAACTTTCAAAGACAAAACAATCATTCAGGAAATTATCTAAGGCAAAATAATCACTCAGGAAACTACCAAATACAAAATCCATCAGGGAGTTATCAAAGGCAAAATAACCAATCGGGAAAATTTGATGGACGTAGGGATAATTACTCAGGAAATTATGGTGTGAGAAACGGTGCTGGGTCGAGCCAGAATAGGAACTTTAACAGACACCAGGACATAGTCCCCATGGATATTGGGTCTTCAAACGTAAATTTTTCAACGGAAGCCTTAAACAACTTCCCTATATAGTAATAGACTCTCCAATAAGAAAATTATATTTTGTGGTTGACAGTGGGGCAGAATTTAGTATTTTAGATGTAGGAGTATGTTCGCCAAAATGGAAAACACAAATATCTCTACAGGCAAGGGCCTTAGGGAAAACATTTTTAATGAAACACCTTTGCAGATTTCCACTCTTTAAGGAATTTAACATTAAGAATTATTATTGCGAATTTTTAGAATGTGAACTTAGTAATGGATATGACGGTTTAATAGGCAACAATATATTGCAGGGAGTAAGAAGTATCATTGATTATCCGACTCGGCAACTTATTACGGAAAATGCAACCTTGCCATTATTTATGAACAGAGACGAAGAAGTCTATCATAATATGTCTTATAAGGAAAATATAATAGAACTAGGGAACAATGAAATAGTAAGGGAAAATTTTCTTTCCTTTGTAAAAACAGACCATTTGAATGATTTTGAAATAACCAAATTGAGGCCAAGCTTGATAAGATATAAAGAAATATTTTACAAATCGGATCAGAAACTATCTTTTACTAATGACATTAAGCACAAAATAAAAACTAGACATGATATGCCCATTTATTCTAAAATGTATCGTTATCCAGAGGTGCACAAGGAGGAAGTGAATCGACAAATTGAGGAGATGCTTGAAAACGGCATTATTAGAGAGTCAAACAGCCCATATAATAGTCCTATTTGGGTCGTTCCTAAAAAACTAGGTCGTGATAATGAACAAAAATGGAGAATCGTAATCGATTTCAGGAAATTGAACGATATTACAATTGAGGATAGATTTCCCATGCCTAATGTGGAAGATATATTCGATAAATTAGGAAACTGTCAATATTTTTCAACTATTGATTTAGCTAAAGGATTCCACCAAGTAGAAATGGATCCTGGCGATATTCACAAAACCGCTTTTTCGACCGCAAATGGTCACTTTGAATTTTTACGAATGCCTTTTGGTCTTCGCAATGCACCTGCCACATTCCAAAGGTTGATTAACAATATCTTGCGGGAGTTTATAGGCAAAATATGCTTCGTCTATTTGGACGATATTATAGTATTCTCTACGAGTATAGAGGAACATATTGAATCTCTAAGTAAGGTCCTTAAATGCCTTCAAAATGCCAATCTTAAAATTCATCCGGATAAGTGCCTATTCTTATCCAGGGAAACCGAGTTTTTAGGCCATATCATTACACCCGAGGGAATTAGGACCAATCCAAAAAAGATCGAAGCCATTGACGCCATACAACTGCCTAGAACCCAGAAACAAATCAAATCATTCCTTGGTATTACGGGCTACTACAGGCGATTTATTAGGGACTATTCAAAAATAGCCCACCATCTTATAAAGTATTTGAAAAAGAATGCTAAAATTAACATAAAAGACCCCGAATACGTGGAGGCATTTCATAAATTAAAAATTTTATTGAAAAACGACCCCATACTTATCCATCCAGATTTTCAAAAACATTTTACGTTGACTACTGATGCCAGCAATTTTGCACTCGGTGCAGTGCTCATGCAGGATAATAGACCTGTTGCTTATGCCAGTCGTTCCCTTAACGGTCACGAACAACGATATAGTACCATAGAAAAAGAACTACTGGCAATGGTTTGGGCAACAAAGCATTTTCGCCCCTATTTATACGGTCGTAGATTCACAATAAGAACTGATCATAGGCCATTGGTTTGGCTGAATAACATGAAAGAGCCGAATTCTAAGATGCAACGCTGGAAGATAAAACTAAACGAATTTGACTTTCAAATCGAATATATAAAAGGAAAGGAGAACGTAGTTGCGGACGGCTTAAGTAGAATAGTGTACGAGGGTAAACCAAATGAGAAACAGAGTGAAACAGTCACTGAATCAGATATTTTTATTAACTTGAATGAAATGTTCAACCCTGAAGAAAATAACATTGAAAATGATATTGAGACGGTTCACAGTGCAGAAACTGATGGTACCAATTTCATATCGATTACAGAAAATCCTCTAAACTTATTTAAAAACCAAATTGTTCTTAGTTATGGGACCAGGGAATTAACGAAATTAAAAATTGTTCACAGAAGAAAATTTAGGAAAATTTTAGTGGTTACAGGAGAAACTGATTTGCGAAGGACACTGCTAGAATGTCTACCGGAGAAGGGACTGGCAGTTATCTTTTGTGCGGATGACAATCTTTTTCTGAAGATTCAGGATGCCTACAGGATATATTTTGCTAATAATAAGAATCTGAGAGTTTTAAGATCTAAAATATTGTTGGAGGACATTACGGACAGAGAGATTATTCTAAGAAAAATTGAAACGGAACATTTAAAAAATAATCACCGCGGAATAAACGAAGTTTTTGCAAATTTGAAAAGGATATGTTTTTACCCAAGCCTACAGAGGGAAATTCAGAAATATATTAACAATTGTGAGATATGTAATCTCGCAAAATTTGATAGGAGTCCGATCAAGCACACATTTAACGTTACAAGTACACCCAACAGACAAAATGATATAGTTCACATAGATCTTTGGTACCCACAGAGGAACATAATGTACCTTACTAGTGTGGATAAACTTACTAAGTACGCCACAGCTGAAAAACTGAAAGACAGAACCTGGCTTTCTATTATTAATGGACTTAAAAATCGAATCAGATATTTGGGAAAGCCAAGACTAATAGTAATGGATAATGAATTCGACACTTTAAATGTAAAACAGTTTCTTGACGATAACGGAATTAGTTATCACCTAACAACTACATACTTGAAAACTGGAAATGCGGACGTTGAGCGGTTGCACTCTACTCTGAACGAACACATCAGACTACTCAACGCCGACCCTAACAATGAAACCGACTTAGATGGTAATGTATTTAGAGCAATAACAGCCTACAACGATACAGTTCATTCAACGACGAGACATAAACCAATTGACTTCCTCAATAACCTAATATCGACTCATGATTTGGAAATTTTCGCTGGTAAGCAGCACGACGCAAAAGAAAAAAGAATCCAGATGTTGAACCAAGAAAGGGAGCAAGTAACTGATTTTGCAAACGCGTTTGTGGATAATAATAGGGTTAGCAAATCTCGACCTAAATATAGGAAAATTCAGAATTTTGTGACGCAGGGAAACTACATTGCCTCGGATAATAATAGATTTAAAAGGATTTACAAGACTCAGGTGAAGAGAAGACAGAGGTACCAGGACTAAACGTTACAGGATATTTCTTTCCGTTTTGCTTTTGATGAAGGGAAACTGAAGACACTTTCATATGGGCTTGAGCAGAACATATGATTTATTTTGATATAAAGATTTTAATTTGCTTGAATATGAACTCGAGAATCATAATAACGAATTGCTTGCGTTAGTTCTTCATGAAAAATACAGTAAATTTTTATTCACACAAAAAAAAGAAAAAAAAAAATTATGAAAACTGTAATAAAAGTAATATATAACTTTGTAAGAATTATCGTTTATTGAAAACTGTTTTGATTAACAATTAAATTTTTGCATATTTTCTAAAGTAAGTAAAATTTAGTTATGTCATTAATAATTTAATATTGAAAAAGGTAACGCCTTATTGAAGAAACAAAAAAAAATATATAAATAAATAGAGTAAACTATAAAAATAAAAAATATATATATGTAATACTAATTTTTATTTTTTTTTTTTTTATCTAATAACTGTTAAACTCAATTTTATCGGAATTGTGTTGGAAGTGTTTAAAACTCAATCATTTAACTTAGGCCCACCTCTGTGCATTCTACAGAGACTGTAGAATCTAGGGATGGAGGAGTCATATAATGGAATATGACCACATTCTTTTAAAGTACTTTTAATTCTTTTTGTAAACATTAATAAATAATGCTGACGTGCAGATTCACAGCGACTTGAAATTGTAACTTGAAACTTCCCTTTGGATTGCTAAGCGTGTGAATCTGCACCGTAAGCAACATGAACAGTTCCAACACATTCTTGATTTTCCTTTGTTCTCTTTGTTTAAGCAACATATATTTTTGTTAGCATGTAAGACTCTGTATCTTTTAAAATAATAATATAGTTAGTCTGTCAAAAATAAACCAAGCTACAAGTCGTTTTAAATTTACAACTGCGTGCATAATTATATGCACATAAATATGTGATCATTGTACCGTACATCGGAATAAAAAATTTCAACTGTAGAAAATGTAGACAAACTTAAATGTTAATCTACTTTTTCCCATTGAGTATTTAAGTTACGCTACTACCGGTCCTAGCCGCTAAGAAAAAAATGGGCTATGAAATTTTCCATAATGCCATCTTAAATTACGGTTTCCCCCTAAGCAGCCTCATCGGAGAAACCAACGTCTTTGAAAACATTTTGGCCCTAATTTTGTAAATTTTTGATTATTTTGTAAATAATTGACATAAAGGCCCTAATTTTATAAATCACATCACGGAAGTGACTTTTATATGGAAAGCAAAAACAAAAATTCAAATATTTAACATTTTTTATCCTTCAGTATCGTGATTTTGCACGGTTTCCCTTGTGCATCATCTCTGGTGCTTCCCGTTAAACGCAACCCTTAGTCTGTGTTCACACATGAAAGTTTTCTTTCATGAAAGTGGTAGTTTGTTGGTGAGAGGGGAGAGAAGAATGGTGTCGGGTACACACTTTCATGTTCTCTGAAATTCTGTTTTGTTTTGTAGTTCGTAATTGTCAATACGTACATTTGTTGTTGTGTGTTGACAATTCATATGAAATTAAAAATATAAAAATGTTTAGTTTCATGAAATTAAATTTCAGTGTGTAGACATGAATGAAAGTTTAAAAGAGAATTTCAGAAATTTCATGAAAGAAAACTTTCACTGTGAACTTAGACTTATGAAAAATTTGTGGCATCTGTAGATGTCGTTTAAGTTCACAAAAAAAAACTAATCCGAATCTTAAGGTCAATTTTACATTAATTATAACAATACTGTTTCCGAAATTTTCCGACACCGTTATCTTGTTAATCTTGTTGTTGTCTAATCGATTTTTATCAAGTTAATATCACATTACGCAGTTTTCTAGCTCAAAACATTAATGGATTTTAAAAGTACTTTTTTCGAAATAATCGATCGATTTTAATCAAACATATTTCTGTCGACGCTAAGAGGGGGATTTTGAAAAAAAAAAAAAAAATTTAAATAAATCTGCAGTTTCTGAAAGGGCCGCTGTGGTACAGATTAATATTGGGACCTGCCTTACGGTTAAGCCTGTATTTCTCTTAAGATCGTGTGAATATATGTATGAGCTAATAAGCACCTACGAGTCTCGCCGGGTGAAGTCTCGAAAGAGAACTCTTAAGGACTAAAGGTATGGATATCAACAGGATGTATAAACGTACCACCGGAGGCTTTCTTTAAAGGGCAGTCCCACTGTAATAAAATTGCATACGACATTTAAGGAGGCGTTTTTGAGTTTAAGTTTGGATGTTGTATCTTAAAAGGGGCAGAGCCCCAAGACCCCCAAGTAGGTAACCTCAGGGTTGTGAAAAATTCAAAGGTACGCCAAGCTGATATTTTTAATCAAATTTTCAAGTGGATTTTCCCATCCGAGAGCAAAAAAAAAGGGAATAACAGTTATGGGTTTCCGCTTACAGTTTACGAGATATTCGAAGATATAAAGAAATAACATTTTATCTTCCCATATAATCAGAATTGATTTAATGTAAAAGAACTGGGTATGGTTTTCGGTTGGATGCATGATGGATCTTTTTTCTTTACTTAAATAAAGTCTTACGCTCTTTTGTTATAAGATGTTTTTTGGATTTATTAAAGTATTGGGGTTTAAATATTCCAAATTTGAATCAATCACCCTCTACTTAATGCAAGATAATCCCTACTGCGTTTGGACTGATTTCTTTTCATTTTCATTTTTGTGTTTGTGGTTTTACGCAATCCTATTCTAGCAAAATTTAATTTGTTTTTATTAATTTTTTTTTTAATTTAAAGTTTTTTAAGACTACTGTGCGTTTGTTTTTGTTACTCACAGTTCTTACTTGAGATTTTGTGTATAAGCAAATGAGATTGAAAGCTTTCCAAACATGGTTTAAAGATCTACTGATGAGTTGTCATTAGCACCCAATGAAATGCAGCATATAGATAGTTAACCCATAATAATTTTTTTTTTTTTTTTGTGGTAGTTTTATTATTTATTGAATCTTCAATTAAAAATTGAAACATCAATAAGTTTTTCAAATCTTAAATCTAAAAATACATTAATATATGTTTAGCCAGTGCTAAACAAAATTTTTAATTTCAACGGTTAATTTTTGTTGTTTTACATCTCTCGTGAACGGCTGAGAAAAAGAGTATCCCTTCTTTTCAGCCGGGTGTGGCCTCTATAATGAAGAATATTGCGCGCAAGTGGATTTGGGTGCAATACTAGTTTTTCAATATATTTTTTTGCGTGTTTTGAAAATACTGTCTTCACCAACGGAACATCAAGATCTTTGTGAATTCGCTGATTTCGGATATACCAGGGGGCTGCAGTAATTGTACGTAGAATTTTGTTTTGTCGCCTTTGAATTTTTTCTACACTTGATGTTGAGGCAGTGCCCCATAACTGGATTCCATAGGACCATATTGGTTTTAGGATCGCATTGTATAACAAAAGTTTACAGTCAAGACTTAATATAGAATTTCTTCCAATAAGCCAATTCATTTGGGCTGCTTTTAATTTCATTTGTGTCAACTTTGCGTCTATATGCGATTTCCATTTTAAACGACGATCAAGATGAACGCCTAGATATTTTACTACAGTGTGTTGCGGTATAGTCTCGGTGTTGATTTGTATAGGCGGGCATGTTTCCCTGCGTAAAGTAAAAGTAACGTGTACACATTTCTGCTCATTCACTTTTATCCGCCATTTTTTTAGCCATGTTTCCAATTTTGAGATGTACCCTTGTAGATTCCGGGAAGCTTCTACAGGATTTTCATGAACGCTTAGAAAAGCCGTATCATCAGCAAATGTTGACGTGTGAATGATACTGCTTAACGGTAAGTCAGAGGCATACATATATTAAATAAAGTAAAGGACCGAAGATACTGCCTTGCGGGACTCCGGCTTCAATCGACTGCGGTGGACTTGAAAAATTGCCTTCCCTAACTACAAATTTTCGTTCCTCTAGATAGCTTTTTAAGAGCCTGACGATGTTTGCGGGTAGATTTTGTGTTAATTTGTGGAGAAGACCTTCGTGCCATACTTCATCAAATGCCTGTGCGACATCAATAAAAAGCGCTGAACAATATTTCTTTTTTTCAAAAGTGTCTCTAACAACATTTACAAGTCTGTGAGTTTGTTCAATAGTATTATGCTGACTGCGAAAACCGAATTGATGATCTGGAATACATGCACTGCTAGTTACTATAGGAGTCAGCTTGCTCATGTACAGTTTTTCAAAAAGTTTCGGCATATTGGACAATAAACTGATAGGTCAATAGGATTCAACCTTTGTATGATCCTTACCGGGCTTTGGTATCATACTAATCATCGAAACCTTCCATTCTGCCGGATAGTATTGCAGTCGTAAAATACTATTAAAGATGACTAGTATTATTCGTTTTGCAATGAAAGGCAATTCTTGCAGCATTTTGTTGCTTATTTTATCAATACCTGGGGCTTTTTTTGAGTTTAGACTTGTAATAGCCTTTTCAATCTCCACAATATTAAATCTTAGCGGAATTTCTGGTAAAGCGACGACTGGTGGCAGTTCAATAATATCAGCAGAAATATTTGCAGTAAATACTTTTTCTAAGTGTTTAACAAAAAGAGCACCTTTTTCAGCATCAGTTCTTGCCCAGTCACCATTTGAAGCTCGTAATGGAGGTTTACATATCACCGGCCTTTTAAGTCCTCTGGCTGCACGCCACAGCGAATAATCTGTTGATGGTGTTGCATCGACTTCTTGCAGAAATTTTTCTAAGCTGCTTGGTACACTCCTTAAGCCTTAATTTTAGCTGAGGCGATCTGTAACGTTGCCATTCTCGTCGAGCTCTCCGTTTTTCAGTCAATAGCCTTTCTATATCTGCACAAAAAATACTGTTAAATCTCGCTTGTTGATTTGGTTGATTTGAAGAAGCATTAAGAGCAGCTTGTTTAGCATGTGCTTCAAACAACCTAATAGAATTTTCTATGTCAGTAGGTGTTCTCAATGGCATATTTTCCGCGCAATGACCAATCAAATATTTTTTGTATTTCAGCCAGTTAATATGTGCAGATGTTAGCGGTAAATCACATGTTGGTCTTGCAGTTATGTGTGAGTAAATAGTGATAATAGTAGGCGACTGATCTGAAGACAAATCCAAAGATGCTTCTACTTCAATAATTTCGCTGGGCACACCTTTCACAATTCCAAAGTCGATAACATCAGGAATTTTTTCGCCGATCCGTTGGCCAATATGTTGGCTGACCACTTGAAACTACATTCAAACCCATTTTTGAAATTGTGTCAAACAAAACACGACCCCAAAAAGTGTGTTTAGCATTGTAGTCGCCAGCTGCTAGAAAACGGGACCACAGTGTTGTATAAAATTGAAATTGAAAACCTGGGAGGAGAATAAACAGATGATATCACAAGCTTTTGATAAAAATTTTCAATGCAGATATTCGTTGCTTGAAAATATTCTTCACGAAGGTCATTTAGCAGGTAGTGTTTTATTCGAGTTTTTATTAGGATTCCAGAGCCACCACAAGCTCTACCTCGAGGATCCTTGGTGTCGTAGAAATTATATCCACTAATTCGAAAATAGCTTCGAGACGTCAAATGAGTTTCTGAGATAAGCATAACATCGATTTGTTTATCCAGAAGAAAGTATTCTATTTCGTTTTTATGTTGGCAGATGCCGTTTGCGTTCCAAAAACAGATTCTTAAGTTCATGGTTTGTTCAATACAGCCTGCAACAAGGTAGATTGCATTTTCAACATTTCCTGTATCACACAGGACATGTTGTGTGTAAAAGTATTTACTGTTTGTATTAAGCTTTCAATTGAGGCTTCAAAACGACTAAAATTAGAGCCTGGAACTTCATTTGCCGGTACCGATTTTTGCGCTGTATTCTGGCAATTTTTTAAAATGTTAGCGTATGAAAATTGACTATTAGGTTTTTGCTGATAAGAGTCGTGTTAGACTTTAGAACATTTGAATATTGATTATGGCTAGACGACGGTTGAGGTAACTGTGGATAGTTAATAGGGGTTTTAGGCTGAGCGGGAGTAGCATTGGTTTTTTTGGTTAATGAATTCTTAAAAAACGAGTAAAGGGGGCAGCCTCTATAGTTGGCAGAGTGATTTCCGCCGCAATTGCCACATTTTTTCGCCTTGGGATCGCCTTTTATTTTGTCGCAGTTCGCGGTACTGTGTAGCTCACCACTTACAACGCAAACAGTAGGCAACTTGCAGTAAGTTTTGGTATGGCCAAATTCTTGGCAGTTCAGGCATTGAACAG
This sequence comes from Lypha dubia, assembly GCA_947311025.1. Classification (NCBI taxonomy): domain Eukaryota; kingdom Metazoa; phylum Arthropoda; class Insecta; order Diptera; family Tachinidae; genus Lypha; species Lypha dubia. The sequence goes on from OX371261.1 coordinate 98,254,574, forward strand.
GACCAGTTTTTTTATGTGGCATCTCAACGGTAACTCTTCGGTGTAACAAGTACTTTAAATTATAAATTGGGTGCGATTCGTTCTTTGTTATTTTCAAGTCCCCTGCCTGTAGCTCGACTCTGAATATAGGTTGGGGGATTTTTTCCCATAATAAATAAATAAAATTTTTGAAAACATAAAATCTTGAGATATACTCGAAAAAATTGTTATATTCTGGAAAAATTGTTAACGTTAAATTTCTATACAAGTACATACGTACATAATATTTAAATGTATGTCTATACATACATACATACATACATAAGTAAAAAATCACTTTCTTTTTTAAATAAATACAAAACCCAATGCTGTAATAAAAATCCAATTACATGGCAATTTGCTCGATAATCATTTAATAATGAAATAATGAAATATTCGTTTTGCAGCTCTTTTACAATTGCATTTACCACAAACAGATGAGGTCAAATTTAAAGCTCATCTGCACTTTATGACATATATATCTATGTATATATGTATATGTACATAAATATATGTATATAATACCATATTTAAAGATGAATTGTACACTTTTATTTAATACAAATGTATTACAATGTATTTTAATGATGTGTCGCACAAATCTCATCACATCTCATAAAGTGTTCTACATGTTGTGCTATTTTTAGTATTCGTAGTTAATTAAAAAATATTAAGTTTACAGATATTTAAAAATCTACAATATTCCCTTTGATACGTATGGTATCATTCATTCATACATTTGTATGTGTATATAAGTTTTTATGTATTGAAATCCCTATTCGGGATTTAAGCTTAAACAAATCATCTAATTTTGCTAAATTCATGCTTAAAGCACTCACACCACCCACAACTCACAAACACTTGAACTGAAGTCAATTGTAAAGTCGTCGTTAAAATTAATTAAGCATCAAATGACCGATATTATTGTAAATCACACTACAAATGGAGTGTGCAATAAAAAGAACATTAAAAAAAAAGCCAGCCACCACTACAACTATAAATAATTCTGTTATGAGAAGCAGGGATATTTAAAAGGATATATGTATGTATTTATGTATGTATAAAGTACATATATTTAAAAACTGGTGGAATATAAAGAAAGACCAAGAATTAAAATCTAAAAAAGGTTAACAGTGGAGTGGAGTGGAAAAATAATTTTTTGTCTGCATTTTATTTTAATATTTTTTGTTATTGATGAGCTGTTGCTCTGCAATAATTTAAAGAAATTTTAGTATCGCACCTAAAGGATTTTTTTAGGCCGAACTCGAATTTCGATAAATTTTATCAAACCAAATTCTAGCACGATACCGATCTCTAATTACGCTGTTCTGCAAAAAAAAAAAAAAAAAGCTGCACTCCTTCTCATTATTGCGATTGATTATTATTGATTTGATACTCCTGAATAGAAAAATAGTTTTGAAAATTATTTATCGCGAGCAGTTTTTTTGAAATAGAATTTAAAAAACAAACTCTCAATTTGCTTGAAATTTAAATCGTAACAAAATAAGATTTTTATTCGAGCAAATACTCAAGAATTTTTGTTCTTAAAAATTCTTGAGTATTTGCTCAAATAAATGTAAAATTTTTGAAAAGTAAGGTTTGTTTTCATTTCGCCTCATAAATACTTTTATTGGCAACTAACATATCGTTTACACATAAAAGTAATTTCATGAAAGTCGCAATACATTCATTAAAAAGCAGTTACAAAAGCTACATGCTTTAAGCGTTTAAAAAAATAATTTTAATACATTCATTTGAAGCACATATATAACAAACACAATTTTTCTAATTATAATTTAAAAATATTAAAAAAATTATAAAAATAAGTTTTACTTTTTATGCGTTTCCTAAAACTTGGCTTGGTTAATTATACTGGCAACTCTGAAAAATAAAAATAACAAAAAACAGCAATGAAAGAAATATATTAAGTTTTCTCTTTGACGACATTTTAAAACTAAAATTTCAGTTTCATGAAAACTTTAGAAATTTTCATGAAATACTGTTGTTTTTTATGTCTCTTTCATTGATAATACATACGTATAGGGAACTTTCATGAAATTATTTTCCTGTGTAAACGCAGCGTAACGGTTGTCTAATTGTACATAGATTTGTAGAAAAGAAAACACATTCATATTGAATAAAGAAAATTGTTTGTTGTGATGTTTGTAAAGTTTTTTTTGAATACCTATTTTGCTTGTACTTTTGTAATTCGCAAATTTTACTTGCGAGTTCATGTATGAGTAAATGAGTTTTGGAACTTTTCTAACATAAATGGTAAAGATCTAGTGATGAGTTGGTATTTTAGCAACTATCGAAATGCATATGTGACAGCGCATAGAGAAAAAAGGGTAAAAAAAATCAATTATCACTTTTTTTTTTTTTTTTTGATGTGGACAACATCTGAGCATCGAATGAGACCGATCCCATGCCCCAAAAGTATTCCCTACGGGAGATATGTGCGTTTTATGAAAGTGATGGTACACCAAAGATACGCGTATTTAAATCTTTAAAATGGCTCTCCTGAACAAAATCGGTTTTTACCCTTTACTCCTAGGAAGAAATCTAAATGAGAGTCCGATAAATTACTTTTAAAGGACATATTTTTGTAATTTTCATCTGTTTTGTTCCCCAAAAAATTATGAGAAACTTCTACAAAAGCAGTCCAAGCTCTTTTTTCAGTGCCATTAAATTTAGTTTAAAAATTTTCGTCCTTCGTCTCTAATTGGGACCTACAAACATGCCTTATTTCAATTTTGCGTCAATGGTTCCGGGGAATTTTGATTTCAGATATCGGAAGCCTTCACCGTCCTTGTCCATTGCTTTTACCAAGTTTTTCAGCTTTAAGACTTATTTTTAGAAGAATCAATAAAAAGTCGCCATTCCTCAGGTTCTTCAGGGAATCCAAGTTCTTGTAGAAGCTCTTTAGCATTATTAAAAAATACCAAGTTATTCTCTTTTGTGAAGAGTCTCATAAAGTCCTTGAGACCGTCGTAGTTTTATCTTTTACATTCCATTGTTGAATCTTGATCCGAGAAGTTAAGCCTTTGATTTTGAGAGACTCAAATCTCGGGCGAGATCATTCAAATCAGATTGCGTAATAAGATGAAGTTCTGGTGACCTCGTACGAGAAGAAGCAATTTCATCGCAATCAATTTCGTCACTGCTAATACACACAGGAGGTGTATCATTGCCTCGAGTAACTGATCTTCGTGCAGACATTATGATCGGATATATAATTTTGTTCTTATTTTTTCGTATATCCTTTTGTCACAGTCATACAAAAATAACAATCATTTTCATGGTTTTGGGGTCCACTCCAAAGCATTGGTGTTATAAATGGCATACACTAATGACTTACTCTGCACCAAACTCGTAGCGTTCTTGAATAACTGTTGCAACATACTTTCGAGAGCAAATTTTTATCCTTTTCGTAGACTGTAAACCCAAAGTAACGTTCAAAGCAAAGTAACTAGGTTTGACAATGCGTTCTGTTGAGATTTCACGACAAATTCATCACATACATATGTATCAAAATACGTTTGGAGAATTTTTGCAAGTTCTTGGCATTTTGTTCCTACAACAAGATGAAATTTATTTTAAAATTAGAATAATGTTTCAGTTTAAGCTACGGAGTCACTTCAGAGCTGCGCAGGCTAAATTGACAGAGTAATTAGCCAAAAATACGGGAATTTCCGTACTTCATTTTTATATGAATAAATTAATGGATTCTCTGGCAGGTAACAGTTAAATTTAGGTGACGCCGAATGACACAATGTCAGACAATATCATTCTATCTCCCTCTACCACTGTTTACATCAGTTTATAAAATATACATATAAGAAAAAAATCAGAAAGTTTAAGAAACCATAAAAATTACTTAAAAACTGTACGTGACAGCAAAAAATGGAAAGATGATTTGGATTCAGCATGTTTATCTCTTCATAGAAATCTATTTTTTATCTAAAGGAGAATTTTAATGCAGAACAGTTTTATTTATCTACACGCAAAGAAAAAACATAATTGATGGATTTGATACATTAAATTTTTCGTGGCACGAAACCCAGAATGATTATTTTATTGTTGCATAAAATATTTTAATAATGGAAGAATGTTTGATGCTTCAAAGAATAATTATTTGGTTGTGGCAGATATACTTAGTTGAAATGAACATTTTGCAATTATGTCTTTTCTCTGCGTGTGATAAATATACTGTGGGGCAAAATATATTAAGAAATAATATATTATGATAGTGAAAAATTTCAAGGAAATCGCATTTTATATAAAATTTTGCGGGTTGCTGAGATTACAAGTAGATTTCAAACTAGTTTAGTAAATTTATTCCAGAAAATTGTTTTGCAGCGTTTCAAATAATCCATCGAAAGCATTTTCCACGATAATGATGCGAAGCAGATAGATCTATTTTCATTAAATTTGTTTATTCCGCCACCTACTGGGAGTTTTAAGTTATTCCGAGACAGCTGCAGTAGATCATCATTATTGGCGATTTTTATGATTTAACTGTTGGTTTTACATCAAAAATTTATACTTTCGCTAATTCAATTACATATTCATTGATGTTCAATTGTTAATTATTTTTTGCAAGTTATTCCATAGTATTTTTCTTCATCCAATCTAAGCGCATTTTCTGAAATGAAATTTTCTATAATTTTTTTTTTTAATATTTCAAATGTTTTCCAAACTCTGAATTTCAATTTATTCCACTGTTCTTAAATCTCATGGATATGCATTTCGTATTCTGTTTTACACACATTTTTTAATCTCTTAATGAAAAACTAGATAGTTTGTGAAATAAATCAGTGCCCTCAATTGCAAAACGAATCAGCAGTGGTTGGACATTATCATGTTTTAATAAGACGTTCTTAATTCCCCACGTAGGATTCGGGTTCACAACATCGATTTTAACTGTAACATTATAACAAACACCAGGCCAAATGAATAATGAATTTCAACCCTGTTGACAATTGACGCCAACACGACGACAATGAATTCATAATGTTCATTGTTGGTGTGTGTGTGTGTGTGTGTGTGTATGCTGAATCTCTATGCAGGATACAGAAGCTAACAACAACAAACGGCAAAGGCAACGTATAAATGATTAAAATTTTTACATAACATTTAACCGATTTAACATTAAAATAACAATAAGTATTAGAAACAACAACAACAACAACTTACAAAAACAAAGGGTTAAATGAAAATGTCAATAAAAAAAGCACAGAAGAGCAGGAAATGGTAATAAAATTATTATTAAAGACATATTTAAAAAAAAAATACTCTTAAAAAATAATTAATACGGCAAAAATATTTGAAAAATACGAATTGAAAAAAAGAAATATTCTCGTTTTGAAAATGCAGCATCAAAATACCAAGAATCTTGTATACTAATGAAATGCAAAATTCTTATTGTTTAAGTCCTCTAATTGCAGAACTCGTTAAGAATTGCTTCGTAAAGTAACAATAATAGATTCAAGTAAATTTCCAAATATAAATTTTGGAAGATTTGAGAAGAAAATAATAGAACTGAAAGCATATTGGAAAGAAAACAGTCGAAAAACACTGTACTGATGTCATTTTTTTTTTTTTTTTTTTTTTTGAAAAAATATGCTTTTAAGTTCAGGTAAAAAATAATTGTATTGGAATTCATTTGGCGCATTGTACCATACATAAATATACATAAATACATACACGCATACTATTTAATACTTTTGTGTAGAAGACAACGATGATCATTTCAAACATCTAACACTGTGCCAAAAAAAAACTCCCTTTCAACTGTGGAGGGCTAAATTTTGTTACAAAGTTATTTTTCATAAAATCATACCACTGAAATTAATTAGAATAACATATACAGCCATGGCTCCTTGAAAAATTACCCTATTGAAAAATGGCTCCAAACTTTTGTATTGAAAACAACAACACTAACTTTGGGGCCATTTTTCTTATTTTGTGGGGCCATTTTTAATTTTTTATATTAAAGTTTGGGGCCATTTTTCCTAAGGTTTGCGGCCATTTTTCATATTTTAGTTCGGGGGGTTGGGGTTCGCCCCAAAGGTTAAGAAAAAAAAGCCCCAAACTTAAGAATAAACCATGAAAAATTTACCCAAAAAAGGAAAAATGGCCCAAAGTTCGTGTTGTTGTTTTCAATACAAAACTTTGGGGCCATTTTTCATTTTTAGTTTGGGATAAATTTTAATTTTTCGTTAAATGAAAAATCGCCCCAAAACAGAGTAAATGAAATATGTGTATGTATGTATATCCCAAAAAACTCTTTATATCAAAAACTGCCTTTTGAGAATTATTACTAAATGGCGACGATGCTCCATGCATGAGAGAAACCTTGAGTCCCGCCGAAGGACACCAATGCGAAAAACCGTTAGTAAACTACTTTCGCTGATAGAAGCATAGAATTTCTAGCAACGTCGCCGTTAATAATAATATTTTGAAAAGGAAATTTTTGATATAAAGAGTTTTTTGTAATATTTATTTCATTTATATATTTATCATTTTTTAGTTTGGGGCCTTTTTTCATGTCACAGAGTTCGATTCCGTTTGGACACCGAATTCAATCTGTTTTTTTTTTTCTTCCAAAAACGAATGAAACCATTTTGGAATTTGCAAACGGAAAAATTAATTATATATAAAATTGGTTTTTTTAAGAAAAATCGTTTCGTATTTTTGAAGAACGAAAATACGTGTGGAAATCCGTTTACGATTCCATTCGGAAAAGGAAATCAAGTGTGTGACATGGTTGATATTTATGAATTTTTATATCTTTTATCTCAGACAAAAACCAATATTTAATCTACTAAAGCAACACTTACGAGTACATATCGATGGCTTCATGTAAAAACGATAAATCCTTTTTTTTACGTTAGAGCGGAAGGAAAAAATATAATAAAATCCGTAAAATTTTAGGTATAACACAATTTTAATGTAGTTTTTAATAAAAAGAGTCGACAAATCGTTTGCTTCAACTTATTTTATTTTGACAGCAAGTTGCGTTTGACATTTGCCTAACAGAATACATAAGTTAAAAACTCTATATAAAAAACAAATCGAGATAAGCTTTTTTTATATTAAGCCACCGATATATGCATTCATACACTCAGAAAAAGACTAAACTTAAGTTAAAAATTTCTTTGAGTAAAAACTTGAAAAAAAGTCTTACGCTCAAGAAAATGTTTATTGAGTTTGGGAGCGTATTTTCTAAAAGTTAGAATTTTTTTACTAAGTTTAAGGATATATTCTCATATGAACGAAATTATTTTATTTAAGTTTTAAAAACGTTTTATGAAATTACTTACTCCCAAATAGTTCTTAAAAACGGAAAGATGCAGTCCTGAGCTTGAGTTAAAAATTCTTCTTATATTGGAAAACTTTCCAATAATTTGCTATAGAGTTTGGTATACCAAACTTTCGTGAAAAATACATTTGCAAACATAAGAAGCATGAAAGTTTGTTTTGCCTAATAAATACTTTCATTGTCAACCAAAGATAGACAAATTAAATATATGTATAAACAAGTAATAGTGCTATATTCGGCTGTGCCGAATCTTATATCCCCTTCACCAATGAATAAATATGTGATTCACTGAATATAATACAGGCTTTAATTTTTATAAATATAGCATTTTAAACAATATAAAAAGTAAGTTTAAACTGCATACTTGAACACACTTTCATATTTTCTTCAATGCTATATACAATTTCAGAACCGATATTTTATTTTTGCTGATTTTCAATACGAAGCAAGTTAAGAAAATTCCTTACATTTCAGTCCAATACACAAGTGTCTAGCTCTTCTATTGTCTTCGGAAAATCGATTTTTCTTACAGACAGACGGACAGACGGACACGGCTCATTCAACTTCCCCATCTATAAGGATTCAGAATATATATACTATATGGACCTGATATAAATATTGTGGAAATTACACAAGTAATGAAAAACCTATAAATACCCTTACGATTTTTGGTGAAAGATATAAAAAAAGAAGCAATCGTTTACACAAAAATGCATCTCTGATTTGTACATTTTACAAAGACAAAATTGTTTATTTTGCGTTAATACTAAATATTAGAAATAATAAAATAGATAACTTATGCTGGGAACACAATTGGGACGAACGCCGAATTTCGTCTAGCACGACGAATTCGTTGGCAATAGTTCGTTGCATAAATTCGTCGTGTGGCGCACAACTGGGACGAACAAACAACTGCTGTCATAATAATCAAAAAAATTGTGTGTATTTCTTATTACAAATTTGTTTTTATATACAAACAAACATAACAACGATAGTGTTACCGTATAAAGAAAATAATTCCTTTATAAAATTAAACATTAAAAAAAAAACTATTAAGAACAAATTTCATCATTAATTATGTATATTTAACTAAAATGTTCTATATCATAAAAAAAGAACTTATTAAAGTAAAAATTAACATTATTTACTAATATATTTTAAAACTAAAAAAAAAACATGGTAAAGCTGTACTGATTTCTTCGTCGTTCGTCGGCGTATGAAATAGAAATAAATCTATGAGAGAATTCGTCACGTACAACGAATTTCGTCGACGTCGGTGCTGTGTTCATAGCTGCCAGATTTGGCGATTTATCGTCATTTTGACGATTTTGGGTCCTAAAAATGACATAGTGACGATGGGACGATTTATGCCCTAATTTGGACGATTTTAAATAATTCAAGTTTGCAACATATATTCAAAGCGAATTTATACCAGGTGGCCTTATCGCTACAATAAAAATAACAATATGAATAAAATATGAATTTCGCCGCAAATAATCTACAAATAAGTCCAAAAAAAATGCAACACTAGACAACTAATTTGTTTACAATTACGTGAATTGCAATCAGAAAAAATTGATTGAAAAGAAGATGTGTTTGCCCATCAAAGCGCTATTGTTAAAATAATATAGACTATACACTATTTTGTAGTTAATAATAATCCCAAAAAGGCAATAAGATCTGTTGGCAACGGTAAAGTGGTAGAATTTGATGTAGCAATTCGATTGTACTTAGATTCAAAGTTTGGTCTAGTGATTTTTTAATTTCATCATCAACAAAAAATATGCAAGGTGTTGCTTCTTTGCTTTGTTGCAAAGCATTACAAATAAGACCCAATTGTTCAACGGTCACTCCAACTGGTAAATCTATAGGCGGACCGGCTTCTTCTCCAGTATCTGAGATAAGTGTTGCCTGCAAAGTGTGTGTTTCATGGTTTTCCACTATTTTATTTTCAAAATTTTCATTCAATTCAATATATGTATGTACATATGTATATAAAATAGAGCACGTGTTTGTCCATCAAAGCCAAAAAGGCAGTAAGATCTGTTGGCGACGGTGAAGTGGTAGAATTTGATGTAGTAATTGGTGAAAAAGGCAACGAGGCTGCAAATGTTACTGGGCCGTCGGGAGAGCCAGTACGTGGTAGCCAATCCGCAGCCGATAGACGTCGCAATCTTCTAAATATGTAGATTATTATTAATACAATACAATAGACAATAAAAGAAGTTGTTTTTTATTAAGCAATGATAATATAACGAAAAAGTTAACAAGTTTTGTTCGATTTTTACATTATAAACAAAACTTCTTTAAATAATTTATTATGTTGCAATAAAAATGTTGTATTGAAAAAGAAATCTTAAAACGTTTTGTTTCGTTTACTAAAGTCAAAAATATGCTTTCATTTCCACTAAATAAATAATTAATTTGGGAAAAATTTTTAAAAATTTTGTAAAAAAACAAAATCAAGCTATTAGGCTTTCGAAGCACCAAGTAAAGCTGGCCTTATGACACGGTCATGTAGTTTGTAGCCCAATTTGGTAACTTCAACGACAGTATCGGGTGCAACAGTGGTATCGGGCTGTTAATATTGAAAGAATGTTAATAATAAATGTTAATACGAAATTATTTATTGCGACAAAAAGTCTACCTTTTGAAATAAAGCTTCATGCAAATTGGGATTGCATTTTTCATTTAACGGATCCATGGGCTCAAGACCAAGACGTAGGGACCTTGCAGTAGGGAAGCATTAGTGGTGGTCAAACCTTCATATAAATTTTTTAAATGCGGATTACTATCCTTTATTTGATCCTGTGGCACTGCTTTAGTTGCATGACACAATATATCGGCAATTTCGATAATAAATCTTCACAAAATGATTTACGATATTTCTCTAACAATTCATTGTTTTTCTCCTTCAATTCTAAGACTTCTTTGTTTAAAGATTCCACATCGCTGGCCAATTTTTTTATGTGTTCAATTTCGCCGGTAGCAGTATGTTCTGTTTGTGCGTCTGCATTTTCAGCTAATAATAAATAATAAAATATATATAATAAAAGGTTTCTAAAATTATTAAAGTTTACTTAAAGTTAGAAAATTTGTGGTCATGATATAAAAAAAAATCATTTTACCTTTCATATTAACATTCGTTACTTTAGCCTGGATTAACTTTAATTGTTGTTGCAATTGTTCGCATTGTTATATTTATAGCAGTATGTACATATAATGAAAACTTGACATGAAGTTAACATAAGTGACAAAATTAAACTGAATTTTATCGCGTTTTCTTTTACAAATAGACATTAAATATCACTGTAGATTGTAGTTGGGACTCATGACTAAAATCTACGATGAGTTCTGATTGCACAGCATGTTGAAAAAGTCAGTAGGATCCAGTGCAATTTTGTCACTTATGCTAACTTCATGCCAACTGTTCATTATACATACTGCCGTTAAAAATTTATTTTATTTTTATTCAATTTAATTTTATTATCACTTGTATATTTTCACAACCACAATCAGATTAAAACCTAAACAATTTTTGACAGTACTGTAGGTAAGTAGCCATTTGTATTATCCACAGCTGATCACGGCGAATGCTAATAACGCCACCTGGTATAAATTCGCCTTGCATATATTTGTACTATTAGAACAACCTTGAACTGCTGAAAATTGTAATGAGAAACTCTTTAAAAAACTAGTTTGTTTAAAACTGAAAACTTTTATTTAACTGATTATAAAAGCAAAAACAATTTTTTAAATTTTGAAGACATTTATTTAGGAATATTTGCCAGAGACGTATTGGAAGAATCACAAATAAATGCAAAAGAAAAATATGATATTAGTAATAATTGTGTTAATTTTTATATAGTGCTTTGAGATCAGATATTATCAAAATTTGATTTTGAAAATAAATACAAAGCTCTTGGCCAAATTAATCCATTTAATATTATTAATGAAGAAAACAAGTTGTTGCTCTGAAATTATAAAATAATTTTCCTATTTTGATGAAGAAACTGAAAACCAAGAGCTAGAAACAGAGTTCAGATAATTGAAATTATTGTCCTGATAGAAACATAGAACTATTGGATTTTTGGAAAAAACTATCAGAGATGCAAACGAGGGATTCTAGTCTTTTGTTTCCGATTTGGACTAAATTTTTTACAAAAATCCTAGTTTTACCACATTATTCAGCAAATATGGAAAGAATATTTAGTCAGGTAAACGTAAATAAGACTAAAATAAGAAATTGAAAAAGTCGTCTTTGGAGGCAATATTATATTCAAAAGATTATTTAAAGCTAAACAAATGTACCTGCTATGATCTGACAGCTGTAACTGAATTAATCAATATGTTTAATTGCAATATATATTTGTAAAATATATTATACATATACGTATGTATATTTTCTTAAAAACTTATATTTTTATTGTATAAATTTTATAGTAGTTTTGATTAATTTTTAGAAAAAGTGTTTCCAAAAATGAAATTTCAAATGCATATTTTACTAAATTGAAAAAATTAACTAAAGGATTTGATTTATTTTATTTTTTTCCATACAATGTATAAATATATTTCAAAGTATTGAAAAATATGCAATCTATTTACATGTGATTTTATTGTGAATACTAAGTGAAGTATTTGATCTCTGTATTTTAAATAACGCTGTTTTTTAATAAGATTTGTTGATTTTAGAGTTTTGTTATGTTTTGCATCTAATTTGACGTTTTTATGACGATTTCTATAAGCTACGAGTATATTGACGATAATGACGATTTTTGCCCAAAAATATGACGATATTACCAAAAAAAATTTGGCAGCTATGGCTGTGTTCACTTTCATATGAATGCATGTGTTCTATTTTTGACGACGAATATTCGCAACGAGAAATTCGTCGTTCGTCCCAATTATGTTCCCAGCATTAATAATAATAACAATTTCTTAAAATATTATTATTATACGAATTATTTGAAAAAAATTTTCATAAATTTCTTCTGTTTAGGTTCGGCAAGGTAGTTTGAAGCCCATGTCCACACGGGGAACAAACTGGAGCCATTGTAATTCCCTTCAGTTAATAATTCCTAACCTCCTTTATACTTGTGTATATAAACACAATACATTAAACATTACCAACATCATCTCAATCCTTTAAATCTCTGAATATAACGGAAAAGAATGAACTTCCTTATACACTGCATAACAATCTTGCAGCATTTGCAACAAATCAAAACAAATTTATTTATTTAAGACAAACAAAATGCATTTTTTTTTCATAGAAATACAGCTCGTATTGTGTTGCACACACAACGAATGATGATGCAACAATTGCATTTTCAACTTCATGTTACAATAGAAAGAAACATCATCAACAAATTGCCCTTTTAAATAAATTTTTATTGAATAACAGCACAATGGCAGCAACAACAAATAAAAACAAGAAGACATGTATGAGAATTTTAAACAATTAGAAAGTGATTTAGGAAATGTCACGTACCACTTGTTACAACAACATTCACCGCATCATATTCATATGTGTTGGTACAAAAGTACAAAATGGAAAGAAGATTAAAGATGTTGTTGCCATAAGGAAAACCGCTAATTGAAGGATGTTGTACGTATTTGTTTTAATTTTTTATTTGCGTTTCAAATCTTGTCACAAATGCATGCGAGAGTTGCACTCATGTCAAATTTATGAATACAAATTTGGTATGACAATCAACAAATAAATTAATTGTATCCACCCATCCTAAACAGTAAATACTAAAATACGATTTCAATTACGGAAACAGCAGATTTAAAAATATTAAGTTCCATATTATAAAAATATAAACCGAATAATGTGACTGGGCGTGGCATTTTCTCCCATATATTTAAAAATAATGTTAGATGAATTTTGAAGCTAATTAAGTAATAAACTTGAAATTTTTCCATAAAAGAGCCTGCGGATTGGACATATGGGTGTGGATCCTCCCACAAAGAGGAAATATTAAAATTTTTTTTTTATATGCTGCTTGACTTTTCTCAAAGAATATAGTTTATCCCAATTTATTTGAATGATTTTATTATTATCGCATTAGTTCAAACTAATTAATTTTAAATTAAACAAATATTTAACATTAAGTTAGATTTTAAAGTTTTATTCTTCTTTTTATAATAAAAACTTTGTGGTACAGCGAAGCAAAGCGGGTCTCAGATAGTACCAAAGTAAATAAAGGGTGTGTTTTATAGAGTGACACAAGTTTAAATCATAATAAAACAAGGAAATATATTTTGAACATCAATGAAACGGGCTTTATTGGAAAGAAAATTTTATGAAATTGATGTTTAAATATGATTTCTGCCATGTGGCCGCCACAGCTGGCGCGTAGAAAATTTTAAACAACTTTTCGCAGCATTTGCGGCTGTATTTCGCCGATAGCTCTTCGAATGTTGATTTCCAGGTGTTCAATTGTTTGTGGTTTTTATTTGAAAAAATCATACTATTTTTGGAAAGAAAAAGTCTGTGATTTTATTTTATTGTTTCTTTTGTTCAATCACCTTTAAAACTTCACTCTCTCTCTTAAGTATTTCAATTAGGGATGTAACGATACGCCATCCGATACCGATACTCAAAAATAAATATCGCCGATACCGATTACGATACCGATACGCATATTGAAATTGAGCTCAAGTAAAAATTAACAAAACTCAAGTAGAGTAATTCTTCTATTATACAAAATAACAGTGTTTATTAAGGAGCCATTCAAATCATCAAAATTTTCAATACATTTCAATTTCTAAAATTCAAATTTTCAAACTACAAAACGTCTGCAATATTTATGATTTTACAAAATAAACGATGGCATTCAGTGTAGATTGGCTAAAGATTAAAAATTGTTATTAATAAGATTTAAAAGACAACGAATTGAATTTAAGATCATGTTAAAATTAAATTAAAATTATAAAAACAACATTGCAAAAGATTAATATTTAAAATTTATATTAATAAAATTTTGCGAAGATAGACGATTTCTCAAATCCGTTTGAAGTGGACCTGCAGTCGAAAATAGTCTCTCAGATGCGACAGAACTCATTTGAAAACATAAGTATTTCTGCCCCATTTTCTTCAAGTTTGGGTAAGATATGTCTTTGCGCCAGTAAACAAGAGGGTCTAGGAGATCTAAGGTATCTCTCGACTTCTTCGTTAGCAGAACCACAGCTTAGGATGAATAGAGGCTCATCCTCCTCGGATTCTCTTATAATTTTTTCACATACGCTCCAAAGGCGAGTACTTCTCGTAGACTTATCAGAACTTTTGCGAGGTGTAGGGAGGACTGTGTCTTCAACACTTTCGGAATGTAGAGTCATATTAAGCAGCTCAATAATACGTTTTTTCGATTGAAGTCGATTGTCTTTGAAATATTCGAGCTTTTTATCGAGGGTCAAGAATTGTATATAAATAATACGTTTTACCAACTTTTACATCGCTGAAGTAAATCATCGCATGCATAATTGAATAAAAGAAAACCAAGACGTATTCAAAGTGGTGTTGTTATAATCACAGTTTTTATTCTTTTTTTGTGCAAATTAGAGGTTCGTATGTCAAAATTTGTACATGTTGACAAGGGGCTGAGATGTCAGTTTTTATTTTAAGTTGTAATTGTTGTAGAATTACCACCACTTGTATTAATGCGCCTTGAAAAAAATCTTAAGACATACAAGATTTAGCATTGAGAGAACACTTCATTACTATGTTGCAAAGCAAAATAGAAGAAACAATTTCATTATGTATTCTGCTTTTGAGTTGAAAATTTAATATAAAATATAAAATAAAATATCGCCGACATCGATATATCGGAAAACCAGAAGTATCGCCGATATATCGGTATCGGTTGCATCCCTAATTTCAATACACGGAAATCTAATTCTTGCACCATTTCACTTTCAGCTCATTCCAATGGTTTTTTTTAATTTCGACAGCTTCTCCGGATTTAATAGGAATCTCTTAACTTTAGTTTCCTTTATAAACTCCAGTTGCAACAACTGAAGACTGCTTCTGAAATAAAGTTTTGTAATGCTGATGGTTTTTGCACTAGTTATTCTTAATGAAATAAATGCAATTTTTATTTCCTAAATTGTACAAAAGACCTAAGATGCCGAAAAACGAAGAATCAAATCTTTAAGAACGGCCTAAATGGATTTCAAAAGTGCGGTGATTTGATGAGAATTTTAAGTTTATGAGATCTTATGGCATTTGCGCAGCGCTAGAAAGTTACTCAGTGCTTTTCAGCTTTTGAATCATGAAATGTATTTTCTAATACGAGTAAAGAGGCTTACTTATGCCTTTTGTGGCAACAATTTCTTCCACTCTATTGATCTGATCATTGTCTTCAGCTACATTTTGAAAGGATTCACCAATTGAAATGTTTAAGTATTCCATTGCTGGCATTGACTTGCAAAAAGTTTTCTTAAATTTTCTCATGAAATCTTTAGCCATTTCTTTTAACATAATTTTGCAAACATTGATCTTTTTGTCTCTCATATTCCAAAACAGTCGATATAATTTGTGTTCTATTTTTGGGTACTTGGAAAGCCGCATAGAAAGAAGAAATCTTTCACGCTTCTCCAAAACCTCCTTTTATCGGTTCTCACTAGATTAGAATTGGCGATGGGGCCCGCATTAATATTGACTTCTGATTTTTTTTATTAGGCCCAGCACTCAGGGGATGACTCCTACTTATGCCGTGGTGCCTTGTGCCAGAACTAGAAAAATTGGTTTTGAGAAGGACGGTAAAGGCATTAGTGTTTTTGGACATTTGATTTAAACTTTAACACACTGAATGTGCCAGGAAATACCTCTGGGGGAAGTTTAAAATAAAATTTTTCTCTGTAATGTGCAGTGCTGTTCACTGGCATATCAATCACAAAGGAATGTGCTCTTAATGAGAGTTGGTTACCCCACTGTCACCCATAAATTTCTTCCCCCTATCTTGCACGCGGACTAATTTGAAAGAAGAAATAACAACTATTTTTTCTCTTGAAAAATCTTATTCTCCATTAAAAAGTAGTACATATTGAAATTTAAAAATAATATGGAAATTTTCAACCTTGAAACTTATTTTATTTAGTATCATAGATTTTGTTGCTGTTACATACATACATACATGCGCACATACATGCATACCTATTTGTTATAAATTTGATATTTTACTTATCTAATCAACAAGTAGTATTTCGATTTTTCATGCTTATCTTCTTAACAATTTTAGCACGCATTATCAGCAACAAACAACCACTCACTTTGTTGTTTGTGTGGAAAAATTCCACCCCTTTTGCTAAGCCACCGCTTTTAAACACAATCAAAATATCAATAAAACTGAATACACTCACACAAGTGTAAAATATATTCCTATAAATTTTTTATTTGCGTGTTTCTACACAGTTACACACACACACACAACACCTCGTAACACAGTTTTTATATTTTTCTATTGATGTTGATGACTTTTTAGACCATAAAACCTCAATAAGTTAAAAACAAACATAGAAAACGAATCGATTCGAACCGAACCGAAAATAAACGAAAAAATTAAATAGATAATTGAAACGAATTTGAAAATGCGGGAGCTTTAGGCCAATTTCTATTAATGTAAAAGTGTCTGATTACAAGCAAAAGTATTTTCCATTTTAGTTCCTTCATTAAAAGGCGATATTTATATTGTAACCCATTGTGTTTATGGAAAATTCAAATCAATTGAAATGCTTAAATTGCCAATCACTTGAGTTTGATTAAAATAAAATAAAATTTCTGTTTAAACACTATACGACTGCACACACGTACATACATATGTATGTAAATATTTAATATCTGGCTACTAAAAGTTTCTTATAAATATTTTAGAAAGCGAAAGGAAAATCTACCAAGATTCTAAATTATTCACATGTGTGAGAATATGTAGTAGAATTGAAAAAATCGAAAACATTAAATCGCCTCGAAATTTGTTAAATACAAGAATTTAATGCAATTTATTTCCTCTCTAGAGGAGTTGCACCCTTATACCGAAAAAATCGGTGTCGCATAGCGCGTTCTTCCATAGACAAAACTAAAAATAAATTAAATTCGTTAAGCTACGTTCACATTTATCAAATATTTGACAAAAAAAAAAAACGTGACCAAGAAAGAAACAAATTCGCATTTTTTTAAAAACTGTATAAATATACTTTTTTGTAGAATAATTAATTTTATTTTGTAACAAAAAAACCAAGCTAAGTGACACTATCAATAAGCAAAACTAGTGGTTACGTTTTTTGGACAAATATTTAATAAATGTGAACGCAGCTTTACAATGTTTATTTTATACCTATACATATACATTTTTATAAAAAAAAACCCAAATTTCTTCGTTCGAGTCTCAAAAGACGTCAGTTTTATAAAAATGTTTTCAGGTCAGTGCAGTGCAGAAGAAGGTAAAACACGGAATTGAAAAATGCGCAGCAATACCTGGAACCATCCAGTAAATAAACACAGGCAGATGGTGCACATAACGATATTCTTACTAATTTTTGGATAAACACTAAACTAGTTTTTAGTAAAAATTTAATGTTAAATAAATACGAAATTTGTATTTCCTAACATTAAAGAAAACTTTATAGAATTTCCGTAAAAAAATTTCCAAAATTTTACCTAATTTTTTTTTTGTGAAGTATGTTAAATCAGTAAGGGCCATTTGGGCACTATGGTGACGAACCTCATTCGACTTTTACAAATAGTATACAACCGAATGAAAATAAAACTAATCACAAAGATGTAAAAAATAAATAAGAATTTCATTCAGCGTTGCCAGTTGCTGAGAATTGTATTACGGATGGCAACTGGCAACTGAGAGCTGCCAGTATCAGTTGCTATTTAGTGCTTTTCTGGCAACCACAAATTTTCAGTTGCCGGCTGGCAACGCAACTGAGGTTCGGTTGCTATCCATAATCGAGCTATAAATGATAGTTTTTGCACAAGCAGGCAGAGATGTCAGATGTAGGGAAAATTCCCTACTTTTTCCAAAAATCAGACTGTAGCGAAAAAAGACAGATATTTTATTTTCGTAAAAATGTAGGGAATTTTTCCTTTGCATGTAAATTAAAATATAATCTAAGTGACTTATGAAAAACCTCTGTGGTGTATAAAAGCATATCCCTTTTTTATACCACACCTTTGAAAAATGACTCAATTTTTAAAGAAATGGAATTCTTAAATCCAAAATTAGCCCTTGGTACTGGTAATAAACAAATTTACAAATTAAAAATGTTATGTGAAAAAGTTTAATATTGATGCTAATCTTCTTACTCAAGAATGGCTAACCCTAGAATATAATATTTCAGAAGAAGAAATAAATTCTCTTTAAAAGATGGAATTGGAACCATTTTGGTTTAAAGTCTAAGAATTTCAATGATAATTTAGTATAGCCTTGCCTCTCAAAATTACCCAATATTCTATTGAGTTTACCACATGCCAATGTAGATGCTGAGAAGGATATTTTCAATTGTTACTGACGTACATACAAAAAAAGGAAATAAACTGAGTCACGCGGTTTGAAATTCCATATGTATTCTTCGATTTCACTTACTATCAAAAATAGTAAACTGTACAAGCTTCCGTTGTACAGAACGTCATTTTAAGAAAATGAATTCACAAGTGCTTGACAACTGATTTTTTATATGTTACGTATGCAAACATAAGTAGATTTTTATGTTGTCCTATTTTTTTTTTTTTTGCTTTTTACTCAAACTACCTGAAGATTTACTATATTGGATTATTAATAAATTTTGAGTTTTATGCGTCCCATACACGTTACAATTCAATTGTCAATGGAGTCTTTCAATTGAATTGATTCTTGCCCACACACCATAAACTGAATTGAAAGATTTCCATTCAACTGTCAATTTGCTCTAGCATTTTTATCCATCCTTATGTCAAAAATTTCTCGATTTGTATGTATTTGTTGCCCTAATAATACCACCTGTATTATTTCATCATGCTATGAACATAAATTTTGACAGCTTTTCAAGAGACTCGAATTGAATGACTTGCTAGCCAACTTGAACAATCAAAATCTTTTGATTTTTCTTCAACCAACTCGACAACTGCCAAACTAATCAATTGACATAGCCATACATGCTTTGATTTGAACAACAACCGACTCAGTTGACAATTGGATTGAAACGTGTATGGGGTGCTTTACTTATAATTAATATAAGGTAGGGAAAATCGTAGGGGGAAAAATTGCTGTTGTAGGGAAACGTGGGGATTTTTTTTATCAAAACGTAGGGAACTTTGAAAATTTCATCTGACATCACTGCAAGCAGGTTTATGTCGCATTGCCTTTTGATATTTCTCTTTAAATGTTTTTATCAGATACACAGCGAATATTTGCAACAACACACAATTACTTTATTTTAATCAAGCTTATAAGTTATAAACAGATTTTTAATAAAAATAAACTAATAAGGAGGATGATTGTAGGAAAGTAATTTTTTCTTTTGTTGAATAACTTTTTTTTATTTTTTGATATTTTTATATTCTTTCTTATGAAATTCTTGTTTTATGTAATTAATTAACTTAAACATGTGTTAACTTATCTCAACATTTATACAAAGCAAACAGAAACAAATTCAATGTCGGTATTGTGCTATGTTCATGCATTTTGTTCATTGTATTAATACTAATACATACTCATAAGCACTACTACTACCTAGATTCTCTTTTTGGCCATCACTGATTTAAATAGATACATATGTATGTATTTTGTGTGTGTGTGTGTGTATATATTTAATTAGAAATTATTACCTCCACTCGCATGAGAAATAATTTTGCAAATTCATACTCTATATCGTAAATTTTATCCACACAAAAACATAAATGTGAAAATAAGGCCAAGTTCGTATCCAAAAAGTTTCGGCCGTAAAAAGTACTCAGATCAAAATAAGGACCAAGTTCTTGATAGGTACAATTCCATCAAATTTCTAGGCATCCTATAATCTTGGCAATATTTTTCCAATAATTCTTTCCTATATTAAGGAGGCAAACAAATTTTGATCTGAGGTCACCTCTGCGGTGAGACCTTATGTTTCAAGTTTCATTTTATTATGATCAGCGGGAGCAAAGTTATGGTTTCGTATAAATATACACACTGTGTGGCCGAACTTGGCCTGGCGCACTACCGTGCGCATAGATTTTTATTTCGAAATTTCTAACTTAATTTTACAAATTCAAACTTGTTCTCGAAATTTGGAAAAATTATTTTGAAAATTTTAAACTTCACTTCCCTTTAAAAGGTGAAAAAGTTGTTTTTTTCAAGCAGCCAGTTTAAGAAGATAATTTAATGTAGCACAAAAAAATTATGAAAAAATTGTTCCTATGTTGATTTATATGTATGAAATAACAAGCAAGCTAATATAATCAAGAAAATATTCTTTTTTTAAAAAATAAGAAGATGATTTACACATGATCATACAGGAACCTAATGAAATTAATATGGAATACCTTTTTGAAAAAAACAATAAGATGGCCTAATGAAATCAATAAGAAATCCCTTTTATTTACAATTCATATGAAAACCTAATAGAATCAAAAAGTTTTTCTCTATGTATTGTTTTTTTGGTGCCAAAAATAACGGAAATTGGGTAAAAAAAATTGTGAATAACAAGTTTTCATCTTGATTTTATGTGGTTTCCTTATTGAAAAAAATTAATAAGATTTACCACATAAAAACAATAAGGAATCCCTTCGAAAAAATCTTCGCTTCTTTCTGCTGGGATACCCCTTAGCCTAAAAAAGTTTCATAGAGAAAATCTTCTTGATTCTATTAGGCAGTTTTGGCTCTGTGTATGTACATTTTTTAAATTACATCTTAATTTCGAAATATCTAACTAAATTTTGAAAATTCAAACGAATACATACATATGTAAAAATTAGAAGATTTGACATGCATGTCATAGAAACGGCTGCATCATAATGACCCGAAAACTACTTCGCCCATTGTTTGCGGTGTTGAATTTAGAATTATTACGTTTTTTATCAGCACCTTTTATAAAAAAAGGTCTTCCGTTTGATACCCAATCATGGGAACGCAAAAAAAACTACTCGCAAGCTTAGAGGTGGCCGTCATTTAGATATTAGAGGGATTACATATTTTTATCAGCTCGTGTCTTAGAAAACGCTTTTGTTTGATATCCTTAACATGATGCTAAAAAATTGTTGAACACACTGACACAGGAAAAAATTATAAAACCCCGAGAAAACTATAATTATTTTTTTTATACAAGAATTGATCGTTTAATGATATTAGATAGGTAACGAAAAAACTATTTCTAAGACCTTAATACAATAATAATAATAATGCTATTTGGAATATTTTCTTATTTTTCATCTCCCGTCTAAATTTCATATACTGAAAACTTTTTCCAATCTTTCAGTCCTGGTCATTTTCCATCACTGGACAAAAAGGAGGTTCGAACGAAAAAAAGAAGCTGCTATTTATTAAGTAAATATGCACGGTATGAACTTATTAACGAAATTTCGTAAGGGGTTCGTGTGCTTTTAAAAAGTAAATGAAATGTGGACAATCAGCTAAAAAGTATAATTTCATAATCCATTGTTGGTAAAATTTACTATTTGAGCAAAATAATATATGGGATGCAGCGAATGAACCAAAATTTGGAATAGATCTAAGAAAGTTATTATTTTTCTATGCATTCTAATTAAAAATGCATCTAAAATTGAATTTTTAAGAAAAATTATGTATGCACAACAAAACGAATAGTTTTAGAAGTATTTATGAATTTTTAATTCATTTTGACAAAAAATTAGTTTTTGAAAAAAAAAGGATATATGGGAAATTGGCATTTCCTTACACCAAAAGAAACCAAATTTAAAAACCGTCTAAATATTATCATTTTAGAAGTAAATATTTGCGAATTCTTGGGTTTATTCTAATCGCAAATGCGATACGCAAAGTAGGCACATCCTTGCAGGAAATGAAAATACATACATATTAACAAGAAAGCTATAGTGAATAGTATTTTAGAAGTATTTATTAATTTTTACTACATTTTAACCACGGATACAGGTAAAATTTAGTTTTTGAGAAAAAGGATAAATGGGAGGTAGGCCTTGTCCTTGCATGAAACATAATTTACAATAGATCTAAGAAACATAATAATAACTTATTAGTTTTCAGTGCATTCTAATTAAAAATGCATTTAAAGTTCAATTTAATTTCTTAGTAAAATTATGTTATGAAAAGTAGGTAGGCGCATCCTTGCACCGAAAAAACGGAATTTTTAAACGAGCTAAAGTGTATGATTTTACAAATATTTATTATTTTATTCTGCATTTTAACCATTAATGCAGCTTAAATTTAATTTTTGAGAAAGAGGATATATGGAAGATAGGCATGTCCTTGCACCGAAAAAAACGGAATTTTTAAACGAGCTAATGTGTATGATTTTAGAAGTATTTACTAATATTTGGATCGTCCTAATCGCAAAAGCAGCTGAAATTTAGTATTTGAAAAAAGCATATCCTTGTACCGAATGAATTAGAATTCGTACTGCATTTTACCCATGAATACAGATAAAATTGAATTTTTGTGGAAAAAGGATATGTGGGAGGTAGTCCCCGAGATATTTTTTAATTTTAAGTGCTTTCTAATCACAAATGCAGTTACAATTTAAGCTTTGACAATAAAAGGATATATGGGAGTTAGGCATATCCTTGTACCGAATGAAACAAAATTTACAAGAAAAGTAAAGCAAGCAGTTTTAGAAGTATTTATGAATTTTCACTGCATTTTGACCATGAATTCGTACAAAATTTAGTTTTTGAGAAATAAATATATGGGAGGTAGGCATGGGCTTGCATGGAATAACAAAAAAAAATTAGAATTACTTATAAATGCACTAAATTCTGATTACAACTGCAGCCTAAATGTAGGTTTTGAGAAAAAGACTATGTAGGAGCAAGGGGTGTCCATGCAACGAAGGAAACCAAATTTACAACAGATCTTAATCGCATGATAACAGAATAATAGATTTTAATGCATTATAGTATTAAAGGCCACTTAAATATATTTAAAAAGCGCAACAATGCCAAATTTTAGAAACATTTACCAACTTTCAAATTCAGATTGTTTGTCTTAGTTTAAATACCAGTATTTTTATGAAATTTAGTTTTTCCGTCGCTGCTTATGAGTGACATCAGTGCAAAGGCAATTAAATACAGTGTCTGCTATTTATATTATTTGTTATTCTCAATGAATAACAAAACAAAACAATAGTGGTGTGAAAATAATATTCTGTGTGAAATGTGAAGTGTGAATGATTTCTAAGCGATTATGAAATTGAAGAACTGTATGGAAACGCATGTGTATGTTGCTCAAATATTTATGCTTAATTTTGACGGTGATAGAACCTAAAATCCAGTGATAAGATTCTGTCCATAATATCACCGCCCATTTTATAAAATTAACACTAATAAAATAAGTAAAGTGCAAATATAAAACATAAAATTTATTAGATTTCTATAAAAGTTTTCTTCGCATCCGATGCAAATGTGTTTGTATGTAGTATGTACGTATGCATGTGACTATGTCCTTTTGTATATTCTACAATTATGTATTTCTATGAATGTGTTGTGGTGTTTGTGAATGTGATTATAATATTCTTTATGTCATAATTAAATTTTATCATTATCCAATTGTGTATGGTCATGTTATAAAGCTTCTGTCTAAACAATCTTTTTTGCGCTACAGCAGAGAATTTAGTTTTATTATTGAATAATAATGGACGCTTTTAAATGGAATCGGACCACCACTATCTTGGTATTACTATCCAAATACAGTGCACTTGCGATAATATGAACACTTCTTCCATTGACTATTCTAAAATATGAATTTAGTGCAAAAGATTTAAAATACTAACTGTTTATTTTCGTCCTTTTTTACGGAGAATACATTTGGGTTTAGAAATTTAACAATATCTGGAATAAAAAATAAATACATAAACATGCTATTTTTAATGTCTTAACTCAACGTTTATTAGACCTGGAAGAAAACTATGCAGCCTCCAGGGTACCGAAACATGGAAAACACATTATTCCGATTGTTGTTGCATATGAGAAAGAAAAGGAAAGCTATATATATAATAAAATTAAATAAAACTGTATAGAATTCACTGCCAGCGTTTTCTTCAAATATCTGGAGAAAAACTTTCTTCAGGGAAAAGCACTGGTATCTTGCAGAAGTGACCCTGCTTGGTTTTAATTAGTTCATGTTATCGCAAGAATACTGTTCATGTGGTTCAAAAAGATTTTAGCCTCTTGACTGGTTATTATTAATCCATCCGTTAGTGACTGAGCACCACATAATCGCTCTTGTTCTGTTATTTCTTTTATGACAGTTTTTGACACCACTGACTCTTAATGGCTCAGAGCGGATTTTTAAGAACGAGATTAAATTTAATTTTATATGTGTATGTATTTAATGTTTGAGTTAATTTTTATAATATTATTTTTGCTAGTAAGGCGACCGATGTTGGTGGTTCAAACGTAAACTCAAGGAGCAAAAACCGATATAAAATTTAAATCAAAATCTAATTTATTTCTGAAAAACCCACTCTAAACCATCGCAAAAGGGACTAAACACTTTTTAAGCTGCCTCTGTTCAATACCAGAAATACACAAAAATAAAATAATGAAATTTTTTTTTTCTTCGCTTTTATTTGTCGATTTTAATATTCTATCGTGGCTGAGTTGTCTGCGGCGATATGTTACAAACATGTGACTCTAGGTTCAATTTCAACAATAGACAAAAATTAAGTAAAGTAAAGCTATGTACAGACGATTGTCAGATCTTACAATATTTTAAGATATGGCAATATGCTGATAACGTACTGACAATGAAAAATTGTTACCAAAAGGAAAATTCAGACGATTGTAACAAAACCTTACAATTTCATTGTCAGACAATAAATTTATCTGCCAACAAAAATTTGTCAGTTCACACGGTTGTCAGATTGTTGTGTGCCGAAAATTGCCAGATGCGTTGTTAAACTTTGTGAGAACTGTCAAAGCTTATCATGTTTATAGACAGCATTGCCAATAGAAAAATTATCTGACAATGGATTCATTTAAACACATCTGCCAATAAAAAAAGAGCTTACAATGTCTGACAATTATCTGACAATGACAAATTAGAGTGCTCACACGATTGTCAAATGTACGACAATATTATTATCTTACAATGAACTTTCTGGCAACGTTGCAATACAAAAAATTGTAAGTTAAGATGGTTGTCAGACATTTTCTGTACATTTTTCTGACAATTTTGTAAGATCTGCCAATCGTCTGTACATAGCTTAAGTAAGTAAAAAAATTAATTTATCCTGAGTATGAAAAATATTAATTGAAATTCGATCAAGGATACAAATCAGTATAAACAATCCTGGGCCCAAATCGTTACATCCGTGAACGTAGGACTCGTCATGTAATAACTGTATAATTGGATGGGAAATTACGTGACGAGTTGTACGTTCACAAATGTAACGATTTGGGTTATTTGGTATTGATTGAAGTATGCGACAGGATTGATTTTGGGTAAAAGATAATGTTGGACATAGATTGTAAAGAAGCCAAGGGGAAAGTAAAAAAAGATTTAAGATACACTTGTAACATACTTATCACTCAAACTGTAACTAATTTCTTTAAAATTGTAGTGCGTCCTGTTGATGTTTCTGAATACGAAGTGTTCTCTTCTGTAACTGTGTAATTAAATTCAATATAATGGCATGTTTATGGACAACAAGTTGCCATTGTTGCTGTACTTGTTTCTCTGTTCATTTTCTGCTATTACTTTTATTCTTGTTGTTGTTGTTATTGTTGTGATGTAATAAAATTAAACAAATGTCCTTGCCATTGTTGTTAAATAGACTCCATCCACTATTTGATGATGTTGTCAACGATGACAATAATGAAGTCGCGGGAGATGTTAATTATGGTTATAAATATTGCGAACAAAAATATTATTATTAAAATAAAATTATATGGCGGCTATTGTGAATTATGGAAATCATGCCAAGAAAAATATTTAGCTCAAAAAAAAAAAAAAAAGATTGGAAAATATAAACAGAAATTAACTTTGTATAGAAAATATGTAGTATAGAGTGTTTGTATGTTTATTAGAGATGGGCGATGCTCACATAATTGACGTGACAAGTTTGTTCCTATTAAGTGATGTATTGGCATATCATTTTATTGATTAGATCTACTTACTTTTTTATATCTATATTTATGAAAGTGAATGTTTTTTTGTATGGAATGTCATTTTAAAAGAATACTTGCGATTTTTTAAATGGGAAAGGCGATTTTTTGTAGCGTGCTGGTTTTGGTAATTTGTACCAAATGGTTGCCAGAATATTGGCCGCGCTGTCATGCTGGCATTTTGCTCCGGCTGAAGCTCGCCGTTGGGGAGAGATCTTGCCAATCTCTCTGGTAATCTACCAGATACAAAAAAATCCTGCCAGCTACTCGTAGATGGACACGAGAAAAGATAATTTAAATAAAGGGACCCGAAGCAAGTTTCGTTCAATTCCTGTATACACACCATAAAATCATCTGGCTGATGGCTTGCCAGGAACTTTGCGCACCCCTTCTGAGGCTATACAACCTCACCATGGCATCATACAGAGGATGTTTTTACTTAAGAATATTTATGGAGCAAATACAGCTTAATACTTGAAATCTATAAAATATTAGTGGGAAAAGTTTTGTGGGCGTTGCATTTCCCATATAAATGCAATTTTTATTTGATATTTTTATGGATCCAATGCAGTTAAATACTAAAAATTTTGAGTGTATATTTGATTTTAGGAAAAAGTATTAAAAATACGAAAAGTGGGCGTGGCACATTCCACATAATAATTGTAATATATTTTGAAAGTAAATGACACATTTTGTAGGAATTACTTCATTGACTTACTGCATTCTTCTAGAAAATAATAATTATACAAATATGAGTGGGCGTGGCACCTCACATATAAATGAACTAAATAATTATTATTACTCACACTCTCATCTCTAATGAAATGTAAAGCAGCATGTCATATTTTCTTAATGTTTTTTTGGCATTGCAACTTTATTAAGAGGCGTGCTAAATGCTGCTTCTGTTCAATAGCTGCTGCTAAATAATTCCACTATTGTTGTTGCTGCTAATAAGAGTTTAAGCTTAATATAAAAGCAAATTGAATTTTTATTTAATCTTGAAATTTTAACTTTCTTTATCTTGAAGGAACATACATACATTGTATGAACTTAGACATTGTCAACGATATTCTATTTCTCTACATGTTTAAACGTGTTGGTATTCGCATTAACGATGATGATGTCCGAAATTGGTTATTAACCATTTGTTGCAAAGTTTAATTAGATTGAACAATTTTAAATTTAATTTAAGATCCGAGATACACGTATGAATAAACCATAAATATATCTGCCCTTCGGTAATTAAATAAATATTTCTGGCGAAAATAAAATAAACTCCATTATAAAGAACCAATCGGATTATAAAGCACACAAAATTATAAGTAACTTTAAAATCTGATTTAACCCATTTTTAACCCCTTAAAGATTGATGGTTTATCTTCGAAGAAACGCTTTCAAACAAAAAATAAATGTGAAATTCGGTGAATGAATGATAGAGTTGTTTGCAAACAAGAAAGAAAAATCCACACAAATTAGCACGTTCGGTTTTTTGTTAGAAATCTAGAATAGAGAATCACTTAGTTTCTTCATATAAAAATGATGTAATGAAATTTTACCACTGAACCATTTCTAAACTGTGTCGAACAGTTCAAAAGAAACTTCTGATTTGACAGTTAAAAACTTTGATTTAAACTTTAGTAAGAATTCCAGTCATTAGTTTATTTAAAGGCAAGAGAATTATAGAAAGTCCCGCAATTCAGCCGAATGTGTTAATAATCTCCTTCTTTTTCTAAAGTTGGTTAAAAATACAACCTAATTGATTATCATCTCTGTAAGTTTATAATTCCTCGAATTGAAAATAAGTTAATCCTTAGATTAGCGCACGTTTCACAGACTTATTTATGCCTTTTACGATTTTTTTTTTGTATCTCTCGCATTTACTGTGAAAAATTGCTCGTATCTTCAATATTCTCATTTATCGGTATCGGCTGTGCTTGTTCTTGTGCAGTAAGCTAATTAGTATTTAAAAAATTATCAAATTTTACATCTAAGAGACTTTTTTAAATAGTATATTTAAGCATTTATTTGACATTGAGAGTGGTATGTTTACGTAAAGTGATTCCAGTAAAGCGGTGATCAGTAGGCTGAAGGGGTTCTCGCGTTGACTACGTAGCAAACATATTATTTAGGATCTGAGTTTGATCCCTGGTCAGGTCAATGTGCATTGGTAAGCCATTTTATTATTTGTTGTTGGACTGTTTAAATAATTAAGGCATATCACTGGTCACTAAAAACTGTTACGGCAGCGATTGGTACTGTTCCCAGCTAATGTACATCACAGTTCCCTCTTTCGTCGGTTAGCAGAACCGTCGTCGAAGTTAAACAGTTAATAAAATGACTTCTCACACAGCTTAAGAAATTTAATGGGTCTACTTAACACCAGATGTGCTGTAGCTCTGCTTTTTAATTAAGAAAACGCCCAATAGCAGAGTTGTACAAGAATTAAAACTTTTTCTACATTTTCACTATTTATCTTTTCTACCCTATCACTTTTCCTAAGTTGTTGCAAAAGCAGGAGTCATCCCCTGAGTGTTAATCCCAAAAAAAATCCATCAAAAGTTCATCGAATGTCAAAAATGGAATGCGAAAAATGTGAAATAACTCTATTTTCGTGAGCACTAAAATACAAATAAATTCTTGTCCAGAACTTTAAACGTGCTTAAAATACTTAATTTTTCGAACAGAATTTAAAAGCACTGCGATTTTTTTGTTTTTTATAGACTACCTGAGTTTTATTCTTGATTTTTACGTTATTAATAATTTTTATTTAAAAGTAACTTTATTTAAAAAAAAAACTGTTATATAAACGATCTCAACTGCAAAAACATTGAAAAAAAATATTCTATATATATATATATATGTATATACAGGGTGTCTGGTGGCAAATTTATATTTACAAACTTAAATAAAAAACGTAATAATTGACACAAAGTTTTATTAAGAGCATTGAACAATAGAATAGAAATGCGGATTTCATTTTTTAAAGAGTACGAGTATGTCATCCAGATGTCTTCCGTCAAGTTGAACACAGTGTTCTAAACGGAGCCTTGTGTTCTGCGCCTCACGCTGCAGTAAACTTGGTCCAATTATCTCATGCGTGGATAAGGCACACCAAACAGCTACAATGGGGCAATGCAATGGTTTTTGATGTTTCAATCGAGGGTTGCGGGTTCTTGGAGACCAGAGACGGCAGTTTTGTTTGTTGACGTGGCCGTTTAAGTGAAAATGAGGCTCGCTCCAAAACCAAACTTTGAACAAAATTGTCGACAAGCAATTAGGTAAGAATCATTACTCTTAAAAAATGTCTCCACAGCGAACGCGTGATGCTCACTCGACCACTGCGATATCGTGACTGACAAATCCGCACAATCGATTATTCCAACTGCACCACCCTCCGTCCGCACCGTTTATTACTTTTCGAAATAATCGTATTTAAAAATATAAATTTGCCACCAGACACCCTGTATATTCGGCTTGGATTCGCCATCATAAAGTGTCCGTCCGGTTTTCAAAAAGAAAAGAGCAATCGAGCCGCTTCCAAGAGAAGTAATAGCTTTGAAAATCAGTAGCAAACTGAAAAATATATGGAATAATAAATATTTCGAGAGGGTAAAATGCCCGCCCGATTGCCAAATAAAGTTCAATATTTTTTTTGTTGATCATCAAGTGGCCACAAAGTTGTGACCAATTAAGTGTATTTCTTTCAAACGCGTTGTTCATTTCATCTGCAATTAAAGTGTGCAACTATTTCGTTCTCAATATGACTTGTATCGAATATTAAACTTATTTGATGCAAGTATGAATGTAAGTATGTATGTACGAGTATGTACGAGGAAACATCAACAAATAACCATAAATAAACAACGATAACATTTGGTCTTTCAGGTTTAAATTTAACGACAATGCCCAGTGTTAGGAACGAAAAACTAAGAAGGCCAAAGGGCCTTATTTACCATTAGTGCTGATAATATACACACAACATACATATATGCTGCATTTCGTTGGTTGCTAATACCCAATCATTGTAAATTTTATTTCAAGCGCATTCCGTATATAAAAATCGTGGCTTATATTTTCTTTACATTTTATGTAGAGATTGACAGGGAGGAGATAAATGGGAAACTAAATTCTAATATATTTTAGACAAAAAAGTCGTTAATCGTTAGTACACTAAAGGCCATGTCAGATATAACTTCGTCAATTTGCGTGACGTTCCTAACTTTGATGAAAAAGCGTAAAGTAAAAGGTATATGACACAATAAAAACTTTGACAATAATCACTTTACCTATAAAAGGTGTTGGTAGTTTTTACATTCAATTGTCAAAGCGCACAAAAAGATGAGATTTGCCTAACTTTTGGCTTTGCGTTGCATTAAAAGTGGTTTGTGTGACATGTTTCATATAAGTACCTACATTTTAACTTAGATGTCAAAGCGAATCTGCCACGCAACGCGAATCAAAAGTTTTATCTGTCATGGCCTTAATATTTTTGTATAAATGAGAAAGTTTGTGTATTTGTGTGTTTGGATTTTTATTGCACTATAACTCGAAAACAGCTTAATGGATTTGAATAAAATTTGAGTAAAACCGGAACAAATTGGTATGTTTGGTACTTTTAATTTTTTTACTACCTTTTTATATCTTAATATACACTGTACTTTCTATGGTGTAAAATAAGAAAAAGCTGGTACTTTTGGTAATTTTTCCCTAATCAATACGTTTGGTAGATATACATCAACGAAGTCATGGGTAAAAGTTAGTAATAACTGAAAAGAAATCTGTTTTGATGAAGATCCTGAATACATCTCGAGTAAGTGGAAGATTCATGAAAAAGTAAATTTCATAAATTTCAAAAATTGTCTTTTGTTTACTGGAAAACAGTTATGTGGGACGCACGTTTTAGCGAAAAGTTTTTTTCTAAATTTTAATCATTTTATTCAGGCTCAATGATTTTGTTAAAATTTACAAACTGTAAAGTCGAAGATAAAAAATTTACATAAACAAGTTTTTCTTATATTCAAAATTGGGTTAATTGTCTAAATAAGAACGTTCGTGAAAGAGTAAATTGTGTTTCTCATGTTGCCAGACTTTAGTCGTACCAAAAAAAAAATGCTTTGCACTTGTGAAAATAAAGTAAAATAACTGTTTTTTTTTGTTAAACTCTTTTTTTTATGTTTAACAAAACATTAAAAATTAAATTTGAAAAAGAAAATTGCCAATATGTATTTTATAAATAAAAAAATATTGGCGCATATTCATAAAATTTGAGGGTGGTGTTGGCTGAAGTGGTTAGCGCGTTGACTACTAAGCAAACAATGACGTGGGGCCTGGGTTCAAACCCTGGCCAGAGCAAGTCAATCAACATCATTAATTTCTGTAATGTACATTAGTGAGACATTGTATTAATTTGTTGTCGGACTATTTAAGTGATGAAGGCATAGCACTGGTCACTAAAAACTGTTCCGACAGCGATTGATGATGTTCCAAGCTAATGTACACAACATCGCCCTCCTTCGTCGGTTAGCAGAAACATCGGCGAAGTAAAACAATTAATAAAATGCCTGCCAATACAGCTTAACAAAGTTAATGCGTCTACCTAACACCGGAGGCGCCTCAACACTGCCTTAAAAATTAACATAACGCGCAAAGCAGAGTTGTAAAAGAGTTAAGCCTTCTACATTTTCAACATCTATCTTCTCTACTCTATCCCTCTCTCTGAGTTCCGGCACAATGCACTGCATACGTAGGGGTCATCCCCTGAGTGCTGGTCCTAAAAAAAAAAAAAAAAAAAAAAAAAATAAATTATCACTAAGTGTTAACGTTTTTAATTGTATATTTAAGTTATTCACAGTTGGTTACTTTCAGCAAAAGAAGTTTCCACTTAATTATGGGTACAGCTGTAACTAAATGCCAACTAACTAATACATTCAAAGAACAGCTGATGATTGCTGCTTGCGTCCATTTTTATTGCGTCCAAAAAACATCAATACAAAAATAAAATAAACTAGAGATGTGTTTTTGTTCAACAAAATTCTGTTGAATAATTTTATTTTTACACGCCGTTCTTTTAAATGATTTATATACCAACTTTGAACAAAAAATTACTTTTTTAGAAATTATATGAATGTTTTAAAGAACAAAAATTGTTTTAAATAGCTTTATTAGCTTTTTAGTTAACAATTTACTGTAATCGTTCAAAATATTATCGACATTTTGTTTTCTCTATATGCCAATATGCTGGGTTGCATTTCTTTTACCAGCTGAGAGCTGTTGCTCCGCTAGTTATGAATTGTGATACTATGTTCACACGAGAAGATGAAGCACTTGCTTCGCTCTCTGAAGCATGTTTATGAATCTAGCTGTTCACACGACTCATGTACTTGCTTCGATTTGATAGTTCTCTTTTTAATAACAAATAAAATCTAAAATAGACAAAAAAAAAAATAAGTTAAAATTATTAGGCATTTTTAAAAATGCACAAACATATTTTTAGCTTTCATTGTTGTTTTATCTTTATAGTTTTAATTCAATTTTTCACTTTTAATTAAAGTTTTTGTTGTGTTTTTTGCATCTAGTTCAGATAAACTTCCGATAAATTACGATAAAATTTAGAGAAGACAGCAATTTTTCATGCTTCGCAAGTAGATTCAATATGAATCTACATGCTTCGCTCTCACAATTTTGTATGGCGAAGCATGTTGCTTCGCTCATGATTGGGGTGTGAAGCATGAATAGAGAGCGAAGCATGTTCCGTGTGAACGTAGTATGAATAAGATCTATAACTATCTATTAACTATTTTTTAGTTACTGTTTTATAACTTCCGACTTTGGTTATGATTTCTGAATATGCGCCATTGTCATTACTTATGTATGTATGAATTTTGTTTGTAACTTTTTGACATGTATTTTTAAGCATGAAAAGTGTTTTTTTTTCTCTTCCAACAATTTTTTGTGATCCTTTAGGCCAAAGTTTAGTTATACAAGTACATGCAAAAGTCCAGCTGGTCGTGTTTTTTTATACATATTTTCATTGGCTATTGTCAAACTTTTTTCTTTTTACCCAATTTTCTTTAAGCTGTAAAAGAATGATTAAAATTTGGTTTTTAGTTCAAAATTTTAATTGATTAATTTTATTTCACCTATTTACTTCGACCTTCTTTATTAATTATTTATATCTAATTTATTCGAGCTTGAGGTCTTGTATTTTTTATATAAAATTTATTATATATTTATCCGATATTTCGCCACTTTGTGTGGCTTCTTAAAAATCATTTCCCTGAAGAAGCCACTTAAAGAATTGGCGAAATATTGGATCAATATATAATAACTTTTATATTAAAAAATACAAGACCTCAAGCTCGATTAAAATAGATATAAATATTTAATTGATTAATTTTACACAAAATGTGAATTAAATTAAAACAAGAATGCATTCCTCACGAATTAAAAATTCTCGCATGCATTCAAGATTAATTGAATTAAAGTTTGAGTGAATTGGTGATTTAAAGAAAAGCAATTTTTTAATTCATTGTTTTCACTAGGATTACGATCATTAATAAAAAACTCTTGAGTGTTTCAAAAGAATTTCAAAAGCTGCTAGTGAGCTATTTTTTATCTTACACAAACAAAAAGCCCGGTGTTTTTTTTATTTTTTAAGTTGTTGCCGAGTTGCATGTACTAGATATTAGTGATGTTACGAATATAAATTTTTAGTATTCGCGAATACGAATACCAATGCGAATATTTGAAACAATATTCGCCGAATACGAATACGAATATTACTTTACAGGTTTAGAGCCACATAATATTTCAAATTTAATTGGAAAAAATCCCTCCCTTTGCATCAGTAACAATAAATTGAAAAAAATGTCATTATTATGACATTGAGAGGCCGAATTTGAAGACTGAATATTTTCAATATATTTTACCTACATATATACTTTGAGATTTCGTTTTTCTTACTCTGCTTGCGCTTTTAATTAGTAATTCAGTGTGTTTGGGAGAACATATTTTCGCAGATTGTGCAGCCACATGTCTCGGTTGATTTTAAATTATACCCAGTTACGAAATATAATTTTCGTTTGTTTTTTAAGAAAATTATTATTTTGCGCCAAAGATAAAAGACTTTCTTTCTTTAAATAAAAATTATCATAAATATATAATATGTTTTTGTACATTTTATGTACATTTTTAAACTTTTTGTATATTTTTTTGGGGAAAATGTATGTGCAAATTATTCGAGAAATATTCGCTTGAATTCGGCGAATACGAATACGAATATCTTAAAATAGGCGAATAGTCGAATACGAATACGAGTATTCGTAACATCACTACTAGATATTCATATACTTTGCTTTAGGCTTACACTCATCTTACCAGAATTTACCCAGAATTACATCGAAATTTCACTTCTTTGGAAAGCTTTCGATGTTTTAATTCCATAAAACATTTTCAGTACCGCTAAAAAGTATTAAAATATTTCACATTTTTGCAAAAAGCATTTTGACATCTGAGGGAGATCAAAAATACGTCTTATTTCCCCTTGGTGCCACCTAGTCAAAATGAATTCGCTTTTTGCCTATTTTGTTAAAAAATAAATATTATTATTGTATCGATATATATCGCTCTTTGACAGTTTAAGTTTCGAATTCACTGAGATTCTTCGCTAAAACAACACAGTTGAATGAATTTATTATCGTTCTTGTAATTTTTCGAAGTTGCGCAAAATTGTACCACTGTGCAAAATTTTATATCCTTGCCCCTTACTGTGCACATATTACGTAACGCTGTTTTCAGAGATTTTATACCCCCCCCCCCCCCCCCGCAACGTTTTTCAATAATTTGTCAGTGCAAAATTACCAATCCGTAACAAATCTTTTACCCCCCCCCCCCTTGGAGCGTTACGTAATATGTGCACAGCCCCTAATATAACAATTCACCCCCTTCTCGAGGGATTAAAGGGCGAAAATTGTCGATATTGGTTGGCGATAGTTTTAAATTTATTAAGTTTTCCGTCGTTTATATACAATTCCAAGCCTGAATACTTAATTTCCTTCATCTAAAATTGTAGTAAGTGCACTTTTTTTATTAAAATTGTGCATATGTGTGTCTCTTTTACAAGAGATTTCTAATTTCTTAATTTTCATTCGTCTAATGTGAAATTTGTATGTCTTCATGAATTACATTTTCTTTACTATACAAAATTTGCATCCTCCATTTTTCCATAAACATTTAATATGCAACCGTTTTCAGTACCTTAGAATTTTTAT
Source organism: Lypha dubia (assembly GCA_947311025.1). Lineage (NCBI taxonomy): Eukaryota > Metazoa > Arthropoda > Insecta > Diptera > Tachinidae > Lypha > Lypha dubia. The sequence goes on from OX371261.1 coordinate 98,290,467, forward strand.
TGCATATTTCATTTTTGTAATCACATTATTATTTCTTAGTTGCCCCGGGAGCAAGGACGTAATTTTTCTGTATCATTTTAAAATCATTAGTTATTGATAACAAATTAATATAAGTATGTTACTGTTTAGTAAACAGTGTTTACAATTTCTTTTAATGAGGATATTACTTTTTAGTCCTAATACTATGTTCACACGACAAACTGAAACACTAGGTTCGCTCCGTGAACCTCGATGGCGAACCCATGTGTTCTCACGACATATTCTATGTTGGTTCGTACTTTGACATTCTTTTATTGTTTAAAATATAATTGACTATTTATTGCTTTTTCATTTTATTTAATTATTTACATAAATATAAATATATGCTTTATATTTGTTCAATGTTTTTATTAAATTTTAGCACTTATCAATTGTTTTTCTTTGTTAAAATAATTTTGCACAACTAGTTCAGATAAACTAGCGATAATTTGTTATCAAAATTAGAGATGATAGTAAATTATACGGGTTCGCAACAAGGTTCAAAATGAAACACGTAGGTTCGCTCTCAAAATTTTGTATGGCGAAACATGTAGGTTCAATCAAGGTTGGCCCGCGAACCAAGAATGAGAGCGCGAACCTCTATAATTTCTGTCCGTGTGAACATAGTATAAGTTCTTATTACCTGTTATTTTTCATATTGATTTATACACATAAAGGTTCAATAAAACATAGAAATTAAAAATTCGTAGTTTCAAATCGAGTTTAAGGAGTTAAATAAAGTAAAACAAATTTCCTTTGACTTTCTAAAACAATGCGTGTTTCAATAGTATTCGAATGTATTTTTTTTTCTTTGGAAGGAAGAGCCGAATATTCTTCTGAAAGGAAACTGAACAGATAATCGAAAGAAAGGTTTGTTGTTGTCAGCTTTTTTTAGGCAGTCCTAAACAAAATTTTTATTTTTCCATCGGTTGGTTTTTCGCTGTCTTACACCTCTCGTGTACGGCTGAGAGAAAGAGTATCCCTTCGTCTCAGCCGAGTGTGACCCCTATAACATAGAATAGTAGATTTAGGTGCACCTCAAGTTTTTTTTATGTATATAAATATATATATATATATATACATATTAGAGTTGTCAACCGATTAAGAATAATTCGATTAATCGATCAAACAAAACGAAACTCTTGTTCGAACAATTTTAAAATGCCGATTTTCGAATAACGAATAAATCGATTAATTAATGTCAATTAATCGAACAACTTTTTTTAGTTTAAAATGCATACGTCAAAATTGTTTAAATTTGTTTGTATGATATGAAACAAAGCGAGTACTTTATATCAACCAAATACATATTATTTTGGATGTTTGCAGTTGTTGTCGAACTGTGCATTACCTACATAGTAGTCGTGCTATGTTTTGAATGAAACGTTTAAAAATTTTCAAGAATGGGGTTTTTTCACTCTCAGGTGAATAAGTTAGAAATACACTAAAGCCAAAAAATTGAGCTCGTTTTGGAAGTATTTTACCAAGCACAAAAATGAAAAAAAAAAACAAAGTCACATGTAACAAGTGTCCTAAAGTATACAAAATTGTTGGATCAACAACAAAAAAATTAATAATTCTTTTGCAACAGATTTACGAAATCATATTAAAATAAGAATAAATGAGGGACGTATAAAATTTTTAAATACGTTGATAATATTTTTTAAATTCTGGAAATTTTCCGAGCAATGAAAGTTTTTTAAAACATTCTTACAAAAGTGAAACTAAAGAATAAATTATTCTCCAGATTATTTTATGTTGAAAGTAACCACAATAATTCAGATGAAAATAATGATAAAGAAGATGTTACTAGTAATGAAATTAACAATCTTTTATACGAATTAAATATTTATATTAAAAGTATTAAAAATTCAAAATTCCAAATATAAAAAGACTTGAGCGATATATTAGACGATATGGTATATTTGAAAAAATGTAAAAAAAGAACAGAAAAATTAGATAAACTATTTTATGCTCTTCTCCTAATATCACCTACCTCGACAATTAGCGAAAGATTTATTTCAAAAACCAAAACCAAAAATCGTTTGAAAGCTAAAAAATTTAGTCAACTTTTATTTTTAAAAGATTATTTCTTAAGAACAACCCAAATTGTCTGATTTCACAAAAAAAAAAAAACATTTGATATTTTTTGACTGAATGAAGCATGTTTATTTGAATTAATAGTTTTATGTATTTTTTTTTTGTTAATAAAAATATTAACAATTTTATTTTAAGTTTTTTGTATGAAATGTTTATTTTTTGTCAATAAATTTTTTAAATCATTTTTTATTCGTTGTTCTCATCGATTAATCGAAAAATTTTTCAGCTTTAATCGTTTGTTCGAACGAACTAAATCAATTATTTGAATTATTCGAACAAATTTTAAATGCGAATAATTGACAACTCTAATACATATATATATATATATATATATATATATATATATGTACATATATACATAGATATGTATTTTGTCACAGGCTTCACCAACGGAACATCTAGATCTTTATGAATCCGGTGATTTCTAACATACCAGGGGGCTATTGTAATTGTAATTGAGAATTTTGTTTTCACGCCTTTGAATTTTTACAACATGTGATGCCGAGGCAGTGCCCCAAGGCTTAGTATAGAAGGTGCTTTATCTTCCATTACTTCACTGGACACACCTTTTACTATTCCAAAGTCGTTAACATCAGGAATTTTTTGTCGATATGTTGGCCAGTGAGTTGGCGGTTCACTTGAACCTACATTCAGATCCTTTTTCGAAGTGTGTCAATCAAAACACGACCCTTAGGAGGAATTAAACGTGAACCCTAGAATGAGTGAGAAAAATAAGGCGTTAATTGACTTTTTAGAAGGCCTTTAACAAGAAATCCTTTTTTAAATATTACACACCGGGGTTTTATTTGTGTGACACACAATAAGTACCCAGCGGGAAAACTCAGAAGACCTTCTAACTTCAGGCCTTATTAAACGCCTTCTTAGGAATGTTTTTGAATCAATTTCCTTTTTTTTCTAACTGCTAAAGAAGGCTTCATAGAAGGCCTCGACTCTCCCTATTAATAATAATAACACACATTTCAAATTCGCTTCTCTGAGAGAAAGAGAGAGTAAAATTTTTTTGTGTTATACCTACATATTCCAAAGTAAAAGAAAGGATTCGGAATGACGTTATAAAAATAATATATAAAAAAAAATATATAAAAACATAAATATATATGTATGTACATACAAGTTACATTAAAAACATCGAAATACAGAAGAAAGAAATCATTTTAGTTGAATTTTGGAACTCAAAAAAAGTATTTTTTTTTAAGAACAAGTGCTAAAAAGTGAAAAAGTAAAAAAAATGAATAAAAGAAGTTTAATTAAAATAGAATAAGATAAATGTTTGTCAAAATTTAACATGGAAAATATGGAAGAAATAAAAACTGTTTGATAATAATATTGAAGTGTTATATATTTCGTTCAAAAATACTATTTTTTAATATTAATATGAATAAGTACACATACATATGTACTTATGTAAATAATTTAAACAAATAAATAAAAAACTTTTTAATATGAAAACACTAAAATTTTGTTACTGCTATTATCAGGGAGTTATCTGTAGGCCTTTCTGCATACCTGCAGCTAAAAGCCTTTTAACAAGCCTTTATTACAAGCCCTTTCAGATGGCCTTCACACGAAGGCCTCCTAAAAGCCATTAATTATAAGGCCTTTCAGAATCACTCTCGAAATAAAGGAATGCGGAAGGGCTTCCCCGCAATGACATCGTGGGTAAAAAATATATGAGTATGGAATGGAGCGTGAAGGCCTTGCGCATCCAAAAGAAGGGGTGCAGAGGCCTTCTAGAAGGCCTTCGTAGTCCTTCTTTTTCCCGCTGGGTATGAGTGCGTTATACACATGTACACACACACACTTTGCAAGTAAAACACAGAATCCCAAACGTAATTTTTACGAACTCATTGAACTGCGTGAGTGTGAAAAATAACAATTTTAGATAAACATTGCGTCGCCATAGGTCGCGCCACAGTTAAGCTTGAATGTGACGTCTATGAAGTTTACCGACACATGCACAAATAATGGCAACAAAAATAATAGAAAAATTTAATATAAAATTATTTCACTGTGGAACATTTGCAAAAATATTTGTGCATCTGCTGAGATTTGAAAGTTTTTTTTTTTTGCCGATTAACATGTCTGTGACGAGAGCTTTTCCAAAGGTGCCGCCCGATATATTGATTATCACATAAATACGGCATTTGTGGACCGATTTAAAAATTTTTTTATATATTGAGCCGCAGATTACTTTTTCGCTCATTTAAAATTGTTGGGAAATTAGTTTTTATTTATTTCGTATCCTTAAAAAACTGCATGAATCTGGAAATGGTAAAAAGTTTTTTAATTATCATTAGATGCATCAAATTGCCAGAAGTCATCACATTATTCGTTAAGGATGTTTGATATCAAACCACTTTTATATTGGAAAAAGTACGTTCTGTTAAAAATAAAAGTAAAAAGGTACGTTTTGGTCTGCGTTTTTTACACGAGTCTTTTGACTAAGAGTCTGAACACAATGTTGCGATAATTTATTGCGGTGCGGTTTTTCATACGATTTTGAAGTAAAAAAACGCAGTGCGGAGCGGCATAAAATTAAAATCTATTTTATTTTCATTGCGGACTTTCTTATTCTCTCAATTTTTGATACTCTTTCTCTTTCTGATATTGCCATAGTTTTTGAATAATTGGCGGTGTTCACAACATTATTGTAAACAAAAAACATGATTTTGAAGTATGTTTGAATGTATGCACATAAAAATTAATAAAAATGTAAATGTATTGCCTTCGCCGTCTTCCGTTGTATTATATTTATTTTTCTCTCCCGCAACGAGAAATCGCACCGCACAGCAAACATTGTGTTCAGACTCTCATTGTTTTTAAATAATAAAAAAATTTATACAGTGAAATGACATATACGAGTATGTAAATTTTTTTTCGTAATTTACAATGTTTTTTTTTTTTTTTTGTTATAACATCTACAAAACAGAAAAATTTTCTCAAAATTATACTCAAAAAGAAATCTAAGTAAAATTGATTGCTATAAAACTCGAAATATTTATTTTTTTGAACATTTTCACATTTTCGCTTTTTGTGAGTTCCCACATTTAAATTTTTACGGCATCTTGTAATTCTTCCATGCTTTAATTACAATATTAAATATATTAAATATTTTTAAAAAACTAACTAACAGTTATTACTAACAGTTAATTTAAACGAAAATAGAATGACTTCAAAACATTGAAAACAAATAAAGAATATTAAGAAATGTTATTCAAAATAAAATACGAAGAAGAGAACAAAAAAGTGGAGTTTATATTGGTTTGACATCTGTTAAAGCTTACTTTGATCGTAGTTTTATTGATACATGGATTGCATACTTCATTAAATCAAAAAGTGCAACTACACGAAAAATGGCAAAGACTATAAAAAAAATACGTTTTGTTAAAATAAATTGAAAAAGTACGTGTTGTTGTGCACCAATTTTTTTAGAACCCATTTTCTTAGTAAAACAAAAAAAATTATGCTAGCTACATTCTTTCTACTCAGAGAAAGCAGTGCCTAATAAATACCCAATAAAATAGAACAAAATTAATAAGATATCTCTACGGATTTTTTTCAAGAAGGAAGTCTTATTATTTTAATAAGGAAAACCTTTCTGAAAAAATCAAGAAGGAAACTTATGGTTTGTATTAGGTATTCTAATTGATTTTTTCAATCTTGAAAAAAATCCGTAGAGATATCTTATTAATTTTGTTCTATTTTATTTGGTATTTATTAGGAACTGTTTTCACTGTGTAATGTTAGGAAATACAAATTTGATGTCATCAGAACGTCATGGTACGTCCGGAATGCTTATTTACAACATAAAGTTGTATCATCTGGATGAGGGGTAATGAAAACATTTTTATAAAATTTACGTCTGTTGGGAGTTGAACCAAGGGGCTTCGGTTTCGTATATTGGCACTCTAACCACCTCACTAATACACCTTGCTACATGTTACCAGCCATTTTAAGAAGATGATTTACACATAATCACACAGGAACCTAATGAAATCAATAAGGAATACCTTTTTGAAAAAATCAATAAAATGGCCTAATGAAATCAATAAGAAATCCCTTTTTATACAATTCATTTGAAACCCTAATAGAATCAAAAAGTTTTTTCTATGGATTGTTTTTTTTTTTTTTGTGCCAAAAATAACGAAAATTGGGTAAAAAATTGTGAATAACAAGTTTTCTTCTTGATTTTATGTGGTTTCCTTATTGAAAAAATTAATAAGATTTACCACATAAAAACAATAATGAAACTCTTCGAAAAAATCTTCGCTTCTTTCTGCTGGGATACCGCTTAGCCTAAAAAAGTTTCATAGAGAAAATCTTCTTGATTCTATTAGGCAGTTTTGGCTCTGTATAGAAGATTTCAATCCAAATACATACACTGGAGCCCCGATTTGCGTCGATCCTTTTTGCGTCGTTTTGTTGAAACCGCTTTGCGTCGTTTTAATTCCGATTTGCGTCTCAACATACCTACTTATGATTGAACTTTTTAAATGATGCCATAATTACAAGTGAAGAATTTATCAAGTAGCGTGTAAAAATGGCAGTTCCCCGTTTATTCTCTACTTACATTTTTATACCATATCACTTTTTTTATCAAAAATAGAATTTTTGCACATAGAAAAAAAGTTTTCCGATTTGAGTCGTCTCGTTTGCGTCGCTTTCTCTCCGGTCGCAATTAACGAGGCAAATTGGGGCTCTAGTGTATTCTAAAAATACCTCATATAATGTGTTCCATTAAAACTTTTCATATAAATCGTTTTTTTATAATACCATTTCATGTTTCATTTTATATAAATCTTTTTAGCCATTGGACAAGCTATGAGGTCGCTGTGCAGGAGATTTCTTAAAGTTTTTAATTTGATATCGATTTTTTAAACAAGTTTTAATTTTCAGGGAACTTTAAATATTAATAAATAACACAGTGTTACAAAGAATAATGAATAAGTAGCAGAGAAGTGGCAGCATTGTTCTTGTACAAAAAGTCAGTGTTTTGCCAAACACCTCCAAAATCACGAGTTTCGGGTTAAGCCCGGTTTTTAATACCTTTCTAAACGGATTTAAATAAAATCTACATATACCTACATCCCAGATATTTTTTCTCACAGTGTATTTTTTTTTTTCAAAACAACAAAAAAACTGCATATCGCATTTGATCAACAACTCAAAATTTTGAAATTTTCAGTAGAGGCAAAAAACTTTTTTTTTAATACTACTCTTCTAACACAAAGAGAGATACAACTGGTTTTTTTTTTTTTGTGAAAGAGTGGAGAAAATGGTGCAAAATTTTTACTGTGGATAGATATGGCTACTGTACATCCATTTCTTGCAAAAGAACGAAATTTTAAAAATTTTGAATTAGTACCCTCTTGTTGATCAAGTGCGATATGTATATCGGAAAACTTGACACTATTGACACAACCATGTTACCACCATATAAGCTTTGTTTGCCCCTGGGCAATCTTGTTTGTCTTTCTTCTGAAACTTTCTTTAAAACACTGCTTTTTCACCACAGTGCATGTAAAATAATTGTGTTTATAAATTAACACTATAGTAAGCACTTTAAAGCGCCTGAAATCAAAAGCCGGTATTGCGATTAGACTCAATTTTATTTAATAAAATACAAAAGTTTATAGGTACATACCTACATATGTACTCGAATGTATATAGAAAACATGTACATACATACACATATATATATATATACATATATGTTTAAATAATAAATAAATTATATACTTATAAGATTATGAGGGTGCGATACAAAAAAAAATATGAAGAAGAAGAAAATAAACATTGGCTTTGACAATGAATGACACTTTGGGACTTTTATTTTTTTACTACAAAAACAATGTGCGAAACAAGGGTGGATGGAGGTTGATGTGACTAACAAGTGAAAAGTCCTAAATAACACAAAAGAATCATATTAATATAAATTAACGATGTGGAAAATTTAGTTTAGTAGTAAAAATGTCGACACTCGCTCATCTACTTCTATGATAAATCTTCTTCTAGTGTCAGTCTGTATGTCTGTCTCTTCTACAGTGAAACTGTTTGCTTCTTGTTTTGATTTGTTCATTTCAAATCGTTTATAGAGCCGTAGTGGACCAACCCATAAAAACAACAGTTTTGCCAACACGTATATTGAATATTTTTCAGTTGAGATACGTAAAGCTTTTGATGAAAAATGATTATGTTCGTTCGTTCTATGTGAACGTTTCTGACATTCCTTTGACATCCCAATTGACCAGAGATTTAACAATGAACGAATGTTTTCTTTAATCTTTAAAATATTGAAAAGTTTGAGACAAACATTCTTGTAAATAATTTTTGCACGATTTTTACTGTGTAATCGTAATAATCGTAGTATTTGTTACGGATGAGCGGAAGTTGTTTAGACTCTATCCAAAAATAAAAATCTCCTTTGAAGATCAACTCAAGATTACGAACAATTTAAAACCTTTTCGAAAGTAGTACTCTCTATTACGAAAACAAGCTTCAATTATTTCAACTATTTTGTGAGTGACAAATTGATAGAAAAATGATAGAATTTAATTAAATTTAAATACTCGTAACATATGATTTGATCATAATAAGTAATTATTAATGTTGTTATTACAGTACAATACGCATATAAGAAACTCGTTTATAAGAAAAACTCGGCTATAAGAAACACTTTTCCAGACACCATGTACATTTCCATATAACTACGTGCTAAATAATCCTTATATAAGAAACTCGCTTATAAGAAAAACTCTGCTATAAGAAACAAATTTTTATGAAAAATTACATTCCTTCCATAGAAAATTGTACCTGTATAAGAAAGTATTCTCACAATGAAATTTTTTTCAATTTGGGGAAAAATATCAATTTTTTGATTATATTTTACAATTTACATCTGTGAACACTGGTCCAAATGTCCAATGAAGTCGTTGGTTTTTGTGAAATCAGCCGGCTTCGTTATTTTTTTTTTTTTTGTACAAAATAATGTGTATTAATTTTATTTCAAATTTTTTAAATTTTGTTTCTGACGCATATAAGAAAATATCTTTCCTATATGCGTGTTACATATATAAGAAAATATCTTTCTTATATGCGTGTTCTCTTTATAAGAAAGCTCGCATATAAGAAACAAAATCATTAAATTTTCGGACTTTCTTATATGCGTATTGTACTGTAGAAATATTTTAACATTTGTCTTCATGCAATTGTTAAGGAAAACATTAAGAACAGTACCAGAAATCAGTCGCTAACATCAATAAAAAAAAACTATAGGAAGATTTTTTGGGAAACGATTTTAAAGAATATAAGTGTGTTCATTTACTTTACTAGTAAAAATTAATAACGAGAGAGTAACAAAAATTTTTCCAAAATTAAGGTACGGTCACATCTGTCAAACTTTTGCCCAAAAAAGCGTAACCACTAAATACTAATGAAAAAACTATTGATTTAGATACCTGTTTCTTACGTTAAACAGTTTCCTATATAATTTATAGAAAATGTAATAGAATCTTATCTTATTAGATGCTGTTTAACTTAATAAATAAATGCATAAATCAAAAAGTTTTTCATTGTTATTTAGTGGTTACGCTTTTTTGGGCAAAAGTTTGACAGATGTGACCGTACCTTTACTCTCAAAAATGTGAAAAAGTAACACTTTACTAGTAACAATTTGCAAGTTAAAGTAGTGTTGTAATGTATAGGTATATATGAGTACTTAATAACTACCTTAATATTTTTTGGACAAATTATACATATATGTATATTATTATAAAAATCATGTGATTATGGTCATTTATATTCAGCATTGTCGTGACTGGCGTTTTTCGAGTACTGCTTGTAATAGAATGATGAAAAGTTTTGCAATTTTATTTAATCTAGTACTAGGCGTAGTCGAAATACACTAAACACGATAAGGGTGAATAAAATTAATGAATAAAATATATATTTTTAATTAGTTTATACGCTATAACATATTATCTGGCATATTTAAGAAATATATTTTTGTAATGGATGATTTTCGTGATTTACTTTTACAAATTATTATAAATTTGTTGTCCGATTTCGTTATTTCTTAGAAAAAAACGCTATTCGTTAGATTATTGTAGCTTTTTCGATTAATTTCTAAATTTCTACCTGAGGTACTGTAATAAAAAGCTTTATCCAAAATTAAATATCATGTTGCTGCCAGCATTAAACCCCAAAAGCAGAAAAAAGTAATTTAATAAATTATGTGTTAATTTACGCTTATAAATAATAATTAATAACTGTTAATAAGGCAAAAAATAAATTAGGTAATTTGAAGATTGGAAGTACATTTAAATTTTTTTATAAATTAGACTATTTTTCAAATTTTATCAAGTTTCTTTTATTTATGTAATTAAGGTAAATAAAAACAACTGCAAAAGAAAAAGCAACCAATTAATTTGTTAAACATAAGTTCGAACAATCATTTCGCAATATAAGTGAAAATAAATCTCTCTGCGGTGCACATGTGGACATATGGTGGTAGAAATAGAATTTGATAGTTAAAAACATTACTATTTCAAAGTTAATTTTAAAAATAATATAATTTATTTGCAAATATATATCTGAACTAATTGAATTATTTGCCTGCTTAGTGTAAAGTACCGAGTACCTAGGTACTCACAATATTTACAATATTAGAAATAACAGCTGGTCTGTGAAAATTAAAGAAAAAAGAAAACAAAAACATTTCAGAGGCTGTTAAAACTAGAAAAATATTATTATTATTATTGTTGTTCCTAAGATACATCTTTTTAATACTTTTTATCGTTTTAAAAGTTCACATTTACTTACAATTTCTTTAATTTTCGAAAATATTTTTATTTGCAACTTAATTTAGAAATATTGTTTTGTAAACACAAACGCAAAACAGCTGTTTGAATAATTATTACAAGTAAAAATTTTACTTGTAAAAACTTGCAAGAATTTTTCTGTCTCTCAATTTTTTACGCTCTTTCGACGCTCTCTCGTTGCAAATTTTTTGGGTTAATGAACGCTTTCTAGTAACAATTGTTACAAATTTGTAACAATTTTTAGTAAATGAACACAGCTTATGTTAAAGTCAGAACTAAAAAAGAAGATGCAATTCAATTGGATCTCAGCACATTAGAAACTCCAAGTGTTAACAACAACAATCGTTTTAAAATTTTCGGCGAAATTGAAATGGATAAAACTCATAACGAGTCGAAAGTTGAACACAAAGACAAGAAACCGGTGAAACCTAGGGCCGAAAGTTTAGGCCCTTCTATTTTTATTTTCAATTTAAACATCAAAAGTCTGGTGGATCAATTAAAATCCAAAAATGTTGATCTTAAAATCATCAATAAATTAAAATACAAAAACAGTAAGCTTTATGTGCGCGATCCTTGTGTCCACCAAGAAATGATTGCGTTGCTCAAGAAAAAACGTATTGATTCATACTCATTCACCCCAAAAGCTCTCAAGAGGATAAATGTTATTCTCCGTGGTCTTTATTTTAAAGCTGATATTGGAGACATTTAAAAAGAACTTGATTTGATTATACCAAATATACTAGATACTGTTTCAAAATGCCATACGAAGTTTTCAAGAAAATTTAATTTTGACACCAGTTTATGTTTAGTTTCATTGCTTCCCGGTAAAAATGCAAATGATTTTACTCACATTAGGTACTTGCTAAGTCAAGCCATTTCACGGGAGTTGCCTAAGGCGAATTCCAGAGAGGTACAGTGTTGGCGCTGTCAACAAAACAATACTAAAGCGCCAAAGAAACCGCCGTTTATTGAGGAATTTTTGAGAATAGCTAAAGATTTGTGTAAAGGGTAAACAATGTCAGTGGAGGATAAAATAAGAAGTTTTATTAAAAATTATAAAAATCGCTCTAAGCCACAAGCAAAATCGGATTGTTTGAAGCTCTTTAAGGAGATTGATTCAATTTATGGTAACTAGAAATATGGATATTTTAACTTTTAACATTCGTTTTTTAGTTAGTGCCAGTAGAAGAATAGATTTAGTTAATACTTTGAAATGTAATAAGATTGATGTTGCCTTTAAACACGAGACACATCTTAGTCCAACTCATAGATTTTTTTTTTTTTTTGGAAAATTACTCATTTATAAAATATGATAGTTCCGTAGGCGCCGCTATCGCCTTAAAGAAAAATTACTCTTTTAGGCGTACTTTTTTCCATTCTATTTCATTCCCCAACGTATTTGTTGAGATTTTTCTGTTAAGACATTGAGTGAAAAAAAAAAATTTTTTTTTACCTGAACAAATTTTGTACTAAAAAAATTCAGCTGTTTTTATAACTTTTTGTCTTAACCTACATGCATATGTTACAACAGTCTAAGATCTGACAACGTTCTGGCGACGATTTTAGGAAAACCTTACAATATCTTTGTCAGACAATTTTCTGATAAAAAAAAAAAATTTCTATCAACCAAAAAAGTTGTCATCTTATTGTTGTCAGATTATAAAATTGCAATAACGATCAGATTCTCTGTGAAATTATAGGGAGTATAAAAAAAATTCACTCAACTGATAATTAAAATATACCTGATGATTATCTGACAATGACAACAAAATGTGTTCACACAATTGTCAGATATCTGACAAGGTCGTCATATTTTTGGGCAATATTTTTGCATATTTTTCAATACTTTGAAATATATTATATACATTGTATGGAAAAAAATAACAAAATTGAAATCCTTTAGTTATTTTTATTTCCAATTTAGTAAAATATGCATTTTAAATTTCATTTTTGGAAACACTTTTTATAAAAATGTATAAAAACTATAATAAAATGTATACTATAAAAATATAATTGTTAAAGAAAATAGACTTACATACATATATTACATATACATACGAGTACATATGTATAATATAATTTACAAATATAAGTATGTATATTGCAATGAAACATAGTGATTAATTTAGATACAACTGTTAGATCATATCAGATACATTTGTTTAGCTTTAAATAATCTTTTGTATATAAAATTGCTTCCAACGACGACTTTTTCAATGAATTTCTTACTTTAGTCTTATTTACTCGTATGCTTACCTGACTAAATATTATTTCCAGGATTTTTGTAATAAATTTAGTCAAAACCGGAAACAAAACACTAGAATCCCTCGTTTGCATCTCTGATATTTTTTTCCAAAAATCCAATATTTACATATATATGTACATATGTATGTATGTATATGTTTTTATCAGAACAATAATTTTAATTGTTTGAACTCAGTTTCTAGCTCTTGCCTTTCACTTTCTTCTACAAAATAGGGAAATTCTTTGATAATTTCAGAAAACCAACTGTTTTCATCATTAATAATATTAAATGGATTAGTTTGTATTATTTTTAAAATTAATTTTGATAGTATCTGGTCACAAGGCTCTATATAAAAATTAACCCAATTATTAATAATATCATATTTTTCTTTTTCATTTATTTGTGCTTCGTCTAATACGTCTCTGGCAATTATTCCTAAATAAATACCTTCAAAATTTAAAAAAAAATGTTTTTGTTTTAATAACCAATTAAATAAAAGTTTTCAGTTTTAATATTTTTATATTATTTTTATTACGAATAAACGTAATTATTATTCGAACTTATATTGATGTACATACATATGAAAAATAATATTATCAGGCTCAAGTTCAGTTTTATTGAATTAATGAAAATTCAAAATTGCTAAGAGTTTTTTTATGTTGAAAAATTGAAAAAATTGAACGCTGATGAGAGGTGTAGCAGCCTTGAAATCTGTAATGATACGTTCTGCTAAACTGATTGGATATAATAATAATATTTTTCAATATAAAAAAACTCTTAGTAATTTTGAATTTTCATTAATTCAATAAAACTGAACTTGAGCCTGATAATGTTACTTTTCATATGTTTTCAGTTTTAAGCAAACTAGTTTTTAAAAAGTTGCTCATTACAATTTTCAGCAGTTCAAGGTTGCTTTAATAGTACAAGTAAATGTTGCAAACTTGAATTATTTAAAATCGTCAAAATTAGGGTATAAATCGTACCATCGCCACCATTTCATTTTTAGGACCCAAAATCGTCAAATCTGTCAGCTATGCTGCGCACACAGTCTATTGAAGGTGGTTGAAAATTGGAGAGTATTTGTTTCTGTGTTTCTCAACTCAGAGACAGAAATAGAACCAAGGCAAACTCATAACAGGTATTCTCGATAACCCAGGTGATTTATTTCGCCTTGATTCGACCTTTGTATTTGTGCGCCAGTTACTTTGTCAAATGCTTTGTAAACATATTTTCCAGTACATTTTTTGACAAAGTAACTGGAGGTTTTTCAAAGCGAATTGAGCCGAGTCGACCTGTTATGAATTCGCCTTGGAACTTTGTTTTTGACATGGCGAATCCACCAGGTGGATGCAGTGGCCAATTCGGGCGAATTTATCCATTTCCCACACTGTCAAAGTTGGTACATATTTTCCGGCGCCATTTTTATGTAATTTTTTATGCATGGAGAATTTTGCCGTTTACACAAACAAAATGCCTGTTTTTATATTGTTGTTGAATTGTTGTAGGCGTGGTAATGAATTTGCCTTGGTTCACAACTTTAAAGGGTTGCGGTGGGGTGCCAACCGTGACTATATTACGTTATTTTGACGATTTTTCAGAGCGAATTCTATGTGCATGTTGTGTAGGCATAGCTGCCAGATTTTTTGAGGTAATATCGTCATATTTTTGGTCAAAAATCGTCATTATCGTCAATATAGCTTATTGAAATCGTCGTAAAAACGTCAAATGAAAAAACCGCTTTTTTACCAACAAAACATATTTTATCAGAGGCAAAATATAACAAAACTTTTAAATAAACAAATCTTATTAAAAAAAAACAGTATTTTTTAAATACAGAGATCAGATACTTCAATTATAATTCACAATAAAATCAAATGTAAATAGATTGCATGTTTTTCACTACTTTGATATATATATATATATATATATGTATATATATATGTACATTGCATGGAAAAAATTCAATCCTTAAGTCATGGTATAATAAATAAGGTAGTCTTGTCGCCAAAACAAATACAACGTCACAAAAACAACAGGCATTTTGTTAGTGTAAAATGTTTTCTGTGTGTCAAAATTAGAGAAACAAGCCGATCGCTTCGAAGCCGGACATCGTCGCCGCTTTTATGAATTCGAGCCGCTGCCAAACACATCGGCTTTTTATTACTTTAACTGGTAGCTCGTCTTTTAAAAATGCGTTGTTAGGTTTAAGTTTCTTAATTTTATATACAATTTTTCTTTACAGCAGATATTTTTATTTTTATATAAAATTTCCAAATAAAATTTTATACTTCACCGGCGAAATAATTTTTTCTGCTTAGACGCCGCTACAAATTTTTAATCAGCTTGTTGCTCTGCTACATACAATTTGTCATTTGTAAAACAAAAATACACGCCTACAGCTGCCGGGACATTTTTACCTTATTTATTATACCATGTCCTTAAGTTATTTTTTTTCCAATGTAGTAAAATATGCATTTGAAATATCATTTTTGGAAACATTTTTTTCTAAAAATGTATAAAAACTACAATAAAATTTATACAATAAAAATATATTTTTTAAAGAAAATATGTACATTGTACAATGTACAATGTACATAAGTATATGTATAATATATTTTACAAATATACAGTGCAATTAAACATGTTGATTAATTCAGGTACACCTGTGAGATCATAGCAGCTACATTTGTCTAGATTTAAAAATTATTTTGTATATAATATTGCTTCTGTTATAACTAAGTGTATTGCCTCTTATTTGTTCAACATAACAGCTTCCAAAGGCGAATTTTTCAACGAATTTCTTAATTTATTCTTATTTACGTTTACCTGAATCAATATTATTTCCATATTTGCTGAAGAATGTGGTAAAACTAGGACTTTTATAATAAATTTAGTCAAAACCGGAAACAAAAGACTAGAATCCCTAGTTTGCATCTCTGATATTCTTTCCAAGAATCCAATATTTATATGTTTTTATCAGGACAATAATTTTAATTGTCTGAACTCAGTTTCTAGCACTTGGTTTTCACTTTCTTCAACAAAATTAAAAATTCTTTTATAATTTCAGAAAACCAACTTTTTTCTTCATTAATACCTAATATTAAATGGATCAATTTGGCCAGGAGCTTTATATTTATTTTCAAAATCAAATCTTGATAATATCTGATCACAAAAGCTCTATATAAAAATTAGCACAATTATTACTACTATCATATTTTTCTTTTGCATTTATTTGAGCTTCTTTCAATAAGTCTCTGACAAATATTCCTAAATAAATGTCTTCAAAATTAAAAAATAGTTTTTTTATAATCAGTTAAATAAAAGTTTTCAGTATTAAGCAAACTAGTTTTTAAAAAGATGCTCATTACAATTTCCAGCAGTTCAAAGTTGCTCTAATAGTGCAAATATATGTTGCAAACTTAAATTATTTAAAATCGTCAAAATTAGGGTATAAATCGTCCCATCGTCAGTATGTCATTTTTCGGACCCAAAATCGTCAAAGTGACGATAAATCGTCAAATCTGGCAGCTATGACAACAAGTAGAAATTAACATACATAGATCATAGTGTGTGTACATAAAGCATAGTAATACAGTGTAACGACAATTACGTATAGAAAAATATATTAAGAATAATTAACGATCATAGTGTGTTTTCATAAGGTAAATAAGTAATAATAATAAAGTGTAAGCAATTTCGAGTAGAATCAAAAATATTAATAATAAAGATCATATTGTTCGTACATAAAGTATGTACATATGTATGTATGTATATAATAATTATAAACGGTTAAGAATGCAGACGAATTCCCGTTGGATTCAGGAAGGCAGCCCAAACAGAGAATCACGCTACAAGAGGGTGCATATTAAGCCCGATAATCTGGTCAGTTTTTGACATTTATGATCAGTCTATCTACTCAATTCGCGCAACTTAAGCTACGTTCACATTTATCAAATATTTGCTCAAAAAAACGTAACCAATAGTTTTGCTTAGGGATAGTGTCATTTAACACGATTTTTATATTACAAAATAAAATTAATTCTTCTCCAAAAGAGTATTTTTATACAGTTTTTAAAAAATTCGAACCCATAATTAAAAAAAATATTGGATTTAAAGGAAATAAATTATTAGTTTTTTTCTTGGTTACGTTTTTTTCGACAAATATTTGATAAATGTGAACGTAGCTTTCACCCAATTTATACGATAATTTTTAAGACGTATATTTTTAACTTCTCTTTTATGGGTTTCTACCCCTCTAAACGTCTTTTGTCTAAAAACTAAAATAATTCTGGCAAAATAAGGCGACTTCAATACAAAAAGCCGATCGAACAGATTAAAAAATCGACGCAACCCAGAAAAAATTTTAAAATTAATTAATTTCTATTTTTATATTCGTATATTACTGACACGAAAGATTTTGTTAGTTTCTGTACTAATCGGCCCATAAATAGCGGTTTAATTCATTAATGAATATTTTAGGGCACATTTACATTTCTTTGGGACCAATAAATCCTGGAGACAACTGGCCTCACGATAAAAAAAATTATCCGTTATTCGATAATCATTAATTGGGGCGACAAGATGTCGCCGATGGGGCCCAAGTGCAAGCAATGTTTTTCAAACAAAACACGAATTTTGAAAATCGGTTCATAAATGATAGAATAATGGAGGATCAAACATTAAAAAGATACCCTTTGAACCGAAAACCACTTTTTTCTTGAAGTTGTTCTAAAAGACAAGAGTTAGTTTTTAGGATAGAGTTTAAACGTAGTTTAAAACTACGTTTTAGTTAATCTGAATATAAATTTAATCGTGTTTGCTGTTTTTAATTGATAGATTAAACCGTACAAAATGGCCGTACTGAAGCATAAAAAATGGCAGCACTATACTTCAAATAGCAAATTTTTTTTCCAAGCAACACTGCATTTTATACAAAAGAAGAAGAAATTTTAAATTTTATTAAGTTTATATCTGGAAAGAAAATTGAGTGCATAGAAAAGATTAAAAAAAAAACAGTACAAAATTAAAAAATATAATCTTTTTTTTATGTTCTTAGATATTTTTGTTTATTATATTTTGATAACTGGCTTTTTATACATGTTGTTGTGTTAACCCACCAACATTGGCCGCTTAAACTTTCAAGTACATACTTAAATGTACTTAATTGTCATCCTAAAAACAGTTAATCCAGATTAAAGTTGTGTAAATCTCTGATCGGTCACCGAAAAACTCACTCTAAATCATCTATTAATTGGGTTTTTGTGATTTTTATTGCGAACGTAATCGTCTATCTCAACAAGTTTAACGTGTTCTTTAATAACGTAATTGCCGCATATGGTGTGAAACCAAATCACACACAGAAGCTGGTGGCTTATTTCTTCCAATTTTTACTGGGGGGGTCGTTACGGCCAAAGTAAATCGTTATTGCATTAAGATCAATGGTATGACTAAAAAATAAATTACATTAATGGCGCCGCAAACATAAAATTATTTAAATAAAAAGTGCGATTTGACATTTCTCGAATATTTACTATGGAGCCACTTGAAGTGACTGATTTATGTTGATTTGCTAGCAAGAATTGACGTCTTGGAGTGGTGTTGTTCGGGACATGCGGCCAGCAATGCCCGAAAAAGTGTTCCTGAATGCGATTCATTAATAAAGCCAGATACGGCCATCTACGCTAAATTATTTTGTCATGTAGGTATTAAACCTTCAGATAAACAAATATTTTGGATTTAAAATGTTTTTGGTGTTTCTTTACAATTAAAATTTTTCCCTATTAATCCAAGAATATGTTTTTAACTTGAAGGGTCAGAACGCTCATTCCGCTGCAATAGATGTCTTTCTTAAAAGTTTCTTTAAGACACATAAGTACGTTCGAAGGTGGTATTTTGTTAGCAAATGTCGTGGTTAATTGGGTAACTATTTGCGACTGTATGTCTTTATTCGAACAAATACAAAAAGTGAAATACATGTGCATATGTATGTATGTATGTATGTTTGAATGCACATTTATGTACATTATACACATACATAAGTATGTATATTTATAATCAAATTGCAGCAAATAGAATTATTATTATATTTCTTTTTTTTTCTTTGCATGGCCGAGTGTCTAGTGTTTTCATTTGGGGATTTGAATTTTTGTTCTTTTGCAATTAATTTAAATATCGTAGACGAAAAGAAAATCTCGACATTTGTTTTAGTTTATTTATTTAGTTTGATAAGAACACGTTTACTGTTATTGAATTTTGTTAAGAGATTAAGATAAAAACTAAATTTGAGGTACAAATATTTTATTTGTGTTGTTTTGGTGTTTTTGGGTGCGAAAAACTTTGTTGTTTGTTTTTGACAGTCGATTTGACAACATGCCGTCATAAACAGGCACCTTATGAAGCATATCTTTAGATAAAGACACTTTTAAATGTGTCACATTATTACGTATTAGAAATGTAGAATATTTAATTCATTTTTGGAGGTAAATTATCCCTCCTACCTGCCGCTAGATCCACAACCGTCATAGATGTACATATGTATGTATGTATGTATTAAGGTACGGTCACATCTGGCAAACATTTGCCCAAAAAAGCGTAACCACTAAATACCAATGAAAAACTTTTTGATTTATGCATTTATATAAACAGTATCTAGTAAGATAAGATTCGATTACATTTTCTATAAATTATGTAGGAAACTGTTTAACGTAATAAACAGGTATCTAAATCAAAAGTGTTTTCATTAGTATTTAGTGGTTACGCTTTTTTGGGCAAAAATTGACCGTACCTTTAGTGATGTTATAAATACTCGTATTCGACTATTCGCCTAATTCAAGATATCCGTATTCGCAAATTCAAGCGAATATTTCTCGAATAATTTGCACACAAAGTTTAAAAAAGTACATAAAATGTAGAAAAATATATTTATTTTTAATAATTTATATTTAAAGAAAACCATTAATCTTTGCCGCTAGATAATAAAAAACAGACACAAATACATACATATATACTTATTTTGCAACAAGCTAAAAGTTAAAATCTTATAATTATGTATGTTTATTCATATCATGTTAAGTTAGGATTCAGTTCTCAGTAGAGAAATGTTGGACTTCAAAAATGGAAGAACTAAAATTTAATATGTGAAATTCCACCGAAATAGGAAATTTGTCGTGTACCATAACATATGTAAGTATGTATGTATTTTCACGATTCGAACCCGTGAACGTGCGATAATAAAGTAAATTTCATGTCAATTCAAAAAAAACATCTTTGTTTTATTCCATTTCGAAGTTCCATACCTCTATAAAAAAACATGTAACATTTAAAAAAGAAAAATGATAAAAAAAAATCGCGATTATCGCACAACATTTTTGGATTCAGATAGAAACCATTTGAAATATTTTCACTTAAATTTTACATTTTCATATGAAATATTATTTTAAAATTAAGCCCGCTTTCGCGTTAAATACAAAAATTGAGCAACAAGAAAAGTCTAATCGAGAATAATTTTATAAAACAGAATAAACTTAAAATTATCAATTTAAATTTTAATATTTTTCCTTTTTCTGTTTCTTTTATTTTTAGATGGCTTCACCAGAAGATAACAACGATGATGATGCAACGCATTTTTTGGATTTAAATTATGACTGTCTTGTGGAAATATTTAAATATTTAAGCATTGATGATGTATTTCCTTTGTTGGGTCGTATTTGCACACGATTCGATGAAATCTTTTACGAAAGACTTGCGTTAGTAAAACATTTAACAATTAATCTGAGGAATCCACCTCCGTTAACCAAACAACAATTAGAGATTATAGGTCATAGTTTAACCAGCGTTTACATAAGCGCTGGTTTCTCTTTACCATCAATTTTAACGCTTAATTATCTGCAACCGATTTGTAGCCAGAAGACGCTTCAAAAACTTACATTACTATACGTTCACTTTGATGACAATTTTAAAAGTTGTTTAATGAATGTGGCATCTAAGCTAAAATTTCTAGATTTAAGTTATTGCGAGCTAACTGACAATTTGTTGGGTCCAATTCTTGAAAAGTGCGATAATCTTAGATCTTTGACGATATATGGAAATCTTGGTTTGCGGTGTACATTTCTAAATTGCTTGAAGTCGAAATATTTGAAAGAACTTAAAGTGGAAAAAAATTTTTATTGTAAAAATCAACTACACAAGTTTATTGTAAAACATCCCGAAGTTACTGTAACAACTGTGGATCATGGATATTTAGGTCATCTTAGAAATATGTCGTAATTTAATTTAATTATAAATAAAATTTTTTTATCATAAGATGCTTAGTACCACATTTTGACCATTCATACATTTATATTCCTGATATATCGATATATTCTGGATACGATTATTTAATGCTCTCACACTCTATTTAACTGAATAAAACGGAATCCTAAAAGATTTCATCATATAATAGGTACATAAGTGTCAGATGACCCCAGAATGACGCAACATTTACTATCTGAAATTATAAAAATTTTCCAACACTGTTGAAACGCGAAAACCCAATATTTTTAGTCCAAACATCTCAATAGTGCTGACTTTTAAATTTTAAACTAAAGTTACAATTTAAACTTTATTTTAGTGATTTTAAGGGCTTAAAACGGGTAACATCATGAAAAAAAAATATGATCATAAGAATCATTTGGGTGTTCGTAAATTGTTAACTGATCTGTAAAATATTTTTTTGTTTTTATATTAAAGGAATTAAATACTTACAACTTCAAGTTTCTTGAGATAATGAACCGATAGATTTCAAGAAGTGAAAAAAAAATCACAAAATAATTTTAAATAAATTTTAATCTACCGAGCCGACGAAATCCAAAATCTAATTAACTCTTTTACTCAAAAAAAAAACGCCGACTACAAAAACTTTCGGCACATATCAAAGCCCTTTATATTCATAACTCGCTTCTCAAGTCAGATGCGCGTAGCGGGATGACCCATAAGGTTAACCATGTACCATATATTTCTTAGCAAATTTTAACCAATAATAAATATTTCAGGCCCCTTCAGTTTTATCTGCTACTAGCTGATCCCGGTGTACTTCGCTACCCCCCTCGTTATAAAATAAAATTAAAAGTATTTATATATCCTATTGTGAAAATTTAATGACCATCGGTCCAATAGTTAAGACTATATTAAGATTTTTTATTTTCCTATAAAGGGGCGTGGTCCCACTCACTTTTCTCCTAGTACGTATTCCTAATTATGTCAATACTATATGTACCAAATATCATCGGCGTAGGTAAAAAAATGCCCAAAATATGGCGATTTCAATTTTTGGGTTATATGGGAGCTGCCACGCCCACTTGTCCGATAACGCCCATTTTTGTCCTGATTACTCACATTAGTAACATATGAACTATTGCAATGTTTCAAAGCTCTTGCTATCACAATAGTCAAGATATATGATGTTATTCAATTTATGTGGGAGGGGCTACGCCCACTTGAAATATTAAAAGCCTAAAACCATCCTCTATAAATTCCCTTTTGAATGACACCAGTTTGGGTCAAATCGGTTGGATAGTTTCCGAGTCTATAGCGAACATGGGTACAAACATTTTTTGTATTTTATATATATAGATAAGTACTTGTGATGTTATGAATACTCGTATTCGTATTTGTTTATTTGACTATTCGCCTATTTGAAGATACTCATATTCGCCAAATTCAAGGGAATATTTCTCGAATAATTTGCACATACTTTCCAAAGAAAAAATCAATACAAAAATTAAAAAAAAAAGTACATAAAATGAACAAAAAGAAATAAATTAAATATACATACAAACTAATGTACATATATTTTTTTGTAAAGAAAACCCTTTTTCTTTGACGCAAGGTAATAACCTTTCTAAAAATAAACAAAAATATATATTTTGCAACTAGCAGTTAAAAATTAAATCTCTTATATGTTCATATCATGTTAAATTAGTAATCAAACCTCAATACAGGAATACTGAACTTCAAAAATAGAAAAACTGAAATTTAATATGTGAAAGTCCACAGACACAGGTGGCTGCGCCATCTGCGAAAATATATTCTTCCAAAACAGCACTGAATTACTCAGGCATGTTCTGTCAGTCGCATTTCGCTCAGCATTTGCGATGCGTTCTGGAGTTCACAATCGCAAGAAGTTTTGCGACTTCAACTCGCAATCAAGTACTGAAGTGAACTGATGTATTTTACTTAAACTGAAGTTTAAACTTACAATAAAGACATGCACAAATTAAACTAAACATGATTTCTTGTATATTTTGTAAAAATTAATAAAACTTCCAAACTATTTAAGTTAAAAATATCATCTTTAAAATGTTTCTTTTGTTTTCACAATTTTGTGTGCCAATTGTTTTCTTCAGTAGTGGTGATTTGATTTAAACAGCTGTTTTACTTGATCTAAAAAAAATAGCAAAACGCGTAAAAGACAGAACATGCAGAAATAAGTTTGGCGATTTTCAAAAAGCATGCGATTTCATATTCATGCGAGTGTCAGAACATGGGCGACTAATTAAAAGGGCAGAAAAAAAATTAATAATGTTGAGTAGTGGACTTCTAATTCGGCATCGCAATGTGATTATCTATCAAGTTTAAATACCGAAAGTAGTGTGACAGTTGCTTTCAATTTGTTGTTACTGACACAAAGTAATATTCGTATTCGGCGAATATTGTTTCAAATTAATAATTATTATATTCGTACCATCACTAATAATAAAAACTATTTCAAAGCATTGCAACAATATTTTATGTCTAGTTTATCAATTTGGCTGTAATATGAACAATAGCGGTATTCAGTGTTTGATGTAAATGATCTTGTGAAAGTGCAAATGCAAAATATTGTAGATTTTTTTCTCCTTATATTGCATTTTCTTTGCGATAAATACTTATTTGCAGATTCTTTTATTTGCTTATGACAAAACTTAATTAGTTTCTTATTAGTATTCTTAGTTTAATTAAAAACAAAAAATTCAATACAAATCGAATTAAATCGATTACGTATGAATGTTGGTATCGCGCTAATCCGATTACGGAACAAAATGCAAACGTTCAAACTTCTGCACAAACATTTAATGCTCAAGTGCACGTATCATCTTCATATCAGGAAGGTTGTAAATAAAAATAGAAAATAAATCGGAGACAACTTAAGGCAACAACTCTTTTGTTTTATAAATAAGGAAATATTAATTATAAGTACTAAAATAAACTAAAATGGATTAAAACGAAAACAAATTAAAAGGAGTTATTAAAAATGTTATTAATCTAATGTATGAAGTGTAATTATCACAATATGTTGCACATACTTCACATCAGTGTTGGCCAAAAAAAGAATCTAGGTAGTAGTAGTGTTTAGGAGTATTTTTTTAGTGCAAATATAGTAATCAAAAGGCATGAACATAATAAAATACCGCCAAAATCACAAAAAAAATTACCTAATTTTAGCTTTGAAAGTGGTGCGCTTAAGCCACACACTAGGGCCAGTAAGCGTTAACCGCTCGTGACAAAAATTTTTTTTTTTTACATAATTATGTATTAAAAGCTTCAAGCTTCTGAAGAGTCGATCGAGATATCATTAGGATATATGTACATATCGCTGCCTTATTGCAACATAGTCATATCTTAAAAAACAAAATTTTTCAGTTACTGACGAAAAAGTTTCTCAATATCTTCTTTATTTTTTAAAAAATTTTCATAAATATATCTCTATCTAAACCCAAGTTATAACCACTTACATACATGTCAAGCCCCCAATATTAATGCTTACGTTTTGAAAACTTTAAATGCATTTTGCAACGTTTAAGTTTTTTTGAGATATGACTACGTTGCAATAAAGGTAAGTATGTACAGTTAAGAAAAAAATTCTACATACACCCCTCCCTTTATTTTGTATTTTAAAGATTTTCTTACCCTAGAATAAAAAATGAATTAAATTAATTCTCGTATTCTATTTCTGTTGAAAACTGGTTAAATAGTTGATATTCTTCTCAATTAGTATCCACTTTACAAAAATTGTAAAGATGGAAAATTGAACGCTGATGAGAGGTGTAGCAGCCTTGAAATCTGTAATGATACGTTCTGCTAAACTGATTGGATATAATAATAATATTTTTCAACATAAAAAATAACTCTTAAGCTACGTTCACATTTATTAAATATTTGTCCAAAAAAACGTAACCACTAGTTTTGCTTATAAATAGTGTCATTTTACTTTGTTTTTATATATGGCAAAATAAAATTAATTATTCTTCAAAAAAATTTATTTTGCATAGTTTTTAAAAAATGCGAACCCATAATTAAAAAATATTGAAATTAAAAGAAATAAATTATATGGTTTTTTGTTGGTTACGTTTTTTTCGACAAATATTTGATAAATGTGAACGTAGCTTTAGTAATTTGAATTTTTATTAATTCAATAAAACTGAACTTGAGCCTGATAATATTACTTTTCATATGTACATCAATATAAGTTCGTTTATTCGTAATAATATAAAAAATATTTTACTTCAATATATTTACATATGTATTTTTCCACCAAAACTTTAACAAAAATTGCAAACAGATTAAATCAGCTGTTTCAAGTAATAGATATGTATGTGTGTCACAATTGTCGATAAATAGACAACGTCACCTCAACATGGTTATACTATGTTCACACGACAAGATGAAGCACTTTCTTCGCTTTCTGAAGCATGTTTATGAATCTAGCTGTTCAGACGACTCATGAACTTGCTTCGATTTGACAGTTCTCTTTTTAGTAACAAATAAAATCTAAAATGGACAAAAAAAAATAAGTTAAAATTATTACGCATTTTTAAAAATGCACAAACCTATTTTTTGTTTCCATTGTTATTTTATCTTTATAGTTTTAATTCAATTTTTCACTTTTAATTAAAGTTTTTGTTGTGTTTTTTGCATCTAGTTCAGATAAACTTCCGATAAATTCCGATAAAATTTAGAGAAGATAGCAATTTTTCATGCTTCGCAAGTAGATTCAATATGAATCTACATGCTTCGCTCTCAAAATTTTGTATGGCGAAGCATGTTGCTTGGCTCATGATTGGGGTGTGAAGCATGAACAGAGAGCGAAGCATGTTCCGTGTGAACGTAGTATTACAGAATATAAAATTAGTGTTGACGCGGTGTTGAAGTTGAGTGAAAGTGATGTTGACTCAAAATTGATTTCGACATTGACACCGCCAAGTAGAATAAGGGTGACTACTATTTCCAAGGTAAAAAGGTAGTCGGCGCGTGTTTGACTCTTCATTTAAAATTGTAAAAATTTGTTGCGAATTTTTTTAATTTTTTCCGATAATCACTATTTTTTAACCATGTCTCACAGAAGTGGTTTCAATTCCTAAAGTTGAGTCTTTAGAAAACGAAAATTAGATTTGAAGTCAAATCACTTTAAAAATTGAAAATGGAATTGATAATGAATTTTTCTACAAACTTCATTTGTGGTAAACATTAAAAATCATGCATACATTTATAGTCGTCCGGTCAATCTGGACATTCGGTGATGCAGAAATTTACAACAAGCTGAAAATCAGTAAAATTGTTCAAAATATAATTATAAATAAAATTTTGAAATTCCCCTCCATTCCGGTGTATGGAAAGATTTTATTCAAGGTCAAAAGTCTAAAAAACGAATTTTTTGCGATTTTCAGCAAAACGGTAAGTTTTATCATAAAAAATACCCTAGACAAAAATTGTAGATCATAAAATTATCTACAAAAAACTTATTAATATTTTTTTCATACGGGCCATCATTTCTAAGATATTACGACCCAGAAAGGCATTAACATTTATACATGTACTGAGTGCGTGTACATGTACATACAATCTGATCTATGTACAATTTTTGTCTAGGGTATTTTTATGAAAAACTTGCCGGACTTGAAACCATTTCGATCGGAATGTGTGACTTGTCCGTTTGTTATAAATCAATTTTGTGTACAAAAATATTTTTTAGTATATAACTTTTGATGTCGTTTGCCAATTGAATACCGTAGTATGAAATTTCTACTGTCATTTGCTTCACTGCTGCTCCTAATAATATAAAGTGAATATAATTAATATATGAAAGATTTATA
Source organism: Lypha dubia (assembly GCA_947311025.1). Taxonomy (NCBI): domain Eukaryota; kingdom Metazoa; phylum Arthropoda; class Insecta; order Diptera; family Tachinidae; genus Lypha; species Lypha dubia. Next base: position 98,317,778 of record OX371261.1, read on the forward strand.
GGTGTGGTAGGGTGGTATTTTTTACAATGGCAATCAGGCCAATTATTGATAATAATTCTCGGAGGATATTTTCCCTTTTTCCACTGGAGTAAATATTCTTAGTGTGACGGAGGCTAACAATATTTCCCTTTCACTCACATTAATTAACAATTTATATTCGCCCTTATTATATTTGTCAGCGTCAATGTAACACAACATCGTTTTGTATCCCTTGTATTAAATCGGTATTTTCAATGTCAACATTGAAAGTAATCGACTGCTGTCAACATATTTTTTGTATTTTCTAAAAAAATGTGACGGCGACGTGACATTATATTGACTCTGATTTTGTCGTCAGTGTTTTTGGTGTTGACGAAGATTTGTTTCGTTTTATTTTTTACTTTTTTTCAAAATATAATAAAGAAATGGAAAAAATCAAAATTACAAATCCAAAACAAATTGAAAAATTCGTTGAGGAAATGGAAACAAATCACGAACTTTTGCAAGAGGATTTCGCAGGGGCACTGTTCCAAATAATTTTAAGGAACTGCGGGAAAATATTTCAACAGTGTTAAATGCCATCTAGAGTTTCAGACAGAAATTTCGACACGACAGGTTGTGATAATCCCAAATTGAAATCATTTCCCACACTCAGCTGGTACGATCCTTGGGATAAAAATTGTAAAGTTGCTGCCAATTTGATGGTGCTCGGAACATGTCGATCTAACCCCGCTTTTTAAATGAGGAGCTATAGTCTCCAGCAGAGGCTTAAAGAAGGAATACTTTAGGTAGGTTTAGGGATACTAGCTCATCCTCTATCTGGAGGATTTTGAACAATATTGGATGCAGGGACGCTGCTGTCTCCGATTCCACAGTGTATCCTAATGTTTTAAATAATGCATTTATTGCTATTTAATCAAACCAATCCTGCGCTTTGACTTACTTGTTTGACCATGGCTCTAATACATCAGGAGTTTTCCCTTTTACCAGAATTAATTCTGCCGACCTTTTTGAATCTCTTTCTTCTGTTAAATCGAACGATGTGGGTGTTGATGGTATACCAATTAAATTCCTTAGAATCATATACCCTTCTATTGAACCTTATCTCCTACATATTTTTAACACTATTATCACGACGTCAACCTTCCCCAGGGCATGGAAGACGGCAATAATAACTCCCATCAGGAAATCTGTAGGGACTAGTCCTGATTGTTTTCGCCCCATAAGCATCCTTCCCTGCCTTTCTAAAATTTTTGAGCGTCTTTTGGTCAGCCAAATGAACAGGTTTTTGTTTGAGAATCGTTTGGTCAGTGACTGCCACTTTGGCCTTCGTAAGAGTCATTGTACCACTACGCTGTTACTTTCCTTGATGGATAGGGTTAGGCATTGCCTTAATAGCCGTGGTGTCGGAGTGTTGGTAGCCTTGGATACATCTAAGGCCTTTGACACAATAAACCATAATAATTTGATTAACAAACTTTTTCTTCAGTTCAAATTTAGCAGATCTACTTGTAGGTTATTTTTGTCGTACTTGGCAGATAGGCTGCAGTATGTTTCGATTGGGGACTCTTGCTCCTCTATGTTGAAGTGTCCCAGTGGTGTCCCACCAGAGAACTGCAACAATCATGATCCAGCCTACTTATTCCCTAACGTTGAATTTTCAGAACAACTCAAACATGTATTGTTCAATTTTATACTCGTTCTCTTTTTATGCACAAGCAGAAAATTCATCAACAAGTATAAATCATTTCGATCATTTGATGCGAATGTACATGATCTGATGGCATGATACAATGAAGATAAAGTATATACAGAAACACAAACAACAACTAGTGTAAATCATTTCGATCATTTGATGTGAATGTACATGATCTGATTGCATGATACAATGAACATAAGTTATGTGCAGAAACACAAATCTATGTAAGTATGTAAGTATGTATTTTGTTGGTAGAATATTTGATTTCGGAAGTCAAAACTATAAATACATACATACATATGTATGTGTGCATGATTCAAACTGTGACAAAAATATACATAAAAATTACTTATTCAAATACGAGAAATAAAAACATTTGCCTATGAAATTTTTTGTGAAGACTTCTTTCCACGATTTTAGTTTGGTTTCATCTTTGGGAGCTTTAAAAAAGCTATAATCTTTTGTACATACATATCACATCTATTTTGCAAATACAAACTCATATTTATTTCGTATTCGTATGATCGAAATGATTTACACTAGTTGTTCTGTGTGTTTCTGCATATACATACCTTATGTTCATTGTATCAGCAATCAGATCATGTACATTCGCATCAAATGATCGAAATGATTTATACTTGTTGATGAATTTTCTGCTAGTGCATAAAAAGCGAACGAGTATAAAATTGAATAATAGATGTTTGTGTTGTTCTTAAAATTCAACGTAAGGGAATAAGTAGGATCGATCATCAGCGTTGTCAACTTGGTGCGTTTCGCACCTTTTTTGGTGCTTTTCTAACTGTTTTGTGCGAAAAATATTTGAGTTGGTGCGTGGTGCGCTTTTTCTTTAATTTTGGTGCGTTTTTTTATTTTTGGGTAGCTCCAAATCATATTAAACACAATTTTTTGTTTCAGTATGAGAAAAAAAATTTTGTACAAAAAATACAACTGTTTCAATACCATTTCATGCAATTGTGTACAATGTTTACATTAAATTTTACAGACCATAATAAGAGAAAAAGTTGCTGTCAAGTCTGTTAAAGAGCTTAGCAAAAACAAAGTAGTCTCGAGACTATCGATCATTGTTCGATTTTTATAAAATGCATAAAAAATGCGTTTATAGAAAGTGTTGTAACACTAAAATTAATAAAATTTCTATTTACTAAAGCAATATTTAAAATTAGTGTCAATAATGGAGTCTGAAAAAGGAGATACGCGAAATACAAAGAGATTTGGGAATCACAATGTGAGTTTAAGCAATGGATTCGGCCTTGACCAAATAATAACACAAAAGCAAGATGTTTTTATTACAAATGCCATATCATGCCTAAATATCCAACCTTGTTCGGCATGCTGGAACACGGAAACACATTGCAGCTTTAAGCCCTTTACCAATATGATATCATACCATTAGCAGTACAATTTGAATCCGATGTCGAAATATTATCTAGTATTGAAAAAGGGTGGAAATTGATTCACTTCATGCAATGTCAATATTATATCAACATTAGAATTTTGGACTAAATTTAAATGTTGTAAGGACGCAAAATTAATTCAATAAAAAAAAATTCTGAACTTGGTGCGTTTTTTGTTGAATGGTGCGTTTTTTTTTCTCCATTTTGGTGCCTTTTGAAATTTCAAAGTTGACAACGCTGTCGATCATACTTGTTGCATAAAACAACAAGAGAATAAAACTGAATGTTTGAAACGAGCGGTTGGGTAAAAAAGTATTTTTTGCTTTTGAGCGAAAACGATTAGATCATAAAAATCAATGTGCATGATCAAGTATACTCAAAAATTAAGCACTCGTTGCCGATCTCTGTGTCCCACAGGGATCCATCTTCGGACCTCTACTGTTTATGCTTTATATGAATGATTTTGTTGACTTTATCTGCTTGCAAACCTCTGAGGTGTTTTTGTATGCTGATGATATGCATCTTACATTCTTGGGAGCTCTGGAGTCTCTTGAGTCCTTGGAAGATCGTGTTAATAGATCATTAAATATTGCTGTGGATTGGATGAAACGTAACTACTTTGTTATCAATGTGAGCAAAACAAAGGCTTTGTGCTTTGGCCTCTCTAATAGATCGTTGCTGAACTTACAAGTGTGTGATGCGGAGATAGAGTTGGTTTCTCATATGCGTTGTTTAGGCGTTATTTTAGATGAGAACTTGAGTTTTATTAATCACGTCAATTCAGTTAAATCTAAGGTTTGTTTTGTTCTAAAAAGACTATATAGCTTGGGCTGTGTGTTACCTACCAGAATTAGAATCATGGTGGCTAAGTCTCTGCTCCTTACCATTGTCAATTACGGTTTGGAGGTATATTCGGCTGCCAACTATACTATTTTAAGGGACCTGTCGAAAATCTTAAATAGGATTGTTAGGTATGTTTTCGGACTACAAGTTCATGTTCATATACATATCTTCTTACGTGGAATGTTTTTTAGGGTTATCTTTTAAGAAATATATTGAACTCAGATTAATATTGCTTTTCTACAGGGTAATGCGTTCTACGCAACCTAGAAGCTTATGTGACAGCTTTACTTTTTCACGTTCTATGCGGGCTACTCAAATTGTCATTCCTCTGATCCGGAGATCTGCGTTTGAGAAATCCTTTGTTGTCAGGATTGCTAGGATCTGGAATTCTTTCCCCAGTCACCTAAAGACTTTCTCTATAACGGTACCAAGTGAATCATTAACGGATTGTTCGACGTCGGAGCAATGTTCTACTGTATTAAATTTGCATGTATGTACGTACTGTGTGTGTTTATGTATATACCTATAAAAATTACCTAATTTCTGAATTTTCGATATATATGTATGATGTTTTAATATACCTTTAATTAATACAATTAATATACTTTTTGTTATTATCTTTTAATAAGAATCATATTCATTCTCATTTTATTTTTAATGAATTCGTTATTGTAGTAAATAGTTTAATATTTTGCACATATTGTTAACCTTTTAGCCATATATGGCCCATTATGGGCTCGGCTGAATAAATAATAAATAATAAATGCTGCTTTGTTCAGCCGAAAATAACTTTCAAACCTTTTTAATAAACCAAACCAAAAATGAATTCTTTCCAATTAGAGGAGTTTGAATTTATCACTTACTTTTCATCAGGCAATTTAAAAATGTTTGATTTCTGCCTGAGAAGTCTTCTTTGCACTATTAAATTTTTTTTCTTCATTATTACAATTAGAATTAGGCACGGGAAGAAAAAACATTTTACTTCAATATATTTATTTATTTTTCCACCAAAACTTTCAACAAAAATTGCAATCAGAATAAATCAGCTGTTTCAAGTATTAGATATGTGTGTCAAAATTATCGATAAATGGTCAACGTCACCTCAACATGGTTACAGAATATAAAATTAGTGTTGACGCGGTGTTGAAGTTGAATAAAAGTGATGTTGACTCAAAATTGATGACGATATTGACGCCGCGAAGTAGAATAAGGGTGAATAAGTCTAAAACCTTCTTTACCGGATATACATACATATAATAATAAACAATTAATTTATAAATTTGTAAAACCCTTTATTGTGTAAAATTTTAAAATTAAAATACATACATATTTATGTAATTCTTTAAAGTACTTTCTAGTAGTGCTTTCAAGCATTAAATGAATAGATTTCAAACAAGGGTTTTTTGTATTGTTATTTAATCTACAGCATGAATGAGATGTTATTCTTTTAGTTTATTTTATTAAATTGACAAAATAGATTCGATGACGATTTGCAAAAATCTGTCATGTCATGAGTGTCAATATTTAACAAATAAACAAATGCTATTGTTGTCACTAGAACAAAATATGGAATATTATAAAAGAAATAACTTTAAGCATTACGAAGGACTTAATGTGTAAGTTTAAGATAAAGAAATAATTTTGCAAACAAATAAACACATAATTGTTGTTTTCTTACTTAATATTAAAAAAAAAACAGTTTAGAAAAACTTGCAATAAAAAACATGAATATAAAAAATTTAAATTATTAATTAAAGGTTATTATAAAACCGTTAGAAGAATAAAACATACAATTAAAACAAAGAAGAAGAAGAAATTTAAACACATAAATGGTGACTGAGTTTTCGTTGAAAGAAAACAGCGGCAATTTTGAATGGTTGCAACATTTACGCTAATTCTTTTTGGAATAGAACTCGCGTATGAGACGTCTCAAATATTTCGCCTCACGTTTGTGTTCATTCAATTGACGTTTCAGCACTTCATGACGTTGGCTCAGCTCATGTTCTTCACTTTGAATTATTTCCATTTCAAGTTTCTTTTTCTGACGATAACGAGTTGCTGCGTTTTTGTTCTGTTCCTTTTTGCGTTTTTTGCGATCTTCCACGCCCCGTCCATATGGTCGAGTACGTTTCTTAGTTGCAGAATTTCCAGAGCAAGCACTGTATGTTTCAGCGCAAATAATTTGAGAGGGTGAGCAACTGCCCGATGATGGCGACCATTCGTCATCTGCGCTAGTGTAGTCTATCGTAGAGGGAGTCGAAACCGAAGATTGCGATTCACTTTCTTCGAAAAACTCATTTGCAGCGCTCTGGAGAATGTCATCGATTATTTGAGTGTTGAAGACAATGTCATAATTCGAAGAGCTGCTCGAGGTGGCCGAAGGAACAACCCTTGAAGATGGTGCGACAGTTGTACTATGATGGTTATTCCAATTTGCAAAGACTAATTGGTTTTGAACTGGAGAAGAGCGTTCTGATGCTGTAGGATTTTGTAAGACATCATTGACCTGGTTTGTTGTTCGGTTGGTTGGTTTGTTTCATAAAAATATAAAAATCAAGTCTTAATATTTATTTGATTAGTTAATAAATAACAATTTCTTAACTCACAGCTATTGGCAAATTAGTGATTGCATCTGTTGTAGCTGCTGATATTTCTAATGCCTGCGGTACTGGCGAAGCAACGATTTGTGGTGGAGAACTGGGTGGTGTTAATGATGTAAAAACCGATGCTCCATGATTTGCAAATCCAAAACTATTGATATCTATTGGCGATTGCACTTTTATCACCTGTGTTGGACTGGTGATACCACCTTCTACAGAATTTTCCAAAAGCGGAGGCGGTGAATAAAAATTTTCTGAAAAAAAGAAATAGTATTTTATTATTTATTCTAAGTAATACTCGTAATCAGAAATTTGAAAAAAAAATATTTACATTCATATACATAAAGGCGGTATTCAGTCTGTGATGCAAATTGTCTTGTTGCCGTTAAATATCATAAAAAAGCACAACACACTGAATACCTCTAACTATGTAAATAATGTTAAAGTAAAAGACATTTTATGACATTGTTATAACAATGTTTCCAGTAGAATGCCTACGCATTCCGAAAAAAAATCGTTTTCATTCTGCATGATAAAAAAAATCCCCTACGAAAATCTGTACAAAATTTTATTTATTAATGTTGAAGAAATACTTATTACTAATAAAATAATAAAATCTCTGAAAAAAGCGTTATGTAATATGTGCACAGCCCCTATGTGATGAAAATCGATTTCGATTCAAAAATATGTTGTTTTGATTTTTGAACATCTTGTGCATCAGCTGAAATTTTTATCCAACAACTACCATCTTAGAAAATTATTTAGAAAATGTAGTTCTGTGCATTGCTACAACAGAGTCGTTCCCAACCGACCTTTGAAAGCTGCTTTCGGCTAGGAATCTTAATGTGGGTGCTAACTCGATGGCCAGTGGATTCTACATGTGATTCAATTTTCCAAGCAACCTTCTTTATTTAAACGAAACGAAAAAAAACTAAAAATCATCAAAACCTCTCGTGGAAATTGTCACATTAAAAGAGCATAAAATATCAATATAACCAGCGATGCCAACTTAGTTATTTTGAAGCTAGATTTCGCTCTTTTTGATTGCTTCTAACAAGAATTTTTTCCTTTATAGGTTTGTCCTTCCGTGTGTAATTTCCACAATATTCATACGAGAATCATAAAGTATATGTATATATTCTAGATAATTATAGATAGAGAACTTGAATAAGCCATGTCTGTCTGTCCATATGTCTCTACGTGAAATCGGGTTTCCAAAGCCACCAGAAGGGTTAAAGGCTTGGTTCTTGAACTGATGTCTAAGGATTTATCTGAAGAAGATTTGTATTTAAAATCAGCAAAAAAAAATAATTTCGATTTCAAATTTATAAATACATGACGGTGTCTTATTATTTAATATGGAATCTTAGATTAGAATTCAACACACTAGCATTCTACTGTCTTGTTTATTTAATTGATAATAAAATTTTCATTTTTTTTCCGTTCAAACCGCCATTTTGTTCAGGGATGGAAGTGGCTAGGAATGGAACATGTAAAATTTTGTTTGCAATATACTTATGTATGTAAATTGAAAAATATGAAAATATTTTAAGAGTAATTGGAACCATTAGTTGGTAGAAGCAAATAAAGTGTTCTAAATTGAAAATGGTGGGGCATTTTATACTTTTAGGCCCTATTGATATGGGTATCAAACGTAGTTATTCTAAATTTAAAATAGCGGCCACTTCTATCACTGCACATATATTGCTTGGTGAAGAGTATATGTACATATATGAATCGGCACAGCCGAATATAGCACCCTCCTTGTTTTAATTAGCGCTTTGTTTGCTTATTCTGTTTGAAAAATGTCAAATTCACGCTGCTTTCAAAATCAAATTAATTGAAGCATAAGATTTGTTGCCCCTCTTTATTAAAAATGACATTAAAACATATTTTATAACTAAAATTTTACGGTTTTTATAAGATTTTTTTCCTACTCCTTTAACGTAAAAAAAATCGAGATACGCCATTTTTTATTAAGCCATCGATATGATACATATGTATGTACATACATATGAACATATATATGTATGTAAGTATATAAATTAATTTCAATATATTAAAATTAATTGAAAAATGTCTACAACGAGAACAAAGAGTTATCATCTGTAAATCACAATAAATGCAGTGACCCAGTTATAAATTCAAAGTGCGTATTGGCACAAAATAGGAGAAAAAGACTTGAAGCAGGAAGGCAAAACCAAAACCGACTTTGGTGTGAAGAAAAGGCGATAACGCATACCAATAAAAGTCAAAAGACAGGGTATGGCCAAATTAATCAGGTCTGTTAGTATATGTATGTGACAGCGCATAGAGAAAGGGACCTAAGAGTAAAAATCAATTTTAATTTTTTTTTTTTTGATGTGAACAACATCTGAGCATCGAATGAGACCGATCCCATGCCCCAAAAAAGTTCCCTCCCAGAGATATGCGCGTTTTATGAAAGCGATGGTACACCAAAAATACACGTATTTAAATCTTTAAAATGGCTCCCCTGAACAAAACCGGTTTTTACCCTTAGGTCCCTTTCTATTTTGCGCGTCACATACATATATATTTATTTATAACGTGACAATTTCGCTCAATTTTTTATTCCACATGGATGAATACTATGACAATGATATTTTTATTAATAGTTTTTGCGTGCAAATCAGTTTAGATATACATATGTACATACATATTTGGCCACCCACTGTACGAAATTTATTATTTTATTTCTACAAACTTAATTGCCATTTGCGTCAAACTTTTATTAATTTGTACTTAATGTACTCGTATGTACATACGTACATATGTATACGTTTTTTTATGCATACACACATATGTACATACTTATGTACCCTGTCGAAAACAAAACTAACTTTAATGTATGGATAGTTTTTCTTTGCATTACTTTAAGTTAGCTTTAAAGTTAGTTTAAATAAGTCAAAATGTAGTTAGTTAGTATACATAAAAATATATATATATTTCATTTTTATTTTATTTTCTCAATTCTACAATCAGTAGTTTTATAGTAATAATGCAATAATTCTTAAAATTTTTTTTTCATCGATGCTATGCTGGGACTTGAACCACTGGACATTGGATTAACAGTCTACGCGCATACCACTCAGCTAAGGTACAATTTAAATATTGACAGCAAGAAGTTATGAAATACTTGAAATAATTTTAAGAGTTCCTAAATGAGTAAATTTGTTGGCGCTCACCATATTCAATTATAAATGAGAGTATATACTTATATATATATCTACTATATACTCAACCCAGCGTTACCATTTCTCAAATTTTCCCATTTTTTGCAAGTTTTTTGAGATGCCAAAAAGTTTTAAATTTATTGGGTAGAAAGACAAGTTTTTTGAAATTATATAAAGTTTTGTAAAGTTTTTTATAATTACATACATACATAATTTAACTTTTGCAGTATATTGGATGAAAATATTAAATGATGTTTGTATGCGATGAAACGATCTTATATTTTCTCACTCCCTTATTAATGCAACATTGTCTAATTGTGTTTACTCCCTCTTAAGTACAACTATGCCGTTTTTAAACATTGACAATTTGTAGCTAACTTTTGGCAGTTAGTGTTTGTGGCGCAAAATAAATTAAAAAAACATGGACAAATATTTAATGAAAAATGGTAAGAACAATGAAATATTTAAATTTCTAAATAAAACAATGTACAAATAAGAAATATATTTATTAATGTATGTGATACTTTTTTATTAATGTATGTGATACTTTTTTAAAGATCTAAATCTAAAAATGAATTTTATTTTGTTTTTTTTTTTATTATATGATATATTTTTGATTTTAATCGTTTTTATATTATATGATGATTTATAAAATAAATCAAATTTTTATATTTTTAAATAAAATGAATTCCAAATACATTTTTGTGTTTTCTTTTAAAATTTTGGTTTTTTTTTGGAAAAAAAAGTTTTATAAGAAGTTTTTTAAGAAAAATATATGGTAACGCTGACTCAACCTACTAATTGATTTTGGTTATGTTCTGCATTGTATTGTGGTTAGCTTTATAGTTAGTCTAGAAAAATCAATTTAAAAGTTAGCTTTTCTTGTACTTAGCTACTCATTTGGCGACAGGGTACATACTAGTTCATATGATTTGTGCTTATACATATGCGTGTGTTTGTTTTTATTGCTTAGTTAATTTATATTGTATTTGAATTAAAAAAAAAAAAAATAAGAAAAGAGAGAGGAAACTTGTTAGAACTACAAAAGTGGCAAGTGTTCATTTAAATGTAAATCGTACAAGGACATGCATAAATTAGAAATCATTTAATTATTTATTTAATAATCTACGCATTTATTTTGTAATTGATTTAATTGAATTTAGTACAAAATGAAGTTTAAAAAGTCTAAAGTACACAAGATTATAGAGCATACCTATTATAGTTTTATAGTTGGATTCATATTTGAACAGCTTCTATTGAAGTACACCACTGGTGACAATTTTGTTGCTTTTTTAAATACTCAATACTTAATACTCGCTACTTTTAAAAAGGTAAGCTTTAGGGGAAAATTGTAAATTATTTATCAGAGTTTCACATCGATTGTGGAATTTTCAGTTGATTTAATTATAAAAAAAACAACCTTGAAAGTACTGAGTAAATACTTTTGAGTATTCAGTACCCGAAAAATATAACAAACACTCAATACTAAACTGCTCAATGTTTTGACAGCACTAAAGCACACTTCAAAACTACAGTATATATACATACGTATAATAAATCTGTTAAATACATATCGCTCCTTTATTGCAACATAGCCATATCTCAAAGAACTAAATTTTTCAGTTACTGAAGAAAACGAGTTTCTCAATATCTTCTTTATTTGTAAAACATTTTTCATAAACATATGAGCCGTTTATTTTGAAAGTGGCATAAGTCACTTTTTTTTTGTTGATTGCAAATGTTTTACAAATAAAAAGATACCGTTAAATTTTATTTAGTGTTGCCATTAACTCGATTTTTTTGAAAAAGTGACTTATGCTACTTTCAAAATAAACGGCTCATATCTTTATGTAAGCCGAAGTTATAACCACTTACATGCTCAAGCCGTCCGTTTTGAAAACTTTAAATGCATTTTGCCACGTTTAAGTTTTTTTGAGATATGACTAAGTTGCAATACGGGTAAGTATGTACATTTAAGAAAAAAATTCTACATACACCCCTTTATTTCTTGTTTTAAAGGTTTTCTTACCCTACGTCTTCACGAGCCATCGACTTGAACATGACATGAATGTACCTTCGGCAGATCAACTGTAATAAAATGTCCATCTTCTAGAATGTGGTGAATACTTTCACATGTTCATGTTCTGACTAACCATAATTTTTAGTTTGTTAAAGCGTTCACATACAGCCATGTCACAGGTTTTGTACGAAATTGATTTGAATTCGTATTTCCAAATCGTATCGTTTTACTTTTGCTTCTTCAGCTTTCGTACGTTTTTATGAAAACGGAAAAAATGGAAATCGTATTATTTATGTTAAAAATATGGTAACATTGAAATCAAAACAGCTGGCTCAGCAACCGGCGCCGACAATATCGGTCAAATATATAAAAATTAGTTATTAAATTTAATATTAAATGAAAAACTTACATTTCTTTGGTCGACTGTTTTTCTTCAGACTTTTCTATTTTGTGTTTGTTTTGATTGTTTTGTTTTGATTGTTTTGATAAATGCTGCCACCTTTTTCTTTAAAACATATGGCAGGATGTCATCATAAACTCGGGTGGCAATGACACATCAATTACGTTTTCAGTTTGTGACCAATGTTTTATACGATTTACAAAAATATTCAAATTTTCATACCAGAAGTATTTAAATAAAAATTTTTTTAGGTGAAATTCATATAGACAATATTTATAATTAATTTTGAGTACAGTTTTCCACATTTTTCGAGTTTAAGTTATTAAAAATATCAATTTCACTTTAGATTTTAAGACCGTTTTCAAAATGAATTTTTTGATCGTTTTACATTTTCTAGAGAAGCAAAATACGTTTTCGTTTTCAAAATCGTACAAAATTTCACTCTGTGACATAGCTGATAGTTCATGTTTTTGATTTTATGGTTTGTTTTGGGTACATTTCAAGTGATAATTGCATTTAAAAGTGTTTTTTATGGTTTTAGCTGTTTTTTGTGCAGAATTTGTTGCAAAATAATATTTGATTGAATAATAAGCTGCCATAACCTAAAACAAGAAACTGTCAAAGAGAAAATGACATTAAATAACCAACCTCATGGCGAACATTGTTGACAAGCCATATGATATGGCATTGATGTCAGAGCATGGACGAAACATGGACATGTGTGGTCTACATTAGCCATATGCAATGTCTGACATGCTGCTCATACTAAGTTCATGGCTAATGGAGACGCCTAGTTAGCGAAAATTAATAAAGTGTTTGTACCATTATTTAAGGTACCAAACGAAAATGTATTTATAAAACAAATTATATTCCTTAATTTAGCTTTAGCGAAATCAAGACGATTCCGATAAGGATCAATAAGGATGCACTTTTCCATTTTAAAATAAAAACATGTAATTTTTGGGATTTTTTTGAGTATAAAATAGAAAAATTTTCCGATTAAGTATGGAAAAAAATATCCGTTACTATTTTCATGAAATTTTCCATGACTTTTTCACAGAGATGTGGCTGTATCTTACCGATAACGAGTTTAATCTCGGATTTTCAGCTCAGGATGGAGACCCCGTTTCTTTAAACTTTTTTTCCACTTTTCGAATGGTTGACTGACAATTCTTCAAAGTTTGCGAACGGTCTCAGCATAACTTTTAAAATATTTTTTTAAAAAGTTTTCACATAAGTATGGGCATTTCCACAGAAAAGTTTACTTTTTGTCACGTAACGTCACCAAGCCATTAAGCTTGTTTCTCGAAGAAAATTTTGTATATTAGCTTCTTTTTTTGTAGTTTAGCATACACTAGTAATTACGTCAACATTTAGTAAGAGTAGGGAAAATTCGAGCAGCATGGCTCTAAAATACAAGTTTAGTTGCATGGTGACTTTACGTGACAAAAAGTAGACATTTCTGTGGAAATGCCCATATGTAACGCATTGTTCTTTCGTAAAGCTTTCCATTTTTAATGATTGCAATAAACAAACATATGTAAAAGCTGTCAAATTTTAGAGTACCAAAAAAAAAACATATATATACAAACAAAACAAAATTTAATAAGTGCATTCTGACTGAAACACCCTTTACAAAGTGTTTATAAATGATGAGCTTTGACTTTTCTTCTAAATACGCTCATATCACTTTATTCTCAATATTTTCCTTCAATTTTGTGTAGGTTTTTCATTAGATGAGAAATACCAGCGGCGAAAGTAGGCGAATATAATTAATTATCTCTCCTTACGAGGCTTCATATCAGGCACGATTGCCTTTGAATAAAAACACGCCTACTTTCGCTTTTCACGAAGGAGGGGAGGGAGGGGGCAATTTCTGTATTTACTAAACTATTAAGCCAACAGATGGCGCTTTGTCCGCCTCATAATTATTTTTGTTGTTGAATGACAGATGGCGCTATGACACATAACACCCAAAATATGTACTAGAAAGATTTTGTATGGCACAACAACGTTTGCCGGCTCATCTAGTAATAAATATAATTTTTTAATCTAAGACAAGTAGCGAAATATTAATGAGAAAAAAAGTGTTGTAATGTTTTTTTATAATTTTATTGTGATTACATTTATAATAATTTTTGACTTTGTATTGAATGAAATTCACATTGAGTAAAATTTAGTTTCAGCTGTATTTAACTATACTTTTAAATTTTTTATCTTAAATAATTGCCTGTTTGGCAAGAAGTGCCAAAAACAGAATAGCAGGGTTTCTTTTACTATTTTACGGAACAATTTTCAAAGAAGGCAAAAGCAACATTTGAAAACTTATTTACTTCTTTCATAGTATGCACATTTAAATTAATATTTTCATAAGCATATAAAATGGAAATATCTCCATACTCGTAGTAATATTTTTCATTGCAAACAAAAAATTTTAAAATATCTGTAATATGTTCCACAGCAACAAATTTCTAAAACTTTAATTTTCAGTTTAGATATTTTCGATTAATTGGAAAATTTTAAATCTCTTCAGTAAACACATCCTTATAAGCCACAAATATTGTTTGCATTATATTTCCACATTTCTTGCGTATTTGGGTACATATTTTCCAAATATTTAAATTTTCCTTTTTTAATTCGCCATATTTTGTAGATTGTAATGGAAGCAAAAATGTATTGTATTATTGTATACTGTATTTTCTTAAAGTCTCATATATTTAAATATTTCGTATTTATTTTCAGGCATATTCTAGAAGACTTTAAATCGCAGATGTGATTTTAAAATTATATCTGAGAGGCATTTTCTACCACGTCGTTTTTGTGATTGCAAAAATATCACCTACATATGTTGTTAAAATCTTTCAATTAAATTTTTTTTATGACTAGCACGCAGAGCATGACCCCTGCACTGAAGCAATGCATTGTGCCAGAACTACTAGCGATAAGGATAGAGTAGAGAATATAGATGGTGAAAATGTACAATTCTGCTATTGCGCGTTTTGTTAATTGTTTAGCAGTGTTGCAACACCACACGTGAACAGACAATAAATTAGTTGTTTTACATCGCCGACCAAGGAGGTCGCTGTGTAGCTTGGAAATGTATCAATCGCTGGCGAAACAGTTTTTAGTGTCCAGTGATATGCATTCATCACATTCAGAAACAATTAATGCTATGCCACACTAATGTACATTTGAAAAATTTATGATGTTGATCAAATTGCCCTGACCAGGGATCGAACACAACTTCTAATTCAACATCACCCTCAAACGTTTATTTAATAAATTGTTGAAAGTGTGAGTATTTTATAAATTGTTTTCCGCTTTTGAGCGACCAAAAAGTAATTTAAAAATATTTTAGTAAATTCTGTGCAATCAGCATCTAGAAACGCTTGAAGTTTTCCAGCAAAAGAAACCAACGAGATATTTTAATATTTCAAGTTATTTATCAGCAAGTAAATGTTTTGTTTAGATATAACGTAATTTATTTTAACGAGCTGGTTGGTATATGAAACCTACATGTGTATTGGTACCACCTGCTTGTTTTTTTAAGATCACAACTACTACTTTTTAACAACTAGTTTCCATCGCTTATTTTTTATAAATAATTTGAAAAAATTCAATATAATAATAATAAATTATTTTGTTTGTAACAAAATAAAATGGAAATTACAAAAGAGCAACATTCTGATTGGGTCAATATTAGTGTAGCCAGATAAAGGAATTTTAAGTCAAATTAGGAATTTCCAGTTACTTTTGGGAACAGTTTGGTATTTAAGGGAAAGAGAACACATTTAACGTGAATTTTTATTCCCGATAAGGGTGATTATTCATTTGAATTGGATTTAATTTTAAATTGATCAAAAACGTAAGAACCCACAGTTTTATTGCAAAATATTTAAAACCAAAAAATCCGATATAGGAATACATGTTTCTATTTGGGAAAGTTTTGTACTCGTTCCACAAGTTACAACAATAAAATAATTTTTAAGGAATATAAATTTGAAACTTGAGTGAAATCCGTAAAGGTTTTTTTTTATTAAAATTAACTTAAACTTCAACACGATCATGACTGACTTTATACAATAACTTCACGCCTTTGTTTTTATTTGCTACAGGGAGGGATGGAGCAGTAAAATGTATCGTGATATAATACGATTTTATAACTTCATCTGCTTTTCAGACCTGGTATGCGCTGGTAGATAACTGCAGTTTATAAAAATATTTCGTATAAATCTCATGATTATTACTTATTAATATAAATGTTTAAATACTACAATTAAAAAATATTTTTTTATCAAATATTTGCGTTTTTGTGGTACAAGTAATGTTATTTTGTAATAAAAAATCCAGTTTAAATGACACTAACCCTAAGTAAAAGTAGTGGTAACGCGTTTTTGGACAAATATTTACCAAGTGTGAACGTAATAAAAATAGAGAACAAATTTGTGATTTTCTTATTGATATGGCGATTTTTGGGGATTTCATTTACCAAATCTGGGCAGAGAGGCTAAAATTTTTCTGGCATCAGCGGTCTACGCCACACACTAAACATTCTGGCAATTTAAAATACCAGTTCAACAACATTATATTACAGATAATAATACACAATAATACTACACAAATATATTTTTTAACACTTGTATGCAGATCACTTTAATTTTTTCATGATTAATGTTTGGCAAGTAGATAATATACATATAATATCTTAATACACATAAAAATATGTTTGAAATTTTTCCTAAATTCTTTAAATTTCTCAGTATTCCAAAATAATTTCATGTTTTAAAAACAAAAAAAAAAACAAAATCTGATCGGCATCGATTAATTATTTGAAAATTTTAATTTTCCCTAAAAGCATAAATAAAAAGTTTCATTCTACTGAAAACTTTCAAAATTATAATTAAGACATATCAGACATATTATTGTTATACCTAAAAACATTTTTGGTTATATTAACCAACTGATTAATAGAAGCGAGCGATTAAATTAAGTAATCGCAATTAATGATTATATACATATGTATATATTTTATCTGGTTACAATTCTTAAAAAATTCCAAAAGCTCAACCAGAACACGGAACACGCATGCATGCTAAAACTATTTTTAATTTATATTTAAATGCAAATGGGGGGTGGGGTTTTTCGGAGAGGTTGAAAGCTATCTGCCTTTGGTCTGAAATTCCCAAGCAGCTCACTACTTCCGGTACCCCCTGGTAATGCAGCACAGACACCCGTCGGTCGGCAGCTAGAGTGAGAAGGCGCACATCTGAGTAACCTGAATGGCATGCTAACACCGATGCTCAGTTGTTTAATTTGCCATTAGTTGGCTATCCTGCCTAGAGGTTGTTGGCAGCCCCAACACTAGGATCGGACGTGAGACCCAATCAGTTACTCGTCCTAAACACAAGCGATTACTGAAACCACAACAAAATTTTAAAGTGGCCCTTTGTTCCTAATAGGAACCACAGGACATAATATATATATATATTAATGCAAATGGAGTTCTAATACTCAAGTGTCTGTTTTAATCTGTTCAAAAATATTTATTAAGTGTTTGTATTTGTTACAGACATTCCTAATGTAAACCTCCATTTTGCCAAAAATTGTAATTAAAGCTCTGTACAGACGGTTGTCAGATCTAACAATATTGTCAGTAAAATGTGTTGAAAATTTCTTAAAACCACCTGAACTTTCAATTTTTGTCTGACAACGTTGCCAGAAAAACCAATCAGGAGAACACAATTCATTTTATTGTCAGATAATTGTCAGACAAATTTTAATTGTCAAATGAGGAAATTTTCTGCATCTGACAATTTTTTTCATTGTCAGTAAATAAACAAATGAAATCTTTTTTCTCTTTCTCTTAAAAGTATTCTAAACATTGCATAAGTGTTTATGCTCTCTGAGAGAACCTGACAATTATTGTTATACAATAATCTAAAAACCGTGTGAAAAGACAACTTATTTGCTTACAATTGTCTGACAATAAATTGTAAAGTTTTCTGACAATTTTCTTACAACCGCGAGAACTGACAATAAACACCGTGCTTGCAATATTTTATTGTCAGTACATTGCCAACAAATTGTTAGATCTGACAAAAATAATAACAACATTAGCCGTCTTCAATGAAAGTATAAATTGTATGTAAAATAAATAGAAAAACAATACGTCAAATACGTTCAGCAACGAATAAAAGCGAAAATCAAAAGTGAATAAATTGAAATTAATGAAATCAAATTCATAGCAAAAAATTTTTGCATAATATTTTATTTTCCATTAGTGCTGAGTTGAAAGTAGTTATAGTAATAACTAAAACAACAAACAATATTCATTTTCAAAACGAACGAAAAATTATTATTAAAAACTAAACGAAAATTGAAATAGCCAAGAACAGTGGGTTTAAAGTAGGTAACAAGTGGTCAGATATTTTTAATTAAAAATGTTTTGGAAAGTAAGAATATGGGAGAAATTAATTGGTTTTTCTTTTTTTTTTTTTTTGTTTGTTTAGGGGAGCATATTAAAGTGTATTTGGAAGTCAGGGGATGAATGTAATTCGAACCAAAAGTTAATTTTCTTTTGCATTCAAGTGACCGTTGAAATATTTTCTGAATGTCACACTAACAACTACAGTGTTTTTTTTTATTTTTGTTTTTCTACAACTTTTATTTATTTAAATACAACGGAATTTTTATTATCATACAGCCTTTTGATTTCAAGTTGTTACGATATTGTTAATACAAGTTTTTTTTCACACCATATTTAATGCAATCTAATCAAATGTGCAAGAAAATATAATCATGCACGTGCCTTGTAATATTTGAATAAAAAAAACTTAATAAAACAAAATATTGAAATGAATTCCAAGGTAATATTTAAATCGAGGACGGCAACAATTTGTAATTTAATAAATAAAAGTATTGACTCTTAACCAAAAAATTAATAGTTGACAGCTGCAATTATATGTATTAACTAACGTATATATGTACATGTATGTACACAAAATATATTATGAGTTTGTCCATTAGCAATTTCTAGAAATAAAAAAGAAGTTTTGAAGGAAAAATTTTTAGCAAAAAAAAAAAGTAAATAAATGTGAACGTGGTACTCTATCAGTTACGATTTTATTCATGTTACACACCAGGCACCACACTATACACTGAATAACTTAAATAAGCAATTCAATTTGTAGTTATTTGCATACTCGTTAATAAAATTAACATTTTACTATTTGTTTTCCTTCGCAATCAAGTAGAGTACTCAATATGTTAATCGATTAACCGATTATTTGCTGACCATTTAACTGTTCGATTCAATTAAAAATTGAGGATTATCGATTACACATCGCATCGGTTGATAATAATCGATATCAACCTTTCGAAAAGAGAAAGTTACTGATTTCAACACAGTTTTCAGAAGTCGAGTTTTCATTAGATCAGTGATGGGGTCATTCAATGCATTGTGCCATAACTTAGAGACAGGGATAGGGTAGAGAAAGTAGATGGTGAAAATTTTAAAGTTATTTCATTTATAACTTCGCTGTTGTTCATTTTGTTAAATTTAAGACCAGTATATTGGAGCGACGCATTAATTTTCTTAAGCAGGCATTTTATTAATTGTTTTACGTCGCCAACGCTTCTCTTAACCATCAAGGTGATGTACATTGGCTTGGAACAGTTTCAATCGCTGTCGGAACAGCTTTTAGGCACAGTGATATGACAACAGTCCAATAGCAATTAATATAATGTCATACTTAAGTACATTATAGAAATTTATGATGATGATTGAGTTGCATTCACCAGGAATCGAACACCGGTTCTAAGTAATAATTTGCTTAGTCGTCAAAGCGCCAATCACTTCAGCCAACACCACCCTTATTTGAGACTATAGGAATCTATTCTGATTACTTTTACAATAGCTATAGTGGAACAATCAGTCAAACATCAAAACATACAAACTTTCACAATTAAAATATTTGGATTAAAATTCAGAAAAAAAAATTTTAGTTCAAATAAAATTTCCTTAATAAAAGAAATTTATTATTATTTAATTTGACAGCACATATTCTAAAAGTAAGAATTTTTTCACTAAGTGCTTAAGCTGCGTTTAGACGTGCAAGTACTTGCATGTAAGTTCTGTGTATTATCAACGAAAATTTCAAAAAAGCGCGATTGTCTTGCAAGCTGCATGAGTGTTTATACGGTCAGATAAAAGTTCATTCTAATAAAAATGTCGGCGAGAGCAGACAGTGTTAATGTAGAGTTGCCAATAACATACACAAAATTGAAATTTCAGGTAACCAGAAGGCAGTAAGATTAATTTATATTATTTCAATGGTATTTATGTTTTAAAACAGTTTTTACATTAAAATATATTAAATTAGCTTTTAAATGTATTTAAAATAAGAAAAAACTTCATTATACTCAATCCAGTTAATTTGTACTAAACTTTTATTAGGGCAACTTTGTTATTTAACTTGTCATTTTACTTGCTGCAAGTGTCAAAAAACTACTGTTTTTTAAAATTCTGTGGCGGTTGAGTTGAAAGTTGGCTGCAAGTGTCAAAAGTGTTATACTACGTTCACACGGAACATGCTTCGCTCTCTATTCATGCTTCACAGTCCAGTCATGAGCGAAGCAACATGCTTCGCCATACAAAATTTTGAGAGCGAAGCATGTAATTCATATTGAATCTACTTGCGAAGCATGAAAAATTGCTGTCTTCTCTAAATTTTATCGTAATTTATCGGAAGTTTATCTGAACTAGATGCAAAAACCACAACAAAAACTTTAATTAAAAGTGAAAAATTGAATTAAAACTATAAAGATAAAACAACAATGGAAACAAAAAATATGTTTGTACATTTTTAAAAATGCGTAATAATTTTAGCTTATTTTTTGTCTATTTTAGATTTTATTTGTTATTAAAAAGAGAACTGTCAAATCGAAGCAAGTACATGAGTCGTGTGAACAGCTAGATTCATAAACATGCTTCAGAGAGCGAAGCAAGTGCTTCAGCTTCTCGTGTGAACATAGTATTAGTGAAAAAGATCGAGAGTATTGAGCACTTGTACGTGTAATCGCTATGTTAAGTAAATTTTTTCATACGATTGAAATTATTTTATTTAGTTTTTAATAAATTGATTTAGGAAATGACTTATTCCTGACTACTCCATTAAAATGGCCCTACTTAAAAACGGAAAACAGTATGATCCAATAATTATAATTAAACGACTTACTATTTAAAAAATAAATAACTTTGTTAATTTGAGAAGATATTATGAAATTAGAAGTTATGTTAAATGGCAGGTTGAATAACGATAGACTAAAAAGGTTTGAAGAATCGTTCCACCGATCGCCTGACATCGATAACGTCAATAATATGACGTTCAGGAAGCGCCATCTGCAGGGGAAAACACGACACACCACATTGCAAGGAATTAAACAATTATGTGAAGAACATTGTTTGTGGCAAACCAATTCGAAATTTTTACTAATTATTTGAGTAAACAACGAAATAGTTTTTACTAATTATTTTCTTATTAAAAAAAAAGAAAAAATTTTTATCAACTAACATCAAGTAGAATTGATGTAACAAAAAAAAAAAAAAAAAAAAAAAACGGCATTAACGCAATAAGACATCCATTTGAACTCAAATTAAGTAAAACTTCCGATTTAAATTTTTTTTTCTTTGAGTGCATACATTATTGTTAAGAATCGTTAACATGACAGTCTTTCATATAATAAAAAGAACACATGATCTTATTATTCTATAATTTTCAAAAATAGCAAACATGAACGCTGCATTGTCGTACCCATTCACAATCTACATAATTTAAGGCCGATTATACCGAATTGCATTACATTACACAGACTTGCTCAAAATTTTCGGAAATATTTGCACTTTTACCGCTTGAGGCAATCAAGTTTTAAGTAAAACTAGTATTTGATTTCTTTTACATATCATATCACTGTATTGTATAGGTACATACGTATGTATGTATGTATGTATGTAAATACTTAAATAATAATAGAGGAAATAATCTACTGTTGTCTAAAGTTGCAAGTATTTGAAACAGTTGGAATTCAAATTCTATTACTCAAAAGTAATCGAATGATAAATAAAGCTTTTTTTTTTTTTTTTTTTTTTTTTTTGTTTATTAACATGATAACAAATATCAAATTTCCTGTCCCTCTTGCTCCACCACTTCATACATACACACATGGATATGAATAAAAGAAATTTCATGAATAATAAACAATACTGTTATTTTTTTACAAATATTTCGGTTGCTTAACAGAATATATTTATTTATCTTCACCAGTTTATTTACATTTAATTATTATTGACAACATGTGCTGAGTTTTATGAAACATTAGTTCTCGAAAAGATAATTTTTCAAAACTTCCATGTTGAAATATACATACATACATACATATCTATGTACATACAAAAACAGATTTTTTAAAAAACATTTTAAAGTTATTGTTATTTTTTTGTTCTGTTTATTTAGTTTCGGAGTGGAAATCCACAAAATGCTCAGGATAGGCAGTAAATTTTTTTGTTATTCTGCGACATATGTATATAAAAGGTTTTCCAATAAGAGTGATATGATTTCTTCAAAAAAAAAAAAAAAACACACCCAATTTTCGAGCACTTTTTCCACTAAATCAAGTCGTATGTCATGAATGGCATATTCAATATTGACTTGTAAAGCTTGAAGAGAGTCTGGTTTATTTCGAAAGACCAATGACTTCAAATAACCCCACAAGAAATAGTCTAATGGTGTTATATCACAACTTCTTGGAGGCCATTCAATATCAAAATTTCTTGAAATAATCAAATCTCCAAACTTTTCTCGCAATAATTCAATTGTTGCATTTGCTGTGTGGCACGTAGCTCCGTCTTGTTGGAACCAAATGTAGTCAATATTAACTTCTTCCAATTTCGGCCATAAAAAGTTGGTTATCATCGATCTATACCGCTCTGCATTGATAGTAACGGTGTTACCGGCTTCATTTCGAAAGAAGTATGGACCGATGATTCCACCAGGCCAAAAACCACACCAAACTGTCAATTTAAGTTAATGTAATGGTTTTTCATGAATAATTTATGGATTTTCTGAGCACCAGAATCGACAGTTTTGTTTATTTACCGCACCACTCAGATGAAAGTGAGCCATATCAGAAAATATGATTTCCTTAAAAAAACGTCATCGTCTTCAAGTTGTTCCAAAGCAAAATCAGTAACGTTGTTCTTGTGTATATCTCGTCATGATGAAATTGTAAACACTACTGAATACAATGAAAAACAAGTGACAGATCATGATGACATATTGTAAATGGCCGAATCAAAGTGATTTCAGAATTGTAGCTCATTATTTTACCATCAAAAAAATATTTTTTCTTCGTGTAGGTGAAGTATTTAAATATCGAGTGAAATGCTGTCGACTGTGATACAAAAGTTCCAAAAAAATTATTCAGGATTTCTCTTTTTTTTTTTTTTTTTTTTTTTGGTTTTATTAATTATTTTCTTGTTTTTTCGTTTGAAGTTCAGTATTTGTGCAAGATGAATTCAGCAGACAAAACTTTATCTCTTTTAGATAAAGTTAAAATTTTTGTTCGGTAATCCGGATATTTTGATAATCCGGATTAGGGTCTGCAAATAATTATCCGGATTATTAAGATTTTACAGTATTCACTAATTATGGCTTTGAAGTTAGACTTCTTTTTATATGTGACTGATATTTAAGTCGAAAATGTATCATAGCATTTTAATAAATATTAAAAAAATACTCAACTTACTTTGATTCGCATTTGGTTACGATTTCTAATAATTTTGGTTTAAATACTTTTTCGTCGTGGCTAAAGAAACTAAAAGTAACCACTGTTAAGCTTCGTTCACACTTATCAAATGTTTGGTGAAAAATACGTGACCAGCAGGCAAACAGAATTTTATTTCCTTTAATTTCAATATTTTTTTAAAACATGGTTTCGCATTTATTAAAAAATTATGTAAAAATCCGTTTTTGTAGCAAAATAAATTTTATTTTGTAATATAAAAGCCAATTTCTGACTAATCCTGAGCAAAAGTAGTGTTTACCTCTTCTTGATCAAATATTTAATAAGTGTGAACGTAGCTTTTAAATAATATTTTTTATCTATCATCTGATATAATACGTTGAAGATCTTATTCACTGGAAGCTAGTTTTCAATTGGTATAAAAGACACACATATACACACTTTTAGAACTTGATAAGCTTTCACATGTGATTATATTCGTATTATGTTTCTTAATTAACTGACTTCATAACACACACTAAGCCTAAACAAACCCAAATTTTAGCTTTTCGTGCATAATTTATATCTATAAAATAACACGAGTATCTTGAATATAAACTAAAGTATTTCATTTCATCTAAGAGTCAAAAGCCATGGTGTTTCTACGCTAAACCAGAGTTGGGAATGCATGTACAAAAATTTAAGTACACTAAGTATTTTTTTTTATCCCTAACGCTGTTTTTATCCACCTCACAACTTTGTTTCACTAAAAACTAATTTTAAGCTCGTGACAATGGTTGTACAGTATATCACTGGTTAAAACAAATTAACATAAAATACAACAATAACTGCAAAACTAAAAATGACACGAGTTCAATGCTTAGCATAAACAATTATTTTATTATGATTTGTGAGTTCAGTGATTTTTAAGTTCACTCGACAAAATTAACCACTTGGTTTGCTTTCTGAATCACGATGGCGAAGACTGACCCAAAAGATAAACTTTAACCATTTTGTATTAATAATTAAAAATGCAAGACCATTTTTTGTTATGATAATATCGGATATTTTTTTTTATTCTAATCTGGTAGATCATTTCACGGGCGCATATTCAGAAATCATAACCAAAGTCGGAACTAATAAAATAATAACTAAAAAATATTTAATAGATACTTATAGATCTTATTCACAACTCATAACTAGGGTAGCAACTGCTCTCAAATGCTAAAAGAAATGCAACCCTGCATATTGGCAAATATAGAAAACAAAATATCGATAATATTTTCAACGATTACATTAAATTATTAATTATAAAGATTATAAAGCTATTTAAAACAATTTTTGTTCTTTAAAAAATTCATATAATTTCCAAAAAAGTATTTTTTGTTTAAAGTTTATATATAAATCAATAAATATATATAAATAATAAAATTATTCAAAAGAATTTTGTTGACCAAAAACACATCTCTATTTAATTTTATTTTTTGTATTGATGTTTTTTGGACAAAGTGCTAGATGAACTTCGCAAACAGATTTTATTTTAAGTAAATTTCTGCAGTTTGGAATCGTTGTCAAAATAACTTGTCAAACCTTACTGGACAAAAATTTCAACACAGTTTGACTTTCCCAGCTGTCAAAGAGACAGATAGTCCTTATGAAGCTAACATAAAACACCCGAATCGGTTGTGATTTTGAGAAAACTTATACCAAAATAAAAATATTTATTCACATAACTGAACGATCTATCCTGTGTTAAAATCGGATCATTATTTTGGCATCTATGATTATAGCTTAAACGTTTAAAGTTGCTACTAATACATGCACATGTAAGTTAAAACAAAACATGCCTGTGTTTTTCTTCAATAGATGTTGCAAAGAAAGTAACAACAACACGAAATTTTATTTCTATGTTCAGATGCGGAAAAATCGTAGGAATCTTTTAAACTAATGGTAATTGCGATATGGCGTAAAAGTGCGATAATTATAAAAAAAGTTCAGAAAATTATAAAAAAAGAAACAAGCTTTTGATTGCCGATTTCCACATACCGCGCTAAAAGAAGCACAATAACAATATTTAAGTGATTAAGTTTGAGTTTTAACATTAACGGAGCCATTCATAAAAATATTTAATTTAAGTTTAAGGTACACAATTAACTTTAAGTTTTCAATTTACGTACAACTCCAAAAAATAAGTAGAATAGTTCTCCCCTATTTTGAACAAAATTTTAGGAGTCTCCACAGCACGCCAGCAAAGAAATGTCGCTTGCATGTTGTTTGTCTACAACAATTGATTATCATTAACAAAAGCTGTATTGATTTTCTAACAATTAGAAAAGAATACATAGCAAGAGACTGTCAATAAGTTGAAAATTTGTTGACGGTCTCATTTATAATGGCGGGAGGAAAAAAAATTCTTCTTCCAAGAGGTTAGTTTGAATTTTATACAAGATACATTTCTGGAATGCTGATAATTTCGATCGGAAGTAAAAGCACAACTATCATGCTAATGAGAAAATAGATGGCTTTGTGTCATTACTAGTTGGTATAACTACAGTAAAGTAATGTACACGGTATGTAATTTATGTTGTTTGGTAACTACAACACATTACCAAGTAAGTACTGACAGTGAAACATTTCTTTCCTAACCAATAAAGTTGGCTGCCGCACAGCCCCAACTCTGTCTAAAACCATAAAATAAAGACTGATTAAATGAAAATAAAACAAAAAAACAGACAATTCTTTGTTTAACTTTTAATTGTTTTCAATAACGCAAGAATGAAATACAAAAACAATAACAAGATTAAATTTAACAATTAAACAATAACTGCAGATTTTTAGCAATCAACAACTGCATTTGGGTTTAATTTAAAATAAAAATGCAAATACTCTTGGCGCACAAAGAAACAATTTACATAAAATATGGTTAAATTATAAATTCACTGCATTTATAAAAATACATTTAAAGGAAATCTGTAAACAAGAAATTATAATGGACAAGAGAGAAATTTGTATGATTATCTAAAAAAGGGTAAACATACATACATACATATATGTATGTATAATATACATTGTATATGTATGTATGTTTGTGCTTTAAGTATACTAACCATAGGCGTAAGGTGTCATAAACATGTTCATATTTGCAGCAGCAGCGGCACCCGTCGTAATGATGGCAATATTCAATTTATATATCAAAATAATATTAAAATAAAAACGACAAATAACGTTAAAAATAAATGAGACGAAACAAAACGATACGACACAACCAATGAAACAAATGTATTGGGGTTAAAAATTATAAAAATTAAGAAAAGAAAAGAAAAAAAAAGGTTTCAAATTTAACTAAAAATTGCTTACAAATTAAGAGAAAAACAAGGAAAGGGAATATTTTTTTATAAATTTACACAAATTAGTTTTAAAAATTTCAACAATCTTATAAGCAACAAATTTAAAATAAACAAAAACAAAAATAATAATTTAAATAATCACAGAACTTTTTTTTATAATTATTACTGCTTGACTTCGAACAATCAGACCTTGACTTAATTACCAAAAGCGTGTTTTTTTTTTTTTTGTTTTTTTTTCTTTGATTTTTTTTTTATTTAAAACACAAACTAATTTCAAATTTACTTAATGGTTAATGTTATGCAGATAAGAAACAAAAAAACGCAAAAAAGATATGATTAAAAATATATTAAACGATAAGGAAATAGACTAAATGATATTTAAATATTGAAAAAAATTATAATTTAAACGAAAGATATTATAATAAAATAAAACAGAAAAGTATTGTCTCTTTTGTGTGTGGTTTATAATTTTGTGTAGCAAAGAAATTGAAAGAAACTTCAACGTAATAAGAAACACGACACGTTGCTTATTCTTTGATATACAAAAAAAAAAATCTGTTAAACGTTAAGTTTAAATCGTTAACGTTAAAAACCGTTAAAAATTATGTTTTCTTTGTTTATGTTTTTTTGGTCGTAAACACTTGTCTGTAGCTTCTGCCGCTGCTGCAATAATTTAACGCCGCTTCACCAGCTTCTGCGAGTTGAACACAATTTCGCGGTTCCAAGTATAACGGTATCCACAGTGAGGTATCATGCTCACGGTGACTTTGGCAATAATGAACACTTTGTCGGCGTCGTTTTGATAGTTGTAATTAACAGTTGAAGGAGTTAAATCCGTATACAACTTCAGTTTCACGTTTTATTTTTACGTCGTATAAAACAAACTTAGCAAATTCTTACACCAGAAATAAAAACGGTGAAAATCTTGTTTAATTCAATTAATAGTTACATTTAATATTTAGGAATTAAGACCTTGTAAATCATATAAATGTATCACCCGGCAAACGTCTGCATGAAGGCATAAAACTAACGATGAGTTTTGACAACGTGTTATAAACTTATTTTGTTTGTTTTTTTTTTTTCTTAATATTTTTTTGTTGTTTATAATCTTCTGGTTTTATTTTGAATTTTTTTTGTCACAACACCATATTGTGAAAAAGTACCTTAGTGTGTACTTTCTTTATTGTTTTATTTATTTTCTATCAAAATTCAAATGTAAGCGGCTGATAGTGATTAAAGTTTTGTTATATTTTTTTTTGTAATTAACAATTATCTATTATTTTTATTATTTTTAGGGAAAATGCTTTCTTAATCAAAAGAATTTGTTTTAATAAAAAGCGTGTTTTCTGAACAAGAATAATTAACAAACGTCACGAACGATCGTAAGATTAAAACTGAACTCGTGTCGGAATGCTGTCTTTGATTTTGAACGAAAAAAAAAAACACATACATACATACAGCCACAAAACAACTCTTAACATAACGACCACAAAAACTCAAGTTATTTTTGTGTTGTCGATTTAATAAAAATCATAGCTGATAAATCTCATTTGTTCCCTCACAACAATAGTTTGTCAGCTGTTAACAGTGTTGCCAGAAAAGAGCTTTAGAAAACATGAGCACAATTTTCTTTAAAATAAGAAATATGTACTAGAAAATGTTAAATCATATAATAAATTAGCATATCAAAATTTAAGAGATAAATAATTTTTTTGTGCTACATGGAGTGTTGAACTGACATCATGACATTTCGAGACCAACCACGATCTTCCTTTGGACTCTCTCTAGAAAAAAATCATTTTCATGACTTTCCGACAACTAAACACTATCAATTTTAGTTATTTGCGAATTCTTAAATTTGCACTAAAATGTTTATAACATAAATTTGAAATTTGTATAAAACAATACAAAGTGCTATCAAATTTTAACATATAAAAACTTTCATTACATTCTTGAAATTTCTCCTAAAATTGTTAACAGAACTCTGCAGGCTTTTTGAACGAACTACATATGTAATACGATTTTCCTTTCGATTAGGAAATTAATTTCGAAAGCCTTTTTGATTCGAATCGCAACACATAACACCCGAACTTTTTATACTTCATTCAAGAAAGTCTCTAATTTCCGTAGTTTTCTGTGTACCAAAATATACACACATACTAGCTTCTACCCGTTTGCTTTTTTTTTTTTGGTATCTGCGTTTGGAGACTGTTCTTAGTTTAATATATTTGAATAAAGACGATCCAACCGATTAAGAGTATGAAGTCATACAGAAAGGTGCAAGATTTTAAAATTTTACATTTTGACCGGTATTTTTAAGATATAAAAAGTTGAAAAATTCAAATTTCGCGAAAAGTTCAAGCTGGCAACACCTATTCTGAGTATTGATCACATATTAATTTACCAGCTGTGATTGCGTTTCTTTTTTATTTTCATGTTATTGTTTTGCTGGATATCAATAACAAACATTAAAACATTAACGATAAAGAAAATTTCTTTAAATTTTTGGCAATTGCTCTGTATCGAAACAAACCGTTAAGGCGTTTCTGCAAAGTATTAATTTCTTAAAATTCTGTTGTATTAAATAAGATTACTATGACAATACAAACTCATTAAAACGAACTAACTTCCCAGCGGGAAAAGGTAATGAATATTAAACGAGAGAGTAATGTACAGCATGTATAATTTTTCATTCCAGAATTCATTATTATTAACACAGCACATGACCTAGCAAAGTAATGAATTCGTTTAATATGTACGGCGAATAAATCCTATAATTCATTTCTTTTTAACAATTTAACAGGAAAATGCGACACTTGTGCACAAGCAACAAACAATACATTCCTTCATCGTAAGAAGTGGTAATGTAATTACGTGGTAATTTTTTTGTGTGATCAAATTGCCTTCTCGTTTCCAAAGGATTGCATTGTTTTGCCTTGGAAAATAATACATTATATCTTCCATTACATAAGTATGTAATCAATGACCATTTCCCGCTGGGTTGGTGTGAATGATAAGACCTAATAAAGAAGAGAGCGAGTGAATAATCTCTTTCACTGTATGGTGCGAAAAACTTGTTCAGATCGTTTTTATACTCCATGTGGCATCGGTGCTTGTTAGATAAATTTTCTTTCAACATGTTTTATTTAAAATGCTTAATTTAAAGAACTCTTTTTCTGGAAAACGTCTGAGCAGGAGAATTACAAATCTATTTTCGCGGAAAGAAGTTTAAGAGTCATCAAGGTCATGTCTGCAAAGGTTGTAAGCGGAAAAAAGGTTATTTTCCACAGTCTGTAACTTTTGAATAATAACATGCGTTCTTTGTTTGTTAGCGCTAATTTAGTAAGGAAGTGTCTTCATAACATCATGACCATGTGAGTGCAATGAGTTCTAACGATAAAGTAGAAGTTTTTAAAATAAATTTGATTTTAAATGATTTGAATAGTTAAACCCATGGTATAATCAAAACATGGTATACAACAAATCGTCCTGCCTGCTGTAGAAGAATATTTTTGTTTTTCAAATGTCGAAATGTATGTAGCAGATATATAAAAAATAAAAATAAAACTGCTGTAAAGAAAAGTCTAATATCACATAAAGAAACTTAGAAACATAAATAAATACCTGTAAAAGCAGTAAAACATCGATGTGTTACCAGCGATCCGCTTGTTTCTCTGATTTTGACACACAGAAAACATTTTACACTAACAAAATGCCTGTTGTTTTTGTGACGTTGTATTTGTTTTAGGGACAAGACTACCTTATTTATTATACCATGAGTTAAACCCAAATTATATATTTTCTTTAATGACAACTTTTTTCTGATTAAATTAAAAATCTAAAATAATAAAATTTAAGAAGATGAACTAAAATTATTTATTAAATAAAATTATTGTATATAGAAAAGGTTAGTCCATAACAATTAACAATTTTTCAAATAATTATTTATTAAACAATTTCTTTTTATGAAGACAAAAAACCCCCCACACTAAACTGTTGCCAACCTAAATGTACAAACTTATAAAACACAAGTGACATTTAAATCATATCAACAACCGAACAAATGGACGAAAGTATGAAAAAGTTGAAAGTCGAGTTTAATCACACAGACACAGATATAGGGACGAGTGAGATTAAGTCTGTATAAAATGGATGATAACCTTATCAAGTCTACGACGGACGGCATCATGTAAAATATAAAACAAGTATAAACCACATACATACATACGAGTACACATATCCGTATGTATGCACATTAATACATCCATCGATGTGTGCACAACAGTATTGTTTAAATTTATAGAATGCCAAACGGGGCTGGTTTTGGTTTCGGGAGCCCGGGAATTTAGTGTTCTGTTTTTTTTTTTTTTTTTTTTTTTTTTTTGTAAAAGACGCAATTTATTAAGCAACATTTTTTGATTTTGTGAATACATAACAGAAACCCCGGCATTCCTAAACGAGATGGCGGGACATTCAAACATCAACCTTGTTTGGGTGCATTGACGTGGGTCCAACATGGTTAACGACATCACTGACATCAACACCTTCTTCCCACTGCAAGCAGCAAATCGATAACATTTTAAGGGATCTTTTCTAGGATAGATGGTTTAGGGAGCATACTTTTTTAGGCCTAGCACTTATGGGCCAGACTTGACCCAAGTTGTAAGACTAGCTTCTTAAGGTTGCCGAAGTCGCTCTTGAAAGACCTTGTTGCTGTGGTCAATAGACACTGCAAACTTTGGTAATCATGCGAAGTTAATGGGACTAGTGGCTCATTAATTCTGTCGAAGTTACTTAAATGAGGAAGAGGAGGGGGAATGAATCTCCCACCTTTTCTGTTTCAGTCCTTCTCTGGAGGACCAACGAATGTTAATTACGGGTCGGTCGTCCTTCGTCAGCTTTTCTGAGCAGGCGGAGGTCAAAATCGCCAAAATTAACTCCTTCATCAGGAGCAGTCGATGATTTCATGACTAACCATGTGACCACAGCCATTCTTCTACTTTTACACTTTCCCTTTTCCTTCTTAAACGATTTACACACGTAATAAATTTATAAATTTTTTTCCAGTTTCTTTTATTTAAAAATTTCGGGATTCACTGGGATTTTTTGGCGAATCCCGGTATATATGACTTATCAATCCCATAATTTCCGGAATCGGGATATCGGTATTGGCATCTCTAGTAGGTATGTATGTAGGAAATGTTTTTCATCAAAAAAATTTGCCAACGAAAACAAAACGAAAATATAACAATGAATTATGTTAATCGTGTTAATCATCCATTCAAGTTCCCGCTAAGCGCAAACATTCTATAAAGTGTGCTGTCTCGCCGAATTTTAAACAATTAATTTCACAAGAAATTTTACACTTATTAAAAAAATAATTTTTTTGCAATTTTTGACACCAATAAAATTTACAACATAAATTAATTTTTAACATTAATTTGAGAAGCACTTTTGGATTTATGAATATATAAAGCAATTTTTTTAGAAACTTTTCGACAACAATATTTATGGAACGAATCAAGTAATTTTATTCCTGTATTTTTAAATTTTAAATTTATTTAATTAAAATCTTTTTGAAAACTTTAGTTTCAAAAATTCTATAAATCTATCAAACCAATTCGGTTCATCTCACGGTCATATAACCGAAATTAAATGCCTTTAGAAAGTCCCAAAATTAGTTCCGTTCGGTTAAACGATTCTTAAGTTATGAGGAGTTACATACATCTACGGAACTTTACAGTACGATTACATTCTCATGAACTCAAAACATCGAGATCTGCTTAAAACCGGATTATCGAAAATGTTGATAAATCAGAGAGATACTATTTTTTATAGCGGGAAGTTAAAAACACTTTTTTATTATCTTTATTAACTGTGCTCTTTTTATGCACTTCACTGCAGTTGGAAAAGGAATACAAAAGTTGACAACTTTCATTTGTAGTTTCAACAACATAACAACAGATGTCTGACGACATTTGTTTGTGTTCCGAGAATAAAAGGATTTTTCCAAAGAACCCAGATAAAATGGAAAATTCGGAAAATTATTTTATAAAATAACCATATTGTAGACTGCTACGCATTTGATCATATTTCTTTGTACAATACCCATTACATTTCTTATTCAAATCGTGTATATATCATACTGAAATGTAACCAACCCTCTCTAAGTTATCGATATAGGCAAGAAAACGCGATTTGTGTTTAAAAATCAGTTAGGGCCTTTCTATATTAAAGTAACGATATGTACATTGCAGGTTTGATTTAGACCCTGCTCGCTTAATACCTTTTCAGACCGTTCTGAAACTGTTAAAATATATTCATTAAGCGAACAAGCCAAAAGTAAAACATAACTATCATATCTCCTAAAATGAAAGTTTTGCTGAGACCCAACCGTGGATTGTGTTAATGGAACCCAACCATATCTATGGAATACTGAATTCAATCAATTTATTTTGTATTGCAAAACATATCAAAGTTTTGGATTTACTAGAAGTTGCAACATATTTATTTTTGCATCAATTGCATCATTTAAAAAATAAATAGACGTGCGGCAGTCATGTTATTGGCACCTGCTTTACTGTGCAAAAAAATATATCTTTAATAAGTTGCAATATAATTTCTGTGACAATATAGCAATAGTGCTTCCACTTAATACACAACAAAAAAAAATAAAGAAAACTGTGATATTGATTGTGGTTCAATCACCCTTATTCTATTAGGCGTCGGCAACATCGTCGGCAAGTTTAAGGCAACATCAAGAGAACAAACATCAATACTAATTTTGTATTCCCTAACAGTATTGTGACGATGTTGACTGTTTATCGAAACATACAACACACATATCTAATATTTGAGTCAGCTGGCATTTATTTGTATTTTCGGTAAAAGAGTTTTTGAATAAATAAAATTTTTGTGCATACATTAAAATAAAAATGATTTTTCTCCTCGATTCGGACTCCAGTGACGAAGAAAATAAATAAATTGACAGTGGAAAGAAGACTGCTTAGACAGAAGTCTTGTATTTTTAGCTTGCCCGATGAGAAGTAACAAATTTTAAGCAATAATTTCCCAAGTAATGGATTTTTTTTTTTTTTAATTAGGACCAGCACCCAGGGGATAGCCCCTAGGTATGCAGTGCACTGTGCCGGAACTCAGGGAGAGGAAGATAGATGTTGAAAATTTAGAAGACTTAACTTCTTCACAACTCTGCTTTGCGCGTTATGTTAATTTTTAAGGCTCTGTTGAGGCGCCTCCGGTGTTAAGTAGACGCATTAACTTTGTTAAGCTGTATTAGCAGGCATTTTATTAATTGTTTTACTTCGCCGATGTTTCTGCTAACCGACGAAGGAGGACGATGTTGTGTACATTAGCTTCGAACTGCATCAATCGCTGTCAGAACAGTTTTTTAGTGACCGGTGCTATGCCTTCATCACTTAAATAGTCCGACAACAATTAATACCATGTCTCACTAATGAACATTGGAGAAATTAATGATGTTGATTGACTTGCTCTGGCCAGGGTTTGAACCCAGGCCTCAAGTCATTGTTTCCTTAGTAGTTAACGCGCTAACCACTTCAGCCAACACCAGCCTTCTTTTTAAGATTTGAAAGTCATTTTCATATTTTAAACATACGAGTATACTAGTAGGAACAATTCCGCTGCGAAATCTTCTGGCTAATGATGGATTCTTTTCAAGTTCTTGCACAAGCTTCTCGAATTGGCATTTATTTTTTATTTAAATTTTTTCCATTATTTATTTAAACCAAAACCGCAACACAAATATATAAAAATACCAAAAACGCAGAATGAAAGACAACTTTAAACACAACAGAAAGCAACGCAAGACAACACCAAAAATGACCACGACAAAATCTAAGGCAATTACAGACAACATCAACATCAATTTTGCTTACAAAATACCAAACATATGTAAAAGATATCGATAAAAAGCAATAAACACCGATTGGCAACAAAAGATAAAAAACGGTGTTATCTTCTATTGCAGTTGCCATATAGAATAAGGGTGAATAACTCCGAAACTTTTTGAATTTTCCGCCTCCTAATTGAAGGGGCAACACTCTTTCTGCCAAAATTTGATTAATCTGCTAAATTTAGTTTATGTTGGCACTACCGTGCAGTTTGTGGAAATGAAAAAAAAAAAGTTTTAATTCGTATGCTCATGTTATTTTTTGGGAAAAAGCCATCATTCAAACCATGGCTAACTCTATACCATAAATTTCAAAGGTGGTCTACTGATTTTCGTTGTAACCGCAAAACGCCGAACGTTCTGGGCTCCCAGTTGAGGTCTCCAGATCCGAATTAATTAAATAAAAACCATTGGCATTGCCTACCTGCAAAAGGTTAAAAAAATCAATGGCGAATATTATGCCAACTTATTGGCTCGATTTAATGAGAATTTGGAAAAAAACTACCGCATTTGGTCAAGAAAATTTGTTTTTTCTACCAGCACAATCCAAGGGTACACATATGAGCAGTTTCAATGAGAAAAATTCATAACTTCGGCTACGTATTATTCGTTTATGTCTCCAATTCTACAGGTTTAGCCCCGATGACTATTTATTATTTTTAAACATGAAGAAATGCGCTCGGCGGAAAGAAATTTTACTTCAACGATGAAACAACCAAATAGCTTCTTTGATGACTTTATTTTTCGGAATCGATAGGACAAAACTGTAAGCAAAAACGGAATTTTGAAAATCGGTATTTCGGAGAGATCAACTTGCCCACTCGATTTAAATCAAATACGGAACCAAGCTGCAAACAAACGATTTTAAAACAAAAAATTGCAGTTTAAAAAACAGTTCACAAATGATTGAGTTATACGGGCACAGACACTAAAAAATATTACAAGAAATTAATATTAATAATTAAAAGAGAACGATTTTCGCGCTTCTATGATGGGTAGAAATAAGCTCAAACATTGAGACCACTACGCATATTTTGAACGCATACACCCCTAGCTGCGTTAAATCGCACGATCTTGGAGACAAATTTACAGGTCCGAAAAGTTAAACTATGTGGTTACCAAACGTTTCCTTCAATAAATCAATTGTGGCACGAGCTGTGTGAAATGTTGCGCCGTCTTGTTGGAACCTCATCTCTTGCGCATCATGGTTGTTCAATTGATGAACGAAAAAGTCAGTAATCATGTCTGTATAGCGGTCACCATTGACTGTAACCTTCTCACCAGCATTGTTTTTAAAGAACTACGGAGCAATGATTCCACCAGCCCAAAAAACTTATAGCACTGCGGTCCCGCATTATACAAAAAGTCTCTTTCTTGAACAGAACAAGCTGATTAAATATTTTTTAGATAAACATCCACCTTCATTTGTTTTATTTTATTATACAAATTTCATCATACATACATACTAGAGTTGTCAACCGATTAAGAATAATTCGATTAATCGATCAAACAGAATAAAACTCTTGTTCGAATAATTTTAAAATGCTGATTTTCGCATAACGAATAAATCGATTAATTAATGGATATTTGTAGTTGATGTCGAACTGCGCATACCAAGTAGTCGTGCTATGTTTTGAATAAAACTTTAAAAAATTTTCAAGAATGGGGTTTTTTCACTCTCAGATGAATAAGTTAGAAATACACTAAAGCCAAAAAATTGAGCTCAGTTTGGAAGTAATTTACCAAGAACAAAAATTAAAAAAAAAACAAAGTCACATGTGACATGCATGTAACAAGTGTCCTAAAGAATACAAAATTGTTGGATCAACAACAAAAAAATTAATAATTCTTTTGCAACAGATTTACGAAAACGTATTAAAATACGAATAAATGAGAGACGTATAAAATTTTTAAATACCTTAATAATATTTTTTAAATTCTGGAACTTTTCCGAGCAATGAAAGTTTTTTAAAATATTCTTCAAAAAGTGAAACTAGTAATGAAAATAACAATCTTCTATGCGAATTAAATAATTATATCAAAAGTATTAAAAATTCTAAATTCAAAATATAAAAAAGACTTCAGCAGTATATTAGACGATATGGTTTATTTGGAAAAATCTAAAAAAAGAACAGAAAAATTAGATAAACTATTTTATGCTTTTCTCACAATATCACCTACCGCGACAATTAGCGAAAGAGTTTTTTCAAAATTTAATTTAATAAAAACCAAAACCAAAAATCGTTTGAAAGCTAAGAAATTAAGTAAACTTTTATTTGTAAAAGATTATTTCTTAAGAACAACCCAAATTGTCTGATTTAACAAAAAAAATCATTTGATATTTTTTGACTGAATCAAGCATGTTTATTTTAATTAATAGTTTTATGTAGTTTTTTGTTAATAAAAATATTAACTTTTTATTTTTAAGTTTTTTATATGAAATGTTTATTTTTTGTTAATAAATTTTTTTAATAATTTTTTATTCGTTGTTCTCATCGATTAATCGAATAATTTTTCAGCTTTAATCGTTTGATCGAACGAACAAAAACAATTATTTGAAATATTCGAACAAAGTTGAAAGGCGAATAATTGACAACTCTAATACATACATACATATCGTTACCTTAATATAGAAAGGTTATACATCAATTATTTTCTACTTGCATTTTTTCGCTTATATGTATCTACTACGGTTATACGCTCCGCTTATTTGCAAATAAAGTCATTCATATATAGTGAGTTCATTGTTCATACACGAATGGAATACAAACAATTTAACAGTCAAATGGTAAATAATTGTATGGCATCTGAAATTAGTGGCAACATTTAACACCTTACTTGCAAGTTAATAGTTTTGTTAAACATGACTTAATTTTGTAAATAAATAGGTCACAATGGCAATGTTATATGTCTATATTTATCACCCTTACGCCCGATTTCTGTTAACAAAAAATTAACTAATTGCTGATTACTATTTAATCAAATAATAATTATTTTCGTTTCATCATCCTTCGGTTAACTAACAAAAGAATTTAATAAAAATGTGGAAATACTATCGGTTTGTTAACATAAAAAAAATAATATTCAAAAGCCATTTTTTGTAAATTTTGGAAATTAAATTAAAAAAAATTTTTAAAATTTTTGAAAATGAATACGAAATAAATATAAGTTTGCATTTGTTCAAAAAGGGTGTGATATATAAAAAATATTAGAGCTACAGTAGACGCTCGTAAATTAGAACTCGTGGAAATTCGAATCCTTCGGAAATTAAAACCAACGTATTTAATACTTTACTGACGAATCTAATTTCAGAGCCTTTGTATTTTTTTTTTTTTTTTTTTTGTTTTTAACACTTTAACACAACGATATTGTTATGACAAATTTAATAAAGCCAAAAAAACATAACTGAATACATGACAATTAGTTGTTGTACATAAACATAATATATTTTTTTTTAAATAAATTTATTTAAAAACTGTGATGAATTTTAATGAAATGGTATGTTTTGTTTTCGCTTTCAAGAAATGCAACTAAAAAAAGTATGCAGAACTGTTTTTTCTTGTGTATTTTCTAAACGAAGATGCACTTTTGTGTTGCTTTTTATTTAAAAAAAAAAAAAACCTTTGTAAATTAGAACTTCTCGAAAATTTGAACTACCCCGGGAACAAAGTAGTTCTAAATTACGAGCGTCTACTGTATTGGAAAGGAACCTTTTTTAAAGTTTCCAAAGATAAAACCAAACTAAATTCGTGAAGAGAAATCTTTGGAAAAAAATTCATAGCAAATGTTGTATTTATATTTTTTTATATGAATGAATTATTTTAATTTATTAATTTTTGTCACAGTTTGAAACATACACACATACTTACATATGTATACTTTTGCCTTCTGAAATTAAATATTTCTACCTTTGTATTTCTGCACATACCTTATATTCATTGTATCATGAACAAAAAAAAAACTTTGTAATAATAGTAAAATTCAGGCATGGTATAATAAAACAGGTAAAATTGTCCTGCCTGCTGTAGATGAATATTTTTGCTTTACAAATGTCATATTGTATGTAGCAGAGCAACAAGCTGATCAAAAATTTGTAGCGGCGTTTTAGCAAAAAAAAATTCAACCCGGCGGTGAAGTATAAAATTTTATTTTGAAATTTTATATAAAAAATAAAAAAAAACTGCTGTAAAGTCTAATATCACATAGAGAAAGTTGAACCTAACAATGCATTTTTAACAGCCGAAATATCTGTAAAAGCAGTAAAAAACCCATGTGTTTGGCAGCGGCTCAAATACACACAATCGGCGATGAGAACCCAGCTTCGAAGCGATCGGCTTGTTTCTCTGGTTTTAACACACAGAAAAAATTTTAGACTGTTGTTTTTGAGACGTTGTATTTGTTTTAGGGACAAGACTACCTTATTTATTATACCTACCATGAATTCAGGTAAGTAATAATTAAAATATTGTTATACATACATACATACATAAATACATACATACATAATAGAGAGCTGCATGAAACTTAATAATGATGATCATGAAACTTTCATCATTATTTTTTATTCATTCGTTTCTATTCAATAGAGATGAAATACTATGAACAGAGAACAATCAACACACGATAGTTAAGAGACGAGCGTAATGAAGTTTGTGTGTTCACTTATACAAGAGCGAACGAACATTTACAAATGTGAAACCGAACATGTCTTGAATATATATCAATAGTGTTCATGCAAAAACAATATGGTCTCAAAGATCAGTGTTGCCAGTTGTAGGAAAAAGGAAAATCATTTAAGAAATACGTTAAACATACACAATGAACTAAATCCCAAAAAAAGAAGGCAAAAAACTCCAAAAAATCTACAGTTTAATTATTAATAATTTATTTCAATTGGTAAAATATTTCATTTAGATAAAATATTTTTTCTATAGTATCTCTCGCTATTATGAAATGTTTTTATAATAGTTAATGTACACATAATTATTGCAAAGTTATCGAATGTTATGCAATGCAAATAACAAACTAAAATATATATTGAATTTGATTTACTACTAGTGCTCGTAATATGATTAGTATATACAAACTCTTCGTGTTAAGGAAGTGAAACAAAATGTTCTCACTCATGGTAAGAACAAAGCAACAGTTTGTTTGATGTTCTGATTTTTATTCGAAATAGAGTTTTAGTCAATGAACATATGAATATGTGAAAATATATTATTATTCATATACAGTACACGCTCGGAAATTCGAACCACTTTGTTTTTAGGGCGATTCGAATTTCCGAATTATTCGAATTTCTGGACGGTTTTTTTTATACAAAAATTTAGGTAAATTTTACCATAAAAATATAAAAAACTATGTTTTTTTTTTTTCATTTTAATTTATTTAAGATATATCCATGAAAAATGGATATATAGCGGTTTCTCAAAAACTGGAGCCAATCTGACACTTCCAAATGTACTTTCGCACTCAGGGGACTCCCCCCTTATAGTTCGAAAAGGATTCATCGAAGTTCATTTTTTTTCGGGTCAAAAACTATCACAGTGTTTTTAAAAGGCGAATTCCATGCCGCTTTTTAAATTTGGTAAACCATCCATCGCTTGCCCGAAAGTCATTCTCAGCCTTATCCGGATATTCTTGCTTGAAAATTACTTTAGATTTCTCCTTTAATATGGGTCCGTTTAATGTCGTCTTTTTTTCACGTTGATTAAGAAACCACTCATAGAGACAACTTTCCCTTTACGGAAATTCAGCACTATGTAAAGTTTTAATGGATATGTGTTGATAAGTGTTGGCAATTTTGATTTTGTGTTTGTTTAAAAAAAAAAAAACTTATAAACGTTGTAATTAAGGTAACGATCTGTATGTACTTACATACATATGTGTGTGCATTTATGAAAGAATGTTTTTTTTTTCAACTCCAGTATCGCTTTCCAAACGGAAACTGATACAATATTTCCTCTTAATGTTTCTTATAAAACATGTACTGTCAGACAGTAAATTATCCGTACCCATAATGTTTACTGTAGGATAATCCTATTACCGGTTTTTATAAAACCATAACTGAGACTAGCATTTAGGAAACTACCACAGGACAAGTACCTAAGTTTAGGTGTAGTACCTATCACCGCATATCTTAATTATGTCAATTGACCCCCTCTAATGACAACGCCATGTTTAAGTTACCGGTCCCTCTCATATAAAGTTCCAGAACTCGAACCGGTTGCTAGTCCCTGGGAACCAGTCACGTGACGTGTCCTGTGACAGATTCTTTTCCCTCTAGGGGAGTAACGAACGTCCACAAAAATTTTAATAATACATACATTTTTTTGTACAATAGGGTACATACTTCTTCATAGGTGTACGTATTTTTTTAGAAATTTGTTGCTTTTAGTGAGTTTTATATTTTACAACAAAATTTTCAAAATGTTGCTCAAAATGCAGGTTTTAGTTTCTTGCGTAACTATGTACATATGTATGTATGTATTATATTTCATTTTATTTATTTATTATCGTTTTCAATAAAAAAAAAAAATAGTAAAACTTCATAACAGTCAGTCTTATAAAAAAACGCATATTTAGTGCCCTATTTATTGCTCCTGACATTGATGAGAATGCCAATTGAAACATTTGTTTGTAATTTTTCAAATACAAACACATCTCCAAAAAGCATAATTGTAAAGAAATTGAACTGAAATAAATTTTAAAAGTGCAAGTTTTTAAAACTTTTATTTTTTTTTATATTTTTTTGGTCATAAAATATAATTTATATATAACGGGTTTATTTTGTTGTGTCTACAACGATTATGAACATTAAAAAATACAAAAAAACTGGAAATAATAATTTAAACATAAAAACAAGGTGGAACCTTATTTGTTTGAAGAGAGAGAAAAAAAAAACAAGTGGTAAGCATTTTAAATATATTATACATTTGGACACAATATCCAATAAGAATACAGTAAATACAGTAAAACTTCGGTATAAGGAACTAGAAGGAGGTCGCATACATATGTACATACTCGTCTATTTAAAACTTAATTTAAATTAAAAAAATAAATCAATTGATTTATTCTGACTTTGTTGTATAGAGACTTTTGAATGAATTCTTCCTTATATAGAGGATTTATAGTTAAGAATTTCTTCGTTATAGCTATAGTGTACTTTTGTACGAAAAACTTTGCAATAAAGAAGTTTTTTCAGGGCTCTCATACATCGAAGATTCACTGTATGTAATGTTGTATGTATAGCATAGCAGGATAATACGGTACCCGCATTATCGTTATTATGCAAACAAAATTGCCTTGACTGTCACTGTCACACAACATACCTGATGAAATATACATACATACACATAGATACATACATATGTATATATGTATGTCTGTACATATGTATTTAATTTATTTTACGATGTATCTACAATTTATTTATCTGAAGTATCGGATCTGATTAAAATGATTTTAATTCCGTAGTTGCCTTTCCGCTTGTTTTACATTCTAATGATGCAC
This sequence comes from Lypha dubia, assembly GCA_947311025.1. Taxonomy (NCBI): domain Eukaryota; kingdom Metazoa; phylum Arthropoda; class Insecta; order Diptera; family Tachinidae; genus Lypha; species Lypha dubia. The sequence continues at coordinate 98,360,495 of OX371261.1, forward strand.
TTATGAAAATCGTTGTGATCTAAAGTGATAATTATAAGTCAAAAGTTCGTCATATAGGTATTATTCAAAGATAGTATTCGAAGTTAGTATAAAGGGAAAATTTAATGTTATCCAATAATATTCATACCAAGGCGAATTCATTAGACTGCGTTCACACGTGAAAGTTTTCTTTCATGAAAGTGGTAGTTTGTTGGTGAGAGGGGAGAGAAGGTGCCCGACACTATTCCTCTCTCCCCTCTCACCAACAAACTAACCACTTTCATGAAAGAAAACTTCCACGTGTGAACCCAGACTTACCAGGTGGCCTTATCATCATCAGATTTGCAACCCTGAACTGTCAAAAATTGAGTATGTTGAGAAGTTAGGTTAGTTTTCTTTATATATTTCATAATAACATTGTGGCATTTGCTTTGACAGTTGGAGGAAATTCGCCTTGATACCTATAAAACCATAATAACGTCAGTTTCGTAAATTCAAATCTTCCATATATAAACCATGATTGGAAATTGAATATGTATGAGAATCCTTCATTACTCTAGCAGCCATACCTAAACAAGAGCAGCACGCGTTTTATAGCTGTCGAAAATTCTCTTGCCGATAAAATTTGTATGGGGCATCCCAAAATAACGCGGCGGTAACATTGGAAAATCCGATTTTGACAGCGCGTTTAATAGTTAAGTTAGGTGCAAAAGACAAGCACAGAGAAATATTATTCGGCAATGTGTATACTATCATAATCAAGGGTTGTTATATATTTTTTAATAACCCTGATTTTATCGATTTGACAAATCGTTGGCGGTTTTGTTTAGGTATGGGATTTCAGCGTTAACGCTAGGCGGTAGAATACGTTCCACTTTCCGCTCTTGTTTAGGTATGGCTGTAAGGCAGTGATGTTCAGCTCATACCACAATTGCCCAGCGGGAAAACTCAGAAGCCCTTCTAAGTTCATTGAACACCTTCTAAGGAATGTTTTTGAATTAATTTACTTTTTTTTCTAACACATTTCAAATTAGCTTCTCTGAGAAGGGAGAATAGAGAAAGAGGGATTTAAATGTTTTTTTTGTGTTATACATACATATTCCAAAGTAAAAAATAAACGAATGCAGAAGGGCTTCCCCGCAATGACATCGTGTGTAAAAAATATATGAGTAAGGAATGGAGCGAGAAGACCTTGCGCATCCAAAAGAAGGAGCCACACGCCCTTTAGAAGGCCTTCGTGGTCCTTCTTTTTCCCGCTGGGTGAGGAAACTCAAACCACACGTATTCTTCACACAAATTCTTATGCTTTTTCATTTAGTCATCAATGATTGAGCGACGAATACACATTGGCGGATTCTTATACATTTTTTGCGTTTGTTAATCAACAATACTAACCCAGCTAACACATGAGTTTCATATAAAATTCACAGGAAAAAACAAATTATGCAGTCTGACTAATATTTTATGATTGTAAATGCTTCTAGCAATATGCAATGCCTTTTATGTTGCAAAGCATTTGCAATAAATTGAGAAAATATTTCTAAAATAGGATAAAGTATTTCTTAAGGAATTATAATCTCTAACCATATGACAGATTTGTTTGGTGGGTAATTCTTTAACTCACTATCTATAATAACTTATAATAATTCTAGAATGTTCAGGTTTTATTTAAAAGTATATTACAAGTTGGATAACCCGAGGTTCCTATGGTAAGTATGTGCATACAATTGTTTGTATTAAGTTTATTAAATTAAGTTTAAGTATTTTAAAACACTAATTTTAGAAATTCAGTTTGAGAATTTCAACTCGGGGAAGTATAAAAAGTATTTTAAGTATTTATGGGTCGTTTATGGATGGCAACCGAACCACAGTTGCGTTGCCAGTTGCTGAGAATTGTATTACGGATGGCAACTGGCAACTGAGAGCTGCCTGTTTCAGTTGCTATTTAGTGCTTTTCTGGCAACCACAAATTTTCAGTTGCCAGCTGGCAACGCAACTGAAATTCGATTGCTATCCAAAATCGAGCCATTAATTTTAAAAGCTATTGATTCATTGAAGATTGATTGATAATTGTTTTAGAAAAAAGTTATTGTTAAGGCTAAACATCTATTTTTAAACTGTATTATCTTTTTGTAGCGCATAATACAATCAATGTTGCCGATTTAATAATAAAAAAGTTGCTAAAATCGTTTTGTCCAAATTAGTTTGAATAAATTTATTCACGTTAATTATGAAAACAATTCAACTATAAAATTTATTTTATTAACGGTTGTAAGGCAGAGCAATCAAAAATTTGTCAGACTATGACAGACCTTTTTCATGAGTCGCTCTACTGTGCATACATATGTATGTACATACATACATACATGTATTCCGTAAGCGTTAAACTAGTTTCAATTGCAAACAATCAATAATACTAGAATTTGGCCAAACATGAATCCGTTAAATTAGGTTTTTGTGGACAAAAAATAAGCTTAAAAAGCAAATAGCAAACAAAATGGGCAAAATATGCAAAAAAATTTTAAAATGTGTTTGTCTTTTTGGCAAATAGTTTTTTGATTTATAAGGTATTTGCAATAGTTCTGTTCAATAACTGAATGTTATACTTAAAAACCTGGCAGTGGAGAGTGAAAAAGAGCAAAAATTTTTTATTGAACGTTTTTTCTACTAAAATTGTTAACTAACAAGATTTAGGTATTTCTGTTTTTTTGCGCTTTTAATAATTACTGCAAAGCAACTTACGTGAAAAAGTAATTTTCGTAATATTGCAGAAAATTAAAATGTTTCTTAATTAAAGAAACTAATACAAACAGAAAGGTTATTGTAGTATTTGCATCCGCCAATCAATATTTTCCTTCACACAAACAAAACCTTGTTTTTATTTTTAATAATAAACAATAAACATATCAGAGATGATAAAGTACCAATACATACATATAGGTACATTATTTTCTGGTAAAATTATGGTAAAAAAAAACGCCCTTACATTTTTTTTTATAATTTTATTTTTAATGACAGTGCAATTTTTTAATTTTTATTTATCATAGCAGACGTGTGTACATATTACGTAAGGTCCCACTAAAAAATGTGTAAAAGCGTTACGGCGGGGTATGAAATCTCCGAAAAAAATGTGAATGGCCCCTAAACAATACTTTCATGCAAATATTCGCCAGTATTCGCTTTCATTTACTTTTTCATATCAAGTAAATTTCTCCTAGAAAGTTAAATTAACAGAGTTAATTTTGTTAAAAAGATAATCACCCCTATCGCGAATAAGAAGTGAAATTTTTGTTCACGTGAAATTTTAATTCCACTCGAAGGGAAAATGGTATCGTGAATCTCACGTGAAAAATTATTCCCGCTATCATTTCTTAGTGAATGTAAAGAAGGGAAGAAGATTAAAAAAATAAAATATCTAGAACTTTTTGTTCAAAAATATACACGGACATATTTATTTTGAAGAAAACTTAAAAAATCAAAGTTAAATATTCAGTGTTGGAGCTTTAATTTGGTTGCTCCGTTTGTTTATTGCATTCTAACTTTTTTATGTGGTAAAATAATTCGGCTAATTTTTGGAAAGCCAACAAATTAAAGATCCACAAATCTGCAGGCAATCGGCCTGTTTTTTGCATTTTGTTGAGGAATACATCAGTTTGTGCCTTATTATCAGATCTTTTCATTAAAATAAACTTTTGGAACAAATGCACTTTAGTGAAGCTTCACCAAATTAAATAAAAATTAGCCTATGTGATAGAAAATCAAAAAATAAGAAGAAAATATAAAATAAAAAAGTTGGCGGCAACGCATAGTTTTCGAGTTATTGGCCTCTGAAGTTTTCATATATATGTGCGATTTCCCTTTGCATTTCTCAACGTACTTTAGTGAAGTTACACCAAATAAAATAAAAATTAGCCTATGTGATAGAAAGCGAATAATATTTGAATTCAAAATTAAATTATGCATTACGTAAATATATTTATTTAATAAAACGTATTAATAATTAAGAAGAAGTTTATTTTTAATTGTAAAGTTTGCCCACATAGCCGGCCTTCGGCCGGGCTCAATGATTTTCTCCACCATGGTATATCCCGACACGGCGGTATATAGAATAGAATTTTTGCATAGCCGGCCTTCGGCCGGGCTTAATGATTTTCTCCACCATGGTATATCCCGACACGGCGGTATATAGACTAGATTTTCTTCATAGCTTTATATGAAAACTTCAGAGGCCAATAACTCGTAAACTATGCGTTGCCGCCAACTTTTTTATTTAATTTTTTCTTCTTATTTTTTAATTTTCTATCACATAGGCTAATTTTTATTTAATTTGGTGAAGCTTCACTAAACTGCATTTAAGCCAAACTTTTTAAAGTTTAATATTGGAATTATAAAAAGAAATCAATGTAATTTCTGTTCTATTCCCCATCAAAAATAAAGTGAAAATATCAATGTGAGAAGTGAAAAAATTCCGACCGAAATATTTATTCACGATACGGGGAATTTTTTTCAGTGAACATTTTTCACGTTGTTATTCTGGACTGAATAAAATGTTTTCATGCGAGTTGTTCACGATTGCAAATACGTGAAAAGTGAAAAAATTTCATGTGGAAAATTATTCACGATAGGGGTGAATATGGATGTATATTAGGGGAATAACCAAATTTTGGTCCTAGCACTACGCGATAGCGAATTTTGTATTATTTACGAAAACAATTTTTTTTTGGGTCGTTTAAAAATAAATACCTCACCCACAAAAGCGATTTTCTAAAATCCCTAAAGAAAAAAATTTTAAATATTTTATTAATAAATGAAAAAAAAAGTTCAAAAGTTTCTGAATTATTAAAGGACATGAATTACAAATTTAATGTTCGTGTTGTTTTGCATAATGGGTAAATATCCTATACCACTTTAATAGCACGTTCTGCACATATGTATGTTGTTGCTTCGATGTTGCTTTCGAATTACTGAATCTTACTGAATTACACTGGGTTAAACAGTGTCTTTTAAAACATTCATGCGCGTTCTTAAATCCTGCTAAAGATTGTTCCAAAGCTGTGAAGTATTCTTTGTTAAAACAGTGATCGGAAAACCATATCTCATACCATGCTCCACTAATAACACTGTGATAGTTTTTGACCCGAAAAAAAATGAACTTCGATGAATCCTTTTCGAACTATTAGGCGGGAGTCTCCTGAGTGCGAAAGTGCATTTGGAAGTGTCAGATTGGCTCCAGTTTTTGAGAAATCGGTATATACCCAATTTTCATGGATATATACCGATTTCTCAAAAACTGGAGCCAATCTGACACTTCCAAATGCACTTTCGTACTCAGGGGACTCCCCCCAAATAGTTCGAAAAGGATTCATCGAAGTTCATTTTTTCGACTATCACAGTGTAATTTGATAAAAAAAAAGCTGTGAGTTTTTGGTATAAGAACAAATAAAAAAAAAAAAAAATAATTTTCCAACTTTACCGCGTTTTGTGGGTGACTTTTTTTGAAAACCGCCAAAAATTAATATCATTTTTTTAATAGTTTTCAATGGACTATTCGACTATGCTAGGACCATTTTGATATTTGCAAAAAATGGGAATAAGTTATACCCCTAATGTATATACAGATACATACTCAGACGTCCAAAGTTCGTTAATCTAAACTTTATTTTAATAATCGTATAGTACATACATACATACAGTTGCCAATTGATTTTATCTTTTGCAGTTCTAATGGTTTGGTTTGGCATAGATAGCGTATCTAAAACTGGCATTTGAGCGCATCAGCTACTACAGTTTTTGTTTTGCATTTTATAAATTAATAACAAAAAAGAAATATTGATGTACAAATAAGAATTGCAAAATAAGACGATATTTTTCGTTAATTAATTCTGACAAAAAAAAAACTACTTCAAAACAAAAAAAAAACAAACGAAAAGATTACAAAATCGAAGCATCTATGCAAAATCTTAAAACCCGATATAAATTCATTTCTAGCTTATTTAATACGACTTATGCGCCCAAACTGCAAGAAATCGCGATCAAACAAAAAATTGTTTTTGTAGTGTATTAATTATTTATTGAACTTTTAATTGAAAATTAAATCCACAATAACGGCCTGGCCCACGATGTGGAACGATACCTTTCGCTGGATTTCAAGCCGTAAAAAACTAACCGATTTTATTTAAATTATTATTTGTTTACTGGCACAAGAGCTAAACAAATAAATAAAATGGATGGTTAGATGGTCGTAAATCAGTTGTTTTTCGTTTACAATTTTTGCATTATCGATCGATCGACGTGGTGGAGCGGGCATTTAGTATTCAACTCTTAAAAGTAACACTGTTAATAATAAGTCCAGCTAGTGCCTGAGAGTAGATTGTCTGTGTTTCAAGGATTATGTCTTTCGTTGTCTTACGTCTCTCTTGATCGGCTGAGATCAGCCGAATGTGGCCTCTGAAATTGATAATGTTCGGGCTAGTGCATTTGGGTGCATCCCAAGTTTTTGGGTTTACATACATATTTTGCCACATGTTTTAAAATCACAGTCTTTACCATTGGAACATCTAGATCTTTATGAATGCGCAAGTTTTTAATATAGGATGTAATAAGGCGTAAAATTTTATTTTGTCGTCTTTGAATTTGTTCTATATTTGATGCCGAGACAGTGCACCATAACTGAATACCAAATAGCACCATATCGGTTTCACCATCGAATCGTAATACTACGAACGAACGCTGATGCGAGGTGTATCTGCCTTGAAATCGGTATACTGATACGCTCTGCTAGTCTGATTGGATATGCTAATATTTTTCAAAATAAAACTCTAGTAATTTTTCAATTTTCATTAATTCAATAAAACTGAACTTTAGCCTAATAATAATAATAATAATAATTTCTCATTTATTATTATCCTTTTCATACATGTTGGTCATGTTAAGCTTGTTGGCCACGTTTTTAATTATTGTTTATTTGTTTTTACAGCTAAGGTGACGAGTTTACTAATAGGTGCCATTGTTGTTGTTTCAGGATTATTAAAGGAAAACATGATTGCGCAAGAGTAATCTATTTTTTCTCCGTTTAGTTTTTGTTATCCTCTTCAGATTCGCAGGCTAAATAAACATTTTTACTGCTTGTAGGTTTATTGTTTGTTAAAACTTATACTCCACTTAAAAAAATATATGTATATGGGTCCAAACTGCAAACAAACAAAAAATTTGGTAAATCGATCTATAAATGTAGAGTTATTCAAAAGTCAATAACTAACGGGAAGATAATTCCTGCCGCTTTTATGCAACCTAGCTACATCCAAACCCGATGAAATAAAAACAAAATAATTTTGAAAATCGGTCCGAGATGATAAAAGTTCATGGAAGTTTAAACATTAAGAAAATACAACCGAATTGATAACCTCCTTCCTTTTTTAAGTCGGTTAAGACAAAAAAGGTAAATGAACTTGAAAAGTTTTTGATTTCAGACACAAAAATAATCAGCAAAACCAGTATACATACATACGTACATATTCATGGTCGCTTTTGTTTTGTTTTCAAGAAAATACTTCCGCTTACATACATACATACATTTAATCAAAAAATATGTTAAGGAGCTACCGCCCGGGTTCTACATTCGTAAAATGATATGAAAATGCCACTCAATTAAAAATGCATTAAAGACAAATTAAAAATTAAATAATTTGTGGAACACATCTGTTTCTCTTGAAGTTACATTTTATTTTTTATTTCACTTTAATGAATTTGAGAACACAAATTGAGTGGAATTTTTACTTTTATTTCATTTTAGGAATGCAGAACCTGGGCGTATATTACTACTGCCTAAAATTATGCTATATTTTTTTTTTTTTTTTTTTTTTTTTTTTAGCTTCCACTTGAATTAATGACATTAAAACTTTCTGCAACTATGTTGCAATATTTCTTGCATTGCAGTTCATTAAATAAAGTTAGTTAAATAGTTGGAACGAAATCAGTACTTACTCGCTCTTCTAATCTGATTAGATATTCTAATATTTACTCTTAATAATATTTTTAATGTACTTAAATAATTTCAAATGTGCTTAAACCTAAATATCTTATCGTATACCTTGTATCATACGGCCCTATGTTCCTCTTAGGAACAACAGGAACTAATAATAATAATAATACCTTGTATCAAATAGACTTTATTTATTTGTTTGTGAGTATGTACATAGGTACATACATACATTCAATATGTTACATCACACAGTAGTCCCAATGTACGTTCATAGATTTCATTAATACAAATAGTGAATCGAAAATTTGGCAAAATCTTTTACCAATTTGGGCTTGCCATATTTTCTGTTGGATCTATGAAAACAAATGATATACATACATACCTGTTTTTATGGAATCTCTATTCCAAATTGTAAGGTACATTAAAAGATGTAGCTGAAGGAAAAAATAATGTACTAAATTTGTTGAAATTAGTTCCAAATATCAAAATGTGTTCCAAATGATATTGAAGACATTATTTTAGCTTTAATCTGAATCTGGATCACTTTCTAAATGAATGTGGGACTCTGGCATTGACGCATATGAAAGCAGCGAAAGATCTTCGTGGCATAAAGGCTCTGTATTGCGAGAAGGAATAGAAAACTTTGTGGAAAAAGAAGATATAAGAGGATCTGAAGACAAGAGCATATAGTGGAAAACATCATGCATTATTTTTTCGGCGTATATTTCTCAAGTCCTTTTTCTTCAAGTGCTTCTTTCGACAACATTCCAATAAGAAGTGCATATTGAATACTATCTGCACAATCGTATGTACTCGTATAGCTTTGATGTGTCCATTGAATACGTCCAAAATGTGTACACGTAATAGCAAAACTACATCCCATAGTGTTCAAAATTACTTCAAACCTATTTATAAGATCTTCCTCAATACCAGTTATTGCTGGAAGAATCTTTTAGCTGTTTTTCCACATCCTCGTTTGGGAATATCAAGTAGCAAACCCATTTCCTTTCTGAGAGAATCAGAATCAAGCAATAGATGGATGCATTCAAAGCACCTTATCCAAGCGTTTATGGTACGATGGGTAGATATTAGGGTTAAGGGTTTTTGGCCCCTGCACGCAAGAGTGTAAGTGTGCCTTGTATAGCCACCATCGATATAAAAAACTAACTCCTCCTAATTTGTGTCTTAAGAAGAAAAGCTCACTTTTTCATATTTGATGCTTTTGGCGGAGAATAGTCTATGGTTTTGACAATGTTTGCAGCATTTCTTTTTCCATATAGGTACTTATTCCAGCAGCAAAAATCAGTTCTTCTGTCGATCAATTGTCAAATAAAGGTGCAAATTTTTTTCGCTTTGCTCTCCCGCTTTTATCTTGGAATTCCTTAGAAGGTCTGCCATAATTGGATATCGACGGTCCATCCAGAAATCCGTCATCTCGAGATGTTGAGGAAACCTCAGGTGGAATAACAAAAGGCTCATCTAGCTAATATTTATTTGTAGATTCGAACGGGAGCTTTGTTAAATTGGCTTGCCAGAATACATACAAACATGATATGTATTTCTCGCGTGTAAGCTACTTAATATTTTTTTTTTTAATGAGGACCAGCACTCAGGGGATTACCTGTACGTATGCAGTGCACTGTGCCGGAACTCAGAGAGAGGGTTATTGTAATAAAATTGTTTTTATTTTATTTAATTTTGGTCTTAGAGCTTTTATTATTGGAGCTCCTAAGACTGATGATTTATTAATTGATTTATAAACTAAATGACATTGGCTTATATACTAATTATGAGAATAATTCTTAGGGGTACCTTAACATAAGAGTAAAAGAATAGAAATATATATTATTGTTGGGTAAGCATATTTAGCTTCCAACTATTTATGTATGGCATGTGTTTAAAGTCCAACGAGTGCATACTTAAAAGCAACAGATACTTTGTGTTGCTTATATTTACAATCAAACAAATGCAGTTAATAAATGTGATTCATTTAAGTGCATTGTGCTGCTGCACTTGATTAACCGTACAAGTGTCAATATAAATACAAAATAGTAGAGAAGCTAAATGTTGAAAATGTAGAAGGCTTAACTCTTTTACAACTCTGCTTTGCGCGTTATGTTTATTTTTATAGCATTGTTGAGGCGCCGCCGGTGTTAGGTAGACGCATTAACTTTGTTAAGCTATATTAGCAGGCATTTTATTAATTGTTTTACTTCACCGATGTTTCTGCTAACCGACGAAGGAGGGCGATGTTGTGTACGTTAGCTTGGAACAGCATCAATCGCTGTCGGAACAGTTTTTTAGTGACCTGTGCCTTCATCACTTAAATAGTCCGACAACAATTAATACAATGTCTCACTAATGTACATTAGAGAAATTAATGATGTTGATTGACTTGCTCTGGATAAGGTTTGAATCCAGGCACCACGTCATTGTTTGCTTAGTAGTCAACGCGCTAACCACTTCAGCCAACACCACCCTCTATTTGACCACACCATAAATTTTCAAGTTCCGAGGAGAAAATATCGACACAACAGTAAATGTCATGCTCTTCTAGTTTTAGTTTGCAAGTATAATTTTTTTTTTTTTTTTAGAAAACTGTATTTGTTATCAGGTAAATATTTTTTCTAGTTTTCACATAAAATTAGTTATTAAAAAACTTTAAAAATAACACAACAAATAATTTTTCATTCGATACGAATATGTATGTTTATTTTTCTTTAAAAAAGTTTATACAATTATGGCCAATAAATGAGTGGATATTTAATTATAGTTTTAGTTAATTTTCATAAAAATTTAAAATTCGTTTAAACACACTTTCATTTTTTCAGTCAAAATTCTTCTTAAAATTCTTATTTAATTACTATGAAAATATGGTAGCACTACGTAATGTAAAAAGTTTCCCCTAAATTTCCCAAAAAAAACAGCTGACTAGAGCAAATTAAGAAAAATCCAAACAAATATATTATTATTTTAGCTATAAATAAGAATAATTAAGAACTGTTGAAATGTTTTAAAAGAATAAGAGCAACTTTCAGAACGATTAAAAGGGTAATATCGAAAAAAGATGCCAAAATTTTATGCAACTAGTCAGCAGCCACAAATATTTTATTTGCTTTTTTTCAAACAAGAAGAACAAGCAGTCGAAAACATATGTTCAATTTGCATAACTTAAACCAAGTTTAAATACACAACGTTGGCTATTTAATGTTGATTTAATATTGCAATGAAAAACAAAATTTTTCATTTAAACGAGTTTTAAAAATAAATGAAACGTTATCATCCACTCATTTATTGGCCATTAGTCTACCTTTGGTTGACAATAAAAGTATTTATAGGCAGAAATGAAAAATAAACCCTTCTTTTACAAATATAACATTTTATTCGAACATACATATATTGGAGTGCATGTATGAGACGATGAGTTTTTAAACTTTTAAAACATGATTTTGGGACAAAGTGATGAAAACTAACATTGAAAAATATATTTTTTGTTGGGATTTTAATTAAAAAACGCCTAAACTAACTTAGCGTTTACACATGCCACTACAGTTCGAAAAACTCAATACATTCAAGATTTTTTACTAACACACACAAATTTTTCGAACTGGCAGCTCCAGTGGCAGCAGATTTTGCAAGCCACTGAAAATTTGGCACTTGCATGCCACTAATGTCAAAACGATGTTGCAGTGTTACCCTGTTCAAAATTTAATGCAACTTTACCGGATTGCTGTAAAATTGTAATTAAAGTTTTAATATTTTAAATGTATTTTTATGTTTTATTTGTTGTAATACGCATAAAAATGGAAGATTGTTAATGATAGCGCATTAATAATTCAATAACAATATAATAATAATACAAATAATAATAAATGTTAACACTTTCCCCAAAAATGTGCCTATATGATAAACTTGGTAACTCTTCGCTCTCTTCTCTTTCTTTCTGGTTATTTTTTTTTAATTTGAGAAGTAAACGAATGTGCTCAAGTTAACGCTTCGGCGACATTTTGAAAATGAAATGGCAACAAATGGCAAATGGCGCAACATGGAATATGGTTGTTTTTAGGGTTGTCTTTTGACCGTTAAATAGTCTGCAAAAAAATGGTAAGTCTATTCGGTCTTGTCAAAATTGTTTACATTTTTGGCCGCCATCATGAATATTTTGGTTTACGTTACGCTTTTTGTTTTTGCATAACCACTGAATACATACAAACCACATTTTGTTTTATTTTGTATACAGATTTTATTTGACAATATTGGCTACACAAACAAAATGTATATCGTTTTTTATTGTTGTGTTGATAAGCACACCTTATATTATTACACCATGATACAAACCAAATTAATGCAAGCATGTAATTTATTTCTATTGTCATATTGTAATAGGTGTGCCACATCGAAAAAAAAAACTAAAAACGTTAAATCGTGTGGCAATGTTTAAAATCTTACTTGCTCCCGAAATATTTCAACGAATGCATGAGGAAATGTTTTCTCCATGTGCAAATGTCATGAATTATTTTAACGGCTTTAAAATATTTGGGAATACCGAGAAGGAACATGACACCGCTGTCCAGCTGATATCTAAGATATTTCGGGACAATGATGTTTATCTAACACTGCAGTCAGACGTTCAAGTTTTTATTCAATTCTCTTTCAAGAAATTTACACAAACTGCTTGTCAAAATTCAGAAAAATTGAAGCTGTGACGTAGGCTGCACGCAATTTCCAAGCAATTTGCTTTCAAGAACACAAGAAATTATGGCGGCAGAATATATGTACGTATGTATGTATATGAAAACTAACGAGAGTTTATAATCAAAATGGCAATCAGCTGCTTTCTTGAAAGCAATTTGAAACACTCAATTGAACGAAAATTTGAAAGCAAATTCTCAGCAGATTTTAAAAGTGTGAGTGTATTGGTAAAAAAATCAGAGAGGATTGAATCTTGAAACAAAAATTGAATGAAAACTTGATCGTGTGACCCCCAAGTTAGTGTCGTTAATTTAGGAATTGTTTTCGCGATTTAGCTAATCGTCTTATTTGCGATAATAAACTCACCGTTTATGCGGCAAATTTTTGTATTTGCAATATATTTAATTGCAAGTAAGTCGTGCGTATAAACGTACTAATATTCTAGAATCTAGATGCTAAATCACGAAAATACATTAGCGAGTCATTGCAGATCTTGTGTTCTAACAGGAATTTAAAGAAATTGATATTCTTAAAAATAAATGAATTGAATCTATGCATTTTCCGTGATTCGAATATAATTTTTAGGTGTTAAGATTTTTTTTTTATTTTGTCGCTTTTAACAGTCCATGTTCTGATTTTAAAGTTTTTTTTTACTCTCTATTTTCATCATATCGATAATGGCGAATTTTTTCGAACTTAAGAAAGTTTTAAAAATGAATTAACGTCTTGTAATAATTAAGCAGGTGTGAAAATGACAAACTCATGAATTACTTCATTTTTATTTTTTGGGTTATAATAAAGGTACAAATTAAATTTTAAACTTCAGTTTAAAATATTTACATTTATTAGATTTAGATTAACTTAAACTTACCTTCTTTTAAATTACACAATTCTACGACAAGTTCTTCCCCAATTAATTCTTGTGTAAATTCCATATCGTCAAGTTTTAATTCAAGTTCTTCGTTACATATTATTGGCATATCTGTTTATTTTAGAAATTGTTGTAAATAAAAAAATTATTGTCATAATTATATTTAATATAAAAAAATATGTATATAAATACCGTTTGCAAAATAATCTTCACCAGCCAGCGTACTTCCATTAAGATCTGTAAAGATGGAAAAAAGCTGGTTGGTGGGAGGTGAATTGGGTTCCAATTTCACATCCCAATACAGGTCCTGCGGTAATGCTAGTGACTCCATTGTCAAGATGTTCATGTCGATGATGATGTCCGTTGATGAAATCAATTAAAGTTATAGATGATGTTGGTTGTAATATAAGTTGTGATTTTAAGGAGTCTTGTCCTAAATAGACGCTTTCCGAAGTTGAGGAAGCCATAATGGCTCTGCAAGAGATGAAAAATAAATAATTTATTAATTTTTATTTAACGATTTAAAAATGTTCGTTTCGGCGCTTTTTAATTAAATTTATGATTTTGTAACATTTCATTCTATTATATAGTACGCTATACATACAATTTATGTATATCTATATATACTCGTATATATACATATATAAATTAATTTAGTTTGTATGTTTGTTTGTCTGTTTGTATATACCTTATAGGAAGCCAAACGGTAAGGCCGATCGTCTTTAAATTTCGGGACCATGTTACTGATCACAGGGAAAATAAAATAGACTTTTTTTAAATTCCGGTGGGAGTAGCAAAATGTTACATAAACTCGCAAATACAAGCAAAATAGATTTTCAAACAACTTTACAAACATAAACACATTCATAATGAATGAAGAAAATTCTTTGTTGTGATGTTTGTAATGTTTTTTGAAAAGCTATTTTGCTTGTGCTTCGTAATTCGCAAAATGCATTTGCGAGTTTATGTATGAGTAAATGAGTTGTGGATCTTTTCAAACATAAATGGTAAAGATCTACTGATGAGTTGGTATTTAGCACCCAACGAAATGCATATAGATTTGCTAACCCACAACAAATAAATAAAATTTTTAAGAACATAAATTGTTGAGTGTTTGTTCGAATAAATGTCATATTTTGTTGAATATACAGTAAATACATATTAGTGATGTTACGAATACATACTCGTATTCGTATTCGCGAATACTAAAAATTGATATTCGTAACATCACTAATACATATGTGTGTGAAGATAAATACGTCCAGTTAAATATGTTTTTTTAAAAATATCGCATGCGATATTTTTTTCTATGCGTATTGTACGGAAATCATACCAAATTTTAGACTTTTTCTACAAACATGTCCATTGTGTCCAAACACTTCGACCTCAGCGAATGAAACTAAATTGGAAAATGAAGATAATCAATGAGGCTAATAAAGTGCATTTGCAGTTTTCCTGAGTTAGGTTTGTGATTTTTTTATAAAACTTGGAAAATATGACTTAGCTTAAAATGCTTAGAATGGATGAAATTTTGTGGTATTTTGTCCACAGTGTCTAAAACCTCCACACATAAGTAAATTGTTAATTAAATTGATTCTGCAAAAAAAAAAAACAACAAATTAGAAAACAGAGGACGGACAATAACTTGAAAGTAGAATTGTGAAATCTGGAAATTGTTCAATCCTAAAAGGCTGAGTGCAGTAAGCACCAAGCTGTATGAAGTATGTACATATAACAAGCACAATCAAATCAGGCTTTAAATCAGTAACCAGTATGTATTCGTGACAACATTACTTGGATTGATTTCTTTACAAACTATTCGGCTTGTTTACGAACAATTGCTCTCGTGTACTTCGGTTGATTTTACGCATGATCTGATTGTGATCGAAACGAAAACTCTGTAGTTACTCTAACACACATACTGTACATATTTATTTATGTTTTTAAACATGGTATAATAAATTGTCCCTAAAACAAATACAACGCCACAAAAACAAAAGGCATTTTGATATTAGGTCCGTTTGTTTACTTTTACAGTAAAATGCAGTAAATGAGTATAAATAAGTAAACAGCAGAATTTACTCTCCAAAAAAATGTTTACCCAAAAAAGTACGCGAACGGAAAAATTGTAAAAATTCGTAAGATTTAGGCAACAGCTGGTGGAAAATAAATGTAGTGTTGAAAATTTGTTACATTTTTGGATATTTATTCATGGGTACTCGATTAAATACTTTTTATAAGACAAATATTTTAATAAAATATAAACAATTTAATTTATGTAATCTTTCCCATATCTTCTTTTTTTATTTTATTTGATTTTGCATATTTGTGTGTGGTTAAATTTATTCAAAGTACATGAATATTTGTTTTTGCTACTGACTATCGTAAAAAGAAGTGCAGTAATAAGTACCCAAGTACTTTAGAATTTCACAACTCCAAAGAATTAAAATAACAACTCCACAAAACTAAAATAACTTTTATTTTCCATTAAAAGGCATGTAGGTAATTGTTTCACAAACAAGTTCAATTTAATGTTAATTTACTTTTAGTTTTATTTTATTTTCACTTAAATTTTTAGTTTGATAAATATTTTAGTCACAAATTGGACACTTTTTGTTCGTTTACCTTTTGAATCATATGGTTTCTTGTTTTATACTATGTTCACACTTATGTGTTTAACGTCTCATTCGTGTTTAAGAGCTTAAACACTTCGATTTTGATATGTTTTACCATACATTGACTTGTTTTGTTAAACATCTCAAATGACAAGTTTTAGATTTAAACATCTCGCTAAACACGCAAAAGGCAGGGTTACAAATATATTTGGAGTATGTTCAGTGGGTTTTTTGACAACTCTGTAATGTTTGTATTGCTATTAAATGGCGCCACGTCAAAAATTTTTCACCAACTCTGTCATTTTTCCATGCTGTTATATGACGTCACATCAAAAAAATAAAAATTCCATATGCATATAACATATATTTCACCTTTTAATAGGCTAGCAATTTTACTAATTTCATGAGAAAGAAAATAATAATATAAATAATAGTTTTTTACTGATATTTCTTTCCAGTTGTAACATAATATTAGTTTCTCAAACTCGCAATATTACAAAAACACAATAATCAGCTGACGAAACTTTAATCTTAAACATCTCAAATGTAATGTGAACGGTTGTGTTTAGATTCTAAAACATTTGCCTTAAACACGTTTAAAAACACAAGTGTGAACTTAGTATTACTAAACTTTACTGCGAAAAATTTCTGCAGTAAAAATTTGCAAGTTCTCAATTAAGAACTGTCACTTTACGCTCTCAATTTGTGTTCTCATTTACTGTATTTTGTGTAAACGAACGCAATTTAGTAAAATGCAGTAAAGTTCAGTAAAAAATAGTAAAAACTTTTGCGTACTCGAACACACTTATTGTAAAATGTTTTTTGTGTGACAAAACAGAGAAACAATCCGATCTAATTGAAGCCGGCCAGCACCGCCGCTTTTGTAAAACCGATCCCCTGCCAAACACATTGATTTTTTTCTGTTCTTACAGGTAGTTCGGCTGTTAAAAATGCATTGTTAGATTTAAGTTTCTTAATGTTGTATATGATTTTTCTTTTTTATATAAAACTTCCAAATAAAATTTTATATTCCACTGGCCGGTTGATACAAATTTTTGCTTTGCTACATGCAATTTGATATTTGTAAAAAACACACGTCTGCAGCAGTGAGAATAGTTTTACCTGTTTTTCTTATATCTACCATGGTTTTTAAATTACTTGACAAGTATTTGATCTTCGTAGTAAACACATACATACATATTTTAACACGGTTTATAGGCAACAAATTGAATTAAATCTTGCACCAATTTTTTTTTCTTTTTTTTTATAATTTTATTATTTATAGAATATTCAACTATAAATTTATATATCAATTACAATCTTATATCTAAAAATTTTAAATTTTTAATTACAGAGGTTGATTTTTTGTTGCTTTCATCTCTCCTGTCAGGCTGAGAGAAAGGATACCTCCTTCTCAGCCGAGTATGGACTCTATAATTTGTCACATGTCTTCCAAACACAGTCTACACTAACGTAACATCTTGATTTTTTGGGATTCGCTGATTTCTGCATACCAGGAGGCTGCTGTAATTGTACGTAGAATTTTGTTTTGTCCCCTTTGAATTTTTTTCACATTCGATGGCGAGGCAGCGCCCCATAACTGGATTCCACAAGACTATATTGATTTCTGTATCGAGTTGTATAATAGAAGTTTACAGTCTAGGCTTAGTATAGATTTTCTTCCAATAATCCAATTCATTTAGGACAACTTTGCGTCTAAGTGCGAATTTCATGTTAAGCGACGATCAAGATAAACGCCTAGATATTTGACTTCAGTGGTGCGGTATAGTCTCGATGTTGGTTTTTATAGGCGGACATGTTTCCCTGCGTAACTTAAAAGTAACGTGTACACATTTTTGCTCATTAACTTTTATTCGCCATCGTTTTAGGCACTTTTCGTGTTTTGATATGTTCCCTTGCAAATTGCGGAAAGTTTCTACTGGATTTTCATGAACGCTTATAAAAGCTGTATCATCAGCGATTGTTGATGTATGAATGTTATTGCTTAACGATATGCCAGAGGCATATATTAAGTATAGTAAAGGAATAAAAATGTTTCCTTGAGGGACTCCAGCTTCATTTAAATAGCTTTTTAAGAGCCTGACGCTATTTCCGTCAGTTTTTGTGTTAATTTGTGTATTAGACCTTCGTGCCATACTTTGTCAAAAGCCTGTACAACACCAATAAAGAGCGTAGAGCAATATTTATTTTTTTCAAGAGTGTTTCTAACTACGTTTAGTCCCGGTTCACACATACCAACTTTTGCTGCTCAAATTCTTTTCAATTTCCTTTTAAAGTTGCCTTAATGTTCACACAGAAAAATCTGTTTCAACTAATTTTCGTTTTGTTTTGCTTCCAATTCCATAAATTTTTCACAGATCATTTTATTTATTTTGTTAAAAAGAATTTATTATTTCAACACTTTTCACAGCGAAGCACAGAATGAAAAGAAATGTCAAATAAAAACCTGCATCTAACTTCGTTTTTATAATTACGAATGGCACAACAAAACGTTCTTCCCAGTACAAGCAGCTCTGTACCAAATTCTACTTCTCTTTCCCATCTCTCCAACAAACTCAAAAGTTGAGCAGCAAAAGCTGAAGTGTGTGAACCGGGACTAACAAATCTTTGGGTTTGTGCGATAGTGCTATTTCCGAAAATCAAATTGATTATCTGGAATATATTCATTACTACCAACTATTGGGGCCGGCTTGCTCTTAATTAACTTTTCAAAAAGTTTTGACATATTAGGATTCAACCTTCGTATGATCGTTCGTATGATCCTTGCGTGCTTTTTCGTATCATAGTAGTCAGCGAAATTTATTACAGCGGAATTTCTGATATCGACACAACTGGTGGCATTTCAAAAATTTCAGCAGAAATAGTTGGAGTAAATACATTTTCTAAATGTTTAACGAAAAGAGTACCTTTTTCAGCATAAGTTCTTACCCAGTCACCATTCGAATGGAGGTTTGCATATTACCGCCATTTAAAGTACTCTGGTTGCACGCAAAGCGAATAATCTGTTTTTGGAGTTGCATAGAGTTTTTGAAGAAATTTATTCAACGAAGCGGATTTTTGTGTTTTTAAAAGTTTTCTAAGCTGATTGGTACATTCCTTCAGCCTTAATTTTAACTGAGGGGTTCTGTAACGTTGCCATTCTCGTCGTGCTCTCCTTTTTTCAGACAACAGCCGGCACCATATTAAAGATTAATACAAGATTGATCAAATCAGCATGTTAGTTTCGATCCGGTGTGGTTACAATCACTCCAACAATCACAAACAATCATGTTTATTGCCAGTACAAGTGCTTAAAACTGTTTGATTGAAATGATCTATTGCTTCCTGTTGAAAAAAGGGTAAATCCTAAAATCTCAGAGTAAATGATCAGATACACTCGAAAGTTGTATACCCGTTGCCGTCCTCTGATACATACATATGTATGTATGTAAGGGGCCATTCACATATTACGTAAGGCTGTTTTCAGATTTTATACCCACCCACCCTATTGCAAAATTTCCAATCCGTAATAATTTATAAACCCGCCTCCCTCCCCCTAGAGCGTTATGCACACAGCCACTAATGCAAATCGGATTATAAATGACGGAGTTCTGACAGAAAACATAAAAAGAATCAAACAAGTGTTCAACCATCTGCATTTATGGAGCCAGTAAATTACTGAATTGTTACTGTTTGGAATATGTTTTATTTAGGACTAGCTTGAAGCATAAAGATTATTTTATTTATTTATTTTCATTTAAAAGTTATAATGGACCCCTAGGGCCATATGTATATGATTAACAAGAGGGTTACAATAGTAATGAATATATAAATGCAAAAATTATAATTATAAGATAATAAATTGATCTTTGATGTGAAAATAATTCAATTCAATTCAGTCCAATCGTCCTTTTGACGAAAAATTGTGCTATTTTTATTTAGTGTAAACCATAAGATGTAGGTAATTGAATGACAAAGTCATTATCATTCGCATTTCCAAAACGTATTGTTCGAGATATGGATGTAAATGAAGAATACAAAATTAAAATCCAAATAATTATATACATATTAACAGTTTCTAAAATATTTGATAAGAAAGACTTGTTGATGTACATTCATGTAGAAAGAACCTAAATAGAATTCTTTACAAATTTAGTTTTTAAGAGATTTCAATACATTTCACATAAATACATCTTGTCACGATAATTTAATGCAATAGTATTAAAAATTACTAATTACTGACAAACAATAGTATAGTCACGTCTTGTTCATTACCCGCTTGTCCGTGGATACATTCCATAAGTCATTCTACTATTATGCACAAAGCAATCACCTATACTTGCTCGGCAATACCTACGCAGTGCGTTTGAGTGACGAATTTAACATGGGGATGTCATTGGAAGTATACAATCGCAACCCTCTCACTTACAGTCCGTTGACGAAAACTGTGACGAATATTCATCATAGTTTTCATTCACAAAAATACTATGATAAAAAGAACACTGAAGCTGGAGTTATATAACAAACGGTTTCGTTAACGTTGGATAATCAACGTAAACAATAGAATATGACAGAAAAAGAATTTTGCTCGCTTGCTTATATACGACCAACGAATTCATATAATATATTGGTACACCAATTCATATAATATATTGGTACACCAATTCATATAATATATTGGTACACCAATTCATATAATATATTCGTACACCAATTCATATAATATATTGGTACACCAATTCATATAATATATTGGTACACCAATTCATATAATATATTGGTACACCAATTCATATAATATATTGGTACACCAAGTAGGTACTGGGCTAGCGGCAATCCTGATAACGGGAGCGCTCAGGTCTACTCCAACGAAGGCATTGTTCGCTATGCTGAACTGGCTTCCGGTGGATGTTCTGGCCAAACTGCTAGCTTTGATCGCGGCGATCAGACTGAAAGCTACATGTTCATGGACGAGAACCGATCTTGGTCACTCCAAGATTCTCAGGCAGCACCAAGCGCTCCATGACTTCACCGACTACTGCCCACCGGAACCTTATTTTGGCGGGCTTTTTCAATCCATTGTTCCCAATAGGGAATATCACTCCCAACCTCCTACCACCGAAGGAGCCACCAGAGTTTTCACTGATTCCTCCATAAGAGGCGTAAACAATGGGGAAGGTTTCTATGTTGAAAACTTCAACGTTAAGGTTCCATTCAGACTTCGGGATGGCTGTAGCGTCCTGCAAACCGAAGTCTCGGCCATTACAAGAGCGGCAAGATGGTATTATACATCCATAGACATCCATATTTTTACCGAGAGCGAAGCGGCCATTGCTGCTATCAATTGCGTATACACTATATCGGCGGTGGTAAACGAATGCCGGAAATCTCTAAACGAGATAGCGAGACATTCAAGAGTAACACTAGTCTGGATTCCAGGGCACTCAGAGTGCACTGGAAACGATATTGCGGACGAAACTGCCAAAAAGGATGCATCATTGAGCAACCCGATGATATGTCATTTCGGTGGCATTCCTCTATCTCACTGTAAGCGATTGATCCAGCAGGAATCATACAATCTTGCTCAAGAAAGGTGGGAACAAGAGCATACCTGTCGAGTCGCCAGGTCCACTTGGCCCCGCTACAGCCTGCACAGAAATCGCGATCTACTCAGGCTAGGTAAATGTCATACAAGACGACTAGTAACAGTGCTAACGGGGCACTGGTGCTTCGGGACTCATGCCAAAAGGATGGGCCTAAGTTACAATGACTACTGCAGAAGTTGTACGATGAGGAGGAAGAAGAAACAGTTCTTCATCTTCTATGTCAATGCCATGCGCTTAACAGCATTAGGGCGGTTACTATGGGCTCCAACACTCTGCCAGACCTCGACAGTCTGGCGAACATGGGGCTTACCAACCTATCCTCCTTTCTGCAACAATCAGGATGGTTTGATTCGGCGTCAGGGCAATCACGGGTAATTGAATAACCAATTGACTGAGCCCTGCCTGATGTTATACACGTTATACAATTATTTGAATATGTATGTATGTATGTTCATACGAGTACCTTCATATACTGATAAGAGATAAGTATAAGCCCTTATTAATGAACTTGTGATTGTGTTTTTAATTTGAAATATTTAAAACAAAATTCATATTTTTATTTTTTAAAAAATAATTGAAACTGTTTATATTCTACTAATATTGTAAGTTTGTAAAGACAGCATTATCTTCTCATTTGCTGTTAGTAGCGTAGATCCTATACACAGCCATGCCACAGAACTGGGTACCGATCGAAAGTGGTTTCAATTCCGAAAGTTAACTGCTTGTTTTTGTTTTAAAATTTAAATGTATATCTAGTCTTTGCTCGTATATTTCTAAAATGGTTTAGAAAATAAATATTTACCGAACGCTTGCATGATTTTATTTATTTATTTTATTTATTCATTTGCAATACATATAGCCTATTGGCCAATTTCATTCGTATTGCTGGTATAATGCCTCCAATATGGAGAGTAAACTTATCACACTTCAGCGCCCCATGAGTCCCGCGCACACCCACCAAAAATAAACACAACTTAATATAATATGAGACATACATATGTCTCAGAGAGTACCCGTATAAGTCATTGGTGATTCGATTTATGATAAATAGGTATGTAATAAGTTTGCGTTTGAAAACATATAAAGACATACAGAAGGACCGTAAATCTCTAGGTAAGCTGTTGTAATACCTGGCTGCAAGAACTAGAAAGGATCTTTCATAAATAGCACTATTAATACGTGAAATAATAACTTGAGGATTCCTCAAACCTCGTGTCATGGTAATCCAACGTACAACACGTTCAGGTTTTTGGAATTTTATGATTCTGTAAAGATATATTAATAATCGAAATTTAAGGAAATCCTCGAAATTAATTTTTAGATAATTTTTTAAATGATGCGAGACATGATCTCTAAATCCAAGTCCATAGATTTTGTATCCGTATTCTCTCCTCCTCATACATTTTGCATTTTCAAGATATTTTTTAAAATTTTTGACATATCGTAATACATGTACATATGTATGTATGTACATATTACCATGTAAATGAAGCATTAATAATAGGGTTCCCATATGACTTATTTTCAAAAGAGAACTTTCGTTCTAAAAAAAGAGAACATTTTAACTAAAAAAGAGTTTACAATAAAAAAATTATTTATTAAATAATTAATAATTTTATTGATGTTATAATTAATTAATTAATTATTATTAATGATAGAAACAACGAAATAAATATATAATAAAACAATAAAAAACAAAAAGAATCACATTTTCTTAAAAAAATAAACAAAATAAATTCAAAAATCACATTTTCTTAAAAAAAATATAAACAAAATAAATTAATATATAAAAATTAATTGAGATCAATATCTGATTCTGATTCTGACATTCTGATTGGACAAAAAACTACCGCACCAAAAAAAGAGAGTGAACAAAAAGATACGAACACAAAAAGAGAACATGTTCTCTTTAAAAGAGATGTAATGGACAGCCTAATTAATAACCCGACGAAATAGTTATTGCGTCAGCAATACAGTTTGTTTATAAAACTAAAGTTGCTTGACAGGTAGCCCCTAGCCATTATCCAATAATATTAAAAATAAATAAATAAATTATTGGATCATGCCCCTAGCGTTTTATAAATCTTAAAAAAAACAAATTTAATACAACATATGCACTGTGTGAACACCCTAACTAACATTTAAATTTACATTAAAGAATTTCACCAGAGTTAGTCCCCTTTTCCTTTCCCCTCCAAAATTATTGGTAATAGTTCATTCATCAAATAAAACACTCACACAACCACTCAAACACATTTTTCAATATGGCAAATCTTAATTTTCTTTGTAATACAACCAAGCCATTCGTTTTTATTACCAAATATGTATGTATGTACATATATGCAACTAGCATTTTACTTACGTTAATTTTATAAACATTTTCGTAAAATTCTTTTGGGCACGGTAGGTGCTTTATTTTGCTTTAGGGGCAAATTCGACTATATATCCATTTTCACCTAATAATAAATGCAGAAATAACACTAGATAAATATTCACACTTTTTACGTTTCATTGGGGAAAATGTACTGAACAACATGGAATTTTGTTGATCAAATCACACCTCTAATTTTCACATTTGTAGTTTTGATAGTGCTGCCATATGGTTAGAAATATAGATAAGTGGTAATCGGCTGTACCACTGCACTACAAACATGTTATCGATTACTGTTTGTTAAAAACCAAGGTAAGTTCACTAGAACAACAATTTATAATCTAGTACTCAGCAAAATATATATAGCCGGCTAGTTACTGGTATGTCGCATGTAGCGTTAAAGAAAAGAGTTATAAATCAATTAAAAATAAATAAATCAATTAAAATCTTTTAACATTATTATAACATTATTATAATATATATGTATGTATGTTATTTTATTTTTTTTCAATATATCATATATTCGTTCATATTCAGAATATTTATATATAATTTCTTTCATAAGCTATAAACACATAGACCACAGCGAGCAGAAGGCAGCAATGTGTCAAAAATAAATTACACGAGCCTATATGAAGTTGATTATTTTGACGACAACAAGGCAGGTTGTTGTCTATGCTAGTTTTGCTGTTGCTGCCAAATTAGACTAATTTATATTTTCATAAGCAGCAATAAAGCTGATACAAAGCTGTCAATATAATATAAATGTTACGGCAATGAGAACTTAAAATATTTTGTGTTATTTAAACGAAAATAACATAACAAAATTAAAATAAATAACTTGATGTGCTTTTTATTTTTACTCGATATTATAACGTTTTTAGCTGGTAATTTAATTTTTAGTCTTGTGAAATATTTATGTGGTAGCTCTGAAATATGTAGTAAAACAAATGTTGAAAAATAATATCGAAATTTTAAATTCATTTGTCAGCTGCTGTCGTTCTCAAAATAATTCTGTAGCCAACTACATGGCAGCAATTGAAGCCAAATGCATTTGAATTCTGCTGTTGTGAAGTCTGCTGTGTTCTATGTGTTTATAGCTATAGAATAAAAATTGTTGTCCAGTCCAAAAGGATGTCACCCTTTATGGATTAAACTATGTGGTTTCTATTTTGTGCTTCCTTTGACATGAAAGACATTTAAAAATATTAGAGTACAAAGTAGAAAATAGGGCACAAAACAGGTTTGTATTGATTAAATTAAATCTAAATAACTTTTCATATGTAAAAAAATTATAACGACAAGTTTTAATAAAAATTTATCGACATTCTCTATGTGTGTAAAAATATATGTAGACAAGATAGAGGGTTTTATATACCAGATTACCAGAAATTACCACAATGATAAACTTTACGTTTTTCGCTCATTAGACTAGGGCCCAAATAGTTACATCCGCGAACATGCAACTCGGCACGTAATAATTGAAGAATTGAATGGGCTATTACGTGGCGAGTTGTACGTTTATGGATGTAACGATTCGGCCCTAGGTCGCATAAAAATGATCATACAGTATAAGACGTGGCTGAACTCCTACAAGTTCTACCTCAAAAGTTGAAAAAAAAAGACATGTGGCACTCGGGGACTGCCGCGGTAAAGCTATTGCACACCATTTTTTATCAACTTATGCAATTATATTACGTTTCGTTTAATAAATCCTTTGTTATTCTGGCAATACTGTAGTTTAATGATACCAATATGATATCAAATGTTAATGTTAATCAATAGCACACTTTAGGGGTTAACATACATTGGGCGATTTCATTACTTAACAACACAAAAGACTTAAGAAACAAACTTAGTGCCAGGTTTTTTCGTTTCAAAAACAAATGACAGATTTTTTCGTTTCAAAAACAAAAGACTTAAGAAACAAACGTTTAAAAATTTCTTGATTCGGTCGCCTCAAAGCCCGCGATAGAAGCTATGCAATAGCTTAAAAAATATTTGTATTAAATCGTAAAATTTTTAAGCTATTGCATAGCTTCTATCGCGGGCTTTGAGGCGACCGAATCAAGAAATTTTAAAAATTTTGTTTCTTAAGTCCTTTGTTTATGAAACGAAAAAACCTGGAATTTGTTTTTGAAACGAAAAAACCTCACACAAAGTTTGTTTATTTTGTTTTTTGAAGTGAAAACTTCTTTTGTCTATAGTCTATGTATGATGTCTATACAGTGTTGCCGCTTTGGACATTTTTTAAATTTCCAGTGTTGCCACTTTCCCGGGAATTTTTCCGGGATTTCTATGATTTTGAGGAGATTTTTGTCCAAGTTTTGGGGAATTCCCGTCCAGTGTTGCCACATTTTCCCGGGAAGTTTTGCGGGATTTCGTGTTAGTTACACTATTTATAACTCAAGAACGCCTGAACAGATTTATGTGAAAATGGGTGGACAGGTAGCTTAGAACCAGGAGAAGGACATATGATACTAAGGTACGGCACTTTGTACCTAGGGGGACTAGGGTGCCCTTCTTTGTATGTGGCACTTCCAGTATAGCTAGAAAACTGAAATTTAAATTGCATAAGTTGATAAAAAATGCTATGCAATAGGTTTACCGCGGCAGTCCCCGAGTTCCACACGTCTTTTTTTTAATTTTTAATATAAATTGTATTTTATTATTGAATATTTAATAATCTACTTATTTAATTATATTTTCATTTCCTTAAATGCAATGCAATGATACATTGGTATTGAATGTATTGTTTTCTTTTTTCTCCGACATATTTAGCATTTGTTCTCTTTGAAATTTCGTTTTAATTTAAAAATGTGTACGTGCTTGAAGAGTAAAACCAATATATTCATCAAAACCACTCTTCAAGCATGCCAAAAATCTAAATTTTTTGATTTTTCATCCAGCATCGTCGGAGTCACTCATACAAACAAATTTTCACTTATACGACCATAATGCTTGATGTGATTTTGACGAATGTATAGTGCCCTTTAGATAGAGAAAAAACCATATATGACAATAAAATCCCAAAATTTTATCGTTTTTATTTTCTAATTAATGCTAATGGTGTGGCTCATATCAACGAACATTTTACCATTTAAATGTATTTTAAGTATTTAAAGTATGCTATTGATTTTGATTTCATTAACATACAGTATTGCCAGAATAACAAAGGAGTTATTAAACAAAACGTAATAATATAATTGCATAATTTGATAAAAATATGTTGTGCAATAGCTTTACCGCGGCAGTCTCCGAGTGCAACATGTTTTTTTGTGTTAGGTATTTTCGTTACGGAATTTCTTGATTTAGTCGCCAAAGCCCGCGAAAAATCTATGCAATAGCTTAAAATCTATCGTGCAGCTTATTTTTAAAATTAATCCAGAAATTCTTTAAAATTTTTCTCGAGAAAACATTTATGTTCCGTGCGCAAAAAAGTTTATTTTTAACAATTGGGTTAGCTATTCTACATACATGCTGCATTTTATTGGTTGCCTAATACCAAGTCTTCAGTACATCTTTACCGCCAAATTCATTTGTTTATACACAAAAGCCCAAATAAGAAATGAGAAGTGCCTAAGTATTTTTCTTTTTATTAATTATTACAGTATTCCTTTCAAGAAACTGTACCACACAATATTTTAACTAATAAATTTGCAGAAATTTTACATCAGATCGAACATATGACTGTCATTGTTGATGTAGTTATCCATCATTGTTCACAAACATAAGTTGCAGGGATTCAATTTTGAAATTTTTTTAACGTATGACGTCATTGTTGACGACTTAGTACATCATCGTTGGCGAGCTCATGTTCCTTTTTTATATTTTACATATATTCACGTAAAAATTAAATTCCGGGAATAACGGAAAATTTAGCATATAGCATTTGACTGCGTTCAATGTTTGTGTTCCGTGCAAAAAATAATAGAAAGCGTCTATTTATTTATATATGTGTTCATATATATGTACATACATATATAGTTGAGCTCACTTCAAGCCCTGGAAATAACGTCATAAAAAGCTGTATGGTAGCATTACCTATAATACTCCAACTTGGCAGCACTAATCTATCACATAGCTACAAAAAAAATTCGCATTTATAGTATTCTGGATGTTATCAGTTTTCGTTTTTCTCATTTTATACATAAAATATTTTAGAAAAGTAGTGACAAAAGAATAATGAAAAGGTTATAAAATAAAAGTACAGATAAAATAATAAAAATATATAGACATAATCGTAAAAGAACATTCAGTTAAAAATTAATTACGTGAACGAAAATTGCAAAAGTTAATCATGAAAGTTCAGTAAAAAATGCAATAAAAACAAAGTGTTAAATTAGCAAAAAAAAAAAAAAAAAACAAAGGCTATCAAAAAGCAGTGTCAAGATAAAATCCCAACAAAGAATTGGAATTAAAATTAGTTAATGGACGACGGAAGTCTTAGGTTGAGTTAAATGTATACAAAAAAAAATTAAAAGCATCTAATGTGGAGGAATACAATCAACAGCAAGTGTTTTGACGTCGGTTAATTGTTTCGTCTGCGTTATTGACCTCTATGGAAAGTACAAATAAATTAATTCTTTATGTTGAAGAAAATTCATTTAAAAATAGAAATAGGAATTCCTTTTTGTTCGTTAAATTGTTTTCTTCTATTAATTTTCGATGTTTATCTCTTTCTTATGATTTAAAATGTTTGTTTTTGTGTGTTCTATAATTGAAAACAACAACAATGTTCAGATGATGTGTCCCAATAATAAGTTCCGTACAAAACAATAACAATCACGGAAAGACTGCTTACTACCCTATCTAAAGTATATATCTACATATGAAAGTACGCAGATATGTATGTATGTACATCAATCGACGAGCCCACTTTGTGTGTATTGTACTTACTTTAAAAAAATAAATAAATAAAAATTATATACTATGTAGTATATGTATATGTATATATATCGTTTGTCCACACAAGATTTATGCTTGCAGTTGTTTCTCATATTCTTGTATCTTAATTAAAGGCCAGCTGATTACACTGTGTTACAAAAAAGAAACTCAAAGATAATTTTCAAATGAATTATGTGTACAGGTGTTGTTAATTCTGCAACAAGTACAACATTGTTCGCCTTGGGTTCTATTTGAATGAAAGTTTTGCAAGAGAAAACTTGTTTTTAGCGTTTTACAAAAAAATTATTTTCTGCTTAAATTGTTTGTTTGGAATCGATAAAGTGATTGTAGAATAGCTATCTGCAACATTGTGTAAAATTTTGAAAATTTATGCTATCAAATTCAAGTCATCCGCCTATAACTACGTCACTACGTCTTTTTAAACGGTTTGAGTAAGAAATTAACCTTTCTGAGTAAAGTATGATTTTGCACGGAAATAAAAAATGCAAAACTACAACTTTAAATACCGTTCACAGAATTAACACTGGCCTATTATACACACTGTCCTATTCAGATAAACTTATGTTAACAAATTTTAAGAACGATTCGTTTGACATCTTTTAAGAAAAGTACCTGTCTTAATAATCATATTTTACTAAAAACACGTAATGAAAAAATATATTTTAAAAATATATCATTTTATTTGAGCAAGTACATATCTACCTACTGAAGAAATTATGTTTTTACAAATTAATGTATGTATGTATGTATTTGTTATGTGTTAGCTAATCTATATGCTGCAATTCATTAGTTGCTAAATACCAACTCATCAGTAGTATATCTTTACCACCATGCTTGGAAAGTTTTCAAAGTAATTTTCTAATACACAAATCCCCAAGTAGGAAAGGAGAATTATTAAAGCACAAGCAAAAATAGTTCAAAGAACATCTACAAAAAATTTTTATTTTATATGAATCTATTTCGCCTTATGTCAATTGTATTATGTACATACATATGTATATAGGTCCGTTTGTTTACTTTTACAGTAAAATGCAGTAAATGAGTAATAAATGAGTAAAGAGAAGAATTTACTCTCCAAAAAAATCTTTGTCCAAAAAAGTACGCGAACGGAAAAATTGTAAAAATTCGTAAGATTTAGGCAACAGCTGATGGAAAATAATTGTTGTGTTGAAAAATTTTTATATTTTTGGATACTTGAACAATTTATTCATCGGTACTTTATTAAATACCCTTTAAAACACAAATATTTTTATAAAATGTAAACAATTTAATATATGTAATCTTTCCCATTTTTTTATTTTTTCATTTTATTTGATTTTACATATCTGTGTGTGGTTAAATTTATTCAAAGTATATGAATATTTGCTTTTGCTACTGACTATCGTAAAAAGAAATGCAGTACTAAGTACTCAAGTACTTTAGAATTTCACAACTCCAAAGAATTAAAATAACAAATCCACAAACTAAAATAACTCTTATTTTCCATTAAAAGGCATGTAGGTAATTGTTTCACAAACAAGTTCAATTTAATGTTAATTTACTTTAAGTTTTTTTTATTTTTACTTAAATTTTTAGTTTGATAAATATTTTAGTCACAAATTCCACACTTTTTGTTTGTTTACATTTTGAATCATATGGTTTCTTGCTTTACTAAACTTTACTGCGAAAAATTTCTGCAGTAAAAATTTGCAAGTTCTCAATTTAGAACTGTCACTTTACGCTCCCAATTTGTGTTCTCATTTACTGTATTTTGTGTAAACGAACGCAATTTAGTAAAATGCAGTAAAGTTCAGTAAAAAATAGTAAAAACTTTTGCGTACTCGAACACAATTTATGTTTAATTCCCATTATTTTCGAGAGGATGTTGAAAAGATTGCATTCAAATTGCCGGCCCTGGTCTGTCGTTATGAATTTCGGAACGCCAAAACGACTTATCCACTCACTGAGCAATGCCTTCGCCACGGTTTCTGCTGTTATGTCCGAAATGGGAATTACTTCAATCCATCGGGAATACCTATCCACGCATGTTAGGCAATATGTAAAATTGTCTGATCTTGGTAATGGACCGATTAGGTCAATGTTTAAGTGCTCAAATCTACTGTCCGGAACTGTAAATGTTTGTAAGTTGCTTTTGGTGCGTCGTGAAATCTTACAGCGTTGATATTGTTGACATTTTTTTTACGAGATTTCGTATCGGTATTCATTTTTTTCCAAACCTAATTTTTGGAAATTAATTTAATTGATGCTTTTGCCCCCGGGTGCGATAACCCGTGTAAAGTTCTGAATATTTGCTGGCGCAAGATGTGTGGAATATATGGACGTACCTTTCCTGTAGAGGTATCGCATATAATTTCAGCATCTAAGCCTGTCACCTTTACCTTTTGGAAGGTCAGGGATGATGAATTGGTTTGCATTAGGTGTTGCAACTCAGGACATTTTGCTTGCTCTTCATACAGCAATGCGTAGTCAATAGCTGATGGCATTTTTATGGTTTCCACCCGTGACAACGTGTCGGCCACTATATTTTCCGCTCCACTTACATATATGTCGGATGTCTAAACAAAATTGGCTTATAAAATTTAACTGTCTTGTTTGTCGTGGTGACAGACGTTCCCACTTTTGCTCAAATGCGTACACCAACGGTTTATGATCCGTGAATACTATGAACTGTGTACCTTCCAAATAAAATCGGAAATATCGGATCGTTGCATATATTGCCATTATTTCCCGGTCATACGTACTATAGCGTTAATCTGTTGTGCTGAACTTTTTTGAGAAAAAACCGAGTGGTTGCCAGTTGCCATTTACTTGTTGTAGAGCAACGCCCATAGCTTTATCGGATGCGTCTGTCATTAGGCTCACCATGGCACATTTCTGCGGAAATGGTAACAAAGTTGTAGTCGCGAGTTCCTCCTTTATCTTTCCAAATGCTGTTTCTGTTGCTGGTGTCCAATTTAATTTGGAACGGTCACGCTTTTTACACGGCCCCATCATTTTTTTGTAAGGGAATTTCGATCTCCGCCGCGTGCGGTATAAACTTTTGGTAAAAGTTCACGGCACCCAAGAAACTCCTCAGTCGTTGTACATCTCTTGGTTTTGTCCTATCCATGATTGCGGAAACCTTTCGAGGATGTGGATTTATACCTTCTGCTGTAATGATGTGTCCTAGGAACTCGACTTTCTGTTGGCCTAACTGATATTTTTCGGTATTTATGATGAGACCCCTTTATCTATATCGTTCAAATAGTTGTCGCAAATGCTGTAAATGTTGTTAAACTGATGTTGATGCTACTAAAACATCATCTAAGTATGGAAAAAAATCAAGGCCTTTCACTGTATCATCCATGAAACGCTGACAAGTTTGGGCGGCGTTTCGTAAGCCGAAGGTCCTGTATTTGAATTCAAATAATCCAAATGGTGTTATTACTGTCGGGTTTACTGCAATCTGGTGGTAATTTTTTTTACAATCAATTACTGAAAAATAGTCTTACCATTTGATTCCGCTCCAAAATCTTGTATATGTCGCACGGGGTAGCTGTCGCGTATTGTCCTGGCGTTCAGGAGTCTAAAATCCCCACAGGGCCGCCATGAACCGTTTGCTTTTTTAGCTAAATGTAATGGGCTGGCCCATTGGTTCTTTGAGCGTACACAGATACCACGATCGAGCATATACTCGAATTCTCTTTTGGCTATTTCCAGCTTTTCAGGCGACAGCCTACGAACTTTTTGCGATATAGGAGGTCCCTTTGTTTCTATGTAGTGCAAAACTTCTGATGTTTTTTTAACGAGCTATGATGAGTTCTTGGTAAGATCTATATATTGTGCAAACAGGTCTTGAAATGCATTTCTTGATCTTACTAATGTAACATATGTTAATGGGCAACGTATAAGCTGACAATTGTGTCGCAGGCGCGTTGTTCCATCCACTATGGCCTAGCCTTTCATGTCGACAAAAATATTAAAATTTTCCAAAAAATCTGCTCCTAAATCTAAAGAAAGTGATTTTTTCCCGTATGTATTAATTTCGGTGTCGTTTGCTGCTAGTAATTTAATTAAAGTTGGCTTTAGGTGAGTATTTCTTTGTTTAGGAATTATGGATACTTCCGCCCCTGTGTCAATCAAAAAACTTAAATTCGATTTTTTATCCCTCAAGTAAAGGCGGCGTGTGTTTTGAAATTGCCCTCTATCGTTCATCGCCGAAAACGGAGGGCTTACCAGTTTTCCGACAGACGCGGACGAAAACTGCAAGGAGGACGACACTTTGTGGCTTTCTCTTTGAAAGTGCAATGAAACCAACAAATTTCTGCAGATGGCGATCGTGATGTGACTGTGTATGGAGACCCTCTGCGTTTTTGTGTTATTTTCTCCTCACGCGACCTACATACGTGTTGTCTGATTTTGCTGATCTCGTTCGAAACGGTCGAACCTTTTCGAGTTCCATAATGGCTGTGTGAATATCTGTGCCGTCATTGGCCATGGAGTTGTCTTTGGGGAAGCTTTGCACTTCTACCATATTGTCAGCTTTTTATGTTTGTTTGTTTGTTTATTTCAGTCTACAGACAAAAAATTCCTTACAGACTAAGATAATATAATATGTATAATATAATATAAATAAATAAAATTATGGTTATCTAGCAACAAAATTTAAATCAATATAAAATAAAATAAATAAGAAAGAACAAATAAAATCGCACCAAACATAATCACAGTAAATATAAAATAATACTTATGTGTGTATATACATAACTCTTTTATTAAGACGATTTGAGCCAAACTATTTTAATACACTAAAAAGTAACAATTTAAACTCAATTTTACCAGTGCTGAATTCGATAAATGAGTTAGAGTCTCTTTGCAAATTAAAATTTAAGTCATTTAAGAGACCAAACGCGCGAGTTAGGGTACCATTACGTGCATAATCAGTACGACGAAACGGAACATCGAATAGCTTAGCTAGAGCCATTGATAATGTCGTACAGCAGCAGGGCAGATTGAACTTTTCTACGTGATTCCAAAGTACGCAAACCAATAAATAAACATTTTGACTCATATGGAACCGCGGACAAATAAGATAGCGAGCGCGTAGGTTAGGTTAGGTTAGGTTTCGAGAGCCGTCACGTCCAAGACGAGATGCACTTGGGTCCGTTAATTCGGTCCCTTTGTAATACCCTGCAGCGGACAGGGCACAGTCGATTGATTATTCAATTTCCTGTGATTGTCCTGTCGCCGAATCAAACCATCCTGATTGTTGTAAAAAGGAGGATAGGCTGATTAGCCTCAGACTGTCAAGGTCTGGCAGAGTTTTGAAGCCCAAAGTACTCGCCCTAATGCTATTAAGGGCGAGGCATTGACATAGAAGATGAAGAACTGTTTCTTCTTCCTCCTCATCGTTACAACTTCTGCAGTAGTCATTGTAACTTAGGCCCATCCTTCTGGCATGAGTCCCGAAGCACCAGTGCCCTGTTAGCACTGTTATTAATCGTCTTGTATGACATTTACCGAGCCTGAGCAGATCGGGAGTTCTGTGCAGGCTGTAGCGGGGCCAAGTGGACCTGGAGATTTGACAGGTATGCTCTTGTTCCCACCTTTCTTGAGCAAGATTGTATGATTCCTGCTGGATCAATCGCTTGCAGTAAGATAGAGGAATGCCAACGAAGTGGCATATCATCGAGTTGCTCAATGATGCGCCCCTTTTGGCAATTCCGTCCGCAATATCGTTTCCAGCGCATTCTGAGTGCCCTGGAGTCCAAACTAGTGTTACTCTTGAATGTCTCACTATCTCGTTTAGAGATTTCCGGCATTCGTTCACCACCGTCGATGTAGTGTATACACCATTGATAGCGGCAATGGCCGCTTTGCTGTCGGTAAAAATAAGGATGTCTCCCGATATCCTGTAATACCTAAGCCATCTTGCCGCTCTTGTAATGGCCGAGACTTCAGCTTGTAGGACGCTACAGCCATCCCGAAGACTGAATGGAACCTTCACATTGAAGTTTTCCACGTAGAAACCGCCCCCGGTGGTTACGCCTCTTTTGGAGCCATCAGTGAATACTCTGGTGGCTCCATCGCACAGAGGGGTATTTGGCCAATCTAGGCGGCCAAAATTATTTTGATTGAATTTTGTATGCAAAATATTTAGAAAAGACATGTTTAAAATTGTAAATTTATATAAACAAGCAAAAAGTCGTAGGGTATTAAGAGGCTGTTTCCCCAAACCAATTAAAAGAGGATACTTTTTAAAGAAATTCTAAGTCATGCAGTATGAAAAATTAACAAACAATTCTGTTTTTATTGAAAAGATCAAAATGTTATACATCAGTTTGAAATTTAAGGCATTTCTTATATATAAGTATAAAATCAATCGGCCATTTCTTCATTGCCTGAGCTGAAAATATCTTCTTTATTTAATTCATACATGTTGTCTTCGTTGTCTTCGGTTGGGACAAGCATTTCTAAGCATTCCTTTGAGAAAGGATTTTGTGTTTTTTTCGGCTTTGGTCTTAGTCCCGTTAACAGAGGATCTGAAGTTAGCAATAATCTATTAATTATATCTCTATTGCAGGACTCTCTTGAAAATTTTCGGGCGTAGTTTTCACGATATTGCCGAAAGGACTTATTTCTTGCTTCTGCTGCTTCTTCCGATAGCTATCCTATAGGCAACAAAGCGCTTTCGATAACAATTCGGCCATGAACAAGTATCTTGTGCATTGTTGGAGAAATTGGGTACCAGGAGTACAACTTAACATACATCTTCGCTGTATCTGTTGCATAGGTGTGAAAATTTTCAGTGTCTATTTTATGGCAACTGGATATTACTTCCAATAAAACTTTCAAGCGAAAAATTAAGTCTCGATCAACTCCTGTAATTTCTGCTGCCAAATTAGGATCGGAAAAAAAGCGTCTGCTTGTGTTACCGTCATTACTGTTTCCGAAACCAGGTTTAGGAACATCCACAATCAGGCCCATTTTGCTTTTGATTTCTTGCTGGATTTTTATTTTTCGGGTACAGTAAAGCATCAGAATTTTTGGTACATTTTTCAGCAGTAGCATACTTCAAAGGGCCATAAAATAGTCATCCGCACATATCCGCAGCCAATTTTTTTTGTTTCCAATCCATGAAATATCAATTAACACACCCGAGCGAGAATCTCAGTTGCGTTAAGTGGTGCTATACAACTTTATGACTATAGTTAATTTTTTTAATCAATTAAAATTAACAAAAATACCATCATTTTCAATGTAGCTCTGCCGGTACCAGAATATATTATATTCCTATTAAACTATGTGAATTATATCATATTTACCTGCATTACAATTATCCATTTTATAAAAATCATAAACTGAAAACACGCTTTTACTCAAGTTTTTTTCACGTTGACTTGTCTCAAACACAGCAAAAAAGCATATGCCCAATTAGCAACACGAAATTTTGACTGCGTGGCGAGAGCGAACGAAAGCAAAAAGGAATTAAAAAATAACCGGATCGAGTCAAGCATTCTATTCTCTTCACCCTACGGTGGGTAGTTAAAGAAAAAGTGAGTTTTGAAAATTCGAATTTTGGCCGCTTAAATTGGACAAATACCCCTCTGTGCATCGGTGGCAGGGGGTGATGAGTGATTTTCCCTATTGGGAACAATAGATTGAAATAGCCCGCCGAAATAAGGTTCCGGTGGGCAGTAGTCAGTAAAATCATGGAGCGCTTGGTGCTGCCTGAGAATCTTGGAGTGACCAAGATCGGTTCTCGTCCATGAGCATGTAGCGTTCAGTCTGATCGCCGCGAACAGAGCTAGCTGTTTGCCCAGAACGTTCACCGGAAGCCAGTTCAGCATAGCGAACAGTGCTTTAGTTGGAGTAGACCTGAGCGCTCCCGTCATCAGGATCGCCGCTAGCCTAAATTTTTTTTCTATAGTTCGTCGGTGGGAGTCTTTCTCTGTCGCTTCCCACCAGACTATAACCCCATAAAACATTATGGGCTTAATTATCGTCTCAAAGATCCAGTTGGTCCTTCGGGGTTCGATGCCCCAGCTGCGACCAATCGCTCTTTTACAGGTGTAAATAGCCACGAGGGCCTTATTTGCTCTATACTGGGTGTTTAGGTTCCAAGATAGTTTAATGTCTAGGATTACGCCCAGGTACTTAGC
Source organism: Lypha dubia (assembly GCA_947311025.1). NCBI lineage: Eukaryota > Metazoa > Arthropoda > Insecta > Diptera > Tachinidae > Lypha > Lypha dubia. The sequence continues at coordinate 98,397,659 of OX371261.1, forward strand.
GTTGTCCGAGATCTTTAGTTTAATTTAGGGGGCGCAAAGTCTTCGATTTTGTGCCTCCTGGTGAATAGCACCAATTCGGTTTTCGCCGGATTGACGCCGAGCCCACAGCTGACACTCCATTTGCTGAGGATCGTCAGAGCAGACTCCATACACTGAGATATTGTGCTCAGGTATTTGCCAGAGATAGCTATTTCCACGTCGTCACCGTATGCTACGGTTTTAACCAGCTTCCCCTCTAGGCTTATCAGAAGAGAGTTGATGGTCAGATTCCACAAGAGAGGTGACAAGACGCCCCCTTGTGGAGTGCCTCGATTCACTGCCCTGTATTCAGTGGCAGATCCAAACGAAGCGCTTATGACCCTTTTAGTTAGCAGATTTTTTACAAACCTGCAGATATTGATATCGATTCCCATCTCTACCATGCTGTTGATGATTGAGTCCGGTTTGACAAAATTAAAGGCGCCCTCTATGTCCAGGAAAGCCACCATAGTGAATTCCTTGTATTCGAGAGATTTCTCTATGTGACTGACCAGGGAGTGGAGAGCAGTTTCCACAGACTTGCCCTTTGTGTAGGCGTGCTGTGAGGGGATAGAAGTTCCTTTGGTATGGACATTCTGAGATGTATATCTATAGCTCTTTCCAGTGTTTTGAGCAGAAAAGACGTCAGACTGATAGGCCTGAAGTCTTTAGGTTTAGTGTGAGACGTCTTGCACCCCTTGGGGATGAAGACGACCTTGCACAGATTCCAGCAAGCCGGAATGTATGCCCTTCTCAGACACTCTTTAAAAATTTCAGAGAGCCAGGGCACGACTAGATCCATATTTCTCTGTAGATCCGCTGGAATGATACCATCTGGTCCAGGAGATTTGAATGGATCGAAAGTATTGATCGCCCATCTGATTCTGTCATTGTCCAGCGGTACAATAACTGAATCAGGCGAAGTATTTACATCGCCTGTATCGGTCCCTGTGGTCGGAACCGGGGCGTTGCCGGGAAAGTGAGTATCAAGTAGTACGCTGAGCGTTTCTTGGCTACTTAGATTCCAGCTTCCACATGGTTTTTGTATGTAGCTGGGTACCACCGGTGAGGTAGCTATTATCTTACGCAAACGGTTGGTTTCGGAGGAGCTTTCTACACCACTGCAGAAATTCCTCCAAGACTTCCTTTTTGCGTTTCTAACAAGGTTTTTGAACCTGTTTAGTGAGGACTTGTATCGCGACCAGTCACCTGTTCGCTTAGCGTCGTTAAAAAGTCTGCGGCACTCGCTTCGCGAGTGAGCGATATCAGGGCACCACCATGGTGGTTTGCTTTTGCCTTTGCGTATCGTGGTTTTGCAAGACAAATTTGTTGCATAGCAGAAAGATTCGTTGAAGAGATCTATTGCCGTATCGATACCCGTCGTGTTGTTAATAATGGGGACGGAGCTAAGAGTGTTGCGGAGGAGATTATTCTGCAACTCCCAGTTAGTTTTCCTTCTTTTTATCAGAGGATTCGGTCTATTCTCACAAAGCCCTATGGAGAAATCAATATAACGATGGTCAGAAAAGGAACAGTCGTCTGAAACCTTCCAATCGCTGATTAAACTGTTGTGGTGTGCACTAATCAGTGTAATATCTAAAACCTCACTCCGGTTTGAGACAATAAAAGTTGGTTCTGAACCCATATTTACTATTTCGAGATTATTATTGATAATAAAATCGAAGAGAGACTCACCTCGTGCGTTGGTGTCATTACTGCCCCATGTGATGTGGTCCGAGTTCGCATCAGCACAGATTATGATTGGCGTCCTTGTACCAAGCTGTTTGGTGGACGCTCTCCGTGGTCGTGAGCCATGTAGCTGGAGACGACCCAAATGTTGCCGGTTTCAGTCTCCATAGCTGCAGTCACAGTATCCTTATCACTGTAATCAGATAAAATGAAGATGCGTAAAGAGTTTTTAGCCAATATGCAAGATCTGATGTTACCTGCACCATTGGCCACTAAGAGCTTGTAGCCCCTGAGGTTTAGTCCACAAACACGTCCTTTATGGATCCAGGGTTCCTGGACCATTACCAGCTCCTCCTTCTTCTCTACCACTCGGAGGAGCATTGCAGCTGATGCTGCTTTAGAGTAGTGTAGGTTGACTTGAGTCACCTTCACCATTCTCCTTTTTTTCTATTATTGTGACGTCGACGTCCTCCTGGTCCTCATCAGAGGCCAGCAGATCGTCTTCGTCATCATCCGCGACGTTCAACCGTTCAGAGAAGCCGTCAACCAACGAGGAGGTTGATTGAGCATCTTCTCTGTCAGTTGAGCTCGCGGCAACATCACTTAGCATGCCGTCTTTTGACGGTACGCCTTCATTGCCCGGGTCGCGATTCCGTCTGGCGTCAGTCCGGTAGACGCGCAACAAAATTGTGCTGAAGCAGTAGAACAACTTGTTCTGCCTCTTCCGAACTAGCGCCAGCGACTCCTGATTCAGGATCAGAATCACTTTCCTTTTACACCCTTCGGTTGCTGACACCTTTGCTACCTTCCAGTTGCTGGTTGGTAGGTCGGGGTTACAGCATCGAAGGATCTTAAGAATTTCCTCCGGTGCCGATGGTTCATCTGGTATGATGGTAAAGGTAATCTGGGAATCTCCTCCATAGGAACCGCATCCAGCCTAGCGCCCTGCCATACTTCACCAATACGATCAATGGCCTGCTTTAGCAGCGTCGCTGAGCGCTCGTCTGCACAGGCCATCAACTTAACATGATATTGGTGCCAGCCAAAATCACTGCACTGGGGGGGGGTCCCGGATTGTCTTGGTAGACTTTCCAGAAAACCCCTACCAGTTTCTTGTTTACCATGTATCACTTATCGTGTGACATGGCACCGTCACCTACACCCCTGTCTATGATGGCCCTTACGAGGTGGCCTTTGGCTACCTCACTATAGGAGCCATTACCGACTGAGGCGTGTTTCGGACGTTTAGTCCCCGAGGGGTTGGCTGACGCGTTCTCCTCCTCTGAACGTTGCCGTTTAGGCCCTGTAGCAGGGGGAGGATTGCTGCGCAGTGCAGCCATATGGGCTTTTGCCCATGTTAAAGAAGCTGTCTGCTCATTTGTGAGCTGATCAGCAGGTAAGGACCCTAAGGTCGAAATAAAACGCAAGGCGGAACGCCTTGTTGTTGCAGCCCTTCTGGAGTGTGTAATGTGTCCAGGAGTTGTTTTGTTGCCGGGATTGGCAGGGGGTGGCAGGGTATTGGGGCCGGAGGTTTTCCTCTCGGCCTTTTTGCCTGCAATTTGCACATTGAGGGTGCCCGGTTCGTCCGGCTTTGCCTTGACGGAACTGGTCCCTGAAAAGGTGGGTTTTGCCGCCTTGACGGCAAGGGCTTTGGCGGCTTTGGAGGTACTGGGCCCGAAATCCACAAGTACCTCACCGCGGGTTTTTTGGCATCCGCCTGTTGGCTGTGATGCCTTTTGGTGAGTAGTCAGGTTGGGTGTGCCACCTTGGCTACTCACCACACCAGTTGTTCGTTGGCTGACAGGGTCTGGTGTAGCCACCCCGCTCGCCGTCGTCAAAGTCCCGTCATTTGAGTCCTGTTGCTGTGCCGTGTCGTTAGTTGTTGTTATTGGTTTTTTGTTGTTGTTGTTTTTTGTTGTTGTTTGTTTATTTGTCATAAAGTTCCCACGAGTGTGGGGGTCAGTAGGTCCACCACGTCATAATCCCCTGTAACGTCGTAAGGGTGTCATTACTTGCTGAGGAGCCCAGGTATCAGCAAGGCTCCGTTAAAATACAGTCTCTTACCCCCGACTGCAAAAAGCCGATAGGCACGGGTCGCGTAACACCTCGGTTTAGGGGTTGGATAACCTTTAGTATACCGGCCTTTATAGTTTCGTGTCTTTGGCTCAGAGGTACTGTGGGGAAGCTTAGCATTGACCCATAGTTTCTGAGCAAAAGTCAGAAACCACAGCCAGTACTTAAGCCACCACATCGCGACAAGATTGTTATCCAGGTGGTGGTAGCGAGCGCGTAGCAAACTTAACAAAAATACGTTGAATTCTCTCCAAACGAGTGATAAGATTAGCTACGTGAGGACTCCAAATAACAGAAGCACATTCTAACTTCGACCTAACAAATGACGTATAAACATACTTAACAGTGTATGGGTCAGCAAACTCAGAACAAGTTCTTTTCAGAAAACCCAGCATCTTATAGGCTTTCGGAACTATGTATTCCACATGAGCAACAAACGACAAGGAATTATCAAACAATACGCCTAGGTCAAGTTTAGAATTAGATTTATTCAACATTATTCCATCAATATAAAATTCCACCGCAGTAGGGGCAAGAGACCTATGAAAAGAGACATGTACACATTTATTAATGTTCAAACACAAACCATTAAAACGACACCATTCACTTAACTTATTGAGCTCCATTTGCATAATCTGCGCATCATGTATAGAAACTACATAGATTACCATAAAACTTTAAATCATCAGCATATAAAAGATGGTTAGATTTAACGAAACAATTACTAATATCGTTTATGAAAAGGTTAAACAACAACGGGCCTAGTATACTACCCTGAGGTACACCTGACGTTTGCAAATAAGTGACAGAACTAAACCCTTCAATTGTAACTGAGCATAATCTATTGGACAAATAGGAATTAATCCAATCTAGGAATTTAGTAGGAAATCCCATTAACTTCAATTTAGATACCAACACTGCGTGTGATACCTTATCAAACGCTTTCGAAAAATCAGTGTAAATCACCTCAACTTTAAACAAAATTCATTAAAGAGAACCAAATTCGTTACAGTAGACCTACCAGCATAGAAGCCATGTTGATAAGGGGTTATCCAGCTCTTAGTAACAAAAAACATCTTCTTATGAATAATGTGTTCAAAAATTTTAGAAACACATGATAATTTAGATATAGGCCTGTAGCATCTAACATTGTCTCTCTTCCCATCCTTAAAAACGGGAGTGACCGTCACACATTTCCATCTATCAATAAATTTACCCTCATCAAGTGACAACTTGAAAATATAAGTCAGTTCCGGAATAAAAGCCGATGCAGCCTTCTTCAATAAGTACGTACATAGGCCATCAACATCAGATTTCGTCGAGATCTTAGCCTGAGCGATTGCTTCAGCTACATCATCCTCCAACAAAACAAAGGATCCCAGATTTAAGTTTTGCTAACACTTCTACATCCGCTTCAACTGTAGCCAAAATTTGTTGAATTTGTGTTGGGAGCTGGCTCAGCCACAATGACTTCAAAATTTCAGCATTTAACCCATTTCCTGATAAATCTTTTATCTCCCGCAACAATGTGGACGGTTTTTTCCTTCTGCCGATAAATCGTCGAAAAGTCGTTTGAAGCGAGTGTCTTCTGATTCGCTGAACTCGCAATTAATCTGGTTTTTAGTGCTTCGTATTTTTCATGTTCCGGCGGCGACATTATTATGTCCGACGCGCACTTTAATATGGACGAGTCAATCTCTGACACGACAGTGTAATATTTTGTGTCATCGGTTGTTATCCCAGCTCGTTTAAATTGGGCCTCGACTTGCATGAACCAGAGCTTCGGATCCGGCTTCCAAAACGGTGGTGGTTTTGCAGCCACTCTAGACACGTTCGCTGCTTTATATTGCATATTTTCTGCATCTGCGAATACTTCCCTGTCTTCATTTGCCGTATTCATTTTTAATGTCGGTGGTCACCACTTTAGTGTATTAAATAAAACACAACTAAATTATAAAGTTTTTATTATATCAAAAGAAAAAATTTGATTCAATTGTACACGACTACTTTTTCTCAGGTTTTGTTGTATATTAAACTCTAATACTTTTTGGACTCAAAAAGCTGTAAAAAGCAAAACTGTGCTGCCACATTGTTACAAAGTTACAGATATAACCAAAAAAAAATTAAATAAAGTAGTTAATATTTTTATTAACAAAAAAATATATAAAATTATTAATACATAAAAAAAAAATTCAAAATGTAATAACTGAGATTACTTTTAACTGATGTGTGTCGATTTTAATACTTGTAGAGAAATAACTCAAATACACATGTTTTATTCAGTCAAAATACATATATCAAATGATTTTTTTTTTTTTGTTAAATTAGACAATTTAGAGTTTAGAAATAATCTTAAAAATCAAAATTGACTCAATTTGTTTGCTTTCAAAAGACATTTTTTGTTTTTATTAAATTAGATTTTGAAAAAACTCTATCGCTAATTGTCGAGTTAATATAGGTAATATAGTGAGAAGAGCATAAAATAGTTTACATATCTAATTTCTCTGTTCTTTTTTTAGATTTTTCCAAATATACCAGATCATCTGATATATCGCTGAAGTCTTTTTTATTTGCTGACTTTTTAATACTTTGAGTATAATTATTTAATTCGCATAAAATATTGTTATTTTCATTACTAATAAGTTCTTCTATATCATTACTTTTATCTTATTTTGGTTACTTTCAACATAAAATAATTTAGAGTGTTATTCATTTGCATATTCTTTAGTTTCACTTTTTGTAGAATATTTAAAAAAAAAAACATTCATTGTTCGGAAAATGTTCAGAATTTAAAAATATTATTAACGTAATTAAAAATTTTATACGTCTCTCATTTATTCTGATTTTAATACGTTTTAGTAAATCTATTGCAAAAGAATTATTAATTATTTTTGTTGTTGATCCAACAATTTTGTCATACAAACAAATTTAAAAAATTTTTAACGAATGCATTTCAAACTGAAAAAAATTTGTCCGATTTATTGACATTAATTTATCGATTTATTCGTTATTCGAAAATTGGCATTTTAAAATTATTCGGAACAAGAGTTTGGTTCTGTTTGACCGATTAATCGAATTATTCTTAATCGGTTGACAACTCTAGTATGTACGCATAACGGAATTAATGAAAACACGTGCCTCCTTATCTCTCATGGCTTAGAAGATATTTGACTTTAAATAGGGAAAAAAATTTCCAGACCAAATACAAATGGATCAAAAACTTCAAAAAATTTAAATTGCAAAAAAGTATCTTTATTTTTTCAAATTTGTAAAAAAGTTTTTTTAAAACTATCATTCTTCAATCACATATCGGAAAAGGCCATACATAGACAATCAGCCTTATTACGGTTCTCGTATTCGAGCTTTAAATGTGCCGTTTTTAAATTACGGTACTACGTTTATCGAAAACCATAAAAATACAACTTTGTTCAGAATTCTTTTACAATTTGTTGTACTACGTTTCTCGCATTCGAGTGTCAAAAGTTGGGAAAATAGTCGTGTATTTTATTTAATTCGACAAAAAAAAGTTAATTTAAAAGTATTGAAAGCATCAAAAGAATAAGTATTTTTGTTAATGAACTTTATGAAAAGTTTTTATCTGATGCAAATAATTTTAGATCGAAAATAACCACACGATAACAGTTCGAAAAAATGGTGAAAAAATATGGCATTGAAAATATATTTGATGAATTCCTTATTTCCCTCCGTATTCAGCTCTGCCACTTTATACACATCTTCATCATCAGAGAACGAAAATAAGGCACATCTTAACATTTTTAATTGTATTTTTTTCACCAAATGAATTATTACACAAAATTATAATTATAAATGAGAGTATATATATATATATATATATATATACTCAACCTACTAATTGATTTTGGTTACGTTCTGCATTGTATTGTAGTTAGCTTTATAGTTAGTCTAGAAAAATCAATTTAAATGTTAGCTTTTCTTGTAGTTAGATACACATTTGACGACAGGGTACATATGTATATATGTACTCGTATATGCATACACATAAATGTAAATATTTGTTTTTGTACTTTTTGAAATTATAACTGATTAATTAAGTTATTTATTATTGTTATGGTACTGATTTTTATTAAAAATTTATATGTATATTTTCTCAAATTAATCGTTTAGGTGAAGCAGACAATCATGATGGCACTTTTCTGAAATGAACTCAAAGGCACACAAACACACATTATCATTTATTGAAGTTAAAGAAATATAAAAAAAAATTAATAGAGGAATAAACTGATAACAAATCCAAATTGTATTTGACCAATAAACACGATCAACTTATACGAGAGAACAAAATTTAAAGAGACTTTATCAAAGCTAATTAAATAAAAAACAAACTTAATAAGAGCAAAAAAAGAGAGCGAAAGAGCATGAGGGCGAAAGAAAGCGCTAATATTTGAAAAGCTAATATTTGTTTGTAAAAATTAAAAAAAAAAAATGAGAAATTCAAATTTCAAAGTAGTAGAAAGAAGGAAAAAGTAAATGCTGCCCGCTAAAATTAGTAGTATTTAGTGCTGATTGTGAAATGGAAAAGACACCATCACCACCACCAACACCACCAACATTAATAACAACCAATATTACAACAGCAATAACTCTAATGATTAAAACTATAAACAACAATAGTTGCAAATTCTCTTCTTTGTCGCTGTTGCCATCGCCTTTTCTACAATTTATAAAAATTACAAACTGTGATAACATTAAAGATTATAAAAAATTATCTTATTCGTGTACAGTTCTACAGCAAAAATATCATTTAAAGTTTCTTTCAAATCCTCTAAATAATGAAAATAATAATTTTAATAGTGTGAAAAATTTATTACAATTGTTATCACGTATAAATATTTTATACCAATAACAATAGGAATAATTATGACTGTGATGGTGTTAATGATAAAATTTTGATAACTAAATGCAACTCACACAAACACAGATTAAGTAAATTAAAAAAAGTAAAGATTCGTTAAAATCCGTTTGTGTGATTTCGCGCGTCTTTTGTATAACTCTGTACTCGTACATAGAATTAATCTAAGAACAGTAGCGCAAAGTTTAATTAGGCGCTACAAAATATAAATAATACAAAAGACTATTTGTTTAAGTGTTAAATATGTCTAAAAACTTTAAAAATTTTCCACTCTCATCTGCGAGAAATGTAATGGGCATGAATAATAACAATGCCACAACGGCAGGGGGTGCTGCCTCTTCATCAACAAGTCCTTCTAAAGGAGGTTTTACATTGACAGCACCCAATAACTTTTCAAATGATTCTAATTCATCGGTGGCCTCAACTTCTGGTAAAGCAGAAAGAGAATCTATACATTCTGGTCAATTTATGGTCTCAACATTTGAGGCAGAAGATGCTCAAGATGATCTCGACGACAGTGAAATTAAAATGTTAGATCCTGAAGATCCCAGTCTATCAAAAGTGGACGACGGAGCTAATACCTGCATGGAGGTACAATTATATGTGCCGCGCAAAGTAGCCAATCAGAATAAATATGGTAAAAGTGAATCGCAAGGTTTGATTACATCCCATTTGGAGATTGAAACATCATTAACGAAACTCTTCAAATGCATGAATTTAGCCTACAGGTAAATTTATATTCTTTATAAATAAAAATTAATGTTTTTTTTAAAAGTAACTACGGTGACCATATTTTTCGAGAAAAAAAAGGACACTCAAAATTAAATAAAAATTATTGGTATTAACTTAATTACATATGTAGATATATTTTATTTTTTTTTTTTTTTTTTTTTGGTAGTTTTATTATTTATTGAATCTTCAATTATAAATTGAAACATCAATAAGTTTTTCAAATCTTAAATCTAAAAATACATAAATATATGTTTAGCAAGTGCTAAACAAAATTTTTAATTCCAACTGTTGATATATTTTATATCAATAAAATAAAAATATAACTCAAACAATGTAATATTAGTGACTAGTACAAGTAGTTACATATGTTCTTATTTTAATGTTTAAAACAGAAATTAAATATAAATAGAAGTTCACACGTCGTTAAAACAAAAATTAATTAATTAATCAAAATTAAAAAAGAAATTAAATTTAGCCAATAATACAAAAATAACAAAATTCAATAAATAAAAATAACTAAAAACAATAGTTAAAGGATTATAATCTAATTATCTATTATTGATATTTTTCTGAAGAATGTATTTTTTTTGATTCACCCCTATCGTGAATAAGCAGCCCAATTACGAATATTCGCTAGGAATTTCTTGATATATGTAAATAAAAGGGAAAAGTGAAAAATTTCATGCGGAATTTATATTCATAATAGGAGGAATGGGAAAAGGGAAAAAAATTCCCACGGAATTATTATTCGTAATTGGGCTGAAGAAGTGAAATTTTTGTTCACGTAAAATTTTAATTCCACTCGAAGGGAAAAATGGTATCGTGAATCTCACGTGAAAAATTATTCCCGCTACCATTTCTTAGTGAATGTTTAAAAATATACACGGACATATGTATGTATTTATTTTAAAGAAGACTTCAAAAATCAAAGTTAAATATTCAGTGTTGGAGCTTTAGTTTGGTTGCTCCGTTTGTTTATTGCATTCTAACTTTTATGTGGTAAAATAATTCGGCTACTTTTTGGAAAGCCAACGAAACGAAAAAACAAATTAAAGCTTCACAAATCTGCAGGCAATCGGTCTGTTTTTTGCATTTTGTTGAGGAATACATCAGTTTTTGCTTATTATCAGATCTTTTCATAAAAATAAACTTTTTAAAGTTTAATATTGGAATTATAAAAAGAAATCAATGAAATTTCTGTTCTATTCCCCATCAAAAATAAAGTGAAAATATCAATGTGAGATGTGAAAAAATTCCGACCGAAATATTTATTCACGATAAGGGGAATTTTTTTCAGTGAACATTTTTCACGTTGTTATTCTGGACTGAATAAAATATTTTTATGCGAGTTGTTCACGATTGCAAATAAGTACGTGAAAAGTGAAAAAATTTCATGTGGAAAATTATTCACGATAGGGGTGATTATATCAATGTTATTTAATAAAAACAATTTAAATTCTGCACAGTCCATTTGAAAGCCGACAGAAAATTTGACACATTGAACATACACTTTTACACATTAGCCATCAAAAATAAAGGACAATTCAATTAAAAAAAGGACAATTTATTTTGTTTAAATTTCAAAGGACGTTGTGTCAAAAAAGAGGACTGTCCTTATTAAAAAAGGACGTATGGTCACCGTATATATAACTCATGCAGGCATTGGACATTAACATTAACATTGATATAATCACCCCTATCGTGAAATTTTTTCACTTTTCACGTATTTAAAATCGTAACAACTCGCATGAAAATATTTTATTCAGTCCAGAATAACAACGTGAAAAATGTTCACTGAAAAAAATTCCCCTTATCGTGAATAAATATTTCGGTCGGAATTTTTTCACTTCTCACATTGATATTTTCACTTTATTTTTGATGGGGAATAATAGCAAGGTATATTAATACCTTGGGGAATAGAACAGAAATTACATTGTTTTCTTTTTATAATTCCAATATTAAACTTTAAAAAGTTTATTTTTTAATGAAAAGATCTGATAATAAGCAAAAACTGATGTATTCCTCAACGAAATGCAAAAAACAGGCCGATTGCCTGCAGATTTGTGAAGCTTTAATTTGTTTTTTCGTTTTGTTGGCTTTCCAAAAAGTAGCCGAAATTATTTTACCACATAAAAGTTAGAATGTAATAAACAAACGGAGCAACCAAACTAAAGCTCCAACACTGAATATTTAACTTTGATTTTTGAAGTCTTCTTTAAAATAAATATGGCTGTGTATATTTTTCAACAAAAAGTTCTAGATTTTTTATTTTTTTATGCCCCTGTTATGATTCACAACTCAACTAAGTCGAGTTGTCAATGTTACAACTCAACTCAATTATTTCACTGCATTATGGTTTACAATTAATTTTCGTTGTCTTCGTTAAGTTCTTGTCAACTTTAATATGACAACTTGAATGAACTATTAGATCCGTATGTATGTTATTCAAAGTGTGTTGAAAATATTTTTGGAAAATTTATATAAATTAATATATAAAAATGGATATATCTCTCGAAATGTATTTTTCGGAAGATTTAGAGGAAAAAAATGTGGATCTTATGCGTACCGACGCAGCATTAGAAGTCGAAGTAACTTATTGGAATTACCAACTGACAAGTACGTAAATGCATTAAAGGAAGCAAAATAAGCTACTCATATATTTTAAATTTCATTAGTAATTTTAGATTATTTGCCGAATGAACTAGATGATGTTTTAAATATTTTTGAACAACACATCTGTTCACAATGGATCAAAGCAGCTTTGACTACTCAATTTCCTGTTTTTTTTTGCAATTTTGCTAAAATTAATTTTTAGTATATGTACATTAGGGAGGGTCAATTTTTTTGCCTACTAAGCGTATAGCAAAATCGTAATCTACGGAAAATTCTAAGAACATTTCCCAAAAAAACATGGTTCTAATATCAAAATCGAGCTTCCGGTTTTTTAAGAGAAAATTTGGTGCTCAGGACTATTGTTATTTTAACATAAACCTCCAAAACCATTATTTGGGTAAATAATTTTCTATATATGAGGACAGATATAGAAAGCTGAGAAAATTTCCTTTAAAATAAGCCCTCTTCCAGCGTTACAGGTCAACTATTCACCAATTGCAATGAATATTTCCAAAAAAATAGCATTATGTTCGGATTTCCGGTCCCGAACAAATTGACCCACCCTAATGTACATACATATAAATTGTTACTGTATATTTTATAAAATTTATACAAAGTTACATTGTTTTTTCCATTTTTAGCATTCGCAGGCAGAAGCACAACTGATAAAAAGCAGTTGTCGCAGTTTGACAACTTATTCAAGTAAACTCAGAATAGTTGTAAATCATAATAGTCGTAACAACTTAACGAAGACAACTTATTGAACAGCTGATTGAAAGTTGAGTTGAGTTGTAATCCATAACAAGAATTTGACAACTACAACTCAACTATCAATTTAGTTGTGAATCATAATAGGGGCTTTAATCTTCTTCCCTTTTTTATATTCACTAAGAAATGATAGCGGGAATAATTTTTCACGTGAGATTCACGATACCATTTTTCCCCTCGAGTGGAATTAAAATTTCACGTGAACAAAAATTTCACTTCTTCAGCCCAATTACGAATAATAATTCCGTGGGAATTTTTTTCCCTTTTCCCATTCCTCCTATTATGAATATAAATTCCGCATGAAATTTTTCACTTTTCCCTTTTGTTTACATATATCAAGAAATTCCTAGGGAATATTCGTAATTGGGCTGCTTATTCACGATAGGGGTGAATACAAAAAAATACATTCTTCATAAAAATATCAATAATAGATAGATAGATTATAATCCTTTAACTATTGTTTTTAGTTATTTTTATTTATTGAATTTTGTTATTTTTGTGTTATTGGCTAAATTTAATTTCTTTGTTAATTTTGATTAATTAATTAATTTTTGTTTTAACGACGTGTGAACTTCTAGGCATATTTAATTTCTGTTTTAAACATTAAAATAAGAACATATGTAACTACTTGTACTAGTCACTAATATTACATTGTTTGAATTATATTTTTATTTTATTGGTATAAAATATATCTATTTAATTAAGTTAATACCAATAATTTTTATTTAATTTTGAGTGTCCTTTTTTTTGTCGAAAAATATGGTTACCGTAGTTATATAAACTGCTCACAATACCACATGTTTTAATCGTGATTAATTTTTTGTAACTTATTTTCAAGTTTTTTAATACTTTATAAAATATTTTTTGCCATGATTTTATTATTGTTTATTATTTTATCTAAATCAGCAATATTTCTTTTCTGTAAACAAGAGTATTATATTTGTATGTATGTACGTGTGTTTTTTTTCGTGAGCAATGCACTTTAAGCAGTTTGTATTGTAAATCAAACGCTCAATGTAATTTAATACAATACATTTTTTTTGAAATGATATCCATGCCATTTTGAATTCTCTTAATGTGAATCACTGTCAAGAGTAAAATAGTTTTCATTTAAGAAATTGAATATTCTGCAATTAAGAAAATGGAAAAATTATTCACCCTGACTATATGCAATTGCAGTTTTAGAATTCCCCATGGTAAAACTAACAGGTATGCGCAGTTCGACAACAACTACAATAAGGGGCTGTGCACATATTACGTAACGCTGTTTTCAGAGATTTTATACCCCCCTCCGTAACGCTTTTTAATAATTTTTCAGTGAAAATTTTATAATCCGTAACAAATCTTTAACGTAATATGTGCACAACCCCTAATCCAAAAAACAACATGTATTGTGTTAGTGTAAAGTACTCGCTTTAGATCAAAATATACAAGCAAATTTAAAGCATTTTCTTACGTATGAGTACCATTATTTATGTACTCTCTTCAAACTATATCAGTTTGTATGAAAATTTGATATACAGCGAGCTCAGTCATGAAGCTGCAATTTTCAACACATATTTTTTTTGCCGTTCAGTAATATTTTTTCTTGAATTCAAGCATAATTTGAGTAATTTTTAGGGTTGCTAGTTGTTGATACAAAGAGAAAAATCTTTAATTATTACTCATTTTAAGATCGGCATGTTTGTCATAATAGCCGAAGTTGTGTTTGGTTGGAATGGCATATATTTTGTTGTTATGTTATGCAGATATTTCTGGCGTATAAGCTACTTAATATCTAGGGGTCCCCTTCTTTGTATGGTGCACTTACAGTATAGCTAGAAAGCTGAAATTTGGTACACAGGTAGTTTCTGATGAGAAGTTAATAAAAATGATTTTTAAACGGACACTTTTTAACTGGGGGACAGGGTTCCCCATCTTTGTATGGTGCACTTCCAGTATAGCTAGAAAGCTGAAATTTGGTACACAGGTAGTTTCTGATGAGAAGTTAATAAAAATGATTTTTAAACGGACACTTTTTAACTGGGGGACAGGGTGCCCCTTCTTTGTATGGGGCACTTCCAGTATAGCTAGAAAGCTGAAATTTGGTACACAGGTTGGTCCTGATGAGAAATTAACGAAAATGATTTTAAAACGGGCACTTCTCATCTTGGGGGACTATCATGCCCCTTCTTTCGGCTGTAAAAAGTACAGTGATGAAAATAAGGACCAAGTTCTTGATAGGTACAATACCATTTCATTTATAGGCAACCTGTAAGATTGCCAATATTTTTCCAATTCTTACCCATATTAGAAAAGCAAAAAAAATATTGCCAAGCTTACAGGTTGCCTAGAAATGATATGGTATTGTACCTATCAAGAACTTGGTCCTTGTTTTGATCGCAGTACTTTTTACGGCCGAAAGAAGGGGCATGATAGTCCCCCAAGATGAGAAGTGCCCGTTTTAAAATAATTTCCGTTAATTTCTTATCAGGACCAACCTGTGTACCAAATTTTCCTTTGTTTCTCGAAATGTCTATTTATTATTTCTCTGATTATTAACATTTACGAACTTTAGCCTGTATAAATATTACCAATATTAACTTTAATTATCGTTTATGAATTAGGGGTTAATATTCGTTTCATTAGGACACCCTACACAAATGGTTAAAACAACTCTATTGTTGTTTCTATGTATGTCGTATTTTTTCGTCTGTCTGTCACAGGTTTGCTTATTGCAACAGCGATAAGAGGTGCAGACCTAAAATTTCACAAAATTTGTATGTATAACTTTGATCGCAAACATATATTTACGAATTAATTCGGACACTAATAAAACATGCACCGATTTTCAAACTGCAAGCAAACTAGCTCAAACCAAAAAAAAAAAATATTAATTATTGTTTGATATTGAAATAATTGCTTTCGTTTTATATCTCCTTTATTCATTCTTAACAAGTAAGAAGAAAACTTCTATAAGTAATAAAGCAAGCTTAAACTACGCTTGTACATGCTTAGCAGATATGAAGAGGGGTATGTACAAATTACACAAATTTAAAATTTTAGCAGAACAATTTTCTTCCGGCTGTATGAAATATGTAACTCCCAACAAAATAACATTAAAAAATATTAAAAAAAAATTCAAAAAAATATCCATACATTTTGGAAGTTATTGAATTTAATTTTGGAAGTATGTAACTTCTTTATAAATAAAATTCCAAAGAAAATAATACCAGAATAATTTAGTTTTGGGTATTCTTTCATTGAAGAAAGATTTCGGGACTTATTTCCTTTATTTTTTTCTTTTAGAGTAACACCCCAATTTCGCTTAATGGCAGTTATCTGCATTGCCGGCCTAAGACCGGGCTTAAAGATTTTCTCTACCATGGTATATCTGCAATCGTCGATGATTACTAAAGATTTTCTGCATTGTTTAGGGGTGTTAGATTACATTGAACTAAGTACCTTATGGAATGCAGAAAATCTTCAGTAAGTATCGCCGTAATCGTATTAATATACTAATTTAGTAAGTCTTTCTCAAATCTATGGTTTCATTTGGTAATCAAAGGCATTAATTGAAAGCCTTTAAATTGAAGTAAAAAATTTTAAATTAATATATATTTTTTTTTAACAAAGAAAGCTTTTTTTATTTATAAACAAACAAATATAATCTAATCAAAATTGTAAAAAATGTGTGTATGTGTGTTAAATTATATTGCTTGTAATTTAATTTCAGCGCAGTTGAAAGAAAATATGTAATAATAACAAAATCCGATATTTACAAATGCATTAAAATAACAATTTATATACATACATATGTATGTACATATATATTTTTAAAAACCCTTATCTGATAATAAAAACTAAACTGTAATACATTTTTATTTAAGATAGGTTTTGTTATTTACAGATCGCTTTGTTGTCGTTGTTTGGCAACCAAATTTTGCCGATTTGGCGACATAGCGATTTATAAATTAGTTGTCGATCTAAAAACTAATTGGCGTTTTTACGATTGCTATAAATTGTAATTTTTTCAATACATTTCTTCAAAATTTTTTTTTTATTTTTTAACGCATTTTTTTTAAATTAACTAAAAACGTACGCAAAATTCGTTTGTACATTAGTGTATTTACATACTAAAGGACTGCATGAAACTTAATAATGATGATCATGAAACTTTCATCATTATTTTTTATTCATTCGTTTCTTTCAATACAGATGAATAAAGGCCCAACTATAATGTGCTTAATGTAACTTAAGCTAGTGTCAAAATTCCACGAAAAGCATGTCAAATGCTTAAGTAAATTACTGAAGACTTTTAGGTGGCTATATTGTACTTATTGAGCTTAAAAACTTTCTACACTTGGTTGCAAACATTTGTACTTTTGCAAAAACTATTTTCGTTTTTATTTCTTTAAAATGTGGTATGTTTTACGAAATCTCATTTAATTTGTAAAAGTTATAAATATATTACCATAAGCAAGTAAATCCATGTTTATCTTTTATTAATTTATAAAGTAAACGAAAACTAAAATAAAAAAAATTACTAAAAAAGCAACAGTGGTTAATTGTAAACAATTATATGTATCTATTATGTATATTGGAAAATTTTTATAATACAGCTGATGTGTCATTTGCTTAAGGAAGAGCGAAATTGACCGCACTTTCCTTAAGCAAATGACACTTGACGAAACTTGACGAAAAGTGTCTTAAGTACATTATAGCTGTATACATTTGATTGTGTGTATTCGCACATTTGCTTAAGTTACATTAAGCACATTATAGTTGGGCCTTAAAGGCCCAACCATAATATGCATAAGCTGGCTTAAGCTAATGTCAAAATTGAACGAAAAGTCTGTCAAATGCTTAAGCAAATTTTCAGAGACTTTTAGGTGGCTATAATGTACTTATGCGACTTAAAATTTAAGTAGTCATAGTTGCACACATATGTAGCATAAATAATTTTTCGAAAAATTTGTATCTTCTTATATATCCTAAACAAATTGAGTCTTGTACTCAAATGTATATAAAACGATTGTAATTAAAAAAAATATGCTAAAATATACGTATATTATTATTTTTACTAATAATAAGAAAAGATACAACCGAAATTATGTACTTTGTAGTATTTATTTTATTTAAGGGCAAAAGTACTAAAATATACATTAGTGGAAATAAAATATGTTAAATAAAATATATGAAATGTCACTTTCGTGTACAGACACTTCTTTTCTTCCACATTTTCTATTAAATTTTATATGTAAACTATTTCGTCTTCTTTTTCCATTTTCAAAATTAATTTATTTTTACGTACAAATATATGTACATATGTATGTATGTATTAGTAGAAAAGGTGATTCCGTACGGAATGTGCATTCAGTTTCGCACTTTGCTTAAGCAAATGACGTTTCATAAAACTTAACGAAAATTTTGCTTATAGATCATTATAGTTGCCACATACGATTTACATGTATTCGCACAGTTGCTTAAGCTGACTTAAGCTAGCTTATGCATATTATAGTTGGGCCTTAACTCTGAACAGAGGACAATCAACACACGATAGTTAAGAGACGAGCGTAATGAAGTTTGTGTGTTCACTAATACAAGAGCGAACGAACATTTACAAATGTGAAACCGAACATGTCTTGAATAAATATCAATAATGTTCATGCAAAAACAATATGCTCTCAAAGATCAGTGTTGCCAGTTGTGGGAAAAAGAAAAATCATTTAAGAAATACGTTAAACATACACAATGAACTAAATCCCAAAAATAGAAGGCAAATTACTAAAAAATTTAGAGTTTAATCATTAATGATTTATTTCATTTATTAACGTTTATTGAAGGTTTATGTTATTTAGAAATGCAAATAACAAACTAAAATACATATTGAATTTGATTTACTACTAGTGCTCGTAATATGAATAGTATGCACATACATACGTACATGCGTGTAAAAGCTAAAACTTGAAATTACGTATGCAAGTAATTACACATGGCAGCGCATGCAAAAGATTACATGATTTCACCAAATTGGCAACATTGCTATTGCGTATTAATAAGAAACTGTGAGATGAGAGCGAGAACTTCGAATAAAAATCGTTTCAATGAACAAACTCCTTGTGTTAACGAAGTGAAACAAAATGTTCTCACTCATACTATGAACAAAGCAACAGTGTGTTTGGTGTTCTGATTTTTATTCGAAATAGAGTTTTAGTCAATGACTACGTTCACGCAGCCCTATATTACATACATACTAGTAAGCTGCAACAAATATGATCGAACCTACTTATTCCCTAACGTTGAATTTTAAGAACAACACGAACAAGTATTATTCAATTTTATGCTTGTTCATCAACAAACACTTGTTCCGCTAACAACACGTTGGCTTCGATTCAAAATGAGTTTCATACTCTTAACGACACAGTCAGAACATTCATGTTATCATAAAACAACAAGTGAATACAACTGAATGTTTGAAACGAACGGTTGTGTAAACAAGTTTTTTAGCTTTTGGAAACAAAAACGATTAGATCATAAAAATCAATGTGTATAATTAGGTATGCCTGAAAATTTATCACTTGTTGCTGATGTCTGATACATACATATGATTGCCATAGTATTGCGTTTTTATCATATTTAGATAGGTAGCCCTCTAAAATATCTATTATAAAAAAAACGCGATTTGAAAAAAATCGGGAAGTACAAAATTAAAGTGGCTCTCTCATGAAACCTAAGTGTTTAAATGATTCTTAAGCACAAAAGAGGTTAACCAAAATTAATAGATGAAGGAAATTACAATGAATCAATTTGATTCTCCGAGTGGATGTGTGCTTCACATGATATGATCATACAAAATGTATGAAGCAACCTTAAATATCGCGGCGTCAATGCAATTAGAAAATCCTATTTTGACCGCGTTAAATACAGAAGTTTTTTTTTTTTTGTTATTGCTAAAAGATAAGGACAATTTATCTACTTTTCGTTCAATGTAGCGGATTATCTCCATTTTTATTTCTATTTTGTGGGTTTTATTGAATAAGATAAGTTAACATTACTGTTCGTGACTAGGGTTCCCACCTTTTTTTTGCAATTAGGGTACATTGGTTGTTAAAAGTTAGGAAAAAAAAGTACACAGTATAAAAATAAAGTACAATTTATTTTTCGCAAGTTTTATCAAATAATTGTCATATTTAAATTAAAGTAAATAATTAATTCCTTTTTATCAGATTCAGAGACGCTTTGTTTCTTTCGACTCGCCATTTGCTCTTCATTGCATAAAAAACTCTCTCTGTGAATGCTGACGTGGCAGCAATAGAAATTAAGAATGAAATTACTTTATAGAAATTTGATAAATTATCATCAGTCTTATTAAATAATAGCTGACATTTACTTGCTGTAGATAATTCCACAAAAGCTTCAGAACTGTATATCTGACCATAAATTTTGTTTAATAACGCAATTTCTCCATAAAGATCATCCATATTTATATTAAGTTTTTGCAGATTTAAATTTTCGTTTATGCTAACAATATTATCTAATTCATCTTTGCCCTTTAAATTTTTATTGCTAATTGTAAATAACCAGTTTGTATTTTTAAAATCAAACCATTTATTCAGGTACTCTAAGGCTTTATCGATAAATAATAAAAAAATCATGTGAATTTCCCTGGTCAGTTCCGGTGCAGACAAAAGCTTAATTTTTTTTGCTTGTTTCATATCCAAATATCCAAATTGCCATGACATAGTCTTCAGAAAGAATCGCCACTGTAAAAAAACGTCAACAAATGACTAATATAACCCGAATCTATTTTGAATTGTAGATAAATCAAATCATGCGAAATAAAGTATTTTGTTGTACTTTATTGTTTCTATAAAGTATAGAGTAAAATTAATCAAAAAAAAACGTACAATACTTTATTATAAAGTACGGGCGGTAAGCCTATTCGTGACACAGGGTTGATGTTCTTATATAAGTTTGGATGTCATTTCAGTGTTAAAGCTATATGTTAGAAAAAGGATACATTTCACGCGCTGATTTAGGTTGGTCTGATAAGGTAGGTCCTTCCTACGACTTTAGTAAGAAAAATTTTTGTCGTTTACTTCACGATAATCAAAGTATATTTATACAAGTAGATGCAAGTGCCCAGCTGGATTTTTAATTTTTCGTGCACACATACATACATACATATACATATTTTCATTGACTATTGTCAAAATTTCTTTAATTTTTCATTCTCCACAATCTTTTTCAAGTTCTACTGAGGTGTTTTTCACAAAAGTATATTACACAAAAGTATATTCACAAACAAGAAGCCTGTTGTTGTTTTATTTTATTAAGTTGTAGTAGAGTTGTATGTACTTGACGATAACAAATATTATTAAAAAAGTTTACTAAAAAATCGTCAATTTGGTTGTTACATTTTGTAACCAATGAAAAGTATCGTTAAAATTTAGAGGAGAGTCGCACTAAAATTAACTTAATCAACAGTTGCAAAAATTGTATTTATATTTTAAATAACAAACATATTTAGATATTATGTACGTATGTATATAAAATGTATGTACATATGTTCATATGTATGTATATCTTACATTTATTTATATATTAAAACATATTTCACCCATATTTCCAAAAATTTATTTCAGCCAAAAATTAACTTCACCGAAATGGAATCATTTCAAGGGCGTACGTCTGCGGTGGAAAGATAAAATACGTTTGAACAATGTTATCTGGAGATGTTGGCATATGCAGTGTAAGTAAATTTTTAAAAAAGTACTTTATTTAGCCTTAAAGTAATGCAATCATATCGATCCTTTAATTGCATCGTTTCTTAATATCTTCTTTATTTGTAAAACAATATTTCATAAACACATCTTTATATCAACCGAAGTTATAACGACTAAAATGCCCAAGCCCCAGCCATGTAAATGCGTACGTTTTAGGAACTTTAAATGGGTCTTCCCAGGTTCTTCGTTTTTGGAGGACCAGCACTTAGGGATATGCAATGTATTGTGCCAGAACTTAGAGAAAGATATAGGATATAGAAGATATATATTGAAAATGTTGAAAAGAAAGGCTTCATTTCTTTACAGCTCAGCTGTTAAGTAGATATATTAAAATGCTTAAGTTGTGCTTTTTCGACGTCTCTTTTTGCTTGTTGGTGAGCGGTGTAGGGAAGAAAGAGGGGTAAACAAAAAGACTTGATTTGTGTTTTTCAAGACTTTTCTTCTATTTCTCTTTGTTACCTTTCATTATTTTTCTTACTTTTGTTATTTATCTTTGTTACTTACGTTATTTCAAAACAAAATTGGGAAAAAAGTCATGAAACTAAAAGACATCGTCTGAACACACAAAGATTTTGGTAGCAACTTCAAAAGGGAATTCAGTAAAAACGACGTCGCAAAAGTCATCATATAAATTGGCTGAATTTTAGCATAAAAAAAGTAAAATAAACGCTTTTGACTCAGTGACTAACTGAATGTTTTTAGAAAATGGAAACAAAATTGTGAGTGAGAATTTATATTGAAAACAACAATAAAATACGAAAATTTGTTTTTGTTTTCAATATAAATTCTCACTCACTATTTTGTTTTCATTTTCTAAAAACAGGCAGTAAATTATTGCCTTTTATCGAAAAATATTGTATTATTGGATATTATAATTTTTCTTCCAAATTTTTTTAAGCGTTTTTAATATTTTTATATCGAACCCTAAAAAGCCACCCAGATGGGTTCTTATAAATTTTTCCATTTTAATACTATTAAATTAAAAAATATTGCTTTTCAAGAAATATATATGTACATCAGCGATGTCAACTTTGAAATTTCAAAACGCACCAAAATGGAGCAGAAAACGCGCCATTTAACAAAAAACGCACCAAGTTCAGAATTTTTTTTTTATTGAATTAATTTTGCGTTTTTACAACATTAACTTTAGTCAAAAATTGTAATGTTGAATCAATATTGTTCCATTGCATGAAGTACATCATACTCCAAACTTATTCAATACTAGATAATATTTCGACATTGTATTGCTAATGGCATGATATCATATTTGTAATGGGATAAAACATTTTGTACAATGTTGGTTGTTGATGTCGTTTGTAGCTAATTGGGCTCAAAGCTGTAATGTGTTTCCGTGTTCCAGTATGCCCAACAAGGGTTGATATTTAGGAGTGATGACGCATTTGCAATAAAAGCATCTTGCTTTTGTGTTATTATTTGGTCAAATCCGAATCCTTTGCATAAACTCACATTGTGATTTCCAAATCTTTTTGTGTTTCGCTTATGATCTCCTTTTTTAGACTCCATTATTGACACTAACTTTAAATATTTCTTTTAGTGAATAGAAATTTTATTAATTTTAATGTTACAACACTTTATATAGACGCATTTTTTATGCATTTTATAAAAAACGAACAATGATCGGTACTCTCGAGAATACTTTGTTTTTGCTAAGCTCTTTAACGGACTCGACAGCAACTTTTACTACAAAAATATTATGTACTATGAAAATCTAAAAGGGACTGCAAATTTCGTATAATGAAATTTTTTGTAATACAAATTATCTACAACAAGACGGGTTTACTTTGTACATATGTTTTGGTACGTCTTAACATCATTACTGGTTGATCTTATTGTGGACAGTAAAATTGATTGTGAAAATTTTACACTTTTGAATGAAATGGTATTGCCACAGTTGTATCTTTTTGTACAAAATTTTTTTTCTCATACTGAAACAATTGTGTTGAATTTTCTTTGGCACAAAACATTTAAAAAAGCATCCAAAATGTTATTAGTTACTGTTTGTGTTCAAGAATGTGGAACACAAACCGGGCTTTTACATTTTATGCAGAACTGTCCGTTGTTTCTCAATTTGAGTCCTTACGACATACATAACATTTTCCTTTTTGTTTTATTCGACCAGTTACATTACGTTCTGGTTCTTAGTTTTTGATGAAGTCATCTACACCCACACTTAATATTGGCTCTCCTGCGGTAATATTAGAAGTGAATTCTGCATCAAGAGTCACTATTATATAGTTATACATACCTACAACACATTCAATTGCTGACTTTATATCAAATTTATTGATAACTAATAGTTTATTTGTCGACCTAGCTTTTATTTGCGGCGTACAAAGCTCTTCTGCTTACTGCTCCATACATACATACAACTAATGTTAACTTCCAAAAAATTAGCTCCTTGGCCGATGGCAGTGAAGTGCGTTCACTTGATTCACATATCTTGACTGTATATATTTGGCCATTCAACGGATAAAAAGTAGTAGAATCGTAAGCCCACCATATTTTAATCCCATACTTTGCTGGTTTCGATTGTATATACTGAGTAAATTTTTTTCTACCTCTTAATGAAAGTAACGGTTCATCTACAGTTAGGACTCATGTGGTTGGTAATAAGATATTAAATTCGAGTTCAATATATCAAATATTTCTGATATCTGTGCGTTCTTGTTTTGCAACAAGAAAGATCTAGTTTGTCTAAAATCAAAACGAATGAATTTTATAATACCAGTAAATCGTTGCTTCGACATGGTTGCTCTGTAAAGGGGCCATGCATTTTTCTTCTACAGCTATGGAACAGATTGGCTGACTTCCAAAACGTAAATTGCTTTGTGTTTGAAGAAAGCATCACATTTCATAACGCCGCAGTACAATAGGTATACAATGTATACCATTTCAAAACGCCGCCGTGAAGTATTTTTAACGCAGTAAGAAAGCAAACAAGGCGTCGGTTTTATAGTTGTTGCATTGTTTCCGAACTTTGCATATGGATGTGATTTAAATACAGTAGCAATACTGTATACAAACATTGTATACGAACGTTTTGGAAGTCAGCCATTCTTTGTTTGAAGAATGAGAACCCATTGTGATTAAAATTCCAATAAATGCCATTAATTCTTCATTGGATATTGGTTTCCAAATACGTTTTGCATCAGGATTATTTGCATTCCATTCAGCATACACTTCTTCAGCTTTGCTATTGAAATATTTACAAATATTAATAATGATGCTATCACTCATTATACATTTAAATGTATCGGATTTTGTCAGCTTCTTTGCCGCTGTTGTTGGACCCATCATAGAAGAACAAATTATATTATGAGCTCCTATACGATGTAAAGATGGGTGATTTTTGTACCACCTAGATCCATCTTTGCATGCAAAGAATTCAGCATTCGATAAATCATTGCTTTCACTTTTATAACTATACTTTATTATAGTGTGCACATTTTTCTAATATCTATTCATAGCATTTTCGTTAATTTGTTATGACTATTTAATTGAATACTTAGTACATATTAAACAAATCATGCAATTTCACCTTTAATACCAAAAAAAAAAAAAAAATTAATAGACCCACCTGGGTGGGCTTCGGGTGTTTACGTATATAATTTTCTTTGGGAGCGCGAGGGTTAAAGCAGTGTTGAGGCGCTTCCGGTGTTAAGTAGACGTATTAACTTTGTTAAGCTGTATTACGAGTAGCAGGCATTTTATTAATTGTTTTACTTCCCCGAAGGAGGGCGAACATCATCAATCGGTTTCGGAACAGTTTTTTAGTGACCAGTGCTATGCCTTCATCACTTAAATAGTCTGACAATAATTAATACAATGTCTCACTAATGAACATTGGAGAAATTAATGATGTTGATTGACTTGCTCTGGTCAGGGTTTGAACCCAGGCCCCAAGTCATTGTTTGCTTAGTAGTCAACGCGCTAACCATTTCAGCCAACACCACCTACGTTTAATATTTTTTAGACTTTTTCTTTCTTCGCAGCTTTAAAAGTTTTTTCTTGTAAATAATTAATTTTTGTAGATTAACGTTTATCCACGGAGTAATTTCCTGTTTAATTATTCTCTTGATTTGTTTCGTAACAGTAGAATTATCAATGGCATTTCCAATACACGATATTAACGCGGTTGTATCTAAAGACGGGTCATCGGATTGAGATAAACTTGGTAATTGTGATTGAATGAGATTTTTTGCTCGATTATAATCACAAAACAATTTTATATTATCGGTAAATTCGCTAAAATGATGTTCAATTTCAATATTACACGAAATAATATTATGGTCAGATAGCTTACATTCCACTGAACCGATACGTAATGCATTATTTATGTTGCTGTAAACATGATCAATCGATGTTCTACTGTCAGGTCGAGTTATAAGGGTGTGACAATTTTCAAAAAAATTCAAAAGCTCACCAGAACATATATTGCTAGAACCATCAATATTGGAGTCACCTACAAAAACACATGGATGACGACCGTAGATAATCAGTAAGTTTTCCAAAAAACTTAAAAAAGATTGTATATCACATTTTTGCGATCTATAGAATGACATAAACTTTATTGGCCTTCCATTAAATTTTACATTATTTAATGTTAAAACCACTGAGTCAACAAAATTTCTACTTTCACACGATTCTATATCAAAATCTAAATTCTAACGGATAAACAGTGAGGTACCTCCATAACCATCAGTCCTGCAACAGTGAACAGAGCTATAGCCAGCGATATTGTAAAGTTGAATTTGCTTCTTTTCAATCCATGATTCCTGTACTAGTGATACGTGAATACGAATACGAATACGAATATTTCTTTTGAGGTTTATATATCAAATTTAATTGGAAAAAATCCCTGCCTTTGCGTTAGTAACTATAAATGAAAAAAAAAAAATTAGTGATTTAACATTATTATTGCATTAAGATGCCGAATTTGAAAACCTCTACAGAACATTTTTTAATTATTTTACTTTCATACTTTCAGATTTCGTTTTTCTTACACTGTTTGGGTTTTTAATTAATAATTCAGTGCTGTTTAGCGAACATATTTTTTTACATTTTATGTACTTTTTTTAAACTTTTGTATGATTTTTTTTGGAAAATGTATGGGAAAATTATTCGAAAAATATTCGCTTGAATTTGGCGAATACGAATACGAATATCTTAAAACAGGCGAATAGTCGAATAGTCGAATACGAATACGAGTATTCGTAACATCACTATCCTGTACTGCTATAATACAAGGTAGCCGTGGTAACATTGCAATTAAATTTTTAAATTTATTAAATTTTGTTATTGATGAAATACTTCTAATGTTTATAAATATTATATTGAAAAAGGAACTTGTAATATTGTTAAAATAATTTTCAAAAGATTTTAAGTTTGAAAAGTATTGGTTATTTAACATAATATAAAAAAAAGATTAATGAAAAAACAAATTTATAAATACTGTGACTACGATGATAAATAAACTTCATTTACATCTTCCTCTGGAGCATTTTGGGATCTTAGGTTCCTTTGGCGGCTCACTGTAGCCTCTAATAACAGGTTATCCACATCTTCCCCATTTGTTATCACTCTTGATTTAGACAATTCGCTTCTTTTTACAAAAACTCTACCAGCAGCTGCATACACAGCACGACAACCAACTTCCTTTAACGATTTTGCATAATTTAATAGGCCAAGAGTTTCTCTACTCAAAAAGTCGCTCACAAAAACAGTTTTAGTAGCCTCGTTTTCCTTCAATCCTTTCCTTGATTTTTTAGAATTGAACTTTACGACAACCATATGCTTTTCGTTTTGTTTATCTGTTTGCTTTGCATTTTTGTTATTCCTCTTTTTAATGAAATAGGCATCATCAATGCACTCAGGCTCCAATACTACACCGGCATCACTAGTAAGTTTTAAAACAGTGTCTAAAGCTGACGTTCCAGTTGTAATAGTGACGCCACTTACTAAGCAATCGTTCCTAACACGCTGATCATTTAAGTATTTAATTGAACTTTTTAAATCTTTCACTTCTTTTTTCAAAAACTTATTTTTATTTGAGCTATTTTTCTATTTTACTTCGGGCACGTTTTCTCTTCATATATGATTTTAAGTCATTTTTCAGATAAAACAATAAAGTAGAATAAAAATCCATACACACAGCTATGAGGGAAACTTATTAGGTGAAGCCGGTAATCGAAATACTTTGGAGGAGACCAATCCGATGATCCTCTAGGATCTTTCAAATACTATACTGTTTGTTAGCGCCACCATTTTTAATTTGGAATGATTACGTTTTATTATCAGCTGGCTTCTTTATTGTATTCAAATCAAATTTTTTTCTTCTGTATGAGTTTCTATAGTATGCGTGAAAATTTTCTTCGAATAATTTAACCTATCTCGAGATATTCCGATTGTTGGGCATGCAATTTATGGAATGTATTGAATGTATTAAATGGTATGACATTTAAAAAACTTACATGCTTTAAGGAATTGAGTGCTTACGCTTTTTGAGCAATTTGGGTACCTTGAGAAGTTTTTCCAAGTCTCAGGTATTCAAATTTTACCCACTGTAGGTCCTCTCGTACTTACATTGAAAGGCCACAGAAAAGTGCACTATAAAACCAGACTCTAAAGGTGTTTTAGAAGTTCCAGATTTATTACCATTTATAAGCCAAATAAATACTGACACTCAGTCCCAGACCTAAGACTCTAGATTTCTCGTACAGGCAGACGGCTGAAATGACTTATTCAACTTCCCTACCTAAAAACATTCAGAATATTTCGTCTCCTAAACCAAACAGTAGTGTATACACATGTATACCATTATTTTTTAATTGCGTAATAAGAATCTACATAATTGATTCTAAAAAAGGTCAAAATTTGGTGAAATTCTACATCCACAAAGTGGGTCAAAAGTTCAATTGAAATATTAGCGTATAATTGCGTGTTTGAAATTTTTCATTAATAATTGTGTAAGTGCAGGTATGGTGTTTTAATTAGTTGTTACTCTGAATATAATTTCAAAGAAAAATAGTGTACATATACAAAGCATACACTGTTTTTATTATTCCTTACTCGTATTTTTATCGATAGTGAAAAAATCGAAAAATGACGTATATTGATATACACTATTTTTTAACAATATATTATTTGGAGTCAATCCGTATGAAACTTTTACACCATTTTATATATCATACAAAATTTCTCTGTGTGTTCTACGAATGACGTAAGCAATAGCTTAAAATTTGTTTACACTGTTAATGTCAACTGTTTGATAGATTGTAGAATTTGAGAAGACATAGGGTGCGTTCAGCAGACACAGTTTGCTACACAACTGTTGCTCAATAATCTGCTGAACGCTTTGATTACTGATCGTTGAGCAAACATGTTCAGTGAGCGCTCACTGTTTTTGGTAGCAAAGAAAATGTACGATACATTTCATAAAATTTCGATATTCCACTTCAGTTTGACTTTTGAATCAAATTTCATAATATATTTTTAAATTTTAATTAATATAAATTACGCTGCGTTTACACATGAAAGTAATTTCATGAAAGTTCCCTATACGTATTATCAATGAAAGAGAAATAAAAAACAACAGAATTTCATGAAAATTTCTTGAAAGTTTTTATGAAACTGAAATTTTAGTTTTAAAATGTCGTCAAAGGGAAAGCTTAATATATTTCTTCCATTGCTGTTTTTTGTTATTTTTATTTTTCAGAGTTGCCAGTATAATTAACCAAGCCGAGTTTTAGGAAACGCATTAAAACTAAAATTTATTTTTATAATTCTTTTAATATTTTTAAATTATAATTAGAAAAATTGTTTGTTATACATATATGCTTCAAATGAAACTGTTAGAATTATTTGTTTAAACGCTTAAAACAAGTACCTTTTGTACCTGCTTTTTAAAACAATCCTGAAATTTTTCATGATTATTTTTACCTGGCAACACACCTTTGGTTATTATCATTTCTTTCAGAAAGTATATTGAAAGTGTCAAAAAATTACTTTCATGAAATTTTCGTTGAAAGCAGAGCTGAAAGTTGACTGAAAGTGACAAATATATGAATGTGTTTGTGAGGAATTGTAAGTGTATTGCGACTTTCATGAAATTACTTTCATGTGTAAACGCTATGTTATCAAATGAATATTATGAAATGTTTTTACATAATAAAATTCAATCATTTTTATTGAAAAGTAAAATTTTTTTATTTTTGATATTTTTGACAAAAAATTGAGCAGACCGTTCAGAAAAATTAATCAAATCAAAAGCTGCTACATCTAAACTGTTTAGTAGCAGCTCTTTCTGCGGAACGCGCCCATAGACTCGGCAATTGTGCTTTTGCTAGTGTGTTATTGTAAAAACATTCTGCAAATAATGGATCTATCAACTCATGGTGGGTATTTACTATGGAAACGATATAAGTGTGTGCTGTATTATGACTATGTCAATAGAATTTCGACAGATTTTAGTGACGCTGAGGCCAAAATAAATTTATCTATAGATTTATCAGATGAAACTATTGCGTAGGCGAATAAGGAGGCTTTAGCTATCTTCTTTGAAGAATTCTTCAATGATTATGCGCAGGATCTTCGGACGATTATTTTCGGGAAACAAATGAAGAGGCAGAAGCAGATGCTCAGTCGAAAGCAGAGGAATTGCACATAGTCACTATGGCACGAGAAGAGAACCCTGAAATAGACAAAGAAATGGATGGTCTGATTGCAGACGTCAGCAATAATGAGGACGTAGAGATCAAGATACCTACTCGGAAAAGGAAGGTAAGATCGGACGAAACGACTTGGGGTATTTATGATTAGTCGACACAAATGCATTGAGCAGATTAACAATGAAGAATTGCGATTAACGCCGAGTTTTGGGAACTTTCAGACTGCGCAAAACAACAGTTGTACTTAAACCAGTGCATACAATTAAAGAAATGCGAGAGGGCTCTTGTTGGCTGCTCCCGAAGAGACAAGACTCTAACATACACTCTGAGGTCAAAACAAGTATGCAAGCAGTTCTTTCTGAAAGCACTGAAAATATCTGATGGAGCTATTTCGGTTTTCATGAAGAAAAGTGAATGTCAGGAAGTTATAGATAAACGGGGACACACCATGGCCGTCATCAAAAAATCGATTTAGAAACTAGAAGAATCATTAAGGAGCATATTTTTCCGGCAGGCGTAGTTTCTGCAACGGATATAATTATTCTTTTCATAAGCTG
This sequence comes from Lypha dubia, assembly GCA_947311025.1. Taxonomy (NCBI): domain Eukaryota; kingdom Metazoa; phylum Arthropoda; class Insecta; order Diptera; family Tachinidae; genus Lypha; species Lypha dubia. Next base: position 98,428,455 of record OX371261.1, read on the forward strand.
AAGAAGGATACATGCTACACATGCGAACGATATCGTAAATCTGATGACAAGGAGATTTTGCAGGAAGCGTACAATGAACATATTAAAAATAAGAAGAGGGCTAGGGAGGAAAAGGAGGCCGACAAAGAAGACGCAAAAATTAATAGCAAATTTAGAGTATTTACTTTTGACTTACAATCTGTTTTGACAAGCCCATGCAGCAACGTAAGCTCATTGTATTATTGAAGGAAGTTTGCTAGTTTCAATAATACATGTTTCGATCTTGCGTCAAAGGATTGCTACTGTTTCTTGTGGGATGAAACGCAGGAACAAAGAGGTTCGGACGAGATTGGGACCAGAATTATAAAAATGTTGAGCTCATTTGACGAAAATGTAACGGGTGTAATTTTGTATTCTGATTGTTGTGGTGGACAGAATAGGAATCGTTATATTGCAGCGCAGCTATTTTACGTAATTCGAAAGTTGAATTTAAATACGTCACTTTAAAGAATTTCGAGAGCGGCCACATACAAATGGAGGCGGATTGTATGCACTCGACAGTTGAACGGGCCAAACGAAATATATCCATTTACTCTCCCGAGGAATGGCCAACGATTTTACGATCGGCCGGAAGAAAACAACCATTCACTGTGTAAAGAATGTTCTGGTATGACATTTATGATCTGAAGGAATGGATCGGCAGATTAGGGCACACTTTCAAAAAAACTAACGAATACAACTCAGTGAACTGGTTGAAGATTAAGCAAATTAAAGCGGAGAAAGTTAATACTAATTTGCTGATCTACAAAGAGAATTGGGATCCCGAGTGACAAACAATTGACATCATGGAACAAAAGAGGAAGAAATAAACCACATATAACTGTGATTTGTGCCCTAAATTTGAGCAACAGCTTATCATATCTTCCTTAAAGAACAGTGATCTTAAGGTGCTGTGTAGCAAAATCGGACGTAAGATCGGACGAAACGACTTGGGGTATTTATGATTAGTCGACACAAATGCATTGAGCAGATTAACAATGAAGAATTGCGATTAACGCCGAGTTTTGGGAACTTTCAGACTGCGCAAAACAACAGTTGTACTTAAACCAGTGCATACAATTAAAGAAATGCGAGAGGGCTCTTGTTGGCTGCTCCCGAAGAGACAAGACTCTAACATACACTCTGAGGTCAAAACAAGTATGCAAGCAGTTCTTTCTGAAAGCACTGAAAATATCTGATGGAGCTATTTCGGTTTTCATGAAGAAAAGTGAATGTCAGGAAGTTATAGATAAACGGGGACACACCATGGCCGTCATCAAAAAATCGATTTAGAAACTAGAAGAATCATTAAGGAGCATATTTTTCCGGCAGGCGTAGTTTCTGCAACGGATATAATTATTCTTTTCATAAGCTGAAGAAGGATACATGCTACACATGCGAACGATATCGTAAATCTGATGACAAGGAGATTTTGCAGGAAGCGTACAATGAACATATTAAAAATAAGAAGAGGGCTAGGGAGGAAAAGGAGGCCGACAAAGAAGACGCAAAAATTAATAGCAAATTTAGAGTATTTACTTTTGACTTACAATCTGTTTTGACAAGCCCATGCAGCAACGTAAGCTCATTGTATTATTGAAGGAAGTTTGCTAGTTTCAATAATACATGTTTCGATCTTGCGTCAAAGGATTGCTACTGTTTCTTGTGGGATGAAACGCAGGAACAAAGAGGTTCGGACGAGATTGGGACCAGAATTATAAAAATGTTGAGCTCATTTGACGAAAATGTAACGGGTGTAATTTTGTATTCTGATTGTTGTGGTGGACAGAATAGGAATCGTTATATTGCAGCGCAGCTATTTTACGTAATTCGAAAGTTGAATTTAAATACGTCACTTTAAAGAATTTCGAGAGCGGCCACATACAAATGGAGGCGGATTGTATGCACTCGACAGTTGAACGGGCCAAACGAAATATATCCATTTACTCTCCCGAGGAATGGCCAACGATTTTACGATCGGCCGGAAGAAAACAACCATTCACTGTGTAAAGAATGTTCTGGTATGACATTTATGATCTGAAGGAATGGATCGGCAGATTAGGGCACACTTTCAAAAAAACTAACGAATACAACTCAGTGAACTGGTTGAAGATTAAGCAAATTAAAGCGGAGAAAGTTAATACTAATTTGCTGATCTACAAAGAGAATTGGGATCCCGAGTGACAAACAATTGACATCATGGAACAAAAGAGGAAGAAATAAACCACATATAACTGTGATTTGTGCCCTAAATTTGAGCAACAGCTTATCATATCTTCCTTAAAGAACAGTGATCTTAAGGTGCTGTGTAGCAAAATCGGACGTAAGATCGGACGAAACGACTTGGGGTATTTATGATTAGTCGACACAAATGCATTGAGCAGATTAACAATGAAGAATTGCGATTAACGCCGAGTTTTGGGAACTTTCAGACTGCGCAAAACAACAGTTGTACTTAAACCAGTGCATACAATTAAAGAAATGCGAGAGGGCTCTTGTTGGCTGCTCCCGAAGAGACAAGACTCTAACATACACTCTGAGGTCAAAACAAGTATGCAAGCAGTTCTTTCTGAAAGCACTGAAAATATCTGATGGAGCTATTTCGGTTTTCATGAAGAAAAGTGAATGTCAGGAAGTTATAGATAAACGGGGACACACCATGGCCGTCATCAAAAAATAGATTTAGAAACTAGAAGAATCATTAAGGAGCATATTTTTCCGGCAGGCGTAGTTTCTGCAACGGATATAATTATTCTTTTCATAAGCTGAAGAAGGATACATGCTACACATGCGAACGATATCGTAAATCTGATGACAAGGAGATTTTGCAGGAAGCGTACAATGAACATATTAAAAATAAGAAGAGGGCTAGGGAGGAAAAGGAGGCCGACAAAGAAGACGCAAAAATTAATAGCAAATTTAGAGTATTTACTTTTGACTTACAATCTGTTTTGACAAGCCCATGCAGCAACGTAAGCTCATTGTATTATTGAAGGAAGTTTGCTAGTTTCAATAATACATGTTTCGATCTTGCGTCAAAGGATTGCTACTGTTTCTTGTGGGATGAAACGCAGGAACAAAGAGGTTCGGACGAGATTGGGACCAGAATTATAAAAATGTTGAGCTCATTTGACGAAAATGTAACGGGTGTAATTTTGTATTCTGATTGTTGTGGTGGACAGAATAGGAATCGTTATATTGCAGCGCAGCTATTTTACGTAATTCGAAAGTTGAATTTAAATACGTCACTTTAAAGAATTTCGAGAGCGGCCACATACAAATGGAGGCGGATTGTATGCACTCGACAGTTGAACGGGCCAAACGAAATATATCCATTTACTCTCCCGAGGAATGGCCAACGATTTTACGATCGGCCGGAAGAAAACAACCATTCACTGTGTAAAGAATGTTCTGGTATGACATTTATGATCTGAAGGAATGGATCGGCAGATTAGGGCACACTTTCAAAAAAACTAACGAATACAACTCAGTGAACTGGTTGAAGATTAAGCAAATTAAAGCGGAGAAAGTTAATACTAATTTGCTGATCTACAAAGAGAATTGGGATCCCGAGTGACAAACAATTGACATCATGGAACAAAAGAGGAAGAAATAAACCACATATAACTGTGATTTGTGCCCTAAATTTGAGCAACAGCTTATCATATCTTCCTTAAAGAACAGTGATCTTAAGGTGCTGTGTAGCAAAATCGGACGTAAGATCGGACGAAACGACTTGGGGTATTTATGATTAGTCGACACAAATGCATTGAGCAGATTAACAATGAAGAATTGCGATTAACGCCGAGTTTTGGGAACTTTCAGACTGCGCAAAACAACAGTTGTACTTAAACCAGTGCATACAATTAAAGAAATGCGAGAGGGCTCTTGTTGGCTGCTCCCGAAGAGACAAGACTCTAACATACACTCTGAGGTCAAAACAAGTATGCAAGCAGTTCTTTCTGAAAGCACTGAAAATATCTGATGGAGCTATTTCGGTTTTCATGAAGAAAAGTGAATGTCAGGAAGTTATAGATAAACGGGGACACACCATGGCCGTCATCAAAAAATCGATTTAGAAACTAGAAGAATCATTAAGGAGCATATTTTTCCGGCAGGCGTAGTTTCTGCAACGGATATAATTATTCTTTTCATAAGCTGAAGAAGGATACATGCTACACATGCGAACGATATCGTAAATCTGATGACAAGGAGATTTTGCAGGAAGCGTACAATGAACATATTAAAAATAAGAAGAGGGCTAGGGAGGAAAAGGAGGCCGACAAAGAAGACGCAAAAATTAATAGCAAATTTAGAGTATTTACTTTTGACTTACAATCTGTTTTGACAAGCCCATGCAGCAACGTAAGCTCATTGTATTATTGAAGGAAGTTTGCTAGTTTCAATAATACATGTTTCGATCTTGCGTCAAAGGATTGCTACTGTTTCTTGTGGGATGAAACGCAGGAACAAAGAGGTTCGGACGAGATTGGGACCAGAATTATAAAAATGTTGAGCTCATTTGACGAAAATGTAACGGGTGTAATTTTGTATTCTGATTGTTGTGGTGGACAGAATAGGAATCGTTATATTGCAGCGCAGCTATTTTACGTAATTCGAAAGTTGAATTTAAATACGTCACTTTAAAGAATTTCGAGAGCGGCCACATACAAATGGAGGCGGATTGTATGCACTCGACAGTTGAACGGGCCAAACGAAATATATCCATTTACTCTCCCGAGGAATGGCCAACGATTTTGCGATCGGCCGGAAGAAAACAACCATACACTGTGTAAAGAATGTTCTGGTATGACATTTATGATCTGAAGGAATGGATCGGCAGATTAGGACACACTTTAAAAAAAACTAACGAATACAACTCAGTGAACTGGTTGAAGATTAAGCAAATTAAAGCGGAGAAAGTTAATACTAATTTGCTGATCTACAAAGAGAATTGGGATCCCGAGTGACAAACAATTGACATCATGGAACAAAAGAGGAAGAAATAAACCACATATAACTGTGATTTGTGCCCTAAATTTGAGCAACAGCTTATCATATTTTCCTTAAAGAACAATGATCTTAAGGTGCTGTGTAGCAAAAATGTCATTCTCAAATAATTTCATTCTTTTTATCTTAATCATCAACCCGGGGGAAATAAAAATTGCTTGAATGAGCCTGATCTGGAGGAGGTTATTTCCGTAGATGAATATTGATGAATATTGCCTTTTATTCATGTATTTTTTTAATTAATTAAAACTGTGTAAAAATTGCATTGCAAAACAATTAACAACGTGTTATTGAAATACCAAAAAAAAAAAAAAATTACTGTGATATATGAATAAAATGGATTGTTACGCACTAATACTTTGTTTTACTGCATGAACATTCGTCCGACAATTCCAAAATATATCGTGATATGGTGTAAAAGATTCAAATAAAATAGTGTATAATGATTTTCATACATATTATAAAAAAAATAAAATAGCCTAAATGACATCATGGTACTTTGAATCCCATTTAAAAGCACTTGTAAATTAATGAAATATCATCTACTAGTAGCTTGATTATTCCACCACATATTTAAATAACCACAACTTAAAAACATTGATTATTTTCTGAAATATTACTGTTTTCCCAGATGTCTAATAACACAAAAACTTTAAACTCCATTATCTCGAAATGGCAAAAAAATTATACACTATTGTTTTACTAAGGGGACGATATATGAATATGCTTTGTGGGTCTCACATGAATATTGTGGAAATTACAAACTGAAAGAAAAACCTATGTTTAAATACCCTTAACATATTTTGGTGTAGGGTATAAATAGAAATATGAAAATAAATATTTGGCATAGTTTTAGGAGCAAAAATAAATGTATTATCAACTAGCTTTGTGCCAACTAACTAAAAACGTATGTATGTATGTATGTATGTATGTATGTACATATTTTCAAAAAGTCAAATTTTATTTTACTTCATTGGATTTTTTTCTTTTGTTACTTTTATTTTTTTTTTATTACTTTATTCTTTTCTTTTTGCTTTTGTCATTTCTTATCAGCATATCTTTTAATTTAAATTGTTCAATTTAATGGAAACATTTGAAGCTAGTTTAAGTGTGAGGCGTATAAAAATATTAAATTTCAGATAGGAATAGATAACTTGGTTTTAAATTTGATAGATGTAGCTGCTATAGTTAAAGATTGTCAGTTAAACATACATACAGATATATCGTTACCTGAAACGCAAAACGCACTAAATAACATAAAATCGGAAATTGATTTTTTTTATGAATTCCGATGCTGCTGATGATGAACAGCCTTTACTGAAAAAAAAAAACTGTGGTTTTATTAATAAAATATCAAAAGGAACGTAGATCTGACTCGTAAAATTATTCGTCTATGCACTGAAAAAACAGTTTTACATAAATTCAACGAACTCCCGTTCCTTGAATTAAATTCATTGAAATTCAACGTATTATACGTTGTTTCAGTAATATATTCTTTGAAATTAAAAGTAAAATGTTATGTATTTATGAACTCAACGTTGAAACCATTATTTGATTTTATTCGTTGAATTAAATAATGAATTGGTTTTTTGATTTAACGTATACTACGTTGAATTTAAGAAACTCGTTCATTTATTTAAACACAACGAACAAATACTTTGATTCAAAGAACCTGTTTCGTGATTTCAAGTAATATATCTACGTTGATTTTGTTGTATGAATACGTTGGATCAAGGAATAAATTCTTAAAAATAAACGTACGGTTTCAACGTATGGTTTCTTAACTTCAATGAACTAGTACGTTAAATTCAACAAACCAATGATTTCCATACGTTGAATTCAAAGAACCTGTTCCTTGGGTGTAAAATAAGGAATAAATTGGTTGAATCAACGAATACCTAATATTTCTCTGATTATTAACATTTACGAACTTTAGCCTCAATATTAAATTTCAATATTAACAAATTACAACTAATATACATATACTTTAAGCATGGTTTTTGTTTCTCCTGTAAAATAATGGAAAAATTAGTTAGGGTCTTTTTCGTTTCGTGTATACATACGAGTATATAAGTTATGGTAGTGGTTACTTAGGAATTTAAGTATTCTACTCCAAAATTTTGGTAGTTAAGTGGTTTGTTCGTATTGCTATCGTGAGATATCATAAAACATTTATTTCCTATATTATTTCCTAGGTTATAGATCGTAACGTAATGATCAGAGAGAATTAGACACTATTAAAATTTCAAGCAACAAAGGAAACTTCGAATATTTAAGTAAAGTCATTGCTTTATTTCGCCCAACTAGCAACTGTTGAAGCTTTGAAAGCCAACAATCAAGTCATGATTGACGCCATATGACCAGATTTATTGGAAAAAGTGGTCAAATATTAGTTAGACTGATCGAATAGACTGACATACGAGTATGCAACAAATCAAATCTAAGAAATAAATGCCATAAAATTTTATCTATTCCCTAAGTACCCTATAATTCAGTTTCTATCGCGAACTTTGGTTTTCAATTGTGGCAACACCAACAAAATTTGACATTTAGTTTTTTGTATTCTTAGTAGATGCATTGGCAATTGTTACAATGAATTTAATTTCGCTCGAAAATCGCATTAAAATAATAAAATTACACTACGAAAATGGTGGTTACATATCGTAAAAATCTTGATATTTTCGGACAACATAATCGTCGTTCTGAGACCGCTATTATTATTTGCCAGATATTATTTTTCATTCATAATTGCCGAACTTTTCTCTTCGTAATACAATAAAAATTTGAATCATCTTCATCTAAATTTTTTGTTTTATTTTGTTTTCTTGTTAAAAAACCCTTTAAATAAAATATTAACTAAGTTATAAAATATTTTTACTGAAAATTTATTTTAGAATAAATTCTTGGTAGATTGTTTTTGCCAATAACAGACACTTTTATTTTAATGGGTTTAAAAAGTTATTAAAACAACAGGATTTTATCTGTTATCAAATCATTTATTAGCTGTATGATTGCAACCGCAAGGTTTTTGGTTGGAAAATATTAATGTCAGCATTAATGCAAAACCATAAATTTGTTAATTACTCTTCTAATTTAAATAAATGTAGTTAATAAGCAGCAAATACTAGTATTTTCGCTGTGTGCTTTTTAACACTCTACAAAAGCGTTTACGAATTTGTGTGTTCTTATTGATTTATGATAGTTATAAAAAGAAAATTGTATAAAAATGTACACGTAATACAAAATTGTCAAGTTGGCTTTATGAGACTGTTGATATCACTTGTAGCGTATACACAATTCATAAAACACTCATACGTAAGAGTGATCGTTTGAAATACATACTTACATACATAAATACAATAAATTATTTTCTTTTTGTGTTGACAGAATGTCAGTCAGCAGCATTTAAAACGTTAGTCGACAATCGAGTTGCTCGTGCGGTTGGTTAGATGGATTATTATGTTAAAAAAAAGTGGAAAGAATTCATCAAAAGCGAAATAACTTATCGTGAGTGAACCAGAACAAAACAAACAAACAAACAAACAAACAAACGAAAATAAAAATCAAAGACAAATTAAAGTTAAAGTTTACAAAAAAAAAAAAAAAAAAAAAAAAAAAAAAGGCCAACAAAAGATTACTTTTCGTTAATACTTTTTCTACTTATTACGAATTGCGTAGAACTCAACAACAAATGCTAAAATTCAAACTAAAAATTGTTGTCTTCTAAATTTCTTGCCTTTCTCATCTCAATGAACTTCAAAAATTTGTGTGTTAATTTTCTGCTAATTTTTTTATCTCGTTATAAAAAAAATGGTAAACATTTATATTCGTTGTCACAATATATATTTTATTTTGCGCCGGAGTCGTTACAAATGTCTGTTAGATAATTGACAAAACAGCAAGCAAGTTAAGGTAAATATTTTATTTAATCATTCAAAAGTATTTGCAGTCGTTGTTCATATTGGCGCTCTTCCATAGTAAACAATGGAATACTATAGTTTTGATTTTAGGTTTTAACATTTTAATATCACATTTCTTCGGTTTTGAAGCGAACTTCTTGTTTGCAAATCTAATCTATTGCTATAAAACATTTATTTATATCTTAACAATTGTTAGGATGGTAAATATATTTCTCTTTAATAAGTAAATAAGGTTCAATAACATTTTGAGTTTGTGCTTTAGAGACAACTTTATGTGCCCAGCCTAAAATTTATAAAAGTTGCTGACTTAGTGCTGATTAAAATCCCATGATATTTGCAGTAAAATTTTCTTTTTATGTGTTTCTTTTCGTTCGCTTCAAAGATCTTGAAATAATTATATAATTAATTAATATTATTTGGGCTTAAGTTTAATACTTGAATTAATAAAAATTCATATTACTAAAGCTACGTTTACATATATACATATGTATATCAAATATTTGTCGAAAAAAACGTAAGCAAGAAAAAAACAAAATTTTTTTCCTTTAATTCTAATATTTTTGTGATTTTGGGTTCGCATTATTTAAAAACGTAACCACAAAAATTGTGCAGTTACCATCATTTTTGTAATATGTTATTTTACAATTTTTATTCGTTGTTTTAACTATTTTCATCGGTTGGTGCAATTCTAACCAACAAAATTATTTAGATCTACAAAATACATGTTGTTTTTGGATTGTTGTACATGTTGTCGAAGTGCACATGCCATGGTAGTTGTGCCATGGTACAAATATTTAGGAATCAGAAGCTTTGATGTTCTTTGCAGGAAAATTCATTAAAGCATTCAAATGTCTGGTTTTTTTAAGGAGGTGTACGACATACTTCACTCTATCTGATCTCCTTAATATTTTTACCACCTCTATCCGACCAAAAATGGAATACAACTCCCATGTATGGGCCGGTGCTTCGAAGTATATTTTGAAGTTACACGATCGCGTACAAGACAGGGCGAAGAAGCTTATCTGTGACAGTAGGGTAGCCAACTCTATTGACTGACAGGAGCATCGACGCAATGTAGGGTGTATTTTACTGTTCTATTGCTACTACAACGAAATGTGTTCTAATGAAATCAGAGAACTTGTTTCCATTCTCCTCCTTCCCATTACCAATTTTCCTAATTCCGGTACAAAATGCACTGCATACGAGTGATGGTCTTAATCATAAAAAAAAATAATTTTTTTTTTGTTCTTTTTAATGGAAATGGGTTTTCAGCAAGTCAGAAAATCATCAGTAACCATTTCGGGAAATATCATGGTGTAGAAAATCGTTAAGGCTACGCTAGGAATTTTAAATAAGGAGTGCTAATATTTATTTTTGATGTTGGGGATATATTTCTTTCTTTTCCAAAAGAATAACAAAATTTTTTGGGCCCATTTTTCTATTTGAAGCCATTTTTCGTTTCTTACATTTGAATTTGGGGTAACTTTTCCTATTTTGAGGCAATTTTTAGAATAATACAATACTATAATAAAATATTATTTATGAAGTGTTTTATACATATGTACACCCAATTCCCACGATGACTTTTGCGACGTCTCTTTTTGCTTGTTGGTGAGCGGTGTAGGGAAGAAAGAGGGGTAAATAAAAAGACAAAAAGATTTGTGTTTTTCAAGCCTTTTTTTCTATTTCTCTTTGTTACTTTCTATTATTTTTCTTAATTTTCTTATTTTTCTTTGTTACTTGTCATTAAACAAAACAAAATTGGGAAAAAATACATGCAACTAAAAGACATCGTATGTACGCACAAAGTTTTTGGTAGCAACTTCAAAAGGGAATTAATTAAAAACGACGTCGCAAAAGTCATCGTGTGAATTGGGTGGTACTCACATATTTTTATATTCTGAATTGCTTGAAATAACTATTAAGTGAGTTTTTTTTATCTAAATTTTAAATAAATATTTTAATTTTTTTTCCTTTAGCAAGTTATAGCGTGTTCCGTCTGGCAGAAAATTAAGTGATATCGTAGTTTTCGCCAATTTAATTATTCTTGCTAAATTAACTGATTTTACTTAATTTGATTGGTATTAACCTAAATTTTCAATGGAGTTTAAGTTCCAAATTACTTTTTACAACTTATTTTTCATTAAAATATCAAGCACCCGCTAAAATTTAAAAAAAATTATTTATTTGTTATGGGTTTGCTCATCTATATGCTTCATTTCATTAGTTGCTAAATCCCGACTCATCCGCAGATACGAGTATTTACCTCTAATAAATAAATTTATAAAAATATGAATGTCTGAGTAATTATTCGAATAAAATGTTATATTTAGCAAAAAAATTTAATTCGTCTGTCAAGAGTTAAGTATGAAAGATATTTGCATGGTAACGATTAATTCGCATTATTATTAAAACATAAATCACATACAGCCCAAATTATGAAAAATAATTCCTGGGAAATTATTATTCATAAGTGGGCTGATAAAATATCAGCTGTTACCGATAGCAACTATTTTCTTCATTTAATAGCAGTCATTTTTTTTATTTTTTATTATTTCAGTTATACTGAAGCGTAGGACACCAGTGTGCCAATTTGCCTCACCATTAGATGTTGATATTCATAGCAATCCAGAAGTAAGTATTTATAAATTTTTTTTCTATTTTGCGTTATCTAATTATCAACGATAATAGATAAGCACATTCAAGCATACAACTTTTACAACTTTTTGTGATTATTTTCTAATATATTTTGAATTATATCTGCGGGTTTTTTATAGATAATGTTGACAACACGATGCTTTTAGTGTTTTTAACAGAGTTCGGATTTGCTCACTCCTTTTGCTAATTGCGCATTGTGCACTCCAATCATTCTCATTGAAAAATCCACAATTGCACAATGAGCGGAGCAGGAAAAAAGGAGCAAGTGGGTTGCGCAGAGCAAGCGCTGTTACTTTAATTGCACCGCTCATTATTCAATGATCATAATATATTTTTTATTTAGCGCTTTGCTCTACACAGTGTGCAAATTGAGTGGCTCATCACACATTCTCCTTTTTGTACATACAGTGGTTAGTTTAAGTTTATTTAGTGTTGACATGACGAATAATTTTTTTAAACCAAAATGCTTAAGAAATCTGATGATAACAAACTGAGCGTAATATTTTCTGATTTATTATGTTATATATTTTACTAAAATATGAGTCATATTTAATGCTATTGGCTTGATTTTTATTTTATAATCTTATTTCAAAGCTATCGTTCTTTATTACAAAAATTATTCATAAAATAGTGAATTGCAAGTACAAAATTAAACTACATGGAAAATATAGTCTGAACATTCCTTACGAGTATATTCCTCCCAAATAAACTCTGAAAACTAAAATTTTCTCGCAATTTTGATAAAAGTTTTAATTTTAAAGCTGGCAAAGCTTTATATATGTATAAGAAGAACCGATTTAAAAGGCATAGGTCTTCTTCTTTTTATTTTCGATTACAAAAATATAAATATTTTTTTTAATATTTTCACCACTGTATATGAGCAATGCTCTTTTAGCTCAATGCATAAAAAATAAGCTGGGGAAAAAAAGAGTGAATGAAAATGCTCATATTTTGTGCTGGTACTTTTTTTGAGCGGAGCTGAATTAATGAGGTGCAAAATGAGCTGAAAATAGCGGCACTGCGCCGCGTTTTTTCATACTGTGGTTTTTCACTACAACACTGTGACATGACATACAACTTATAGTGTTCTCTCTAACGTTTGCTCATTAAATTTTAATCTACGTACAGATTCTAGATTTCTTTATATTATTACGAATAAACGTAATAATTATTCGAACTTATATTGATGTACATACATATGAAAAGTAATTTTATCAGGCTCAAGTTCAGTTTTATTGAATTAATGAAAATTCAAATTACTAAGAGGTTTTTTTTATGTTGAAAAATATTATTATTTATATCCAATCAGTTTAGCAGAACGTATCAGTACCCATTTCAAGGCCGCTACACCTCTCATCAGCGTTCAATTTTCCATCTTTACAATTTTCGTAAAGTGGATACTAATTGAGAAGAATATCAACTATTCAACCAAGTATTCTTTTCTTATGTATATAAAATAAATCCAATAAAATATTTGTGGCTGCTGACAAATTGCATAAAATTTTGTCTTGTTTTGTCGCTACTATCCTTTTAATCATTTTGAAAGCTACTTTTATTCTTTTAAAACACATCAGTAGTTCTTTGTTATTCTTATTTTCAGCTAAAATAAAATTAATTTTTTTTGGATTTTCTTTTTTTGTTCTAGTCAGCTGTTCTTTAGGGAAATTTGTGGGAAATTTTTTATTTTACATAGTGCTACCACATTTTCATCGTAATTAAATAAGAATATTAATTACTCACTGAAGACTCACTGAAGAAATGGAATCTTATTCAAATACAAGATAAATTTTAATAAAAAATAACTTTTTACATACTTAAATATGAAGTCAAAAACTGGCCATTAGTAATTTGAATTTTCATTAATTCAATAAAACTGAACTTGAGCCTGATAAAATTACTTTTCATACGTTTCTAGATTTCTTTTTCCGGAATTGGCGTCACCAAAAGCTAATCGTTATCATACAAATTGGTATTGAAAAAACAAGGAAACCACTTCTTTCAAATTTTGAAGATTGCTTTCCGAACATTTATTAGAGAAAAAAGACCAAATTTTATTTTTTTAATCAGCTTTTAAGGAAAACTGTGAAGAAGTTTAAAAACAAACTTGTTCTGGATTTAAAAAGATCTTGAAAAAATGTATTTTTATCTTGATTCTTGACAGACATCAAAAATTCGTGTATATCAAGATAAAACAGGGCCAATAGGCCAACCTTGGCGGGGGAAATATAATTACCCTTCATCACATTAAGAATCAAGGGAAAAGGGAAAACAATTCCCGGAAATTATTATTCATAATTCGGCTGATTATAAATTTTTGGAAGCCTATTTTTAAGATTTTCGGTTCGTTTTGTTACATTAATACTCGTATTCATACACTTTAATTGTATTTACGGCGACATGTTTAATTGTGCTAAAATATTTAAATTATTGCGAGTATATTTATGATTTTTTTTTGTATTCTTATATTCAGTTCGATGTTTGGTTAACTGATAAGGACGGTCGTGTTTTAACAATAATCTTACTTTATCTATTGGTTATTGCCTTTATTTGTCTGTTTTTAGCTCACGTGATGATGTGACAATTTTTTTTTTTGATTATTTTGATTTTTTTGAGATGTTAACTTATTTTGCTAAATTCAAGCATAAATAAAAGTAAGTTAATATTTTGATTAAAAATTATGAGATTAGTTCTTTTTCTGTTGCAAATTTTTTTATTTAAAGTGACACTGCCACCAACAAGATTTATTGATAGAAAAACTTAACTTGCCAAAAATTGTGTACAAAATCAAAATAAAAAATGGAAAACCACTTTAGTTTACAAATCTCTAACTTTGCGTATGATAGATTCGTTAGATTAAAGACATAAAATATGTAGAAAAGAATCAATCAATTACTATAGATTTTTTATACATATGTATGTATATATGAAGGCATGTTTATTATTTATTGAATCTTTCATTATAAATTGAACCAATAATAAGTATGTATTCAAATCTTAGATATAGAAATGTTTTTTTTTATGTCTAGTCAAGGCTAAGCAGGCCGGTGCGCTACACCATAAACTTTTTGTGTTGAGATGATATCAAGAATAAAACTTTGAAATGAAATTTATTTAAGTTATTTTTATTTCAAATTACTTAATTAGCTCAAAATATATCAATATTAGTTTTCACTTGATGTGGAAGGTGTCACACCCACTCTTATTATTTTTGTTTTATTTTAGAATAGTGCACTAAATCAACTCCTTAAAAAATCTCAGATCATTTACTTCATTAGTGCTAAAGATATATTAAAATTATTATGTGGATGTTGCCACGCCGAGTTGTCCAAATGGTAATAATTTTTGTTTAAAATATATATTGAGCAGGGCATACGCACAAAATTTCAAGCATTTATCTGGATTAATTTCCTAAATATTTATCACCAAATAAAAGTTCATTTATATGGGAAGTGCCACGCCCAATCATATTTTCTTAATATTTATATCTAAAATAATCACCTAAATCAATTGAATGACTCCTACAAAATCTAAGGTTATTTACTTCATTAGTTCCCAGGATATATCAAGTTGATTATGTGGGTGGTGCCACGGTCACTTGTCGACAATTTCATATTTTATTTTTTCCAAAAAACACGCCATGCCATGTGCCCACATTATTTACCTTAAAGCACAAAGATAGATACTGATATGTACTGCCTTATTTATAATAAAATATTTTGGTATGAAACGGATTTTGTATGGAATTTCACGTTATAAGTCCTTAACACATCATAACAAGGCCAGTGATCTTCTCAACTACATATAACGATGATCAGCATTCATTATTCAATAATCATATTTTCTTTTATTGTAGAGTGTTGTACTCGAAGGAAAATATTGGAAACGCCAAATGGCGGTAATAAAAGCCGAATATAGAAAATGGAGAAGAAATTATAAGTCAAAAGTCTCTGGATGTTTAATTTATGATACGGTAAGTATCGCCTTTATTTTTGACCAATTAATTTCATGATGCTGTTTAACTAAAATTGATCTAAATGTTGGCTAACTATTAATTATTTAAATGATTAAAACTGCGATATTCTCATGTTCGGTTGCACAGATCAGTAGAGCAACACCTTCAAACAGTGTTCGTCAGTTATGGCGTTTTATCGCCAATCATAATTTTTGGCGATTAAAATTTTAGAATGCTATCGCTAATATTGTCAGATCAAAATATAACACGATCTAATTGAAAGATTTTCAGACGTACATATTTGCACATGTGTTTCACAGAAGCAATGTTTAAAAGTTACCATACGACATGTACAAACATGTCGTGCATAGCAAATTCATTGAACGTTTTAGGAAAAAGAAACTAAAATTTTATATATTCATATAATATAACCCGAGCTGGCGTTGTTTTTGCCACATTTTGCCTTAAAAAGTTATAGGGGGCAGGCATCGCCCCCAGGAAATAACTAAAAAGAAAAAAATTAAATAATACCCTAAAAATTGTGGATTTGTTTCATATGCAATAAATTACCAATTTTTAAAATGAAATAAGACGAAATGAAATAATATCCCAACGAAGAAAGGAAATAACAGACACCTCAGTAATGAAACCCCAATTTTTTAAACGAAGCAACACATTAATAGAATCCATATTAAATGCTGCCAATTCGGGAAATATGCCATGGTATATCCCGAAACTATATATCTTTGGTATAGTTACACCTGCCGCAAAAATATGAAAATTCGAAACAAATTGCAAAATATTTTACAAAATATAATTTGGATTAAATGCTAAGAAATGCTGAAAATTCGGCTAATGTTACGGAAATTTCCAAATCGGAAACTATTACTGAAATTTATTAAAAATTTAAAAGTGGAAAAAATGTTAAGAAAGCGAAACGCCAAAAATTGCTAAATGTATTAAAGAAATCACTAAAGGTGTATCGAATTGATGCCAACAATGAAACAAACTTAGAAACGGCTTAAAGTGCAGGAAACGCTAAAAACATAAATGTGTAGCTGTTGGTTCGATAAATTTTAATTCCGTTTCAAACGACGTACTTGCGCAACGATTTCGATTCGACAAGCTTATAGTTCAGTCCACCATTCAGTGCAAAATTTCCAATCCGTAACAAATCTTTAACACCCTTTCCACCTGGATCGTTGCATAATATGTGCACAGCGCCTTACATATCAGCAGATTTGTAACCACTTAAAAGTCCGTACTACAAGTTTGATTTTTAGTTTTTTTAAGCAAATGTATTACAATATTCTTCCTGTAATTTTTGCTGCTAAGGTAAAATCAGTTAATGCACCTTGATTGCTACTACATTAGACTAGGGATGAAAATCCCGACATCCCGATCCCGAAAATCTAGGGATATTCGGGATTCGCTTAATCCCGAATCTCGGGATTTTAAATACGGGATTTTCGGGATCAGTCAATCCCGAAACTGTTTACTATTATTTTTTTTTATATATATTCATTCGTATATACTTATGTATTATTAAAACAAAGTCATCATAACTTTCCCCTCTAAGCACATAAGCAAGTTCATTGTCGATGCCACTGCTCTTGCGAGAGTCAATTGAAAATATAATAGCCTTTTCCTAATCCAGCAACAAAATACACAGTTTTGCTCCAAGTGGAAAAATACTTTGAGTTACGTGTTTCACATTCCACCATCAGAAATGTTTTTCAGAAGCACAAATATTCGTCAAGAGTGCCGAGGAAAAAACCCCTGCTCTCAGCTCAAAATATTGAAAAGAGATTAAGATATACCACCGAACATGTTTCACTTCCTCTAACGTACTGGGGACGATGTTATTTTCTCAGATGAAACAAAAAGTATGCTTTATTATTATGACGGACCGCAAAGAGTTTGGCTGTTAGGCTGCTAAAAACTTCAATATCTAAAAGTAAATGGGCCCACATTAAAATTTTCCTTAACTAATTTAAGTTTTGTATGCCCTGCAAAACATCGGTCTGACAGACCGGGAGCGAGTATACGTGTTTCATACTTTGACGTGAGTATAGGAAGGTTAAAATAAGCCCTCTTCCAGCGTTACAGGTCAACTATTCACCGATTGCAATGAATTGCAATGAATATTTCCAAAAAATAGCATTATTTTCGGATTTTTTTGGAAATATTTATTGCAATTCATTGCAATTGGTGAATAGTTGACCTGTAACGCTGGAAGAGGGCTTATTTTAAAGGAAATTTTCTCAGCTTTCTATATCTGTCCTCATTTATAGAAAATTATTTACCCAAATAATGTTTTTGGAGGTTTATGTTAAAATAACAATAGTCAAACTGATGTCCTGAGCACCAAATTTTCTCTTAAAAAACCGGAAGCTCGATTTTG
This sequence comes from Lypha dubia, assembly GCA_947311025.1. Classification (NCBI taxonomy): domain Eukaryota; kingdom Metazoa; phylum Arthropoda; class Insecta; order Diptera; family Tachinidae; genus Lypha; species Lypha dubia. Next base: position 98,446,417 of record OX371261.1, read on the forward strand.
ATTTTAGAACTATGGTTTCTTTGGGAAAAGTTCTTAGAATTTTCCGTAGATTACGACCTTGCTATACGCTTTGATATGTTTTTCGGTCCCGAACAAATTGACCCACCCTAGTATATATATTAAAATTGTTAATTATTGTTAAATTAACTGCGTTGTATTTTTTTTTTTTTTAATAAAAATAGACGAATACCTTGAAGAAGTGAACAAAAAATTCACGAAACGTCGGGCAAATATGTAATAAAAACTAATCATTTTTATTAACAAGGAATTTTTAGTCCTCATTAGCTTATATAATAAACAAACTCTCCCTTAATAACTTTATTTTGTCACTTTTCTTTTTGATGAATACTTTATAATTTTGTTATATGTTGGAATAATATAAAAAAACATATGTACATAATTATATTTCACAATGCAATATAAAATGAATTATAAAACAGTATATATGTATATAATATTTTATTCGGAAACCGAAAAATTCCGGGATCCCGAAAAAATCTCAGAATCCCAGGATTGGAATTTTTGAAATCTCGAATCCCGGTCCAGATTGGCATCCCTACATTATACTAATTTAACTAAAGTTTTTATTGGATAATATAAAATAATAATTAAAATTTCTTTTATTTTTTTTTTTTGTCTTATTTTAGAAAAGTGAATTTGACTTTTTAGAATGGTCGCCATTGAATGATAGAAGTTTAATGTTATCGGACGATTGGACTAGTGATACGTTATTTTCAGCTATTAATGGTCCATTTCCGTTTCCTGATTCAAGAGAAATTGGTAAGATGTACATCTATTGAAATTTTAGTTTTAGAGGAATTAAACACCGTTTTAATTGTAGCAAGAGGCGCAGGTATTGCAGATTTTATACAACCCAGCTTAGGGCCTTTACAACCGAATTTAGATGATATCGATTTTACATTTGCCGGTATGTGAAATAAATCAGTAAATTCAAAATTATCTTCTTGAGTCCATTCCTTTTAGAACTGTTACAAAGTTCCCGCTTAGCTCCTGTGCCAGAAGAAGGTGCCGATGAAATGATTAAAAATGTTGATTATGGTTTTTCTTCCATTATGGGTAAGATATGCCGCCCTATTGGCTTTTATATTTCCATGTATATCGTCGAGTCATTGACTTTACATTTAAGGAGCAGAACAAATAGAATCAAGTAATATGATGGACGTATCCGGATCTACGGTTGTTCCGTCACTGTCAAACACTAATGATGATACAAATATGTTGGAACTTAACACACCTCTTAATAGTCTCCAATTCTCTGATATCGAACAACAATTCGTTTCCCGAAGTGGAAGTGGACAAATGCTTCCATCTGCAACGAGCACAAATGCACCCGCTAACCAAATGCCGTCCTTAATAAGCGATGATGCAATGATGAGCGAACCTGAAAATTCCGCCAACATTATTCTTATGCAACAAGTTAGTCGCATAGTTGGTAGCGCAATTGCTGGAGGAGACAGTAATAGCAATATCAGCTCAACAACCAACATAATGGGTCGTCAAAGTAATAATGATTTTCCTGTGAAGAAAGGACGTGTTTCGAAGAGCTCTCAGAGACCTTTTAGGTAATTTATAGGGTTTTTATTGTTAGCATGCTTAGAAATTTTGGGCAAACAAAAAATTACTTTATTGTTTAGGCGAGAGCCGCATAATTACGATAAGGCCCAGCCGACACTGCATCAGACAAGTATATATCAGCAGATGTTGGCTGAACAGCAGAAGAATCAACAAATGCAACAGCAAACGCAACATTTGCAGCAGCCCAGCCTATCCGGCAATACCTTGCAGCACCAGACCATTGTTTATCACCCGACGCAACAACATCAGCGAACTATTAACAACACATTTATACAATCACCTCAACAATACAGTACAAATTTGTTAAGTGATACTGGCGCTTATGGAAGTTCGACCGAAAGTATTTCAAATATGTTGGGTAGTCAACTGGCCGGTCAAGTTCGGAGTCAAAATATCAACAGCAGTAGTGTGGCCGGAAACTATGGTCTATTGACGTCTCCAGTCACAACGGAATTAAATGAAACCAATCAACGAAACAATAATGCTGTACAAAATATAAAAATTGAGGTGCCCTCTCCGGATGTTCTAACAATGTTTAATTTGGCGCAGGCATCAGCGCAGAGCTATTCGAACTTTAAACCATATAACCTTTCAGGTAACTTTAAAAAATCCTCCTCTACTGGTACGTATGTAAATGCTAGGGGCAATCCATCAAACGATCAATTGTATATGCAACATGATCAATCATCATCTCCTGGCGTAGGAGGCGGTGCAATTCACGCACAATCATTACCGCTTACATTAGGCATGCATTTGCCTGGTCTAGCAAGTGCTTTACAAGCACGACCGCCACAACTATCACCACCAAATATGCAACATACTAGTCAACAACGTATAATAGGGCAACAACTTAACTTAACTCTACAACCCGCGCAGCAACAATCTACACTACAACACCAGCAACATCATCAGCAATCCTCTAATCAGACACAACATTTACAAACAATGTTAAACTCACAACAGCAGCAGCAACAAGTTCATCCACAACCTCAACACCAAATTTCTCAACCAGCAATTTCCATAGATAACTTGATGCCAAAAGAAATTTTTCGTTCGAATAGTTTACCATTAAATGTTTCGCTGCAAAAAAGCGATACACGATTAACGCAAAATGATAACAATTTCGCTGTGCCAACAAAATACCATGTGGGTAAAAGTAGTAAGGGGCGTTCGCGCAGCAATTCAATACACCAACATATGATGCATTCATCCCCATCTACATCGTCATCTTCGAAAGCAATGCTTGTTAACAGTGGTACTGGCGGTGTTGGTAGGGGTGGCAATAGTATTTCAAGTGCCGGCAGTCGGAACATAAATCCCCAATTGCAGGCTGCAACAAGTGATCCAATGCTTAATAGTACATTGGCTCTACTTTTAAAAACAAGTAAGTCTTTTCAAGTTGTCATTTATCTGCAAGCAGGAATTAAAAGAAGAAAAAAACAAAATATATTTTAAAGCCAAAAATTCTCGTATGCATGTTTAACACTTCTTATTATTACTTCTATGTTTCACTCAATATTTTAATTTTATTGGGTCTATATTTATTGAGCTCAAGGTCAAGATCTGATCTGCAAAGAAAGTCTTCTAAATAAGTCCAAATGGAATATAAAAACTTTATTGCACTAAAATAAATTTCGTGTTCAGTTTACGTCTATATTACGTACAGTTTTTTTCATGAAAGTGTCTAATGTGGCACCGCAAATTAGGCAGTCCATTTATGGACTTATTGTTTGTTTGTTTGAACGGCTTTCGGAACAGTTTGGTCCCAATATTTTTACGAACTTTAGCCTATCAACGAATATTAATAAATATAATCAGTTCGTAGTAATTTCAAAAAATTAAAATTTATATACATATATGGGCGTTTCCTGTGGTCACGAACGTACGTTCGTATGCTTTTGATGTAATAAAAAAAATAGAGAAAACAATTTTCTCAGCATTTTTTTTTGTGATTCGATAGCATTTTGGTAGCTCTATGTTTAGTGCCAAAGATGGATTTCATTGAGTTGAAGTTTTCATAATGATGGTTATAAACATGTGGTCACGAACGTTCGCAAAATAAAGGTCAACTTTGGCTGACAGTAGTGAAATGTAAAAATCTGCAAAATGGAACGGAATATTCAAAAGCGATTAATTTATTTTAAAAGGGTATTAATGTAGGTATTAGGCTTTTGCACTAAGTACATTTAAATTCAAAAACATTTGCTTTTTTTAAAATTCTCAGAGTAAATCCAAGTACAAAAGGGGATCAAAGCAAGTAAATACAAAAAAAAAAAAAAAAAACAAACAAAACATTTATTCTCTTTATACGCTCAGAGTATTTGTATTTACTCATTCTTATTCACTATAAAGCTACGTTCACATTTATCAAATATTTGTCGAAAAAAACGTAACCAAGAAAAAAACTAATAATTTATTTCCTTTAATTCCAATATTTTTTTAATTTTGGGTTCGAATTTTTTAAAAACTGCATAAAAATACTCTTTTGGAGAAGAATTAATTTTATTTTGTAATATAAAAATCGTGTTAAATGACACTATCCCTAAGCAAAACTATTGGTTACGTTTTTTTGGGCAAATATTTGATAGATGTGAACGTAGCTTAAGTAGAGTAAAGTAAACATTTTTCTTTCTAATATTCTGTAAGTATTTTGCAAGGTTCTTATTTCACCATGTGGGTATTTTAAGCATTTTCTTGGTTTTTATTTTTAGCATTAATTTAGCAGTTAATTTTATGGAATATACATATGTACATACCTATCTAGTTATATACAACTATTGATATGTTGATAATTTGATCTTAACATCAAATTAAATAAAAGCGAAATTTCATACAAACAAAATAAAATTTACAAAAATACTTAAGTATTTTAGTAAATAGTTTAAGTATTGCTTGTCTTAACTTAATGTGCTTGGTTCTTATTATGCTTAGTTCTTACATGCTTTAATACTTGCTGTATTTATTTTGTACAGAAACAGTATTTATTGTGTTTGTTTCTTATAATAGAGAACAGAAGAAGGTATAGTAAAGAGAGGGTATAATAAAACAAATACACGAAAAAAAGATAATATATTTAAGTAATTGTTTTTTGTACTTTTGCAAAAGCCTAGTAGGTATCTATGCAGTATTTACACAATAAAATATCTCTATTGGTTTTTGTTTAATTGCCTTAACGTACGCGAACGTAGGATGTTTCCATAAGTTTTTTTTATTATAATCACTATCCATTTTCTCATAAATATCATCAAATTTCCTTAACAAAAAACTTAATAAAACTACTATTCCTGAAGATGTTGGAAAATCCCAACGAAACGTCGGATACAAATAAATGAAATAAAATTTGCCTTTTATTTGCATTTAAATTAAATTGAATGACCTTAGAAGCCTGAATAGAAGCAATTCTATATAAAAACAGTTTTATAACTTAGTATTTAGTTGATAGTGTGCAGTAACACTTATAACGAGAAATATCTATGCACACGGTAGTGCGCCAGGCCAAGTTCGGCCACACAGTGTGTATATTTACACGAAACCATTCGAGCTGTTTTTACCCCCCTCATAACTTTGCTCCCCCTGATCATAATAAAATGAAATGAAACATAAGGTCTCCCCGCAGAGGTGACCTCAGAGGTTAAATTTGAAAGTTCTACCATAAAAGCTTCCCCAGATATTAAGGTGTGAAAAGTCCATATTTTAGTACATATTCACTGACTGACTCATCAATATTATTGGGCACTTCCAGTAAAGCTAGAGAGCTGAAACTTGGTACACAGGTAGGTCTTGGTGAGAAAATAACCAGAAAAATCTGAAAACGGGCACTTTCCACCCGGGGGGACTAGGGTTCCCCTTCTTTGTATGGGGCACTTCCAGTGTAGCTAGAAAGCTGAAATTTGAGAAATTACCGAAAATGATTTTTTAACGTGCACTTTTCATCTGGGGGACAATCATACCCCTTCTTTGTATGGGGCACTTCTAGTTGAGCTAGAAAGCTTAAATTTTGTACACAGGTAGGTCCTGATGAGAAATTAACAAAAATAACTTTTAAGCAGGCACTTTTCACCTTGGGGGACTAGGGTTCCATTATTTGTATGGGGCATTTCCAGTATAGCTAGAAAGCTAAAATTTTCTACACAGGTAGGCCCAGATAAGCAATACATATAAATATTTATAAAAAAATAACTTAGAAAAAGAAGTGAGATCCACACAAAAACATAAATGTGAAAATAAGGCCAAGTTCGTATCAAAAAAGATTCGGCCGTAAAAATTACTGAGATCAAAATAAGGACCAAGTTCTTGATAGGTACATCTCATTTCTAGGCAACCTACAAGCTTTGCAATATTTGTCCAAGAATTCTTTCCCATATTAGAAAGGCAAACAAATTTTGCCAAGCATACAGGTTGCCTAGAAATGAGATGAAATTGTACCTATCAAGAACTTCGTCCTTATTTTGATCTCAGTACTTTTTACGGCCGAATCTTTTTGGATACGAACTTGGCCTTATTTTCACATTTATGTTTTTGTGTGGATACTATTTTATTTAATATGAAATAATGAAATTTTAACAATATATATGATATTTTTGTTTTTGTTGAATAGGCCGTTAGAGCTGTGCTTAATTTAAAGTCCTCATCACAGAAAATCGAATATTCGGTATATCATTCAATATTTCAAGTAAAGTTAGGGACATATTATAATTCTATCTGATCCAATGTATATTATGTAAAAATTCAGTAATGTGGTGATGGACACAGTTGAAAAAGGTCAATGAATAATGTTCTTTTTGATCTTCATTTTTCTTCCTTTAAAGGTATTCTTTCAACCTTGTGCGTTCTTTTTCTTGCGTTTGTTCTAAAATCTTTCTATTTTTTGTTAATGCTAAGCATAGTTTTCGCATCCTTTCAGCAGCTTCAAAAGAACAGTAATCAAAAATATACATAACTATAAAAATCAAACCATAAAAGTTTGTCTTAAGTAGAACAATATATCAGGAGATTGGGCATTCGCTGGCAGCACTGCAATATTTAATATATGGTGAAAAATAAAAGTCACCAGCTGCTATGTAATTCTGTAATTCTCTTAGCTAAAGCTAAATCTCGATCGCTAAAATTTTTAGCGATTTTGCTAAAAAGGTATTCTGTAACTCTAATCGCTTAGCTAAAATTTACTATTTTCGGCGTAGCTAATTTGGTATCAAATGACCTTTCCTTTCTTTCTTATTTGAAAATATAATATAGAAAAGAGACAAATATATATTCGTGTATATTTGGCATTTTATATTAGTGTAACTTTACATTATAATTTATACTCCGTAACAATGGTTGTGTTTTTGTTATAAAAATTTTTAAAATATGTTTTAAAACGTCTATTTTTTAAAGCTATTTCACAAAGTTCTAGTCAAAACTTATTGTTTTTTTTTTTGCAGCACATGCATTTTGAAACTTGTAAAGCGCATGATTTTTGCGTAGTAATTTCTCAAAAAAGCTTTACGTCTGAAAGTTATGGGAACATTTATAAGAGATGGATGGCATCACTGTTAAGAAATAATTTCAGTAAACAATTGAAATTTTTTCTATGCTAAAACTGTGGTATTTGCTGGCGGTACAGTGGCGTAGTTATTTGAAAAATATAAAATTTAGTATTTGAGTTTTATTTAAATTAAACTACTCATAACAGCTAAAACACTTCAACCTGTCATGGGCAAACATGGGCTATAAAAAATATTTTGCTTAAATTAGTTTTTAGCGCCTTCAAAATATCGTTGCTTAAATTTTAGCGTTTCTAGCTAGAAAAGTTGCTTATATGTGCTTAGAGAATACAAATGTATAACATTTAAGCGATGAGAGCAAACGCCAAAATTGCGGCGAATTTACTTTTTATGACATTGCCTAATTTAGCAATACGAATTACAGAATTCAATATGTAGCTAAAATTCTCTAAAACGATTTTAGACATTTTTAGCGATGGGGATTTAGCTTTAGCGCGTTACGGAATATAGTTGCAGCTAAATTCAATTTAGTAGTGAGAACTCTCGTATTCTATTTACACTCGAAATGTGTAAAAATAGGATATGTAATCACGTTCAATAGAGCTACCCAACAAGTAGTGAAAGCATTTACACAATAATGAATACTGACGAGGTTTTTGGGCTTCTGCCGAAAACAGCGTTTGTTATATTCAGCCGTGTAGTTAAAATGTAAAGGGATGATTGGATATTAAATTTTTCCTTCTGAATCAAAATTTTTTTCATAAGTATTTACTGCTTACGTTTTGCTGGGCAAAAATTTGCCAAAAGTGACTGTACCTTATCATTTTTTTCTAGTAAGAAAACACAATTGGTATAGTTTTTTTAATACAAAAGCTTTAATTAGGAATGCCAGTTGCAGTTTCAGAAAAATCTGAACATTGCAATTTGGGCGTTAAAAATCAACTGTTTGATCGCAATTTGAAATGCTAGTGTTCTTGTTTTTATAATTGTTGACCCAATTTTTAGAATCGTATAAATGCTTGTGATTCGCAATGGCAGATTGAAATGGTAATTAAAGCTAAAGTCATCCATGGATTTAGACTCTAATTAAATAAAGTTTCTTATAAAATGTTGCATTCCTTTAATAGTCAAATGTTCATGGCATTAAAAAATTTATAAAAATTTAAATGATCTAATTTGTAATACATTTCTGTTTGACGACATTAGGTAAACAACAAAGTGTGTCAACAAGTAACATAGCCACATCATCAAATGCGGGCATGTCATCGATGTCAGCACCGCACATGCATCAGACACAGTTCAATGTACAAACTAAAGCAGCAACTGGGACTTTATACGCAACAACGGCGCAACATCAACAACAGCAATACAATCAGCAGCAGCAGCAGCAGCACCAACATCAGTCATTTTCATCACCTTCATCTCCAACATTGACAAATTCAACATCGCCGATCAGCATGCAACAGCAACAACAACACCAGCAAAAGCAATATGACCAAAGTCAACAACAGCAAATACAGCATCAACAAAAACACTTACAAACGCAAAACCTTCACCAACAGCAGCAACAACCTCATAAATCACCAAAGAAATCAACGTCCTTGCCAGCACCGGTAGCGCCGTCTATACTAAGTAGTCCACCAGCCAGCAAAGTAAGTTTATTTAAAATATATTTTTTATTAGAAATTATTTTTAAATAAATATATATTTTAATACAGATGTTAAGTTATCCATTAAGTGTAAGCTCCCAATCAGGTTCAACATATCTTAGTCTATCGCCTGAATCATTTCATGATCAGGATTCCCCATTATCACCTACACAAAGTTTAAAGTATCCACGTGACAATCAACGCCGTGCTGGTCATATACATGCCGAACAAAAGAGACGTTATAACATCAAAACTGGTTTTGATCAACTGCACGATCTTATACCACAATTACAACAAAATAATACCAAGGTCGGTGTGAATCTTTAAATATTCATTAATATTTGCTTAACTTTAAATATTTTCAGTTGAGTAAAGCTGCTATGCTTCAAAAAGGTGCTGAACATATCAAACATTTGCGAAATGAACGCAACGTATTAAAAGATCGCATGGAAGCGATGCGTATGGAGCGTGATGCCTTAAATAATTCATTAACGTAAGCATTTAAACATACATTTATCATGTCTTTAATACGTGCAAGATCGGTTGTTTTATTTTTAAATTTCTAAATATTTTAGACATCTTCATTCTATTTTACCAGCCAATGGGGCGCCAATAACTCGACAAGGCACAGAAAATGTGCGACAACTATATGAGCAATATGTTCGTTTTAGAACTCAGGATAATTGGAAGTTTTGGATAGTAAGTACAATCACACATTATATTATTTATTCTCATACCGGAGATGGTCAGGTTATATCGCTCCTTTCTTTATTCAAAATAGTCACATCTCAAAAAAAAAAAAAAGTTTTCAAATTTTTAAAACGTTAACCCCTACACATAAGGCCGGTATTAGCATTTTATAGCTTCGGTTTTGATAAAGATATGTATATTTAGGAAAAATGTTTTCTACAAATAAAAATGTTACTAAGGAACACATTTTCTACACTAAATAGAATATTTTTAATATTTTTGAGGTCATATCTCATGGTGCCTATTTCCTTCCATTTTCGACTAATCAAATAAAATTTTCTAAATTACTACGAACTGTTTATTATTAATATTTGTTAATATTTGTACATGCTAATGTTCGTAAATGTTTATAATCAGAGAAATATTAGGTAGACATTGTTAACATATTTCGAGCAACAAAGTAAAAATTTTATATTTATACTAGAGATGTGCAAATGTCGTGAATTTTTCGTGTCACGCGTGAATCACGTGATTCGTGATTACAAATTGATGAAATCACGCGTGCGTGCGTGATTCAAAAATATAATACCGTGCGTGATCTTGCGTGATTTTTTAATACAATTTTCACGCACTCAAAACAGTTCTCTATGTAAAAACCTCCGTTACAAATGCAGACATTCATCTACATAAGTACATACATATGCATGTACGTACATACATAATGAAAATCTATTTTGTTTTCTGTTTGTAAACAGATAATGCAAATATGCAATGTGATATTTTATCTCATTGGTGTTATAAAATGAATGTATGTACAATGTACATATTAATAAACCACCATATACATAAGTAATAAATTTAAATAACCTGCCTTGGCAGACAGTGCTAGATTTTTTATATTAAGTTTATCCTTTGTATGCTAATTTTTCGAGCTTTTCCTGAATGTTTTTTTATTTAATTGATGATCTTGAAGTAAATAAAGAAATTAATTACAAAATAAAATTTTTTAGCTATGCTAAATCTTTTATTGCAAAATTTGTATTTCACCGTGAGCATGCGTGCAAAATTATTCCCGTCGTGCGTGAAAGTACGTGATTAAAAATATTGCGCTCGTGAGCGTGCGTGATCGTGAAAGTTTTAAATCATGCCGTGCGTGAGCGTGCGTGAAAAATATTTATGCTTCGTGATCGTGAGCGTAATTTTACTCACGCGTACATCTCTAATTTATACATCCCTTTTGTAGATTTTTAAACAGCACTAGCTGAATAGGAACAAACGTAGTTTTTCGGTAAAAGCCACTAAACCTTGTGAGTATTCATGTGCAAATGCTTTTTTCACTACTTTTTAGGTAGCTTCGTTCAACGTCATTACATACTCTATTTATACACAATTACAAATACAAATAGAATACGCGAATTATTTCTACTGGATGCTAGCTGAGGAATTTTTTATTTTTGTGTTTTTATTTGTTATTATATATTAATATTTCTCTGATTATAAACATTTACGAACTTAAGCCTGTACAAATATTAACAAATATTAATAATAAACAGTTCGTAGTAATTTAAAAAATTACAATTAATATACATATGTATACAAAAAAGCAAGGGCCTATGCTAATTATATGTAAAAAAAAACGAATATTAATCAAAAATATACTTAAGTTTAAAAATCAAACCAAAAAAGTTTGTCTTAAGTAGAACAAAAAAATCAGGAGATTGGGCATTGAAGGATATAATTCGCTGGCAGCACTGTAATGTTTTATATATAATAACAAATAAAAACAAAAATCAGTTTGTGCCTTATTAACAGATATCTTTCTTAAAATAAACTTTGCAAGCTTTAATATTCGAATTATAAGAAGATCTACATGTTCTGTTCTATTCCCCATCAAAAATAAAGTCAAAATATCAAAGGGAGAAGTGAAAAAATTCCGAGGGAAAAAATTATTCACGATAAGGAGAATTTCTATTTATATTTATGTACATTTTATGTACTTTTTTAAACTTGATGTATTTATTTTTTGTCTTTGGAAAGTATGTACAAATTATTCGAGAAATGTTCCCTTGAATTTGGCGAATACGAATATCTTGAAATAAGCAAATAAATCGCATACGAATTCGAGTTTTCGTAACATCACTAGTACGAGTACATACATATGTACTAGTGATGTTACGAATACTCGTATTCGTATTCGACTATTCGCCTGTTTTAAGATATTCGTATTCGTAATCGCCAAATTCAAGCGAATATTTTTCGAATAATTTTCCCACACATTTTCCAAAAAAAAAAAATCATACAAAAGTTTAAAAAAAGTACATAAAATGTAAAAAAATATATTAATTTTTATTAAAAAAACCCCATTGTATTTCACGCAGAGTAAGAAAAACGAAATCTGAAAGTATATAAGTAAAATAATTAATAAATGTTCTGTAGAGGTTTTCAAATTCGGCATCTTAATGCAATAATAATGTTAAATCACTAAATTTTTTTTTTCATTTATAGTTACTAACGCAAAGGCAGGGATTTTTTCCAATTAAATTTGAAATATAAACCTCAAAAGAAATATTCGTATTCGTATTCGGCGAATACTGTTTTAAATATTCGTATTCGCGAATACTAAAAATTAATATTCGTATCATCACTAATATGTACCATCTTTTAGTACAATTAAATACAATTTGTTTGCACATTCAGTTAAAAGTATTAGTGTTTTCTCTATTAATCTAATAAATCGTCATCTAATTTCCTACATGAGCAAATCAATAAATCAATTCAAACACTTCTGAAAAGCATATTTAGGTAGTGTATTGTTTTCTCACCCAATCTCAAAAAACAATTTCAAAATATTTACATTTTTAACAATTTCACATACTACGAAAACTATGTTCTGTTCGATTGAAAATTCGATCTACTGCAAAATTTTAGACAGTGCTGTCAGTTCATAGCACAAATTTAACATTCGATGATCGATGTTCGATAGCCAGCGAAGTTGGAACATAGAATTCCACTCATAATAAGGGCCTATGTTGCACTTAAAGAGCGATGTACAGTATATAATTTTGCTGTTCTATTTACAACTTCTGGTCATATGCCGATATAACTAATTTCATAAAAAATAAAAACTTCTTAAAAATAAATAAATACGAAAATTTTATAAAAAACACAATATTGTGAAGAATTCGAAATTTATGCTGAACCGACACCGACGAATGACAAAACTGGTTTTCTGACTAACACGACAACCGCACATTAGTTGTCATCAGGCAACTCACATCGAACAACACAAATGCAAAACTGTCTGTTTGACTTACAGCGCTTAAACATTGGTTGCAGGAAATACATATATGTGGTTTCATACAACATACCCATACAGAGTCCGACAAAACAGACTGAAACGAACCTTTTTGCACATAATTGCCTGCTTTTTAATGATGTAACCCACACCAATAAAGATATTGCTATTCGATTACCGGTTGTCTTTTAAGACAAAAACTTGATTTTAAATGTTTTTTGGTATTGGTTAATATCAAATATGTTTCTTTGACTTAAAAGACAAAAACTTTTGATCATTCTTTAGTGTGGGGTTCAGCCTTAAATTAAAAAAATTCTTATTGATTCGGGTTCAATAAATGTAGAAAGTCTGAACAATTCAAAAATTAATCAAAATTTGTGAACTTATAAATTTGCCATTCAATTCGAACGTTGAAACATGTTGTAAACTAGAAAATCAAAGGACGGCTTAATCGAGTGTGTATTAAACAATTAGTCTTATATACCATTAATCTGATATACTTAATCGGAATACCATTCCAACCGAAAGTGGTATCAATTCCGCTAGTGGTTTGTTCAGAACACAAAACACCAAATTTTTGTTTGTGATCAAACCTCTTAGAGTGATTTTTTAGGATAAAGTTTAAACGTAGTTTCAAACTACTGAAATTAATGAAAATAATGCTGAAATTGTAAACGAAATACAACCGGTTTGCGACCTTCTAATCATCAATTTATTATTATTTACATATTTTGCTTTTGTGGCAGTAAAAAAATAATAAGTTAAATAAAATGGTTATTAAAGAAATGCAAGTTAATTTTTTTACATCTAGAAAACCACCGATCGATATCGTTCGACATCGCAAGCCAGCGGTTTTGTTTCTAGTTTGTCACCCAAGCAAAAACAACATTTTAGCTAATGCGAGTACCTGTGTAAATATTCCATAGGAGAAATTTTTAGCATTTAGCCACAATTGGCATTGTTACAATGTTTTAGGAAAAACGTGGGTTTTATGATTTGATTAAAATTAAACTTTATAAAATTACCGTACAAATATTGGAATTAGCTTGGAGGTCTAAATTACCGTACAGTTAACATCACTGGGTTAATCTCTGATCTTATAAAACTTAAAATGGAATTTAAGACCACTTTTTCTACTAATTTCATTAAACGACTTCAGTAAACGACAAAAAAACTTGCATACTTTTAGGATCGTCAGAAAAATATTTTTTTTTTATAAACTTGGGATGTTAATTAAAAGCCCGTAGAAAAATTATATGTATTAACAAATTGCCATTATCTTTTTTTAGCTCGGTCTCATTCTGGAACCGCTTTTAACATCATATACCTCTACTGTATCTAGTGCTAGCTTAGATGAATTAAGACGCACAGCTTTTTTATGGGTGGATCAACATTGTTCATTAGTTGACTTAAGGCCAGGTATTGCTGTAACTATAAATTAATGTTCACTTATAGTAAAATATTCCTTTTTACAGCCGTTTCAAATAAACTTAAATATCTGTCAATGAAGACAGATATTTTATCCGATCCGCCATCAACATTAAAAGAAGAAATCGCCAAAGCGGTCAACAATACGACTGGACAACATCCGAATTTACATGGAACTTAAATATTAAAATAATTTTCATTTTTTAATTACTATTTTATTTAGCTAATTTGTATTTTATTAGTTTAAAAATGTGACAGAGGCGCTACGTGAACACATTAAAAAAGATAATTCTATTACAAGATTAATCTTAAATAATCTGCTCAAATTTATATATCTGGGAGATAAAAACAATTTTGCTTGCCTTCGATAACAGCTCAACCAAAAGAACACTTAACGCAGTTTTCTTTAAATAAGATGAATGTATTGATGCTTTCATTTGTTAATTATATTTAGGAAAAAATTTGTTTTGAAAAATTTTCGTTTATCACAAATGAAAGAAAAAATATTGTACAAATTGTTTATCTTGTAATTTTTTATGTAATTAAGAAAAATTATCTATAAAGCATGTGCCTAAATTTAAAATTAAGCTTATAACTAAAACATAATAAAAGAAAAATTACGTAAAACATACAACATATATTAGATTGAATTGTACTTTATTTTGCTAATGTGGATCGCTGATCGGGCAATATCGTTACTGTTTGAAAAAGTTAATTAAGCAGCATGAGTTTAGTGCTGACACATTTTTCGTAAAAACTATGATCATATTCATCCAACCGATCTAACAAGTGGAGACAAACAGCAATTCCCACTAGCACCGATAATGGCGTCTACCAGAAATAACTGTTCTTTTCAGCCGGTTAGGTTTAAAATTAACTAATGATAATTTTCCCTCGTTGCCCCTTAGAATGCAGATCAATGTTTTTTTGTCCTGCTCGACAGCAAGAAAAATTGCTGCCCTAATTTCAGCAATTTCCGCCGTAAAAATGCCTGAGTGGTCGGGAATCCTAACTTCTTTTACTGTTTCAAATTGTGTGTATGAGACTTGGTTGTCTATGGAGTATGACATATGATAGATAATGGAATATATATATATATATATATATATATATATATATATATATATTTTTTTTTTTTTTTTGATAACTTTATTATTTATTGAATCTTCAATTTATGATTGAAAATCAATAAGTTTTTCAAATCATAAATCTAAAAATATTAAATATAAGTTTAGCCATTGCTAAACAAAATTTTTAATTTCAACGCTTGATTTTTGTTGTTTTACATATCTCGTGTACGGCTGAGAGAAAGAGCATCCCTCCTTCTCAACCGGGTGTGGTCTCTATAATTTAGAATATTGCGCGCAAGTGGATTTGGGAGCAACTCTAGTTTTTCAATATATTTTTTCGCGTGTTTTTAAAATACTGTCTACACCAACGGAACATCAAGATCTTTGTGAATTCGCTGATTTCGGATATACCAGGGGGCTGCAGTAATTGTACATAGAATTCTGTTTTGTCGCCTTTGAATATTTTCTACATTCGATGCTGAGGCAGTGTCCCATAACTGGATTCCGTAGGAGCATATTGGATTCAGGATCGCGTTGAATAATAGAAGTTTACATTCTAGGCCTTCCAATAAGCCAATTCATTTGGGCTGATTTTAATTTCATTTGGATTAACTTTGCGTCTATGTGCGATTTCCAGGTTAAACAACGATCAAGATGAACGCCTAGATATTTGACTACAGTGTGTTGCGGTATAGGTTCGGTGTTGCTTTGTATAATCGGAAATGTTTCCCTGCGTAACGTAAAAGTGACATGTACACATTTCTGCTCATTAACTTTTATCCGCCATTGTTTTAGCCATGTTTTCAATTTTGTAAATTTCGGGAAGCTTCTACAGGATTTTCATGAACGCTTAGAAAAGCTGTATCATCAGCAAATGTTGACAGCGAATGTTACTGCTTAACGGTAAGTCAGAGGCATATATTAAATAAAGTAAACGACCGAAGGTACTGCCTTGAGGGACTCCGGCTACAATCGACTGCGGCGGGCTTAAAAAATTGCCTTCCCTAATTACAAATTTTCGTTCTATTAAATAGCTTTTTAAAAGCTTGACGATGTTTGAGCGTAGATTTTCAGTTAATTTGTAGATAAGACCTTCGTGCCAAACTATCGAAGGCTTGTGCAACATCAATGAAGAATGCAGAGCAATATTTCTTTTTTTCAAAAGTGTCTCTAACAACATTCACAAGTCTGAGAGTTTGTTTAATAGTGCTATGTTGTCTGCGAAAACCGAATTGATGATCTGGAATGCATCCATTACTAGTCACTATAGGCATCAGCTTGCTCATACAATACAGCTTTTTAAATAGTTTTGAAATGTTGGACAATAAACTTATAGGCCGATAGGATTCAACCATCGTATGGTCCTTGCCGGGCATTGGTATCATAGTAATCATCGTAACCTTCCATTCTTTAGGATAGTGTTCTAGGCGAAGCATACTATTGAAAATGAATAGTATTATTCTTTTTGCAATATAAGGCAGTTCTTGAAGCATTTTGTTGCTTTTTTTTTTTTTGTCGATACCTTGGGCTTTTTTGGTGTTCAGACTAGTAATGGCCTTTTCAATCTCCACAATGTTAAATATTAGCGGTATTTCTGGTAAAGAGTTCAACAGTTCTGGTGGCAGTTCAACAATATCAGCAGAAATATTTGGGGTAAATATTTTTTCTAAGCGTTTAACAAAAAGAGCACCCTTTTCAGCATCAGTTCTTGCCCAGTCACCATTTGAAGCTCGTTTTTTGTTTGTGAGATAAATTCTCATTCGAGTAATGATGATTCAACCTTTTAACCTTCAACCTTTTAACATTGTTATCATTCTGCAGAGGCGTAGAAGTATTTAGTTTCTTTGAATGTAGTAAAAGTTAAGTCCACTTATTAATTTCTACAGAAGTTATATCAGCTTCAGTTGTTTCCACTTCTGCATGTGATGTATGTATAAACTCGCTTAAGTGCTCCGTCATATTTCAGATGTTTTTAAATCTGCCAGTCAGCTTTGTTAACGATCATTTTCTTTTTAAATTGACACTTCATTCGAAAAGCATTTATCGAAAAGCATATTAAAAAATTTAATTTTTACGTTCGTTGCTTCCATGCTTTTTGCCACCCATCTTAACCTTGTCGGTGTGACAAAAGAATTAAAAAATTTTTCAAATCCTTCCCATTATTCTTTAAAATGCTTGGAGCAAAAAATTCCATTACAAAGTCCCACTGCAAGAGAGGGATTCTTTCTTCCACTTCTAGTATTTTATACAAAAAAATTATCACGATATTTATTTAATAAAAAGTTCGAATAACAATGACACATCCATGGTATAATAATACCAAGGACACAACATAAAAAATTAATTTAAAACGGTTGCTTAATAATAAAAAGTCGTTTTATTTATAATATAGTTGTTGTTACCTTGATTAGTTCTATTTTTAATTGTTTGCTTCAAATTCATTCAAGTTGTTACCAAAAATGGCGACGACAATTTCAGTGCCGTCTCAGCATATTTTCTTGTAGAATGAAAATTATGTATATGTTGACAGTAATCGATAAATAATCTTCGATGACTAAATAAAATGATAATTTTAAGGAGATAACATTTGTTCAATTCACTCGTAGCTCGTATTAACGTCATATGTGTTGTCTAATCGTATAATTATACAATATTGTATTTTTGTTGTTGGTAATTTTCATACAAAAGTGTGTTATAATTATGCGATTGAATTTTATATGTTTTTCAATTGTTATATTGAGGCCGGGTCTGGGAATATTCTATTTGTTAAATTAATTTGTAAAAATATTTTATATATGTGATAAGTAACACCAGAAAATACATTCTTCTCAATGATAAATATATATGTATGTACATGATTCATTTCAACTTAATTTTCAAACTAATTTAATCAAAATTGCTTGTCGCTAAAAAAGAAAGTTATATTTCGCGTCAAATTATAATTCCCACACCTGGTTTCACTTTTCATGTTTTTTTTTTATTTGACAAAAAGAAATTTGTTTTTTGACATACACTATTTACTCATATGAATTGACAACATTAAACTGACATTTAAAATACGACAAAATAACGATACAACAAATTTGTCTGTTCACAAGCACATAAACAAATATCGTCTTTTTTTAACCCATAAGACAGACGACTGAGCTTGTGAATTGAACAATTGTGTGTTGTCGATGTTGACAACTGGAATAAGGGTGACATTGCGGATTTCTGCTTAATAAAATCACTTTGGATTCATAAATTAACAATATATTTCCATATGCACTTTTATATCTTTCACATTCTACTGCTTAATTTTGAGACATTAAGGATATTTTATTTCTTTTAACATGTTTTTTCTAAATTTTAAAATATTATAATTAAATTTACGACATTTTTTACTGAAATTTAGTATATGTATTTAAGTATGTAATTTTTTAGTGTAATATTTTCGTAGATGATAAACTTTCGAAAGTCATAACATATTTTTTCAACCCAGACTTCAGCAAGTTAATAATAAGGCATTCTCAGGAATGTCAAAGAAACAAATTCCGATTAAAAGTGAAATTTAAACCGTATTTGCCTTCTTCAGAAAACGTAAACCGAAAAATTTTATCGATATGAAACCACTTTCAATTTTCTAAGTGGAATACTATTGACTTATTAATTTTTGGAAAATGTACATATACATATGTATGTACATTTCAATCTTTGAAATAAATTTTATTACTAATTTAAGAGAAAATCATTTTTAGATGACGAAATAAACAAAACGTCGTAAACGTATTATTGCCACCTTTTGATTTCGTTCAAACCACTTTTTATTTAGTACAAAATAATATATATCGTCGACGCAATATTTCAAAGGAATTTTGGTTCAGTGCTTCTATTGCTGCAACAAGGGATATGGCGGGCATTTTTATGTATATTTTTTATTTATCAAACACGAAACTATTTTTAAAATTTCTCTTTATTTTCTTTTTGCTTACAACAATCAGCTGCGTGTTTTTTTTTTTTTCTTTAATTTACCATATTTAATGCACAAAAATAACTTTTTAATATTTTTTCGATTTAATGAAAAAGAAAAATTTCTGAAGAAGCTGAAAGGAAATTGATCGATATTGTAATACCGAATGAAATCGATTTCGAAGTTATTCTGTGACGATCGATACCGAAAACTAATTCCTGCTAATTTATATCTTAGAAACAAAGTATAGTTTTAGACAACCGGTTAATACAATCAACGAATTTATTCCTTATTTTTCACCCAAGAAACAGGTTCTTTGAATTCAATGTATGGCAATCATTGGCTTGTTGAATTCAACGCACCAGTTCGTTGAAGTTAAGAAACCATACGTTGAAACCATACATTGATTTTTAAGAATTTTTTCTTTGATCCAACGTATTCATACAACAAAATCAACGTACATATATTAGTTAAAATCAAGAAACAGGTTCTTTGAATCAAAGTATTTGTTCATTGTGTTTAAATAATTAAACGAGTTTCTTAAATTCAACGTATTATACGTTAAATCAAAAAACCTATTTCCTTGTTTATTTCAAGGAATAAAATCAAATATTGGTTTCAACGTTGAGTTCATAAATACATATATAAAATTTTACTTTTAATTTCAAGGAATATTTTACTGAAACAACGTATAATACGTTGAATTTCAAGGAATTTAATTCGTTGAATTTCAGTAATTATACTTTTAGTGTAAAACAACAAAAAGGGTATTCACTGCACTTTTTTTTTGGTTGAAAAAGTGAAAAAAATGTTTTTTTTTCCAATAATACTGACTAAAAATTCCAAAAAATCTAAAACAAATAAAAACTTCGGCAAAATTACACCATTCGCCATAATTTAGATTAAAAATTGCCAAAACTTTGAGAAAATAAAGCTAGGAAAAATTATTTTTAACAAAAAGTAAATTATTTCACGCGGCCGTTTGCCTTCGATTTTAAATTACTTTTTTTGTGGTGAAAATGACTTGTAAAACACATCAATTGCACTTGAAACAAGCTGAAAATTAAATTTTACTTTTTATTTCACTTTAACGAATTCAAGAACACAAAATTAGTAACATTTTCACTTTCATTTCATTTTACGAATGTCGAAGACAGGCGAATATGAAAATTTTTTGTGGAATGTTTTTGCTTGCGTTTTTTGTAAAACAATTATTTTTTCACTTTTGCATTTTTCCAACCAAACAAACTGTGAATTGAATAGCCTTACAGTAAATTGTTTAACAAAATTTTCTTTTCCTAATGCTACATTCACACTTGCCAAATGTTGGCCGAAAAAAACGTGTCCAATAGACCAACTAAAATTTTTTCAAGAAGGAAGTCTTATTATTTTAATAAGCAAAACCTTTTTGAAAAATATCAAGAAGGAAATTTATGGAAGGTTTTCTTCTTGATTTTATTAGGTATTGGATACAATGATTGTTGAGGAAATTGTTGGCAATGGTAAAGAAGAACTAGTTGTTGATGAAAATGTATGTGAATCTGCTGTAAACTACTTTTATGGAAAAAAACGGGTTCAAGTGGTCAGCATTGGAACCAACACGCTGCGTAAAAACTCCTCTTCATAATATTGTGCGGTTACCAGTTGCTACACAACCGCAATCGGAAAAGGATTTATATGGATATTGGTCGCGAATTTTTGATAGCGATATGGAGAACATGATTTTAGAACATACAAATACAAAATTGAAAGCAAAATTTGATCTAACAGCACAAACTGAAGCGAAAATGCTTGATAAAATAGAATTGCGTGCATTTTTCGGTATCTTGACTTACTCATACATATTCAAGTCTAACCACGAGGCCAATCAATTTATTTTTGCAACTGATGGAACGGGCAGAGAAGTTTTTAGAGCTACAATGTCTAAGAACCGGTTTCTTTGTATTCTAAATTGCTTAAGATTTGATAACTCCTGTGATAGACAACAACGATTATTGAACGACCCATTAGCAGCAGTTTCTGGTATATGCAACAAATTTATAGAAAACTGCCGAAACAGTTATTCAATTGGTACTCATGCCTGCATTGATGAAATGTTGGTACCATTTCGTGGAAGATGCAAGTTCAAAATTTACATGCCAAAGAAACCCGCCAAATATGGCATTAAGATAATGTCATTGACTGATGCACGCACACAATATCTTGCAAATGCATATATATACTTTGGAAAAAACTCGGATGCAGTTGGTCTAACAAATCGAGCCCTTAGAATAACAAGGTTCCATGTAACTTTATATCAGTATCGAGAAAAACGTGATCAAAGTTTTGAATCGCAATAATTTTGTTATATATGCAGTTTTAATATTTTTTTCTTTTATATATTAAGCAATGTACTTATGCTATTAGTCTTATCGTAAATATGATGTATAATTTGCATTTTATTGGCAATTTAAAAAATTAGAAATGCGAGTTAGAACCTTTTTAAATCAAGTTTGAACACGAATTGTAATTTAAAAAGGTCCCAAACGCACATAGAACCTTTATATGTTATAACTGTAAGAAATTATATTAAGAAGACTTTTCGCCTTACTACTACCAAAAAACAAACTTCATATTTATAATTTTATATCTTTTATTTGAGACTTTTTCATTAAATATTAAGCATCGTTTTATAAATTTGCTGATCAATAACAGGCATAAATTTTAACATAGACCTAATATCTTTCTTTTTATCATTCGAAATGATCGGTACTTTTCTGTAGAGCTTTGGGGTTAGGTCAATGTTAGTTTGAGAAAGTTTCTGGCTTCTAGTGGGTTTATCCTTTGCTCTCAAATTGCACATTTTGAAATTTGAATCCGCGAAGGAGGTTAGAAAACCTACTTGAACCAAATTTTCGGTAAACTTAAGGCAGCATACATCAGTAAAACGGACATCTTTAAAATTCATGGACTTTGCCAAAACAGCATAATCTTTAAAATCGTTTTGAAGCATTTCAATAACCCTAAAAGGATGATTGGTATTTATCACTTTCAATAGCCTTATTAGTCCAGCAGGTGAGTAAATCTCAGTTGATAACATAGCCTTCTCAATAGCACTATGAGCACTGTCTACTTCTTGGATACAGGAGTGTCCTGGGGTGGAATATTTCATAGTAATTTCAGATACATGGGAATTATCTCGAAGAAAGTGTAAAACAGCTGAACTAATATATGAATTTCGGTTCTGTGGAATACACGAATCACTCCAAGTAATAAGTTTTGTGAAGTGATTTTCTTCAGCAACTTTATCTAATATTTTTTTGAATGCACTAGCCAACTCATTACCTCCACGGCCTGAAGCGCACTCTGTCCATATTGCACAGTATTTGGTTTTTGTTGTGGAGTGATGAGCAGTTAAGTTATAAACTGTTAATTTCCTTTTGTAAAAAAACGAGCTTATCTCTGCTCGTGGTAATGTTATGACATTCTGTAAATCAAAGCAGAGAACAGGAATTTCAGTATTCATCCTATCTTTTTCTCTTTCGGCACGCATAGCCCTCTTTTTAATAATATGTTCCTCATATTTAGTTTTAAGTACATTTGAAGCTGTATTTTCTTTTCTTGCAATATCATATTCTTCGCAGAGATCACACCTATCAGATTTCCTCATATGAAAGGATAAATTGAACTTTGTATTGAAAATGAATCTATACATAGAAAATTTAACAGGTTCCACTTCTGTTTCCTTACATTTTTCAATGTAAAATTCATACATTTTTCTTAAAGTCAAAGCAGATTCTAAGTATTCTCGATTAGTTGAACTTCTACAGTAGTGAGATTCAATCCTGGGAAATGAGTTAATATGATCTTTAACCATCTTTAGTTTATTTTCTGGAATTTTACGGCTACTGGTTTTACCCCTACCATCTGCTTTTGGGATATTAGCACCATCTTTCCCATTGTGAACATTATATACCGGTTTCTGAGATATACCTAGGTTACCTAAATAAAAGTTTTTGCAAACTTGTAATTTTGCGTTATTGAGATGCACGTAGTATGAAAAAGAATATTTTCTTTTTGAATTATTTAAGTTTTTATTTAGTCTGACTGTAGAACAACGTGTAGTTGTGTTGAGAATAAACAAATGTTTTTCATTTTGTGTAAGTTTGTAATAACTTGTAAAAATGAGCACCCGTTCCGAGTCAGAAATTTTTTTGCTGCAACTAAACTTGCAGGAATGCATACAATCTTTTGAAGATTTAACTCGTTTTGCAGGTATAAACGAACCTCTACTATTTATGTATTCTTGACCGAACTGATGTTTCTCTTTTAACACGTTGATCTTCCATTTTTTTGGCTGTCTATTTCTTTTTCGAGTCCTCTTCTTTGGTTCGTCACCAGTATCTAATAGCGGTAAGTTATCATGTGATACTTGGGCATTTTCAACTTCTTTCCTTAAAAGT
The DNA here is from genome assembly GCA_947311025.1 of Lypha dubia. Taxonomy (NCBI): domain Eukaryota; kingdom Metazoa; phylum Arthropoda; class Insecta; order Diptera; family Tachinidae; genus Lypha; species Lypha dubia. The sequence goes on from OX371261.1 coordinate 98,470,022, forward strand.
GGAAAAGCGAGATATTGGTGGTAGTTTTTTAATTACTTATATGATATTCGTCATAAGTAGTAGTACATACCCATCCGTTTGAGATCCATCATCACTTCCGCTTGCTTCACTATGTTTGTAATATGAGCAAGTTGATTCACTCCCAAATGGGTCAATATCACTAAAAGGAGTTGCAGACATAACGTATTTATTTGTAACTAATTTTTTTAATGACGTTTTCAGTATCTGCTTGCCTACGTGCTTTGTACGATCTGACAGTTAAACTTTAACTTAAAAGACAAAGCCAACCAACAACAGATGGAACTTATTTAATACATTCAAATACATTCGTACCATTTTAAAATAAAGTAAAACAAAGTTCTAACTGCCAAATAGAACCTTTTTAACTGAAAAGATTCACCAAATCTCTGAGTTAGAACTAAGTTAAGCTAGTACTTTCATTTTAAGATAGCATGTGAAACATTTTGTTAGCGAAAATTGTAATACAACGTAGTTGGAACTATTTTTAACTGAAAACGGCTTTTTTGCCAAAATGTTAGTTGGAACCATTTTATTCTAAGGGCTCGAAATGAAGAAAAAAGTCTTGCAGTACCAACACAATCAGTAATGAGGCTGTCGAAAATAATAGAAGGAAGTCGAAGAAATATAACTGCTGACAATTGGTTTTCTTCACTCCAGCTGGTGGAAGAACTTAAAAAACGAGAACTAACTTATTTAGGTACGCTGAAAAAGAACAAAAGAGAAATTCCACCAGAATTTTTGCCCAAAAAAAATGGTTTTACCAAAGATGTCACTATTTTATCCTACGTGCCTCGTCAAAATCGTGCTGTTGCATTATTGTCCTCCATGCATCACAAAAAATAAGATGACCCACTCACTTTAAAACCTGCAATGATAGCTGATTATAAAAATACAAAAGGTGGAGTGGATGAGCTCGATAAGAAATGCTCAATTTATTCATCCGGTCGACGTACACGCCGCTGGCCATTAGCCATATTTTTTAGAATTGTGGATATTTGTGGTGTCAACTCTTTCATTATTTTTCAGTCTTCAAAGGATTATGATAACAGCTCAAGAGGAGACTTTTTGAAAAAGGTTGCAAGGCAAATGATTTTACCACATCTGCAAAGACGTCAACACAACCAAAAGCTCCCTCGGGTATTACGAGACACAATTGGTAACATTTTGTGTCCGGACTCGGTAGCTCCGCCTCCAGTAGAACCGATCCACGTTGCTCGTAAGTTATGCCACATATGCCCGACTAGGCTAAAGCGAAAAACTACACACTTTTGTCTGCAATGTAGTAAGCCAATGTGTATGGGATGCAGCAAACGTATATGCTTACACTGTGCGAACACAGATTTTTATGAGTAAAAAACCACCTAAAAGGTGGACCTGCAGTTTTTACACCTGACTATTTTTTTATGATCTCTTTTATATCTTTAAATGTATACATTTGGCTGTGAAAAAATGCCCTTTAAGTTTTTGTTTTTTTTTTAATTCATATTTTTTTTATAAGCTATTTATATGTCGTTTTTTTTATATTAAAAAAAAGGTTTGTGAAATAAAGTACCTGTTTTGTTAAAACGAAAAATTTTTGTTTTCTTTATTTTTTGTAATTAAAAATATACATAGTAGCTTATTTTTAAAAAACAAATAATTATCAAAAAATATTTTTTACAAAATTTTTTTTAGTAAAATTAAGAGGGGTAAAATTTACCACCACGTCATAAACTATGTCCCAAAATATCACCACGTCAGTTAAAGGTTAATATACAATTGTATTGAAAATCAGCAAAATATCGGCTCTGATTTTGGTTTATATATACAAACAAATGAAGATGTATATGACCCTTTCAGAAATAAATTTATAAATATGTACATGACGGTGCCTCAGTGTTGAATATGTAGTCTATGCAGACTATAATTCAACGCACGAAGAACCATCGTGCTACTGGGGCTATTTAGTGTTATGTCTATATTAACTTAATAATAACTTTATGTATTTTTTCGTACAAACCCCCTTTTTGGTCAGTGATGGATGGAGGAAATTTGTAAAATATTTTAATGGAAATCGCACATAGACGCAAAGTTGATCCAAATGAAACTAAAAGCAGCCCAAATGAATTGGCTTATTGGAAGAAACTCTATACTAAGCCTAGACTGTAAACTTCTATTATACAATGCGATCCTAAAACCAATATGGGCCTATGGAATCCAGTTATGGGGCACTGCCTCCGCATCAAATGTAGAAAAAATTCAAAGGCGACAAAACAAAATTCTATGTACTATAACAGCAGCCCCATGGTATATCCGAAATCATCGAATTCACAATAATCTCGATGTTCCGTTGGTTAAGACAGTATTTTCTAAACACGCGAAAAAATACATTAAAAAACCGTACACGAGAGATGTAAAAACAACAAAAATCAACCTTTGAAACTAAAAATTGGCTAAACATATAATTATCTCTTTTAGATTTAAGATTTGATTTGAACAACTTGTTGATGTTTCAATTAAATTGAAGATTCAATAAATAATAAAATTTATCATAAAAAAAAAATTTTTTAGACAGTCTGTATTTTTTGTACATACATATGTATGTATTTATCGAAAAGTGTGTATGTACTTCATTATAATTATATGTAAGTATGTATATACTCGTATGTGAATTGTATTATATTCAATGAATTATACATTTGTGACTTGGTGAGGGGTATATAAGATCCGGCACAGCCGAATATACTCGTAGCACTCTTATACTAAGTTCACACTTGTATTTTTAAACGTGTTTAAGGCAAATGTTTTATACTATGTTCACACGACAAGATGAAGCACTTGCTTCGCTTTCTGAAGCATGTTTATGAATCTAGCTGTTTATACGACTCATGTACCTGCTTAGATTTGACATTTCTCTTTTTAATTACAAATAAAATCTAAAATGTACAAAAAAATAAGTTAAAACTATTATGCATTTTTAAAAAACGCACAAACATATTTTTTGTTTCCATTGTTGTTATATCTTTATAATTTTAATTCAATTTTTCATTTTTAATTAAAGTTTTTGTGGTTTTTTTACAGCCAGTTCAGATAAACTTCCTATAAAATTTAGAGAAGACAGCAATTTTTCATGCTTCGCAAGTAGATTCAATATGAATCTACTTGCATCGCTCTCAAAATTTTGTATGGCGAAGCATGTTGCTTCGCTCATGGTTGGGGTGTGAAGCATGAATAGAGAGCGAAGCATGTTCCGTGTGAACGTAGTATTACTTGTTTAAATCTCATTTTGTGATGCTGATATTCGTGAAGCAATGAAATAATAGGTTTGATCCCGTACTTTTTGGGCAAAGTCCGGTAAAATGAGAGCAAACAAGAATTTCTCTCAATTAGAGACAAAAACGCACAAAAGTACGGGAACACTAAAAACCACATTTTTATCCCAAAAGTTTGTATGAAATTGCTGTGAAAGTAAACAAAAAAATAAATACTGTTTTTGATTAGTATTTCACTTTTTAAGAAATTTTAGTTAGTACACACATACATATCTATGTTTGTATATCCAAACATAAATATTTTGCTATGCTTTTTGCAAAAGTCATCATTATTTCATTATTCTTTTTAGGTAAGATTCAAATTTCTTATTTGTTATTGTTTATTTCATAAACAGCTGATTGATTACTACTTGCACAAACTAGCCCGAAAAAAAGTACGGGCTGTTTCGTGCAGGAAGAAGAAGAATATTTCTCTCTCAAAATCTCTCTCACTTGCACGAACTTTGTGTACGGGAACAGTTTTCGTGCAAATTGGGATCCCGCGGGCTCCCAATGTTGAGTACGGGATCACACCTAATATGAAGCTAGGTACGCGTTAGTACGAAAATAATTCCCATATTCGTTCAGTATTCGTTGCTTTTTGCGCATACACTATTTAAGCAACCCGTTATCCATAAAGTTTGTGTACATAGTATGTATATATGTATGTACGTTTTATACAAGAGTACGTTGTGTTCAATTGCAGTTAAAAGTATTCAAATCACTCACTGAGTCTTTCACTACGTTTATACGCACGACTTACTTGCAATAAAATATATTGCAAATAAAAAAATTTGCCGTACAAACGGTGAGTTAATTTCTTATTTGCGATTAGCTAACTCACGAAAACAATTCCTCACTGATTAATGACACTAATTGCGGTGGCACGAAATAAGCCCGAATGAAATAAGCCCCAAATCGAAAAATGAAATAAGCCCCAAAAAATTTTCAAATATTTTGATTGGGCTTTACTTAATTCTTTTTGGGGCTTATTTAATTTTTAAAAATTTTGGGCTTATTTCATAAAATTTTTTGGGGCTTATTTCATTTTATTTGGGGCTTATTTCATATCCATAAAATAGATCTAAACACATTTAGAGGAAAATTGCATGTTATTTTCAAGTTTCAACTGTGTTATAATAAAGTCCTTGCGCCCGGCCCTAGGCCGGTTATTCAGAAAATACTTTGAACACGAAGCCTGTGTTCCATATACCATAGAGAATAAAATTCTTGCATCCGGCCATAGGAGAAGCTGGTGATCGATATACCATATAGGATAAATTCCTTGCGCCCGGCCGTAAGCCGGTTATGCAGAGAATACTTTGAACGCGAAGCCGGTGTTCGATATACCATAGAGGATAAATTCCTTGCGCCCAGCCGTAAGCCGGTTATGCAGAAAATACTTTGAACGCGAAGCCTGTGTTCGATATACCATAGAGGATAAATTCCTTGCGCCTGGCCCTAAACCGGTTATGCAGAGAATGCTTGGAACGCGAAGCCGGTGTTCGATATAATTTAGAGGATAAAATTCTTGCATTTTATGATTTCTTCTTAAGCTTACTTCATCAAGTTAACAAATTTGGGCTTATTTCATTTTTTTGGGTTTATTTCATTGAATGAAAAATTTGGGGCTTATTTCATTTTTTATTTGGGGTTTATTTCATATTTTTTGGGTCTTATTTCGTAAATTTTATTTAGGGCTTATTTCATTATTTTTTGGGGTTTATTTCATAAAAATTTTTGGGGCTTATTTCATTTTTCGATTTGGGGCTTATTTCGTGGTGCCCTAATTGCAAGTAAGATTTTAAACATTGCAACACGTTTTTAGTTTTTAGATGCCAAATGATTAAATTTTAACATCCGGCGTCACATAAAAATAAGAATTTCCTGTAACAAAAGTGGCAAATAAACAGTGAGTGCAAATAATTGCGATTAGGCTGCGAATAAACGTAGTATTTGTTGCTTTTGACAAGACCATTAAACGTTTATGCAAGCCAAGTAATGCAGGCAATAAAATTCATCACACTTTATTGTGCCATCTATTATTATTGACAACATGTAGGCTTTTTGTGATTGCATTCAAAAAAACAAAATGAGCCATTCAATATATACATATGTACATATGTTCTCTGATGTGGACCCTAAACAAAATATCTATATGTTTCCGAAATTTTTAAGAAATTCTGGCATCAATTCGATTACACCCAATTCTCTTTTTACACGATAGATACGTTCCCAATAAATTCGTGTAAAAAAAATTCGTGTAAAAAAAGATACTAGCCAAAGATGAAAATAGTAGATTGGTTCCAGACCTAAAAAATAACGTAAAAGTATAATAAATTAATAATAATTAATATTACATATATAATATTACAGGTGATTTATGTGACATTGTGACCGGGCTACCAATATACAATAGTTAAGAAATAGTTATAATTAAACACAATTCTGATTTTCAATTATAATTAATAATGCAGCGATTTGGAAATTATTTAAAACTTACCTGTTATTGAGTTGATAAATTTGTAGGAGCACTAACTTTACAGCAATTAAACGTCTTAGTAGAATATTTAAAATCGTGTTAAAACAAAACAATTCGTGTAAAAAGAGAAAAATGTTAACTTTTTTAACTCGTGTTAAATGAAAATTCGTGTAAAAATAATTCGTGTAAAAAGAGAATTAGGTGTATTTTGATTAATTTTTAAATTTTGGTTTTCAATATTAGATAGTGGATATTTACAGAACGAAATCAAACAATTTAGAAGTTTTTGTAAAAACTGCCTGCATTTGCTTTATTTATTCCGAATTTATTCACAGTATTTTAATGATTTTTAATCGGTTTTACGAATCTATTTGTTACTCTATTTTTGTTTTTGCATGTTTCTGACGACATGATTTATTTGCATGCTCTTTTAACAGCACATTTTTGTAATTTTGTGAGCATATTTTAAAATATTTGCTGCCTTTTTCATGAGCATAAAATACGGCTTTTTAATTGAATATTTTTGGTTTCCCCACTTATGAGATACCAAATACTTTAATGCTGCTTAAAGATGAAAATCTAAGAAAAGCTCGAATTGGTGCATTAGAACCCCCTTTAATAATTTTTTTCACAGTGTTGCATATAATATTATGCGATTCTTTTATTTTCGTTTTAGCAATGATGGTGGTGTTTTTATATATTAATTCATTAAATTTGTTTTGGTAAAATTAATTTTACTTAAAACTAAAAAGTTCATAGGCCTTAAATTAATTCTTTTTCGTATATAAATGTTATGCTTTTTCCTTTTTCCTCTTTTCATTTTTTTAATGTTAAATATTGCTTAAATTAATTTTAATATCAAAAAAATTATAATACTAAATAAAATGTCTTTTTAGTGTTCCGTGTTGTTGTCGTTGTTAATCCTTAAGGCTAAAACTTCTCTTTTATTTCCAAATTGAATTTGTAATTAAAGAGTTTTCAATTAGATGACTTAGATGAGAAAGATAACAATTTATCTAACATTATATGTGCAATAAAAATATTTTTTTTCTTTTTAAATTTTTTACTTTTTAAACGATATAAAAAAATTGTAGAAATATATAACGCGTTCAATATAAATAAAGAAGTCATTATTGAGAGAGAGTTTCATACATACATAAGTAAGTATGAAGTTTGTTATTAGTAGCATTACTTTTGAATCTATGTATGTATATATGTATGTATGTAACTATGTACATGTGTATATGTACATATGTATTTGGTAGCATGTGCTTAATTAATTAATTTATCTCTGACTCTTCTCAATTAATTTTTTTTATCTATTATTGATTTTGGTATGTACCAAAAATTTTAAAATTTTGTCCGTATTGTTGGTAATTTTTTCCTTTCTTTGTTTGTACATCCAGCAAGAAAAATAGTTGAATTCTTTTTTTTTTGGTATTTCACTTTTTCTTTTTAATAAATAAATAAATTGTAATAGATGTTGTAGCATGCCATTTTCGTGAGTTAAATTTTATTGGTCCATTTGCTGAGTTCTTCAAATAGCTATGTAACTTTTTTGGCCCACTTCAAGTCATCATCACGTGGCTTGAGACCGGTCAGGTGTTCAATAAGGCTCTCTAGTAAAGACCAAAATCTGGAAATATATAATGAAATTAAATTAAGTACATCTTAATATTTATATGATTTTTAAACAGGGATGCTAAATTTAGTACAATTGCAGTTTTTTAGTACAATTCCTTTTCATCATTTCATCGCTGTACTCCAACAAGAAATTTTAAAAAAATTTTTAAATTGTAAATTTAACTTGTGGTTTGTTTTTATACCTTTTATCATCAATTTATTCATGAAAATTAATTAAAAAAATATATTTGAATTTATTTTACCAGAATACATCAAAAATAAAGCAAATGAAGATGCGTTTTGAGGAATGCGATTTATAACTGCAAAAGTTACCGTTTTGTTTGACACAATGGTTTCGAAAATGGGTTTTTGTGTAATTTCAAATAGTTAGCCAAACTATTGGCCAGGAGATCGTAAAAAAATCCGTGGTGTTTTTGATTTCAGATAAGAAGATTGCTTAAATTAATCTGCAGACTGATACGAAACTTCACCTCTTGTGATTTAAACATAAGAGTGGTTAAAATTAAAAAAAAAAATCTTATAACTTCCCGTTAAGATCGCCTAAAGACATAAGGGTCTCTATTAGGTATTTTGAGGCAAAACTGCTCTAAATGGTAGACGCATCATCCCACAAAAGAAATTTAATTAAATTTATTCTCAAGATGTGGAAGGGATGATGCCTGGAAAAGACGAGTTCGAAGAGAATGGTAACGTTACAGAGTAAATTAAATTATAATTTGTTGAGAGGGTTTAAGGGTCTGTGTACATATTACGTACCGCTGTTTTCAGGTATTTTATACCCCCACCACCCCACCATTCGAACCGCTTTTTACTAAGTTTTCAGTGCAAAATTTCCAATCCGTAACAAATCCTTAAACCCCCTGGAGCGTTGCGTAATATATGTATGCACAGCCACTAAAGGTACGTTCACATCTGTCAAACATTTGCCCAAAAAAGCGTAACCACTAAATACTAATGACAAAACTTTTAATTTATGCATTTATTTATTAAGTTAAACAGCAACTAATAAGAGAAGATTCTATTACATTTTCTATAAATTATATAGGAAACTGTTTAACGTAATAAACAGGTATCTAAATCAAAAGTTTTGTCATTAGTATTTAGTGGTTTCGCTTTTTTGGGCAAATGTTTGACAGATGTGAACGTACCTTAAGCATGGTGTAATAAACCAGGTGGCAGCAGCAATACGAGAAAAAGTAAAGCCAAAACAGTTCGTTCTCTGAAATATATAACCACAAAAACACTCTTTGACATTTGCAGCTAAAATATAAGTAACACTGCAGTCAGACGTTCAAGTTTTTATTTAAATCTCTTTCAAGAAATTTACACAAACTGCTTGTCAAAATTCACAAAAATTGAAAGCTGTGACGTAGGCTGCACGCAATTTCAAAGCAATTTGCTTTCAAGAACACAAAAAATTATGGCGGCAGAATATATGTACTTATGAATGTATATGAAAACTAACGAGAGTTTATAATCAAAATGGCAATCAGCTGCTTTCTTGAAAACAATTTGAAACACTCAATTGAACGAAAATTTGAAAGCAAATTCTCAGCAAATTTTAAAAGTGTGAGTGTATTGGTAAAGAGAGGATTGAATCTTGAAACAAAAATTGAATGAAAACTTGTTCGTGTGACCCCCAAGTAAGTGCGCCAAGATAGCGTCGGTTTTAGGGTTAAAAAAACGGGGGAAAATATAAGGAAATTTTTGGGGTATTTTCCGGGTATAGTCATAGAAATAACGTCGATTTTGGGAATTAAAACCGGGGAAGTAAGTATGTACTTCATCCTTAGGACTTTTCCTGGCCAAAACAAGCTTTCGCACGAATACAGACCCAATTTTAAAATATAGACCTTAAGGAACATTTTGAGCGAACCGTGCTAAAAATCGTACGAGCAGTTCCCGAGTAAAGGCAAGTAACAGAAAAAAATGTACATATATGTGTATCGCAGGTATTTATTATTGTAGGTACATATGTACTATTAGATGCACAATTTATGTGCACATTAGTTTTACAAAAAAATAAAATTTATAAACTAAAAAACAATTCATATATTGGTTTTACAAAAAAAACATAAACTTAAACACAAATTTTTTCACAAATGATGTCAAATATGTATGTGCAAAAATGCCAGATTATTTTTCAATAATAATGCAATTAACCGGGTAAAAGTAAGAGGAAATTTATTTTTGATGACATGAATTTTGAACCAATTAAGCGGGAAAATCAATTAACCGAGTTCAGTTATCCGAGGAAATTTACATGTGTTTTCGTATGCAATATTTTTTGGCCGATCATGTGGTTCAATTAAGCGTGGAAACCAATTAACCGTAGGGTCAATTAACCGAAAAATACTGTATTAGGTTTTCATATGAATTGTAAATAAAAGGGATTTCTTATTGATTTTATTAGGTATTCTTTTTTTTCAATAAGGTTTTCTTCTTGATTTTATTAGGTTCCCGTATGATCATGTGTAAATCATCTTCTTAATTTTTTTAATAAGAATATCTTCTTGATTTTATTAGGTATTCTTATTGTTTTTTTCAATAAGGTTTTCTTCTTGATTTCATTAGGTCGTCTTATGGTTTTTTTCAATAAGAATATCTTATTGATTTCATTAGCTTGCTTGTTATTTCATACATATAAATCAACATAGGAACAATTTCTTCATAATTTTTTTGTGCTACAATAAATCATCTTCTTAAACTGGCTGCTAACATGTATTACTATAGTAAGGTGTAGTAGTGAGGTGGTTAGAGTGCCAATCTACTAAACCGAAGTGCCTTGGTTCTACTCCCTGAATACGTAAGTTTTATAAAAATGTTTTCATCACCCCTCCATCCAGATAATATAAATACATGCTGTAAATAAGCATTCCGAACGTACCATGACGTTCTGATGACAAATTTGTATTTCCTAACATCATAACAGAGAAAACAGTGCCTAATAAATACCTAATAAAATAGAACAAAATTAATAAGATATCTCTACGAATTTTTTTCAAAAAGGAAGTCTTATTATTTTAATAAGGAAAACCTTTTTGAAAAAATCAATAAGAATACCTAATAAAATCAAGAAGAAAACCTTATTGAAAAAACAATAAGAGTCCTCAATAAAATCAAGAAGAAAACCTTATTGTAAAAAACAATAACAATACGTAATAAAATCAAGAAGAAACCCTTATTGAAAAAAACAATAAGAATACCTAATAAAAACCATAAGATTCCTTATTGATTTTTTCAATAAGGTTTTCCTTATTAAAATAATAAGACTTCCTTCTTGAAAAAAACCATAGAGAAATCTTATTAATTTTGTTCTATTTTATTAGGTACTAGATTTACCCGGTGCGCTTCGCTACCCCCTCGTTATAAATAAAATTCTTATTGTGAAAATTTAATGACGATCGGTCCAGTAGTTAAGACTATATTACGATTTTTTATTTTCCTAAAATGGGGCGTGGTTCCACCCACTTTTCTACTGGTACGTATTCCAAGTTATGCCAATACCATATGTACCAAATATCATCGACGTAGGTCAAAAAATGCCCAAAATATGGCGATATAAATTTTTGGGTTATATGGGCGGTGCCACGCCTCTTTCTCCAATCAAAACTTTATATTGCTTATTATTCCTTCCAGAGTCACAGCAACATGCTGTGAAAATTTCAGGAAGATCGGTCCAAGGGTTTGGTTTTCCTAAATAGGGGCGTGGTTCCACCCACTTTTCTCCTGGTACTATTCCAAATTATGCAAATACCATATGTACCAAATATCATCGACGTAGGTAAAAAAATGCCCAAAATATGGCGATATAAATTTTTGGGTTATATGGGCGGTGCCACGCCTCTTTGTCCAATCAAAACTTTATATAGCCTATGTCACCCGCCTGAATATTCTGAAGATTCTCTGAAAATTTCATCAAAATCGGCCCAGCCGTTTTGGAGTCCATTTCTTACATACATACACACATCCTCTTTTATATATATAGATTTATTAGGCACTGATTTTTCTGTGTAAGGTAAAAATTTACCCGGCAGCTGTAGACGTGTATATTTGTTTTCTGTATGTCAGTTTGTTTTTATTTTGTTTAAAATTTATTTTAAAAAAATTAAATTTTGTATTTTTTATTTTCTTGTTTCTCTATTTTTGACACACAGAAAACTTTTACACTAACAAAATGCCTGTTGTTTTTGTGACGTTGTATTTGTTTTATTATACCATGAATAATTTCTTATTTATAAATTATTTCAGTTCAAATAATAATTACGTTTATTCGTAATAATAACATAAAATATTAATTCAGCTTGGGCACCAGCTATTCTATAGTAATAGGATTATCACAGTGATGTGAATATCCCAAATATTGAGAGAAAATAACAATGGGTGCGTTCAGCAGACACAGTTTGATACACAACTGTTGCTCAACAATCTGCTGAACGCTTTTATTACTGAGCGATGAGCGAACATGTTGAGTGAGCGCTCACTGGTTTTGGTAGCAAAGAAAAAGTACGCTACATTTCATCAAATTACGAAATTTCAGTTCAGTTTGATTTTTGATTCAAATTTCATAAAAATTTTAATTAATTTAAATTCACAAATTAATATTATGAAATATTTTTACAAAATAAAATTCAATAATTTTTATTGAAAAGTCAAATTTCTTGATATTTTTGACAAAAAAGTGAGCAGACCGTTCAGAAAAATTAATGAAATCAAAAGCTGCTACATCTAAACGGTTGAGCAGCAGGTTTTTTTGCTGAACGCGCCCAATATGTTATAATTGCAAAGTAAAATACTTTGAAAATAACGGACTATGGGAGTTTGTTGAATATTAGTAGTAAGCAATCAGACATGGGGAATTTCGTACTAACCAAAATTGTTTCAATATGTAAAAATAGAATAAAAATGAATTAAATTAATTCTCGTATTCTATTTCTGTTGAAAAGTTGGTTAAATAGTTGATATTCTTCCCAATTAGTATCCTCTTTACGAAAATTGTAAATATGGACAATTGAACGCTGATGAGAGGTGCAGCGGCCTTGAAATCGGTATACTGATACCTTCTGCTAATCTGATTGCATGTGCTAATGTTTTTCAAAAATAAAAAACTCATAGTAATATGTAGGTTTGTAGAAAAGTAAGCACATTCATATTGAAAAATTATTTGTTGTGATGTTTGTAAAGGTTTTTGAAAAGCTATTTTGCTTGTGCTTTGTAATTCGCAAATGTGTTTGCGAGTTTATGTATAAGTAAAAGAGCTTTACAACTTTTCAAACCTAAATTGTAAACATCTATTGATGAGTTGGCATAGCAGCCAACGTAATGCATTTAGATAAATAAATAAATAAAATTTTAAAACAAAATTTTCGCTATCTTATAAATTAAAAATTGCCTCAAATTTAAAAAATAAAAATTACCCCAAAGAAATGGGAAAATGTCCCCAAAGATCGTATTTTTGTTTTTCAGTTCAAAACTTTAGGGCTAATTTTTATTTCTCGTTTGGGCCCAATTTTTAATCAAGCCTTGTTTTTAGTTTTATTTATTATTTGGTTGTTGGAAGAAACAGCTGTTAAGTAACACAGAAAAATAAGTATTCAAATTTTCGAACAGAACGGCACAGAACAAAACAACAACAGAATGTAAAGACTAATGAGTTGCTTTTGGTAAATATGTATGTATAACATTATACAGTTTTTTATTGATTAATATATAAAGTTTTGGTCGGTGTCGAATAAGTTTTTTGAGGCACTGTATATAATAGTGCAAAGTTTACGACATGTGTCATTTCCAAACACAGGGTAAAATAAAATTAAAGGTTTCAAAATAATAATCAAAATATAAAAAGCTTCGAAGTAGTAATTTGCTAAAATATGTTTTCAAAATTCTAAATTTTTCAAAATAAATGCCACCCTAATGTCTGTTTGCCTGAAAAACTTTAAACAATTACTATTTTTCTTACCTTAACTTCTCTAATGGCCAATTTAACCAACCGGTTGTTATGCAAAAATATGTTTCATGCGGTGCAACATGATGGAAGCGATGATGTTTGCGTGGCAATACAATATGATAATTTTGCAAAAATAGTACCCACTTGGGCAGACCCCAATAGGTATGTGACCACTTGTGAATCTGAAATTAAAAATGGATCAAAATATTCATACACATATTTATGGTATAAAAAAGAAACTCACCTGATTGGTCATTGCAACAAAGATTGAACATAAAAATAGATATGAAATCCAACCAAAATCCTGCTGTATGTCATTATGTGATTTTGTGTTAAAACCGTAGACCAAAAAACCTAATATCGGTATACTGACCATAAAATTATCACCATTTGTTTCGATAAAATCATGTCGCGTTATAGACGTTGGATCCAAATGATGTTCTCGAAATGGACGCAAGAAATTCTACATCACAATCAAAGATTTATTTAAAAATTTAATTGAATTAATTTATAAATTAAATATTTATACCTTTCCTATAATGGGTAGTTCAACTGATCCCCATGTATCGGCGGCCCAATGCACAAGACCCGAACCAAAATCAGCAGTTATTATACCACATATGGCCGATATGCAGGCAACAATTATTCGATCGAAATTAAAATGTTTTAATATCAAAATAAAATCAATTATCATTAGAGCTATGCATGTGTAAACACAGAGAAATTCCTGAGCACGTTTTCCTGAAAATAAATAGAATAGAAAGTTCTATGAGAAAAATATGTACCAGAAAGAATAAAAACGGAAAAATTCACTAAGTCCCAAACTAATGATGGAATTTTTATAAAAATTTAACCACGGAAAGACCTCTGCGGGGAGTTTATGCCACATACGAACAGTATGGCCAAAGTACGAATTCTCTCTGTAATGCGTAGTGCGGTTCACTGACATATCGACCACACAGGGATGTGCTCTTGATGAAGAGCGTGTTGTGCGTGAAAAGTGACGGGTTTCGGGAACAAGTTCCCTGATTTCATCAGAGCACATTCCATTGTTGTAGCGATAGAACAACGAAACACACCCAACATTGCGTCGATGCTCCAGTGAGTCAATAGAGTTGGCTACCCTACTGTCACCGATAAGCTTCTTCGTCCTATCCTGTACGCGGTCGAGTAACTTCAAAATAGATATTGAAGCACCGGCCCATACATGAGAGTTGTATTCCATTTTCGGTCGGATAAAGGTGGTATAAATATTAAGGAGATCAGATTAAGTTACATACATATAATTTAATTGAGGTTATGTAATTATGCACTAATATGTATTTATTTACATATGTATGTATGGATGTATGTGCATACATCAGCAATGTTTTGAGTTCTTGGAAAACTACAAAACGGAGAATGGAAACTTTTTTATACCTTCTATGTATGTATGTATATTACAGCTATGTTTATTTCCTTTTTTTTTTTTTTTTGTTTGGCAAAAGCTCCACTGTCCTTTTTTGAAAACGAAATTTAAAGGATATTTCAAAAATTAAGGCCCTAATTTTGTAAAACGCATCACCGAAGTGACTTTTATATGGAAAGCAAAAACAAAAATTCAAATATTAAAAAATTTTTTTTCATTGTTTTCATTCAAATTTTTGAAATTTTTGAAGGCAAAGTAACGCCTCAATTTCTGTGCGTTTGTTCGGTGATGATATTGTATGAAAAACAAAAACAAAATTTTTAAATATTTGAATTTTTGTTTTTGCTTTCCATATAAAAGTCACTTGGTGATGGGATTTAAAAAATTTGGGCCTAAATTACTTTGTAGCTGGTTAAAAAAGTATGCCAAGAAAAAAAAATACTCTCTTCACCTTGTTCGCCAACATACCAGCCAGCACAATTCTTCTCTTATGTGAAGATTGAATGAACTTTTCCGTTAAGCTTTCACCTCTATTTACTCGTTTGCAGATGACAACTATGTCCTCCGAGAGAGGTTAGTCAACTATATTCGTTCCCTGCAGTAACATTGCAATGTGATGCTATGTTTACACTAAACATGCTTCGCTCTCTATCCATGCTTCACACCCGCATCATGAGCGAAGCAAAATGTTTCACCATACAAAATTTTGACAGCGAAGCAAGTAGATTCAATTTAGAAAAAGCTTTAAAATTGTTTTTAAAGAATTTTTGTAACAATAATTATTACTAATTTTGTATATATGAATACAAACACATATTTTGCAGACGATTTTGTTTAAAATTATTTATAAAAACAAACTTGTGTACATTTTAAATATGCAAATTTTAAATTACAATGAATTAAAAATACACATAAAAATTGATTAGAGAACAACAACACTTTTGACACAGCGTTACCAAAAAAGTTGCATTGTTGTAATGAATTCGCCTTGCATATACCTGGGCCCAAATCGTTACATCCGTGGACGTAGGAGTCGTCACGTAATAACTGTGTAATTGGATGGGAAATTACGTGACGAGTTGTACGTTCACGGATGTAACGATTTGGGCCCTGATTGATGTGCCTTGAATACTATGTTCACACGACGAACTGAAATTCTAGGTTCGCTCTGTGAACCACGATGGCGAACCCATGTGTTCATACGACACATTCTAGATTGGTTCGTACTTCGACATCATTTTACAGTTTGAAATAAGGTTGACTATTTATTGTTTTTTCCATTTTATTTACGTAAATATAAATAGTATATGGCTCTATGAAAAATGGCCCCAATTAAAAATGGCCCCAAACAAAAAATGAAAAATGGCCCCAAACTTTTGTATTAAACACGAACTTTGGAACAATTTTTCTTATTCTTTGGGACCATTTTTCATTTTTTATATTAAAGTTTGGGGCCATTTTTCCTAAGGTTTGCCCCAAAACAGAGTAAATGAAATATATCTCCCAAAAAACTCTATATCATAAACTGACTTTTGAGAATTATTACTAAATGGCGTCGTTGCTTGAAATTTCATACATGAGAGAAACCTTGAGCCCCACCGAAGGACAGCAATGCGAAAAACCGTTAGTAAACGACTGTCACTGTAAGGAGCTTGGCCGAGAAATTGTCTATATAAACAAGGTCCCCAAAAAAAGAGTGAAATAAATCCCCAAACATGTACATGTTGGACGATTTTTCCTAAAGATTTTTTGCATTACATTACATACGAACCTAATTTTATTTTATCCTAACAGCTCAATGCAATGCAGAAAATCTTTAGGAAATAATGCCGTATCGGGAAATACCATGGTGGAAAAAAATCCCTAAGCCCGGCCACGGGCCTGCTACGCGAAAATTCATTTCTATTACAAATCAAATATTTTAAAATTTGGGATTATTTTCCAAAATTGGAGTTGCTTACTAAAGATCCCTTGCATAGCCGGCCTACTGCCGGGCTTAGAGATTTTCTTCACCATGGTATTTGCCGACACGGCGATGTTTAATAAAGATTTTCTACATTTCATTACATACGTACCCAATTTTATTTTGAATTAGCACCGCAATGCACTGCAGAAAATCTGGGGACTTAAATTATTTGGGCAATTGATGGGCGGCGGCACTTTATTCTCGATGTTGGTTCTTACAGCGGCAGCAGCTTACTAGCGGGTTTTTGCATCCCAGGCCCCTCGGCGGGGCTCAAGGTAACTCTTCTTCATAGAATTTCGAGCAACGTCGCCGTTTAATAATAACGCATATTTTGAAAATGCACTGTGCATTTGATGTAAAGAGTTTTGTGTGGTATTTAAATCATTTACACTATTTTGGAAAAATCACTCCAAATTCGAAAAATAAAAATGAAAAATGGCCCCAAAATAGGAAAAATGGCCCCAAAAATAATTATTATTGTTTTCAATGTAAAAAGTTTGGGGCCATTTTTCATTTTTCAGTTTGGGGCCATTTTTCATGGAGCCTAAATATATGCTTTTTATTTTTTCAATGTTTTTATTAAAATTTAGCACTTATCAATTGTTACTTTAAATTGTATAAAAGACGTAATCCATTATAGTTAATTTGTCAAGACGATATCAAAAATATCTCACTTATGATCACATTCTGGACAACAAAAGACTACTAATCAATAGGCCGTAGAAATCAAAAACAAATTCTTTTGAAAGATGACTTATTTATGTTTTTTTCTTTTTTTGTTTTGTATCGAAAAAAAATAATCGAATAAAATATTCTATTATGACATTGAGATCCCGAACTTGAAGATTTCAAATGGACATTTTTAAATTTTTTTCCTTACGTATTTTTAGATTTCGTTTTTCTTACTCTGTTTTCGCTTTTAATTAGTAATTCAGTGCTGTTTGGGAGAAAAAAATTTTCGCAGCTAGCATACCTGCGTCGGTGGAGTTTCACATATCAAATTTTAGTTCTTCTATTTTTGAATCTCAACATTCTTCTACTGGTGTTTGATTACTAACTTAACATGGTGTGACCATATAAGACTCTAATTTTTAAATGCTGGTTGCAAAATATATATTTTTGTTGTTTTTTAAGAAGTCAAAGGTGTTTTTTAAATAATATGATTAAAAATTAATATATTTTTGTAAATTTTATATACTTTGGAAAGTATGTGCAAAATATTCGAGAAATATTCGTTTCAATTTGGCGAATAAGAATATCTTGAAACAGACGAATAGTCGAATAATCGAATACAAATACGTATTCTTAACATCACTACTACACGTGTACGCGCCATATTTTTAATATTGTTTTGACAATACTTGTAGAATTACGGGAATAAATGTTACATCAGGTTCATCCGCAACGATACGTACTATACGAAAAATAGTACTTATTTTCTCATAAGGGAAACGGGTCTGTAGATTCGTAACGTATACGTTTACGTAAGAGCCTTAACTGTATACAGGACGTTATTTCTAGTTTACAAAAAAGCAGGTCAACTGCAGCAAGTAGTGTAAATTTCCATGGGATGGCATTATTTATAGCAAATTTTAGATGAGCTTCGAATAACGCAAAGAATAGACACAGTAGCGTCTTGGAATATTTTCAAAATTTCAAACTTTATAACATTTTATCCGAGGCGAACTCATAAGAATTTTTTTTATCTCCCTCTGATGTAAAGTCGTATTTTTATTTAAATCCAATGGAGGAAATTTTAAACCGCGATGTAAGTAAGAATGGCATTTATTAACTTAATTTTATATCCATGTACAAGTCGTAAAGAC
The DNA here is from genome assembly GCA_947311025.1 of Lypha dubia. NCBI lineage: Eukaryota > Metazoa > Arthropoda > Insecta > Diptera > Tachinidae > Lypha > Lypha dubia. The sequence continues at coordinate 98,488,606 of OX371261.1, forward strand.
TACCAAAAATGTCTCTCATTATAAAATGAAAAAAAAAATACTTCAAAAATTACCTGGACTATATAAATTGGCCAATTCCTGAGCTCCCTTATGTTGTGGACCCCACCTTGGTGAGGCTTTTTCTGTAAAAGTTTGTTCCAGCGCGGAATTGCCATTTGGATCATCTTCGTGCATTGAGTTTTCCAAAATCTCCTGATCACTTTTTAAGGACATCTTTTATGGTTGACAAATGAAATGAAAAGAATCAACGAATAAATCTCGAATAAATTGTCTGGTAATAAGAAAAATTAGATAAGAATAAATAGTACGTGTCTGGTAAGAATTTGAAGTGCGCAGTATTGCTTTTAAATTTTAATATTTGTATTTTATTTATGAATGTGTTTTTATTTTTATTTATTTTAATTGATTTTTTTTTCTTTTGAAGATAAAGAAAATGTTGGCATGAGAATTTTTAGTTGAGATTGCACCTGTTGTTAGTTGAATAATCGGACACGTGTTGAAAATAAATTTATTTGTTTAAAACGTCGACATACAAACATGAAGGACGACCCTTTAGAATAACTATTTTGCGACACGCACGCCAGTACAGACACAAATAAAGAACATGGCCGAACTAGCAGAACTAGAGGAAAATATGTTAAACAAGAGATCTTTTCACAACAATTGTGAATGATACTTTTGGTTACTGCTGCAATAAAATTCGTAGCTAATTGGCAAAAAAAAGTTATTTCCTACAAAAGCGCAGGTTTTACAACTAACTTCATGGTCTTACAGTACATATCCTCCTTCCGCCTAATATTTTATACATGCCAAACCTTTTATCTATTCTTATTTAAAGTTTAGCTGTCAGTTTGCAATTGTTGCATACTCAAAGGAGCTTTTTGTTTTTGGACTTTCGCAGGACCATTTGCACACAACACTGAATACAGAAAGCCGTGGCTTTAAGTGCTGCTTATTTGCAAGAAATTCATCAATTACATTTGGGTGTATGTATTTTGTTAGTGTATAGTAAAACTATATTTTTCTATTTTGCAATTCCAATAATGCAAGACCGTTTGCACAAAAATTTGAATCGGTGTTGCATAGTCTGCGTATGCAACACGTAGATAGTAAAAAAGTCACAACCTTTAGTTAACTAATGATGATAGTTCAAAGGTACGGTTTAGGGAGATCGATTATTCGACTTTTTCCGAAAAGCGGGTTTTCAAAAAGTTGCATTTTTAAAAAACCGGTTTGTTTGTTTGTTTGCATTACGATTTACTCTCAGAGAGACTTCCATTACGTGCATATTTGCAAGAAAAATATGGAAAATGTAAGCAATTGTATGTGTTTCAAATAACCGGTTAATCGTAAAAAAAATAACCGGTTTAGTTGATATTCGAAAAATGCATAAAACCCGGCTTCAGCGAAACCTAAAAAACCGGTTAAAACCGGCCGAATAATATTCGATCGATCTCCCTAGTACGGTTACATTGGAGAGATATTTGCTTGAAAATTTTTTTGGATATTGGAAAAAAATTTTCCTTATGAGTAAAGAAATTGTTTTAGGGGCTGTGCACATATTACGTAACGCTGTTTTCAGAGATTTTAACCCCCCTTTGCGCTTTTTAATAATTTTCCAGTGCAAAATTTCCAACCCGTAACAAATCTTTAACCCCCCCAAGCCCTTGGAGCGTAACATAATATGTGCACAGCCCCTTACGGTCATTTATTTGCTTGTTTTTTTTTCATCAAACAGTAGTAAAATAATGTATTTGTATAAAACTAAAGGTACGGTCACATCTGTCAAACATTTGCCCAAAAAAGCGTAACCACTAAATAAGAATGAAAAACTTTTTGATTTATGCATTTATTTATTAACTTGGACAGCATCTAATAAGATAAGATTCTATTACATTTTCTATAAATTATGTAGGAAACTGTTTAACGTAATAAACAGGTATCTAAATCAAAAGTGTTTTCATTCGTATTTAGTGGTTACGCTTTTATGGGCAAATGTTTGACAGATGTGACCGTACCTTAAGAAACCTATTTTCCTTGTGGTCAAACTTGAATATATATTAAGGGTAATCACGATGGGTAGTGCAAAGTGTGCAAACGATGCAAATGTGTGCAAATATACACACATTTGCACAACATAACAACAAAATGTATGTATTTGCAATTTGCTTAATTTTGCTTCCTTTGCACTAAAAAAACCATGAGCAAAGATAGTAGTGCATATTTTATCAATTGCAAACGAAAATAAACAATAACTTGTGACATATGTTTAGGAAAAGAAAATTTAATTTTGTAACTAATTTTAATTTAATTTAAAAAGTTGTTGAACCCAAATCAGTTTTCATTCGATTAGAAAGCGATCGAACTCTTCCCTTCGACATCGTTGAACACACCGTTAATTTAAAAAGTTTTAGTATTCTTTTTTTAATTTATTAGTAAATAATAAATTTATGCATTTGTAACTTGACATCTGAAGTCAGTGTTGCCAGAATTTTTGATGGGCTGCCACATTTTTCTGAACAAAATTACATGCTCTTCACTAAAATGCAATAAATTTAAAAGTACGCTCACGAAGTACGCTAATATGCACAGCAAATTTGCAAAATGCATATTTGCACAATCACCATCGTGATTACCCTTATTATTTTGCTTAACAAAAAATTAGATGCAAATATCAAAATGCATAAATTTGTTTTTTATCAAACATTTCGTTCGTAATGAAATTATTTTTGAATTTCATAATAATTTACTGCTTTTAGGCAACCAAAAAAAAATTTTCATAATAATATTTTGCAAATTGCATAAAAACGACTAAATTTCACACTTATTTTTCCAAAATAAATCAAAATATTTGCATTTGAGTGGTCACACTTTGTTCACATTGGCAACATATTTGTTTCTTTAAAAATAATGGTTGTGTTTGACTTACGTTACGGCGGAAACCCGCGGGCTCCCAATTTTACCGAAAAGCGCTTCTGTTGTTGAAAATCGGGTAAATTGTTTAAATGTAAATATTCATAAGAGAGTAATTTTCGTTTCTCTTCTTACCAGAGTGTCTCCGTACTTTTTTCCATGCAAAACGCTAAAACTGTCAAATCACAGCTGTTTTGCATTTGTGAAAATAAAAAGTGCAAAAATATTAATAATTTTTTATACATGTACCTAGGGTTCCCACCTTTTTTTTGCAAATTAAAGTACATTGGTTGTTAAAGGTTAGGAAAAAAGTACACAGTATAAAAATAAAGTACAATTTATTTTTCGCAAGTTTTATCAAATAACTGTCATATTAAAATTAAAGTAAATAATTAATTCCTTTTTTATCAGATTCAGAGACGCTTTGTTTCTTTCGACTCGCCATTTGCTCTTCATTACATAAAAAACTCTCTCTGTGAATGCTGACGTGGCAGCAATAGAAATTAAAAATGAAATTACTTTATAGAAATTTGATAAATTATCATCAGTCTTATTAAATAATAGCTGCCATTTACTCGCTGTAGATAATTCCACAAAAGCTTCAGAACTGTATATCTGACCATAAATTTTGTTTAATAACGCAATTTCTCTATAAAGATCATCCATATTTATATTAAGTTTTTGCAGATTTAAATTTTCGTTTATGCTAACAATATTATCTAATTCAACTTTGCCCTTTAAATTTTTATTGCTAATTGTAAATAACCAGTTTGTATTTTTAAAATCAAACCATTTATTCAGGTACTCTAAGGCTTTATCGATAAATAATAAAAAAATCATGTGAATTTCCCTGGTCAGTTCCAGTGCAGACAAAAAGGTTAATTTCAGGTTTCATATCCAAATATCCAAATTGCCATGACATAGTCTTAAGAAAGAATCGCCACTGTAAAAAAACGTCAACAAATGACTAATATAACCCGAATCTATTTTGAATTGTAGATAAATCAAATCATGCGAAATAAAGTATTTTGGTGTACTTTATTGTTTGTATAAAGTATAGAGTACAATTAATCAAAAACACGTACAATACTTTATTATAAAGTACGGGTGGCAAGCCTACATGTAACTGAAGGCATGGAGGTAACATTCTACGTTGACAGTCAGGCGGCGCTGAAAGCTTTGAAGGAGCATAGTGTCAAATCGGAGCTGGTCAGGAAGTGTAGGCGATCTCACAACTTGCTTATGTTAGGCTGTGTAGGGTACCAGGACATTACAATATTGAGGGAAACGAAATCGCTGATGAGCTGGCAAGATAGGGTCAGCATTAGATGTGGCAGTTAGTGACAGGTCGGTTAAACCTCTAATCGGTTACTACTCTACGGAACTCAGTAATTGGGTAATTAGCAGAACTAACCATTCAGAGGAATAGAGAAGATTGTAGAGTCTCGAGGTCCATATGGACAGAACTACACTCAGGTAAATCTGATCTACTGCTGGGGAAGAATAGAAAGGTTTTGAGAGTCTTAGTAGGCGCCTAGACTGGCCATTGCTCGGTTAGAGCGAGGACCAGCATATGGGAAAATGGCACTCCGGATTTCTGTAGGATGTGTGGGGATGAAGAGGAGCCAGAAACTATAGAGCATATCATCTGGCTGCAACGCCATAGGCAAAGATGGCTGAGCAGACGTTTCCATGAGGGCATTAGTGATATCGCGAAGTGCAAACTTGAGGATATCAGGGGCTTTATCATGGGAATTAAATGGCTGAATGATGGATGAAAACGGCTCTTTGTTTCTCCTTGGACAGTAAGGAGACTAATTAGTCAATAAATTATAAATGAAGGGAATCACAATGGATCCAATTGGGTCTCCGAGTGGATGTGTATTTCACACTACCCTTCCTAACCTAACCTAACCTAACCTATACACTGAAAAAACAGTTTTACATAAATTCAACGAACTCTCTCCCGTTTCTTGAACTAAATTCTTTGAAATTCAACAGATTATACGTTGTTTCAGTAAAATATTCCTTGAAATTCAAAGGTAAGATTTTATGTATTTATGAGCTCAACGTTGAAACCATTATTTGCTTTTATTAGTTGAATTAAACAATAAACTGGTTTTTTGATTTAACGTATTCTTCGTTGAATTTAAGAAACTCTTTCATTTATTTAAACACAAAATGAACAAATAGTTTGATTCAAAGAACCTGTTTCTTGATTTTAAGTAATATACGTTGATTTCGTTGTATGTATACGTTGGATCAAGGAATAAATTCTTATTCTCACTCTCTCTTATTCTCTTCTTATGTATGGTGTCTTAACTTCAACAAACTGGTACGTTGAATTCAACAAGCCAATGAATTGCCATACGTTGAATCAAAGAACCTGTTCCTTGGGTGAAAAACAAGGAATAAATTCGATGATTCAACGAATTATTCCTTATTTTTCACCCAAGTATTTGGTTGAGTGTATGAAACGGTTAAACCTAATAAACACCCGTCTGCATCAAAAGGTTTTACATTAGGGTTTAGTGGTAACGCTTTTTTGGGTAAATGTTTGCCAAGTGTGACCGTATCTTTGGTAATTATAATTTAGGTTTAGATTAAGGTATGTTTGTTTATAAAAAAACTTCGCAAATTAAAATATGAATATTAAAAACATTTTTTTAATAACTTTAAAAGTTATTTTTTAAATATGACTGCGTTGCTATAAAGGAGTGATACATGAAAATGTACGTTTCTAGAGTAAAAAATAAATGCAAAAACATTCTATCTGTAACAGTAGCGATGGTCTGTAAATTAATTGACAGCTAGCTTTCAAAAGTTAAATTGTTATGAAACACAATACCACCACCACCACCCACCAGTTCATCGGTAAATGACAAAACAACACTTGTAACGAATTGTTAAGGATAGGTGCGTTTTTACTGTCAAAGAAACACGCAAATTCGTTAGTGACAAGGTTAGTGACAAGGTTAGTCCTGCCTATTCATGTACTTAAATACACACGTACATATTTATGAAAACCTCAAACAAACAATTTTGCGCAAACATTTTTTGAATACTTATAAGTATTATATTATAATAATGGAACCAATATACGTACAACGTGATTTTGAACCGTATACTTAATAGTGATGTTACTGTACTCGCATTCATATTCGATTATTCGACTATTTGTTTATTTTAAGATATTCGTATTCGCCAAATTCAAATGAATATTTCTCGAATAATTTGCTCATACATTTCCCAAAAAAAAAAAAAAATCACACAAAAAGTTTAAAAAAGTAAATAAAATGCGCAGCCCTTTATCTTTGCGACAGATTATAATCTTCTTAAAAAACAAACGAAAATTATATTTCGTAACTAAAGTTAAAGTCTTATATGTAAATTCATATCATGTTAAGTTAGTAATCAATTCTCAATATAGGAATGTTGGACTTCACAAATGCAAGAACTAAAATCTAATATCTGAAAGTCTACCGGGACATGTGGCACATTTCTTCCCGAATATTGTTGCAATAATTAACTTTAATGATTTTGAAGTAATTTTCATAATATTTCTACGGAAGATCCGGAAAATTTTTTTATATTGAAATAGAAGAACTGAATTACTGAATTGGACAATTGGTAGCTAATTGCATCACTAATTGAGTAAATAATAAATGTAATCCAAAACACAAGTTTGTCTACTGAGAAGTATGTAAACAAACACAAGCTCATTAGCACAGTATTAGTGTCTGTTCTTATAATTCCGATGTTCAGAAGGTGAAACCATGACAAATTGGATTTTTTATAAGGGTTATGTTTGTTAGCATTTTATCTCGTTATTTTGCGATCAAATGCTTTCCTCGAAAGTTTAATTTTATTTGTTTTTTTATGCTGCAACAATAATTAAAAATAAGACTTCGCCCGAACCCAGGTCATCAGGCTGCATTTACTTTATAGGTAGCGCCCTAACACTTCAGGCAACAGCACCCTTGAATCACCACATAAAGTAATTTGTAAGCCTTCGAATTAAATCTGGTTTTCTCTCTATAATAAACTGAAAAATAAACATGATACAACGGAAGACGGCGACGGCATTACTTGCCATTGTTTGCTTACATTTTTATTAATTTATTTGTACATACTTCAAAATCGTATGAAAAACAGCACCGCAATAAATTATCGCTACATTGTGTTCAGACTCTTATTCTTGAATCGATCCCTAATCGAGATTATTTATGCTCATTTTTATCCTGAAACACAATTGAATTCATATTTTTATATACATACATATGTATGTACATATGTATGTGTATCTAATATAAATTGAATAGAGGCAGCAGCTAAAATTTGTTTAATCCCGTCTAAGATTGATTCAAATACATTTTACTGATTTTACGGTCTTTTCAAATTGAAATCGTCTCCCCGCTCACCTCCTTCCTGCCAGGAAAATATCAATCTCAATTTTGTACTACTGAAATATGAAGGATTTTTTTTTTTTGTTTTTGCAAAGATGACTTACGGCAGGCAAATTTAACTTAAATTGTATTACACACTTACAATAATTAAAATAATTTGCAACATCTCATTTTCTGCAAAACTTTTTTGCTTCAAATGCCGTCACTAGACATTATTCACATACAGAAAATTTGAGTATTTTTAGTTAATTTCTAATGTACAGACGCACCCAATTTATTAGTGCGTTATTGTATATATGTACATACATATTCTGTAAAAAAAAAATTAATGAAAATTGTGCCATTTGTTCGTTTTCCCTGTTGCGTTTTTATGCCATTTAGAAGAACGTACCTGTAATTACTGAAAAGTGTGTTAAAATAATAAACTTTATAAATTAATAATATAAATTTGTTTTTGAAAATCAATAAGCCGCTGATATTAATGAAATATTTATTTACGTGAGATAATTAAATGTGTAGTAGTATGTATATTGTATGGGGCAAGAACATTTTCTCATATTACGGTTCGACAGATAATGACGTTGAAGTGTAACAAATAGATTTTTGTGTAAAGTAGCCTGAAAATACTATTTAAGTATGAGTGTATATTAGACCAACTCACTTTCAGCCATACCTAAACAAGAGCGGAAAGCGGAACGTTTTCTACCGCCTAGCGTTAACGCTGAAATACCATACCTAAACAAGAGCGTCAACGCTTTGTCATAAAAACAGGGTTATTACAAAATATATAACAACCCTGATTATAATAGTATACTCATAACCTAATAATACATGCATCTCTACAACAAACACAACAAAAAAATTCCTCAGAAGTCAAAAGTATAAATGTGTATGTGTGTATGTTTCAACCTGTGACAAAAATATAAATAAAAATTATTCATTCAAATACGAAAAAATAAATACAAATCAAAATTTAACACTTGAAATAAAAAACAAGTAATTTACAAGAATTGTCAGCTGGGCTTGTAAGACTATCTTATAGCTCCACGGTACTCTCCCGCCACCCGATTTAAGGGTTGAAATTTATATGGTTGGTAGCCCTTACTTACTTTAGTCCACTCCTAAAATTTTAACTTCCGGAAACTTATAGTTTAGGAGTTATTCTATATACCGCCGTGTCGAGATATACCATGGTGGATAAATTCATTAAGCCCGGCCGAAGGCCGGCTATGCAAAAATTCTATTCTGTATACCGCCGTGTCGGGATACACCATGGTGGATAAATTCATTAAGCCCACACTATGCAAATTGGTCTTATACGTTGAAAAAAATGTAAAGGGAAATCGCACATATATATAAAAACTTCAGAGGCCAATAACTCGAAAACTATCCGTTGCCACCAACTTTTTTATTTAATTTTTTCTTTTTTTTTTTAATTTTCTATCACATAGGCTAATTTTTATTTTGTTTGGGGCAACTTCAAGAATCGGTTGGCGGGAGAGTACCGTCCAACCGCAAAATTTTGCCGCCGCGTTATTTCGGGATGCTCCATACAAATTGTATGGGCATGAGAACTTTTGACAGCTAAAAAACGCTTGCCGCTCTTGTTTAGGTATGGCTGTTTGTATGGTGATGAAAATTGTGTTCTTTTTTCACTCTCTCTCATACTATTTTTTGGTTTGTTTTATGATGATTCGCGAAACATTTTGGTCATAACATGGTGGTCATTTGTGGGCTGAACATTGCTTATAAAATTACTATTCCCATCATCCTTTTCCCATCATATCTTTTCCATTCCAAGTATGTATTTTTATTGTGAGGAAGACGGGAAAATAATACCCGGAAATAAAAAAGGTTTGTACCTATGTAAAAAAAAAAATTCTGATAAAATATTCATTTAAAGTCATAGTTTGGCTTAATTTATATTTCCCATAATATCAATATTTCGGAGGGAGTACTTGGCAACAGTACATAATGGCTCTACCTTGGTAGACCGAAGTCCATGTAGACACTATCACTGGGCGTGTATCAGTCTTTAAGCCAATACCTCTCCCAGCTCTTGGTAGCAACCACAGACACCACGTTTACTGCCCAAGAAGACCTCACCAATAACCGTCACAGAATTATGCCACCAACGAAGGTAAAGCGATAGCTGCCAGCATATCCATTCTCGAATAGGAGGAGTATGCCAATAGCATATTCATCCCCAAGAGGACAGATATGCACTGACATCATCATATCTCATGATGAGTTCAATGTAGGAACAACATTCTCTACCACCGCTAGACACTCTCAAATGGGCCTTACGGAATTCAGGTTACTGATAAAGCCTAGACGGAGAACCTTATTAATTAACTTTCCGTCGACTTTGTTCTTGAGGGAGACGTTAGGTTCTATTTTTATCTTCTACCAGACTAACATAGATTAACGTGTTTAAACATACATACCCAGCAAAAACTACTGCTTCGGCCGAAGCAGGTTTGTAAGGAAGAGATGCTTGTTGTTGTTATGCTTACTGCTCCGAAAAGCGCTTCGAACATGAATGATTTTTGTTCGCGATGTCCCACTTTGGAGCTCTTGTTTTTTACATAAAAGAGCGCTTTTTTCTAAACATCCGAAATGCGCTAAAATCATGTTTAAATTATCTGAATTATGCCTTCGTTTTACTGCGTCATCTACTAACATACATAATTCATCTGTTGGCAAATACACAAGTTTAAATAAATAAATAAGAGAGTGAGAGAGAAAGAGAGAGATCATATAAATGAAATTTTTTCTACCATTCCGTGTTTACTTTATTATTCGTGTCAACTAAATGTAAACAGCCAACCAACTTCAACGTGCTTAAAAATAAGTTGAGCGATCTCTCTGCCTTCCTTTTGTGCAGCCACGGAAGCGCTTCAAAACTGCGCATTTCGAAAGCATGAAATTTTGTTACTGCTTCCAGAAACATAATAATTTTTTGCTGGGTAAAAGCAAGTTTATGCTTTGCTATGTAGCTACAATAAATTCTTTAAAATTGGTTTCACATTATGTTTTCACCATTGTTGGAACACCCTTTGCTATCATCATTTATTGCACGTAAATATTATGTAAAAGTAGAATCCATTTACGTGATTACAAACACAATATAAAAAACAATAGTTTTCGTTAATGACTAGTGAAGAGGATTATCGATGTTATTATAATGTCATATAAGTACCTCCTCGTCCTACTTTCACATGCATGCCCATATACATACATACATACATAAGTACATATATACATATGTATGAATGCAAGTATGTACTCTGCAGCTAAATGTTTAACTAGTTACGTTTTGGGTCAGTCCCATTACTAATTGTAACGAAAGTGACAAAATCGAACAAGAAGTGTTGAAATTTCGACCTCACTATCACTGACAATAAACTTTTACTCGTGTATGTATGTATGTATGTAGTTGTATACAAATGAACAATGGATAACCTAATGTTAAAATCGATAGTTGCTATATGAAGTTAAACGCAGCTACTTATATTCTTAAACAAATACTATTTATTTTATCTGCAGGGTACAAGCAGATCGTTTATTCTCCTACAAACATATGTATGTGTGTATGTTACTTTCTATTTACTATCTGCATGCATTTGTGAATAATTTTTGTTTTCTGCCAATCTACATAAATACATATAATTTGTACATATTGAACTATTTTAAATATGCATGTACTCATATAATACACATATACGAGTAATATACATATTATGTACATACGAGTACATACAAATGTACAACTAACATCAAAGTTGGCGCTAAAGCCTACGGAACCAATAGTCAGCCAGCTCTTATGTCACTCCTATCAAGCGCATTCAGTTCCGAGATAATTTTTTTTTTTTAATTAGTACCAGCACTCAGCGGATGACCCCTACGTATGCAGTGCACTGTGCCTGAACTCAGGGAGAGGGATAGGGTAGAGAAGATAGATGTTGAAAATTTAGAAGACTTAACTCTTTCAAAACTCTGCTTTGAGCGTTATGTTCATTTTTTTCAGGCAGTCTTTGGATCACGTCCTTTTCCTAGTCTATATATGTATGTATGTATGCTGCGTGTGGATATTGTTAAGTATTCCCTTTCGCGCATCTATCAAGGTACGATTAACAATAACAGAGAAAATGATTTAAAAATTATTTCTGGTCCATTCTATTCCTCTAAAGATTATATATTCTAATATACATACATATGTATCTCTTTTTTAATAAAATTTTAACTCGACCTAAATTATTTTGTTAAGTGTAACAATGTTGCCACATGAATATCAAATTTATAAATTTGTAAATTTTTTAAAACAACAGCCACATATTTCATGCAACCCATGGTATAATAAATTATGTAGTATTGTCCCTAAGGGGCTGTGCACATATTACGTAACGTTCCAAGGGGGGTTAAAGATTTGTTACGGAAAAAATATTAAAAAGCGCAATGGGGGGGTATAAAATCTCTGAAAACAGCGTTACGTAATATGTGCACAGCCCCTAAGACAAATACAATGTCACAAAAACAACAGGCATTTTGTTAGTGTCAAGGTCCAATTACAAGGTCTGCAAGGAGAGAAAAGACATGATTGCAAAATGTTCATGTCAACTAAGTATATCTGCCACAATGAAATAATTATTCATTCAAGCAAATATGGTTGCATTAAACATTCTTCAATTATTAAAATATTTGATGCGACAATAAAATAATCATTCTGTGTTTCGTCCCATAAAAATTGAATGTATCAAAAAAAGTATTTTCGCTGCTACCAGAGAATAATAAAAGTTTATTTAAAATTAAAGTTTATTGTGACCAAACATTGTTTGTGTTCTGAAAAGAAACAAAATAGCTGTCAATCGTATGTAACTTCAGTCTTTCATAGAATTTAATAAGACAAGGAGATGTGAAGTGAAAAAATTAATGTTAAAATTATAATTATATGATGAAAGTTATTTAATTTTACAACAAAATAAAAGTGCACCTAAAATCTTCAACATCAGTGGTTTAAGGTATATATATACGAGTACATACTAATATATGGAGTGAATTAAATATACGAAAGTATGTTTGTTTGCAGCATGACGAAAAAAATACTACGGAACTGCAAAAGATGGCAATTGGATTTTACATACTAAATATGCCGATAAATAAGATAATTATTTTGAATTTTATTAACTGCCTGGTCCACGATGTCGACCGCTATCGCTCGCTTGCTTTTGTGACGACAATCAGCTAATTTGCGCCCCACTAAGAGTTTTCAGCACGACAAGTCGATCGACAATCAAAGCGAGCGATAACGTAAGCATTCTTGTACAAATTTGCGCCCCACTAAGAAATGTTGTACGACAACAACTGTCAAAATCAGTCACTCTCTTTTTGGTTGTCGACTGAGAAATTAATTTGACAAAATATATAAAAAATTGGTTATTTTATAAATAATTTTAGAAATTTCATGATGGAAAATTGATATGTAGGTATTCATGTATGTATATAATTATGTATTTAAAAATAAAAATATTCTTGTACAGCTAATAATTATTTATTACCAACAACATTTTTCAGCCTTAAAAAGGCAAATCTGAAGCAGATGCTGGTTCTAGTTGAATTTGTAAAATATACACAATATCAAAAAATTATTTTGCTATAAGTTTTTTTTCACAAGATTGATTTATTGAAAACATATGTTTTGTGTTTACATTTGACGCACGGCATATTCAAGAGGTGAGCTGACTAGCACAGCTGACTCAGATAGCTTTAGATCAAATTTGCATACTAACTGATACAGTTTTACAGCATACACAAATAATTGTTACAGTTTGTAAAGCATTTTTAAGAAATTGTTAAATTTATTTGATTGTTTCAATAAAAAAGTGAGTATTTTATACCAACAATATACTTGTTGTTTTTTGTTTGTTGTTCTTGTTATCGAAGTGTGCATACCTGGTAGTTGTGCCATGTTCAAATGGCCATATTTATGGCTCAACTAACATGGAATATTTGATGTTGCAATATAGTCATTTGACAATGATTACGTTAAACACGTAAAGCCAGACGACCGACAAGTCGATATTTAGTGGGGCGCTTAAGCGATCGATAGTGAGTGACTTGCTGTCGCTCGCTTAAGTTGTCGATCGACATCGTGAAATACATAGTAGCTGCAATCATTAATCTGAACATAAAATGATAGTTTGCGATTATGATTCCATCAGCCATATTTTTCTTTGCACATATGCACTACACTCAACCAAAAAAGCAATTAAATTCAAGGAAAAAATTCGTTGATTCAACGAATTTATTCTTTATTTTTCACCCAAGGAACAGGTTCTTTGAATTCAACGTATGGTAATCATTGGCTTGTTGATTTCAACGTACCGTACGTTGATTTTTAAAAATTTATTCCTTGATTTAACGTATTCATACAACAAAATCAACTTATATTACTTAAAATCAAAAAACAGGTTCTTTGAATCAAAGTATTTGTTCACTTTGTTTAACCTTCCTATAGCCGCGCTAATTTTTGTAACACAAATACCCGCGCGCGCGGTCTCATAGACCGAAAGTTTGAAGCCCTATTTTATAACTTTTTGAAACAAAATTTAAACAGATGAACTTCACTATATGATAACAAAAAATTAAACTGTGCAATAAATTTGTTTTCATGAATTTGATTGATTTTCAGCCTTTTACAAAACAGCCTTCAAAATACTATCAGATACTACAAAAAACAAAACTTAAACACATTTTTTTCTCAACAAACAAAAATTAAATATTTTTTATCTTAAAAAGACTCCATGTTCAACACATAAATCACAAGTTGTGTTAGTTTTTTGCCTCATTATAAAATTAAGTACATACCACAACAGCATTCAAAATCGCTGGTGTTTTTTTTTTTCTTATGTATTAAAAAATAGTGTGTCCATCCTTTCCAAGGTAAAATTCTCTGGAGTTTTAACGATCTTCTACCTTATCCAACTATTCGTCATATCCTTCTTCGTTACATTCCTGCTCAGTATCATAAGTTTCTTCTTCTACCTCAACAAAATCTTCCTCCGCCCTGTCATTTTCATCCTCATACTCAGAACGCAAAATATCTTCCTCCAAAAGTAATCTGATTTGTTCTTGATTCATTCTGATGCAAAAAAATACCCATAAAACAATAAAATTCACAAAATAAAGCATAAAATAATAAACACAAATTATTGAATACCTTCACAAAAAGTAGCACTTATACCCGCGTCGGTCTCACAGACCGAATGTTAATGAATACACCAACACGTAGGTCTCGTACAAACACGTATTATGCACTAAAATAAAGCTAGTAAAAAATCCGGCAGCTAACGAAAAACTTAACTTTCTAGCTTTTCTGGAAAAAAAATTATTTATAAAAAAGTGTTTCGTCGGTCTCACAGACCAACGCGGGTATAGGAAGGTTAAATAAATGAACGAGTTTCTTAAATTCAACGTATTATACGTTAAATCAAAAAACCTAGATCTTTGTTTATTTCAACGAATAAAATCAAATAATGGTTTCAACGTTGAGTTCATAAGTACATAAAATTTTACTTTTAATTTAAAGGATTATTTTACTGAAACAACGTATAAAACGTTGAATTTTAAAGAATTTAATTCAAAGAACGGGAGTTCGTTGAATTTATGTAAAACTGTTTTTTCAGTGTAGTACAACAATAAAATTCTACATGCATTTTGTTTGTGTAAAAACATGGTGGTGATGTCAAAAACAGCTGTCTACAACACAAAGAAAAATGTGTATTTAGAGGTTATGCTGAAACAAAAATCATAATTACGTTACAAAAATATTCATGATGGCGGCCAAAAATGTAAACAACTTTTCACATCTTTACCATGTTGTTCACCATTTTTAACGGTCAAAACACAACTCTACAAAATACTATCTAGCGATTTGCACAGATCTTGTATTTGGACCATGGTTAGTGTAAAATGTTTTCTGTGTGTCAAAAACAGAGTAACAAGCCGATCGCTTCGAAACCGACCATCACCGCCGCAGGACGATTATACCAGTTTTTATTATACCATGATACAACCACAAACTTATTCAGAATACATGAAATTTCATGCCACAATATTGTCTTTTCTCTGCGTGTTCAGTGTAATAAATTATATTAGAAAATCTGATGTAATACAAGAAATCATTTACACGATTTTATTTAAAGAATGAGCAACAAAATAATCCAATCCAGTTGGTAATAAAAAGTACTAACAAAACAATATTATACACTTGCATGTACATACACGAAAATACAAGAATTTAGGTGTGTACGAATGTATTAAGTCTATATGCAAAATATAATGCTTCGAAAGGGAGTGTACAGTTTTGGCGACGCATCCACGACAACGAACCTTTCCCAATAGTCCTTGAAACTGTATTTGATTGCATATAAAAATCCAGCAAACACGTACACATAAACAAGGTGTTGAAACTATAACGGCTATTTCTATAGAATAATGAATAAATAACCGACTGAATTACTTTGAGGCTGTCAGAAAGAAAGACAGGCCCGACACTATTACCTGCCACAATAATAAATGGTGTTACTGTTGTTGTTGTTGTTGCTGCCTATTATTATATTTTAGACCAGTAATATTGTCTAGACAAGACTTGACTGCTCTTTTGCAATTCTTTTTTTTTTTTTTTTTTCATAAAAAATCTGTGATTTTGGTTACCGTTAGTTGTTTGTTTATTTTATTTATTTTATTAAATTGATTTGTTATTTTTTAATATTTATTTATTATTTAGTGAAAATATTATGTTTGTGATAAATTGATAAGCATTTACATACATATGTATGTACATATGTTGGAAAAACTATAATTCATGTAATGACCGCAGTAAACTTTTCAACAATGAATGTTGTGAAATAAAGTCTTCAAAATTATCTGTTAAACTAAAGTTTTAATGAAATCTATTTATAATCAACATACACACAAAGAAAAACTGGTACTAACTTCAAGTATCTTAGGATTTCATTGAGTACGCGGTTGTGAATAAAAATTTTAATCCTAATATCAGTAAAATGTATTTGAATCAATCTTAGACGGGATTAAACCAGAAATTAACAATTATAATATAAAAAATTTAATATTTTTTTTTTTTGCATTTGTCGATTTTAATATTTTAATACGGTTGAGCTGTCTAAGGCAATGTGTGACACAACATGTGACTCTATGTTCAATACCAACAATGGACGTAAATAAATTTAAAATTGAAATTTGTAAGTAAACAATTTATATTAGATACACATACATATATACATACATACATATATAAAAATATGAATTCAATTGTGTTTCAGTATAAAAATGAGCATAAATAATCTCGATTAGGGATCGATTCAAGTATAAGAGTCTGAACACAATGTAGCGATAATTTATTGCGGTGCTGTTTTTCATACGATTTTGAAGTATGCACAAATAAATTAATAAAAATGTAAACAAACCATGAGAAGTATTGCTGTCGTCGTCTTCCGTTGTATTATGTTTATATTTCTCTCCCGCAACCTGAAATCGCACCGTACCGCAAACATTGTGTTCAGACTCTAATAAGACAGGATTGGATTTAGGTAAAAGAAATGTATACAGGTTACAATTGGATCCATGATGATTTAAGACGTGGATTCATGCATTCAATCTAAAACTCGTTCATTACACCAACATTAACTTTAATAATCGTTTATCAATAAAATCGATGCGACAAAAATTGAGTCATATAAACGCACACATCCACCATGCAAAAACTTTTGATTTTCTCGCTATGTGTTGTACACGATTACATGTCGTACACGGTTTTATGTAGTATCTATTTGTAATTATTTTTTTTTTTTTTTTTTTTTATTTTTTTTTTTAATTAGGACCAGCACTCAGGGGATGACCCCTACGTATGCAGTGCATTGTGCCGGAACTCAGACTGAGGGATAGAGTAGAGAAGATAGATGTTGAAAATGTAGAAGGCTTAACTCTTTTACAACTCTGCTTTGCGCGTTATGTTAATTTTTATAGCAGTGTTGAGGCGCCTCCGGTGTTAGGTAGACGCATTAACTTTGTTAAGCTGTATTGACAGGCATTTTATTAATTGTTTTACTTCGCCGATGTTTATGCTAACCGACGAAGGAGGGCGATGTTGTGTACATTAGCTAGGACCAGCATCAATCGCTATCGGAACATAGTAATTAATTATGAAATATTGTTGTGACCAGCTCGCAGTGTAGGTACATTGACACATGCTAACAATATTTATTAATTTGCCCCAACTTAGTTAGTTACAAAATGAACTGCTGAAGATCGCACGCTTAATTGCAACAAACTAAAATACAAACAA
This sequence comes from Lypha dubia, assembly GCA_947311025.1. NCBI lineage: Eukaryota > Metazoa > Arthropoda > Insecta > Diptera > Tachinidae > Lypha > Lypha dubia. The sequence continues at coordinate 98,506,291 of OX371261.1, forward strand.
AATAAAAATACAACAAACCGCATGTAAGCCTTACTGGGTACATTCCAAAAACGAATATTTTTAATTCTCTTGATCCGTTAATCGATGTCCCTAAAGAAAGGATTAGTTAATACCAAATCATAAAGCTCTATGGCTTTATTCAGAGTTCGCGTACGATTATTTAAGTTTAAAATTTGAAAATTTCGAAATTTATTTTCAATTTTCATAGTTAAGTTGAAAATTTCGATATTAACTGCCTGTTTATAGAAGACGATTAAAAATTTTTAAATCAACTTCTTCAGGAGCTTTCTTTATTTTTGAAAAGCTAATAAGTTTAAATTAATTGAATTATTACAATTCACACTGTAGTCATATCAGTAATATTATCATAATGTCTTATTATTTGACAATAGTTAAAAAAAAATTGTTGTTGTGTTCAAGCAAGAAAGTCATATAATAATAAGTCATATAATAATAAGACTTTTTAAGGTAGAAAAAGTAACAGTAGAAACCTTAATCGAGCATCTGAAACTCTTCAGTCGAGCCGGCGATAATATTTACAAGCCGTCGCTACTTATAAATAAAACAAGAATAAAAATATGTATTTGTTTAAGTGATCTGCTAGTGAACGTTTTTCCACTTGCAGCCGTCCAAAAAAATATAAATATGGCAAAACACAATTTATCACAGTAAAAGTTTCAATTATTCATCACAGATTAGTCAGATAATATTGCTTGCTATTTTGTATATTGTAATTTAGTGTTGTCTTTGTCTTCTTTTGTGTTCATTGTTTGTTTGATCCGTTCCTATAGTCGTAGACTCTCCAAAGTGTAACGTTTATTGTGTTTTATTTCCCTGCCTAAAATTTTTACATCTTGAAAACACATATTCACTCTTATCGTGAATAATTTTTGCCCTCGGAATTTTTTCACTTCTGCCTTTGATATTTTCACTTTGTTTTTGATGGGGAATAGAAGAGAACATGTATGTAGTTCTTATTATAATTCGGATGTTAAAGCTTACCAAGTTTATGTTAATGAAAATATCAGATAATAAGGCACAAACTGATGTATTGCTCAACAAAATGCAAGACCACAGGCCGATTGCCTGCAGATTTGTGAAGCTTTAATTTGTTGGAACTTTTTACCACATAAAACTTAGAATGCAAAAAATAAACGGAGCAACCAAATTAAAGCTCCAACACTTAATATTTAGCTTTGATTTTTTAAGTTTTCTTTAAATAAATATGTCCGTGCATATTTTTTGAACAAAAAATTCTATGATTTCTTATTTTTTAATCTTCTTTCCTTTTTTACATTTACTGAGAACTGATAGCGGGAATAATTTTTCACATGATTTTCATGATACAAAAATTCCACTTGTTATTTACGATAGGGGTTATTGTGTGAGCTATTCTTTTCTATAGAAATCTATATTAACAATACAAGAGGTTTAAAAACAAGAAAATAAATGTTTGTGTTATTTTTATTTAAGAAAAATTTAAATGAAGGGTCGTGCTTCCTTAATCAATGTTCCTATGGAAAAGGTTGTCCTACAACAAATATCAATATTCTATATTACAGGTCTTAATAGCTAAAATGGCGATAGCATTTCTGCTTATTAGTTTAGTGAGTTCACAGAGTTACCCACCAAAAAAAAATTCAAGCGTTTGAAATACTGCATTATATATTCTTAGGTATTACATAATTTAAACCAAAAAAGATGTGTGGCACTCGGGGACTGCCGCGGTAAAGCTATTGCATAGCATTTTTTATCAACTTATGCAATTTCAATTTCAGCTTTCTAGCTATACTGGAAGTGCGCCCTAGTCCCCCCACGAAAAAGTGCCTGACCTTAGTATCCTGTGTCCTTCTCCTGGTTCTAAGCTACCTGCCCACCAATTTTCAGCCAAATCAGTTCAGCCGTTTTTGAGTTATAAATAGTGTAACTAATACGACTTTCTTTTATATACATATACATATAGATATGTATATCTGCTTATTCGACGACACTTGCTAGTTTGGAAACACTTAGCCAAGACACACTTGTGTTTAGTCGAGACATAAAGTCTTAGCAAAGACACAAACCACCTTCGGGAATTCCCAAAAACTTGGACAAAAATACCCTCAAAATCCCAGAAAATTTTCCGGGAAAAGTGGCAACGCTGGAAATTTAAAAAGTTTCCAAAGCGGCAACACTGTATAGTCATCATAGATAGACTATACAAAAAGAAGTTTTCACTTAAAAAAACGAAAGACTTAAGAAACAAGTGCCACTTATGCACTATTTTCGGTCTAGGTCCAAAAAAACAACAAGTTCGGGGACCGGACTACTTGTGTCTTATAGTGGACCTAAATACCTGCATTTTGGTATAAAAATTATTTTGCCAACCAGTTTTTGGTTATAGTGATGTTACGAATATCAATTTTTAGTAATCGCGAGTACGAATATTTGAAACAATATTCGCCGCATACGAATATTATTACCTTTAAGCTTTAGAGCCATTTAATATTTCAAATTTAATTGGAAAAAATTCCTACCTATGTTTCAGCAACAATAAATTTAAAAAAAAAACTGTCACACTACTTAAGGTATTTATCAATATTATGACATTTGGATGCCGAATTTGAAGACCCCTTCTGAAGACTTTTAAATTATTTTAGATTTCGTTTTTGTTACTCTGCTTGCGCTTTTAATTAGTAATTCAGTAATGTCTACTAAGAATTGAATTCTAACTTTTAAATGCTAGTTGCAAAATATTTATTTGTGTCTGTTTTTAAAGAAGGTTAATATCTTGCGTCAAAGATAAAGGGTTTTCTTTAAATAAAAATTATTAAAAATTAATATATATTTTTATATTATTATTATTACGAATAAACATAATTATTATTTGAACTTATATTGATTTACATATGAAAAGTAATATTATCAGGCTCAAGTTCAGTTTTATTGAATTAATAAAAATTCAAAATTACTAAGAGTTTTTTTGTGTTAGAAAATATTATTATTTATATCCAATCAGTTTTTAGCAGAACGTATCTGTACTGATTTCAAGGCCGCTACAACTCTCATCAGCGTTCAATTGTCCATCTTTACAATTTTCGTAAAGTGGATACTAATTGAGAAGAATATCAACTATTTAACCAGTTTTCAACAGAAATAGAATATGAGAATTATTTTTAATTCAATTTTTATTCTACAATGAAACAGTGCTGGTTAGTACGAAATTCCCTCAATATATTTTTGTACATATTATGAACTTTTTTACCGTTTATATATTTTTGAAGTGAAAACTTCTATTGGCGCGGTACGAAGGTTTCGGGTGAGACAAAACCTCAGAACTCGCGACACCGTCCCGCTTGTAGCATCTCTGTTTGTGCGAATGCCTAGTCGGAGTGAAGTTAACAACCTACAGATATTGGGGTTTATTACGGTTCTCGATTCGACATCGACTGCTGTAATAGATTAAAGAAAAATGTTGTGTGTTTCTTTAATCTATTACAACAGTCGAAGTCGATTCGAGAACCGTAGTAAGGCCCAACACCTAAATTTTTTCGCTCAAAATGAAGAGAGCGCCCTCTCTTGTGGGTGATGTTGCCATATATGAGAAAAACACTCATTTTTTGTTGCATCAAAGAGGGCGCACTCTTCAATTTGAGCGAAACTGATTAAGAAGAGTACACAAAGATGGCGCTCTCTTCATTTTGAGCGAAAAAAATTTAGGTTGTTAACTACTCGGCCGCAGTTGCATTTGCGTTTATAATAAGTGGCATGGCAAAACTAGCAGGTATGCGCCGTTTGACAACAATACAAAAACAACATGTATTTTGTCGCTTCATATCAAAACACACAAACAAATTAAAAGCATTTTAATACGTATGAGTACCAAACTGTAACCATTTATTATGTTCTCTCTTCAAACTATATCAATTTGTATGAAAATTTGCTATAAAGCGAGCTCAGTCAACTGTGCTAGTAAGCTCACCTGTTGCATACGCCTTGATAAGTGGTTAAATTTGTTGCATGTATTTATATAATTGTTTATATCTACGCATAATTTTTTTGGCAATAGCACGTGTATTGTTGTAATCACAAAATGTTTTCACTTCTGTCCGTAGTTTTTTTCTTTGAAAAGTATGTGCAAATTATTCGAGAAATATTCGCTTGAATTTGGCGAATACGAATATCTTAAAATAGGCTAATACGAATACGAGTATTCGTAACATCACTAATATGTACAATATATTCATACACATACATATGTACTTATGCTCTGAAATGGAGTCCTTTAATGAAATGGAAAACAAAATGTTAAGGTGTTTGCCAAAATATTTTCCTCATTGTTAGGATATTTATGAATGGTGAAGCATACAGCGGGTAATAAAGTGTCGACTTTTGAATAAGCCTTGATTTGTGCATAGTCATATACATACATACATAAATGCGTATGTTTGTATGTTCATCTTTCATGTATGCATGGGCCTGTATGTTAAAAAATTTACACTCAAAAATAAATATTTGTAAGAATCTATGCATGGGATGTATCGCACTGTATTTCTTACCAGAGGTGGAAAAAATTATACATTTGTACATAATGTAGAAAATATATTTTCTATATGTATCTTTTGATTTCGTATTTCAGAAAAGGCATTATTATTACAGAAATAAAAAAAAATTAATTAAGTTTTGCTATCAAAACTCTTGTACATGTAAAAAATACATGTGCAAACGTCTGTGAACGTTAAAAAAAATTCTTAATTTTCTTTCTGATTGATTATAATGCACCGTATCAAAATACATGCTTCTAGAAAATTTAACACTCTACAATTAAAAATAATTACATATATTAATTTTTTAATAAAAATTAAGTTTAAACAAAAAATGTTTTACTGCCGAAAGAAAGAAATATTCGTTCGACATCGTGGGCCAGGCAGTTAATTCTCCAATAAAATTATTTCAATGTTATTTACATGTTTGTTACATATGTATGTAAATAAGAATAAAGCATTTATTTATTTATAGTTAACGCAAGATTTGAATTTCTCGCCATTTGTGCAGTAAAGTGTTGGCAACAATGAAAAAAAAATTCGACAACTAACATTTTAGGGTTAGTAAAAATAGAGCGTTACACGATAGATAGATAAGCATTAGGGTTCAGTTTCAGAGAGCTTCTTGAAATTTGCCATTCTTGTCCACGACGCCAAATTGAGATTCCTGCATTGTTACCGCCCTGCATCGATATTGACATTTAAACGCCACTCTTTAAATTGGGGACATGAGGCAATATTTAACTGGGCACACTGCTTAAAGTGCGTATATACTAAATCGACGTATGTACTTCGGTCCGCTAAAGTGGTTAGCGCGTTGACTACTAAGCGGGACAAGTCATAAACCCCATAAATTACTCTGTGGCATTTTATTACTTGTTTTTGATGTGTTTAAGTGATGAAGGCGTAGCACTGATCACTAAAAACAAGTCCGGCAGCGGTTGATACAGTTCTCCACTAATATACATTTCAGCCCCGTCCTTTGCCGATTAGCAAAACCGTCGGCGACGTAAAGCAATTTATAAAAACGCCTGCTCACGCAGCTTAAGAAAGTTATTGCATCCACTTAACACTAAACGCACTGCAAATTGCTCTGAAAATTAACTAAATGTTCAATAGCAGAATCCTATCCAATCCTTGCATAAGCTCTAGCACAATGCATTGCACAAGTAGGGATCATCCCCTGAGTGCTGGGCCTAAAAAAAAAAGGTTTCCAACACCACCAATTCCGGACAATATATCTACATTTAGAAAAGTAGACCCCGACGTTGCAGCGCTCAATCAATCATATGGACGTTCAGGAAGCGCCATCTAAGAGGAAAACACGGCAAGGAAAAGTGCTTAGTCTACGTTCACATAGTGCTAGTCTTATTGCAAATCTTATCACTTATTTTCCTTTGAAATATCTTCGGCGTTCATACGTTATAATTCTTATTAGCTAAATGTATACAAATTTTGAATGAATGTGTGTGTTACGAATAAGAAAGCAAAACGTATCGGAAGTATATGATGTTGTGTACTCATTTCTTTTCCCCTCGTCGCACTCGCCAAAAATTAGCAATATTAAAATTAAGACTCGCACTGTGTGAACACAGACTTAGAAATGTCGTAAATCACATTGCAAGAAACACCACCGCTACACCATTTTGTTGAGAACATTGTTTGTAGACACGGGCAGATAGCGTCCAAATAAAAAAGTTTTTACTAAATATTTGGATAAACACAGAACTATTTTTTAGTAAATATTTTCACGTTATTATTAAAAATTTTCTATAAAAGAGAAAATTTGTATTTCCTAACATCAAGTAAACTTTTAAAGAATTTCTGGAAAAAATTTCATTGGCGCCATACGACAATAGCAAATTTCACAAAATTTTAGTTCTTTTTTTTTAATTTAGAATTTATTTTAACAAAGTATAATTCTCAGCGCCGGTTAAAGCAATCCTAAAATGATAATTACCATCCCTGTATTTTACTGTTAAATTTAATTAATTTTCCTTGGATTAGTTATAATATATTCGAAATTTCTTATGCTATTCACAATAAAATTAGGACTAAATTAGAAAATTCAGCGATAATTTTATGCTTTTTACTAAATTAAACTTAATTGCTATTGTTGTTGTTGTTGATTTCATTCTTTACAGTCGAAGTTTACATTTAAACAAATTGCAATTATGATTATTTACTTATGTACATACTTACATATTTACATACATACATACATACGTATGGATGTATGTACATATTTGGAAAAGGAAGCGATTTTTTTAGTAATAAAGTACTTAAGTAGGTATGTACATATGTATGTATGTAGAATGTGGGCAAGTAGATGTCAAAACAAAAATAACATTAGATTAAAAACACTTTCTTTTTGTAGAAATGAATTAACTTAATATTCTTACAATCATACATACATAGACAGTATGTATGTACTTGTATACTTATTACATATATTGACTCACTCACCTCAAGCACGTTGCACTGGCTTCAATTGTTTATATGGCTTGCCACGTTTTTTACTTTTATTTTATTTCCTATTTTTTATTATTATTTCGTTAGATATTTAAGCGTTACAAAGAACTTTATGAGTCCAACTACTTACTATAGAATCAACAACCTCGTTTCAATAACAATTCGTTCGCGTTTGACTGAGGAAGAAATATCAATTCGTAGGGTAATAATTGAAGAAAAGTGATTTTTACTTGTTCTAAAATATTGATTAATATTCGTATTAAAGGGCTTTTTTTTGCATAAAATATTTTTCTTTATTTATTTTTTTTTAAATTTCTTTCACTTATTTTTTGAAATTTTAATAACTTAATGCCCCAGTCAGCTAGTCTTGTTAGAAGGCTACAGACTACTAACGGCACAACACACACACACAAGCACAAACGCAATCATACTATAATTATTCATTTAAATTTAACTGTAACACAGATTAGCACAAACACACAGATATATACATATATGCAATAAGTTTAAGGCACGTGATCTAAAAATATAAATTCGTTAAAATTGTGTCCTTTCACTGCGGCTCCATAAATACTACTACTAGTGATACTATAAGTTGTATTTGTTTTAGCAACCACTTGACTAGCGACGACGGTTACAATAACACTTTCATTGCGGCGGTCTTCTATTGTTATTGTTGTGAAAATTATTATGTATATTTGCTTTTGCATGACACGCAATAAGCTTTTGTGAACAATTTAGTGGTTTTTATAGCTTTTCATTTCCACTTTTCACTTCAAATTAAAAAAAATTTTTTCCGTTATTTTTAAAACGTTTTTAAAAAATATCTAACATTTATTGGAGATAAAAAATTTAAAAAGTTTTCCGTAATGAAATGAAATCAAGACTAAAAATTAAATGAAGTGAAATTAAATGTTTTGTACATAAAATTAAAAACAAGTTTAAAAAAATTTTAGTTCGATAAAATTAAAATCTAGAGTGCTATTATGTATATACATATATGCAGTAATAATTATATGTGGCTCCATGACAAATGGCCCCAATGAAAAATGGCCCCAAACTTTTGTATTGAAAACAACAACACGAACTTTGGCACCATTTTTCCTAAGGCTTGGGGCCATTTTCCATATTTTAGTTTGTGGCCATTTGTCCTTGTTCATAAAATGAAAAATGGCCACAAACTAAAATATGGAAAATGGCCCCAAACTCGAAAAAGAAAAATGGCCCCAAACTTTAATATAAAAACTGAAAAATGACCCCAAAAAATAAGAAAAATGGTGCCAAAGTTCGTGTTGTTGTGTTCAATACAAAACTTTGAGGCCATTTTTCATTTTTAGTTTGGGGTAATTTTTCATTTTACGTTAAATGAAAAATGGCCACATAATTAAAATGAAAAATCGCCCCAAAACAGAGTAAATGAAATATATATCTTTGTATCAAAAACTGCTTTTTGAGAATTATTTCTAAATGGCGACGTTGCACGAAATTCCATGCATGAGAGAAACCTTGAGTCCCGCCGAAGGACAGCAATGCGAAAAACCGTTAGTAAGCTACTGTCGCTGTTAGAAGCACCATGAGAAAGAAAGAGCTTGGCTGAAAAATTGTCCAAATAACCAAGGTCTCCACAAAAAGAGTGATGTAAATCCCCAAACTTGTATATGTTGGACGATTTTTGGGTCAATGAAGGGCAAGTCAGAGAGTCTTTGGTATCCACCGCCGTGTCGCGAAATACCATGGGGGAAAAAATCCCTAAGCCCGACCAAAGGCCGGCTACGCGGAAATTCGTTTGTCATGCAAATCAAATATTTTAAAATTTGGGATTATTTTCCAAAATTTGAGTTGCTTACTAAAGATTCCGTGCAGAGCCTTAGGGCTTAGGGATTTTCTCCACCATGGTATTTCACGACACGGCGATGTTTACTAAAGATATTTTTTTTTTTTTTTTAATTAGGACCAGTACTCTGGGGAGAGGGATAGGGTAGAGAAGATAGATGTTGAAAATGTAGAAGGCTTAACTCTTTTACAACTCTGCTTGCTCGTTATGTTAATTTTTATAGCAGTGTTGAGGCGCCTCCGGTGTTAGGTAGACGCATTAACTTTGTTAAGCTGTATTGGCAGGCATTTTTATTAATTGTTTTACTTCGCCGATGTTTCTGCTAACCGACGAAGGAGGGCGATGTTGTGTACATTAGCTTGGAACATCATCAATCGCTGTCGGAACAGTTTTTTAGTGACCAGTGCTATGCCTTCATCACTTAAATAGTCCGACAACAATTAATTAATTAATTAAAATTAATGATGTTGATTGACTTGCTCTGGCCAGGGTTTGAACCCAGGCAGGCTCCACGTCATTGTTTGCTTAGTAGTCAATCCGCTAACCACTTCAGCCAACACCACCACTATTTTGGAGACATTTTCCATTTTAGATTGGGGCCATTTTTCATATTTTGTTAAATGAAAAATTGCCCCAAACAAAAATGAAAAAAGGCCCCAAAATAGGAAAACTGGCCCCAAAAAGAATTATTGTTATTTTCAAAGTAAAAAGTTTGGGGCCATTTTTCATTTTTCTGTTTGGGGGCCATTTTTCATACGAGCCATTATACATATGTATATTGGTAGAAAATTGATTTTCGGAAGTTAAAAGTATACATACATACATATGAATGAATGTGTGTCTGTTTCAAACTATAAAAAGAAGCATAAATAAAAATGATTTATTCATTAAAAAAAAAACACCCAAATAAAAGATTTGCTCGGAAGTTGGTTTGAAGATTTCTCTTTCAGTTTGGTCTTATCTTTGGGAACTTTAAAAAAGGTTCCTTATATTATATTTTGTATAAATTTTCAGAAATAAAATTTTACATTTATTTGATCATGTACTCAAGTATTTATGTTCTAAATTTTATTTATTTGTTGCGGGTTAGCAATATCTAAATATATGTATATTTCGTTGGAAGCCATACCAACTCATTAGTAGATGCTTTACCCTTTATGTTTAAAAAATGTTAAAGCTGATCCATTTATACGAAAAAATTTTCAAACATAAAGGGTAAAACATCTACTGATGAGTTGATATGGCTACCAACGAAATATATATTTAGATACTCATCTTCGCACTGTAAATATTATCAAACAATACCGGCATGATAGTGAAAAACAAACGCTAGACACTTTTCCGCGGCGTTTTGCGATCGTATACGTCAGTATGTTGAGGAATGTGATTTTTTGCAGGATTTTCAAACGACTTTTGATTCCTTTAATGGGTTTTCTGGTTTGGCTTCTAAATGCTTAGAATACACAAATCATGAATAAAAAAGTATGCGCATACACACATACAGTGTATATTGAAATTAAATATTGATGTATTATATATATTCGGCTTAAGATCTTATGAAAAAATTAATAAAACACATATATATTATGTTTTCGTACATGTATATGTATGTATGTATCACATCAATTTTTCAATATCTTTGTTAAATGTATTTTAAACAATAAAAAAAGCTACCCCAACTTTAAAACTTTTTTGACACTTCAGATTCACAGCTGATCTGTTTTGGTTAACGAGGCCATATGGTCTTTAATTCGCCTTGATAGAACATACATATGTACACAAAGCAAATTCATAACAGGTAAAGGTGAAAACACAGCTGATCTACTTTTTTCTTGCATAATGGAGGCTCGCATGTCAAAATTTGTACATGCAAAAATATGGGCTCATATGTCAAATGTTTTTGTAATGTTGTACTTGTTGCAGTATTAACTAGCTATTATGAATTTGCCTTGTATGTACATACATTTAATCGCACAGGCACAAAACCATTCGCGTTTTGCATTAGTTTTTCGAAAATCAATAGGGGAAATCACTCTTAGTATTGTAATCATTGCAGATCTTGCAAGTCTAGCTTATTTTCATCAGTTTGCAGCAATGCAATAACAAAATATGTGTTAATGTCAAACGTCCCATGGATCTTGTGACATTAATAACAGTGATGGACAAATATTTCCCTTCCAAACTAATTGTATACGTAAGCTGAATTTCTTGAATATAGATTTGTCCCGTTCGCTCATAATGCCTAACAGAGGAAAAAATGGCTAAAGATATTGTTTCCGTTTGCCCAGAGAATGAATTTTAGAAGCATTGTTCTTTTTGCACCCATCTTAGAAGGTAATCCTATCTTATTAATAAAGTTAAATACATCTTTATAAAATCCTAATCAATTTCTTCCTTTTGTTTTATTTCTGTGATTGGGATTTTATTCATTTCGAGGGAAAATCAAATAACTCGACTTATTTACATTTTCCCTAATTTGGCTCTGAGTTATATATTCAAGTTTCCAGGAGAATTGCAAAACCAATCAAACGTTCAAACAATATGGAAATAAGCTATACCTACAAGATCTGCAACAGATGCAAGAGCAGTTTTCAACCAAGAGTGATTACCCTCAGTATTTTATAGCAACAACAATTTTTATTATATGAGCAAGCAAACTTTTTCAAACAAAAATATAATTTTGAACATCGGTTCATAAATGATAGAGTTTGGAGGTTCAAACATTAAAAAAAAATATTATAAATGCTGCATTATTAACACAAAAATTAAAGTTTTTGAGTTATGGCTCTATAGCAGCAAATGAGCGATATGTAGTTGTCCTCATAGGTAAAGTTTAAAAGTTTTACCATTAAAGCTTTCCGAGGTATGAAGGTGTAAAAATATTCATTCTTTTCACTGACTCACTATTCATCAATATTATGGGATACTTCCTTTAGCTAAACATCTGATATTTGGTATACAGGCAGTTATACGGTCAAGTTTTGCTTTCAAGTCTTTTGTAAAAATAATGCTTGTGAGTTTTGCACAAAATAAAAAGATGCAACGTAGGCTGCACTCAATATTAAAGCAAATATGTATGCATGGCTGACTATTTCATATTTGAACATTATTCCAAACACTGTGCTTCGTTCGTTACAAGATGTAACAAGTAAATTAATACAATCCAGTCAAATCCAGTAACAATTCCCAACAATTTATGGCAAAATATCAATTACGCGTATATAATAGCAGCCCGTTTAATGCATAAAATAATAACAGAAATGAAAACAAAAAAATTAACAGATAATAAATATACTCCGTCCGTATTCTCGCAAACGCAAGAACTAAACCGGCAGCTGACATCAGCAAACTATGACCAAAATTAGAAACTTAATTAATACTAAAGCTTTAGAATCGGCTAAATATTTGTTTGCTTGCATAATAATAAAGATCTTCAATGTACTGTTATGCCGAATCTTATGTAGTCTTTAGCACCGCGTACAAAGGAATTAATTAACGCGTGATCTTTTCAGAGAGGAACTTAAGCTATTATGAAGCATAATATGTATATGTTAATATGTATGTATGTATGGACGTGTGCATACATATAATTTTTTGGAAAATAGAAACTCTATTGAATATATTTTGTTATTTACAAATATTTATTTTAATCTATTAAAATTTGCATTGCCGTTTTTCAGATTTTTTTTAAATTTTCGCTTTCTAAAATAATAATTTAAAAAGAAGAAAATTGTCATGTATGCGTGTACATAATTTTTTAACTTAACTTAACTTAACTTAACTTAACTTAACTTAACTTAACTTAACTTAACTTAACTTAACTTAACTTAACTTAACTTAACTTAACTTAACTTAACTTAACTTAACTTAACTTAACTTAACTTAACTTAACTTAACTGAACTTAACTTAACTTAACTTAACTTAACTTAACTTTTTCACCCTTATGTACTCGTATATCATGTATTAAATCGAATGCAATAATGAGGATTTCTTTTACAAAGGAAATTTAACGATTTTCTTCAACTTTAATAAGAAAAAAAATCCGAAATTTATCGTTTATTTCTAACAAAAATTTATTTTCGTAAGGGATGGTTAATAATCTACATATACATATGTATCTATGTATGTATATACATATGTACATATCTATATAACTAAAATGCAAGACCATTTTTTGTGATGGACTTTATGGCCAAATTATACAACCGATTTTGGCCACCTTTATATCAAATCAGAAATATTTATTCACAGAAGTGAATGAGATGTTATGGGTTCAATATTTTAGAAGCTATACGCGTTTAAAGTTGCTACTAATACATGCATGTAAGTTAAAAAAAACCACACACTAAGCACGCATGGCTATGTATGTATGGAATATAATTTATATATATGTATGTATATATAAATATATATGTGTCTATATAAATATATATGTATATTTATGCACGAAAATATGTCCCCAAACAGCAGCTAAAATCTATTATTTAATAATTGTAGTTGTGGTTGTTGTATGAAGGTTTTTTATGACAATTTCTCTATGAACATTAAACAAAAATTATTTACATCTAGAATATGGTCGACCTTTGGTTACACTAATAATAATGCATTTGAGTTTGTATGTTTCCTATTATAGCAAGGCAAACGGTAATACCAATATTTCTAAATTTTGATACTGTCGTACTGACGACAGCGAAATTTAAATGGGATCATTTTTCTAGTATTACAATCGAAAATGTTCTATACATATGTATGTCTTATCAGACCGTTTTAGTTTCTACGTTTTGTCAGACACGTTGCAAGTCTGACACAGCTACGAACAATAAACATTAGTGGTCTGCATAATTATATTCGTATTGGGGTAAAGTTGATTATGGAGTATATATGACAAGATGTAGGAAGGAGAAATACCGCACTTAAGATTAGATTTTCTGTACATATTTAAGAATTTAGGTATTTTTTTTATGTTTTATACAGTTATACATACATACATACATACTTGTATAACCAGCGCCCGACGCAACAGAATTCTAAAAATGTTGTGGTGTAGCGCAGCACGCCGGGTCTTGGTTAGTTGAACATAAAAAAAGGTACTTAATTACAAGCGACTAATTAATTAAAATCACAAAATTCTAAATACATTTTTGATGAGTTTAAAAATATTAATCATATTTAACGGAATATAATTTAGATGGTAACAAAATATTATTGTAGTGTTGTAGTGTACAGTTTACTTAAATACATACATACATACATGTAATTATATGTGTATATACGTTTATGTATAAAATAGAATGTATGTATATAGTTATGTACGTGGACATGGATGTGTAAGTAGTGGAGAAAGCGTTTTATAAACAAATGACAAAGAATAATTCAAACAATTAATTGTTTGTATTATTCATTCTATATTTAGGTCTTTTTTTAAAAACACACACAATTTTAAGTACTTTATATACCAGTATATTCCGCATTGTGTATTATATACAGATCTTAAAACATTATTTAGATATTTATAATTTATTTAATTTTTTTTTCGACTAAATATGTACTTTATGTTAAACGCAACCACACATTTTGCACTCAAAAACAAACTAAACTTAGCATAAGACTTTTAACGAAAATAAAAGTTGAAATTTGCCATATTTTTGTCCGGCACACTGCACTATGGGGCATCAATTTTTATTTCGAAATTACTTAAAGTTAATAGATTAAAAAAACCTAACCTAATTTTTGACCATCGTGCTTAAAGTTGATAATTCGTTTTTCGATTCTTCTGATTTGATGTTTCTTCCCACACAGCAGGTATTCAACATGAAATGTAATATTTTATAAGGCAAATTAAGCCGATATTCCATGCGCCCAAAAATGGCAAAATACAAGATTATAGGTTTCCATGACCTAAATTTGTTTCCAACTTTCGTGCACGAAACTTATTATCCTGAAAAGCTAAGTATGTATGTATATATTGAATATTACATGCATACACGATTTTTGATCGCACATTAGAGTAAAACACTATACTGTGCGTTGTAGTGTTCTGGCATTTAGCAAGACAAACGCATGCATATTTTAATTAAGCTTTGAGTTTCCGTTCAAGAGAATTTTCAATAAGTGTTGCCAGGACTAAGAAAATTTTTGTAATTAAAACACATTACAGTTTTTGATTTTTATATGCATACATAAGTGGTAGTACATATGTATTGTTAATTCTAATATTCCATGAAACTTTCACGATTATTCACATTACATTATTGTTTTATATTAGTTTAATAAAATAAAATAATAAAAATGGTTTTATTATTTTCTTCGAGCTCTTTTGAATTGCAATAAAACAAAACTCAGGCTTTATTTTACGGATATTTCCTTATAGCAATATTTGCATACTCACCACTCAGAATAACTATACGTTTGTCTTTGATACGATGTTCACTTAGCAAAATTTAAAACGTAACAAATAATAAACCTCTGGCATCTTCGAGTCGATTCTGGTTGATGTCTACGATATATTTGTAACGTCAATCTTGTCTTAACAGCTCTGTAGTGTAGTCTGCTTATAGCTGTTTAGAAATTTCCCTATAGATGGCGCGAACGCAAACATAAGTGTGGATTAGTATTTAAGAAAAAATACGTGTTTGTAATGATTTGCATGAGTACATCCAAACGGCGTTTCAATACATTCATATGTTATTTCAGTATGTAAAGTTTCATACCACATACGATTTGACTACGCTGTGTTTCACATTTACTGTTAATAAAACCAAATGAATTAATGCAACAAGGCGAAAGAAAAAAGGAAATAAATCTACTTGATGAGAAAAAAATACTACCACATTCAAATGAAAGAAATATAGTAAAATGAGTGGAGTGCTCGTATGAATATGTGTCGAATACAATATTATTTGAATGTTTACTACCTACATGAATATATGTATTCATATTACTACTAGTATTTTCTGCATTCAATTTTTTTTTTGTGATTATGATTTTGAAAATAATAAATAAACAAATACATACATACACATGTAGGTATATAATAAAGGGCTGCAACGAATAACTTTTTTCTTTATATGTGAATCTCGCTGTCGAATACAGTAGATATTTGCAGCGCTGTCAACTTTGAAATTTCAAAAGGCACCAAAATAGAGAAAAAAAACGCGCCATTTAACAAAAAACGCACCAAGTTCAGATTTTTTTTTTTTCATTGAAAATTTTTATTGAATTAATGCGTCTTTACAACATTTAACTTTAGTTCAAAATTCTAATGTTGCTACAATATTGTGCCATTGCATGAAGTGAATCATTCTCCACCCTTTTTCATTATTAGATAATATTTCGACATAGGATTCAAATTGTACTGCTAATTGCATGATATTATATTTGCAATGGGATAAAACATTTTGTACAATGTTGGTTCTTGATGTCGTTTGTAGCTAAATGGGCTTAAAGGCCGTGCCGCACTATCCTACACAGTCGCGCGATTTGCAAAATATGACATGTGTGCTAAAAATGTATGGTAGTGTGGACTAAAAATGCAACTGTGTGACAGATTTTTTGGCAAGTCGTGCGATTTCTAAAATTTTATGAAAACTTTAATAAAATAATAGTTTTCACGCGATCAGAGGAGTATTTATTGTCAACCAGATGTTTTGGCATCAGATTTGTATGATAGTGTGGCTGGCACCTACAACACCATTTTGAAACGATTTTTTAAAGTCGGTCAGATTTTTGCAAGATTTTCCTGTGAATGAATCGTACGATTGTATAGGATAGTGAAGCACGGCCTTAAAGCTGCAATGTGTTTCCGTGTTCCAGCATCTTGATGGAAATCGTATCGATTTCATAATTCATATTAGTTTCAATACCACACATGTCTCTAATAAAAACTTGTTTTTTCTTTGTATAGCTGGTTCGGAAAAGAAAGTATAGACTGATTCTGCTTTTACTCCAAAAAAAAGATATATTTTGAAAATTCTTTCATATATAATTT
This sequence comes from Lypha dubia, assembly GCA_947311025.1. Taxonomy (NCBI): domain Eukaryota; kingdom Metazoa; phylum Arthropoda; class Insecta; order Diptera; family Tachinidae; genus Lypha; species Lypha dubia. The sequence goes on from OX371261.1 coordinate 98,523,111, forward strand.
TCAAAAGATCTTTATATTAAAATTCGTTTAACAAAATATCGTTGAAATAAAATCGCTTCAGTATTTGCTTACATATTTCAATGTGATATGCTGTGCAATCCTCAATATATATATTTTAATTCTTGATTTACTTTATTGTTTTACATATTTACGTTGATATAAACTGCAGGAAAATTGAAGAACAAATTAAAAGAAAATCATATTTAAAAATCATCATTTCGGAAAAAATCATTTTATCATATATAAATATACAAAATGAACATTCTGGCAGCGCCGATTGCAGAATATAAACATTCTAACACTTTTCAACACTGTAAAGAGCAGATAAAGCAGGGTACTTGGCAACTCTAATTTTACGTAACAAGTTGTCAGTTATCACAACGTAAAACACATACGAGCAAGAGAAAATTAATTTATAGATTGCCGATTCTGTACTTATTTTTATGAAAAAGTTATAGATAAATCAATATGATTTCATTTTCCCGTGGATTAGGAAATATATTAACTCGCATAACATTCAGTAACACAAGCAAAATTATACCTTCAACAAGAGCATTGCAAACTACATGTGCGCTTAAATGCGAAGTTAATCAAGAAAAAACTGAAAGTGATGTACCAGCAGATGAAGGATTGACAGAAGTTAAAGAACAACGTGAACTGACCGAACAAGAACTTAAACGATTGCAAAAAGACCGTTCACAAGAAATTCCTGTTGAAACATCAATTCGCTATTTAAAAAGTTCAGCGTACCAAGAAACTTACGGTGATCAATTTGTGTGGGAACAATACCGGCGTAATCACAAAGGGTTGTTTCCTCCACGTAAAACTCGCAAAACTTGTATTCGCAAGAAGACTATATCGACGTGTAATCCCTGTCCAATTTGCAGGGACGAGTATTTGGTTCTTGATCATCGTAACATAGATTTGCTGAAACAGTTCATTTCACCACACTCCGGAGAAGTCTTTAGTTACTCCAAAACTGGTTTGTGTCAGAAGAAACACCTACAATTGTTAGTTGCAGTTGAAAGGGCAAAGGACTATGGTCTGTTAACCTTCGACGTGCCCTATCGCGAATTCGATTACAGTGAATTTTATGATCAGAAAGTGGAAGCAAAAAATTAGATACATAAACAACAAATAAAATTCTATGCTACTTTATAAGTAACTCCAAATGAAAATATTAAAGAATACACAGATATAAAGTAAAAATATGACCGAAGTACAAGAAGAATCTAAATTTACATTTGTCATTGTGGGAGGTGGAATAGCAGGCGTCACTTGCGCCGAAACCGTAGCAATTTGTTGCCCTGAAGAGTCTATTTTGCTAATAACTGAATCAAATGTAATTAAAACTGTAGCAAATTTAGAGCCAGTAGCACGTTATTTACACAAGTTCGATGTGCATGAAAGAACATTAGCATCAACAACATCGGGTGGAGCAAGCAATTTTTTGGCTCCAGCTATTGTCACCATAGTTGATCAATTAAAACAAATAGAGGCTAAATACAAATTCATATTGACAGCAGGAAACAAAAAAATACATTATCAATATTTGTGTTTGTGTACAGGAGGTTCACCTCGTCTTATTGAAGAAAATAATGCTTTAGTTTTGGGAATACGTGACACAGATTCTGTTTTAGATTTACAAAATAAACTTAAAACGGCTCATAAAATCGTGTTGGTAGGAAATGGTGGAATTGCTAGTGAATTAGCTCACGAACTGCATGGTGTTGAAGTGCATTGGGTAATAAAAGATAATCATATCGCATCCACATTTATAGATCCAGGTGCCGCTTATTTCTTCCAGCAAAAAATCGACAAAAAACAAAATGAATCTGATTGCTCAACAAAAGGTGTAGTAAAACGGTTGCGCTACGATGAAATCGCACTACTGGAAGATAATGACTCTAGAAAGGGAGCAGCTTTGGGGCCCGACTGGCACCAGCATTTCGATTTAAAAGGTCCGGATTCTACCAAAAGCAAACCTATAATACACTTTAAAGAACTTGTTCATAAAATTGAAAAATCAACAGATAATACAAATAAGAATTCTTTAAAAGTTTACTTAAGCTCCGGCGAAGTAATAAATTGCGATTTAATTGTATCAGCTACAGGCGTAGAGCCCAGAATAGGCTATGTATCTGTACCAGACCTTACTGTAGACGCACAAGATCATGGAATACAAGTAAATGATATGATGCAAACCTCTAATGAGTTCATTTACGCTGCTGGAGATGTGTGTACCGCTTCATGGCCCAAAGCTGAACATTGGTTTCAAATGCGTTTGTGGACACAAGCTCGACAAATGGGTAGCATGGCCGGAAGAAGTATGGCCGCTGCTTTTAACAATGAAATTATCTATCAAGATTTTTGTTTCGAACTATTCGGTCATGTTACGCAATTATTTGATTTGCCACTGGTTCTCTTAGGTAGATACAACGGTCAAGGTTTGGGCACAGACTATGAGCTATTGATTCGTTGCACACCTGGGCAGGAATATATAAAATTTGTATTACAAAATGGCAAATTAAGAGGAGCCATTTTAATTGGTAACACCGAATTTGCGGAAACTTGTGAAAATCTTATATTAAATGGAATCGACTTGACACCATTTGGAGATGATATTTTAAATCCCGACATTGACATTGAAGATTATTTTGATTGATTATTTTTAAATAAAATAAAAATTTAAACTGGAATATTTATACACTTATGTAGATATATTTCTTATTATTATAACTAAAAAATACAAATAAGGTAATGTTTGCTAGAACCATATCAATCCGTTGACTATTTCGATTTCTGTCATTTAATTTTTGCTTCACTACCTGCAAATAAAAAGGAAATATTTTTTAATATTGAAAATGAAGTACGTTGTCTTTTTATGCATTTCATTTAATTTTATGAATCCGTATTACGATTTAAGGGAAAAAAGAACTAAATTTAACATTTTATTCGAGCAAGAATGCAAGAATTTATGTTTTAAAAAAAATAATTTATTTGTTATGGGGTAGCTAATCTATATGCATTTAATTATTTGCTAAATACCAATTCATCAGTAAATCTTTACCGTAATGCTTTTGACAAGTGTTATAAAAATGAGTTTGAAATACAGCTCAATAAATTTTTTTAAACAAAACTACATACATACATATGTATCTACATTTGTAATTATCAGGCATGCTCTGTGCAAGGTACATTTACTTTTTACTTGCGGAAAAAAATAAAAATAGCCTATAATTTTGTCCCGCAGAAAACATATTTTTTTCATTATTTTTTGTTATTATTTATTTCATTAATTAACCCAGTGTTATAAGGGCCATATATGATGACAGTAAATATTTTTCGAAGATTTATTGATGATCTATGTGCACAATCAGGTATGTGATAGAAATCGAAGACTTAAATCGAATCAAATAATTTTAGGTGTGATGGAAATCGGATCGATTTCATTATTCATTTTTGGGTTGCAGGAAATCATATGCAGGAATCTGCATATATATATATTTAGTCCTTTAGAATTCCTAGTTGGAACATAGGGCCATTACAAATGATTTCCATTGAATTCTTTCTGTTGCCAATCTTTTAACTTCGCTCCAACTCTTTCCAGCTGTGCGTAGTTCAGCTTCTACTTGCCGTCGCCATGTATTTGCTGGTCTGCCTCTTCGCCTGCTGACTTGAGGGTTGTATTCAATTGCTTTTCTGGTGACGTCATCATGTGGCTTTCTGAATGTATGACCCAGCCAATTCATCTTTCGCATTCGTATGTCAACTGTGACAGGGTTTTGTTGCGTTTTTTGCCATAGATCGTTGTTTGATATAGTGTCTGGCCAGAAGACATGTAATATTCTACGTAAACATCGGTTGACAAAGACTTGAAGAGAATACGAATCTCTTTCCGTGATATTCCATGTCTCGCTTCCATATAATAATACCGACTTTACATTTGAGTTGAATAATTTCAACTTCGTGCGAAGCGTAATACGGGATGAACTCCAAACTTTGTTTAAAGCACCAAATGCTTGGTTTGATTTTGATATTCTGTATGCAATATCTTCTTTACTACCACCAGATGACGTAATTATGCTACCAAGGTAACAGAAATGATCGACATTATCAAAAGAATGGTTCCGAATTTTTAAAGATTCGTTGTTGTTTGCATTAATACGCAATGATTTCGTTTTGGAAATGTTGATATTGAGACCAGCTTTTGCTGCACACTCCACAAGAAGATTGAGTTTGGACTGAAGGTCGTTGTAGCTATGCGACAAAAGACATATGTCATCAGCATAGTCAAGGTCATCCAATCTACCTAGTAACCCAAAGGTTATGCCACGATCACCTCTCATTGATTGCGTCATAACAACATCCAAAACGATATTAAAAAGAAGCGGGGAGAGCACACATCCTTGTCTCACTCCTTTACCGACCGGAAATTTGTTACATATGTACATATGTATTTGCATAAATATTTTTGTGTGACCTCCGCTGGAAAATTCTTGCTAATTTTTAATTTTTCCAAATTTTCATCATTTTGGCCATTTTTAATACCTTTTTTGCATTTCTTAAAGTTTTGGCAATTTTTAGCCAAAATTATGGCGAATTTTTGTTGCGGTCTATAACATTTTACATTTACCCAAGTTTAAAAAAATTCCCACATTAGCCACCAATCGAGCCTAATTGAAAACGTTCGGAACTCATGACAGACACGATTTGTTGTATTGGACATCTTGTGCCTATACTTAGTCCACCACTGTATGTACTATATTCATCTACATAATCATATTATTACAGATTATTTATCAAATTTAATTATACATATGTAGTTAAATAATAATTTGAACATTAAAAATTATTAAAATTTTAAAGAAGGGTAAAGCTATTACATAAATGCAAGCATCCCGAAATTGGTTTATTACTTGCATAGTTCGTTCTCTCACCGAACATACGATTATTTCTCAAATGTCTTAGGAGCGCAGTAGATGAAACAAATTTTTAATTTCTGGTCAATTAATATTATCAAATAAAATATAAGCAAAAAGCAATGAAGAACAGGTTCTACGATCGCTTAAAGATTACAAACCAAGGACCATCCACTTAACATCATAAGATGGTAGCTCAAAATTACAAATTAACTTTAGAGCAGTCTTTCTAATATGCAACTAATATATAAGTATGTAGGTCATTCAATAAACTTGTACAAAAAGTGTTCTATGTACAAAAATGTTTGATTTTGAAATTTGAATTTTTTTTAAGAATTTTCCTTGGTACAATGCTTACATACACAATATATAACGACGTACAAAGATAGGCTTTCTTCCGGGATATTGTTGGTTGACATGACTATTTGAGATTGCTGGAATGATTTTAGCCGCACAGGACCGAAACGAACATGCTGATTGAATCCATCAGGTAAGAAGCTTTAATATGGCACAAAGCTCGAGCCACTTGATTTAATACAAAACACATACATACATATTTACATCAACAGATACATATGTATGCGTGTATTTGCCGACTAGTGCGGACTTCTTGATGACATTGTCAACGATACGTCTACACTTTTTAGTTTTCTTTAACAGGTAGACTTAAATTAAAGAAATGTACTAGTAAGTTTCTGTTTCGAGTGTCCCCACTTGGTCCCATTAAAGCTACGTAATCACGTAATCTTAATGTTTCTAGTACATATGTACATCTTCAATCACAACACATTCTAAATTCCTAGAGCACAAAGCATTGTATAGTAGGTGTGTGTAGAGAGTATTACTCTTGACACATCACCAGCCAAGCAGTAAAATTTTACTTATACAGTGAAACATCGATATAACGAATTCCAAGGGCATCCGAAAATACTTCGTTATAGCTATTGCTTCGCTATAAATATAATCAGCAATACCTTGATATAACGAAATTTGAAGAAATACGAAAAAAATTCGTTATAACTATAGTTTTCTTTAGTCATATCTATTTAACATAAGATTGCTAATAAAAGCTTACATATATTTCATGAGGTAAATAAGAAATAAAACACATTTTTGTTATTCAGGTAATTTTATTAGGTTTTAATAAAATATTGTGTTAATTTTGTTTGTTTTCGCAAGTTCCAAATACAGTTATCAATACTTTTTTCGACAAAAGCTAAGCAATCGAACGATCTACGACCTCAATTATAGAATTTTTTTCTCGAATAGATATTGATTTACGCTTTACTTTACTCATTTTGACAAAAACCAAGTCAATACTGATTACATACTAGAGAGCTGCGTGAAACTTAATAATGATGATCATGAAACTTTCATCATTATTTTTTATTCATTCGTTTCTATTCAATACAGATGAATAAATATGAACAGAGAAAAATCAACACACGATAGTTAAGAGACGAGTGTAAGTTTGTGTGTTCACTTATACAAGAGCGAACGAACATTTACAAATGTGAAACCGAACATGTCTTGAATAGATATCAATAATGTTCATGCAAAAACAATATGCTCTGAAAGATCAGTGTTGCTAGTTGTAGGAAAAAGGAAAATTATTTAAGAAATACGTTAAACATACACAATGAACTAAATCGCAAAACAAGAAGGCAAAAAACTCTAAAAAATTTACAGTTTAATCATTAATGATTTATTTCATTTATTAACGTTTATTGAAGGTTTATGTTATTTAGAAATGCAAATAACAAACTAAAATATATATTGAATTTGATTTACTATTAGTGATCGTAATATGAATAGTATATACATACATACGTACATGCGTGTAAAAGCTAAAACTTGAAATTACATATGCAAGTAATTACACATGGGCAGCGCATTCAAAAGATTACATGATTTCACCAAATTGGCAACATTGCTATTGTGTATTAATAAAAACTGTGAGATGAGAGCGAGAACTTCGAATAAAAATCGTTTCAATGAACAAACTCTGTGTTAACGAAGTGAAACAAAATGTTCTCACCCATACTATGAACAAAGCAACAGTTTGTTTGGTGTTCTGATTTTTATTCGAAATAGAGTTTTAGTCAATGAACATATGAATACGTTCATTGATGACCGCGTTCATGCAGCCCTGTATTACATACGTTTCTAATGCATTACATTTGCACACACATTAAGAATTCGTTCTTTTGATAACGGCACTTTACCATTTTGCTTTAAATTTTATTCTTAATTCGTTGTATAGACGCTTTTGTACGAATACTTCGTTGTATGGAGGCCTTACAAATGCGCTTATAAATACATTTAGACTTCGCTGTTTTTATAACGGGACTTTAGGATTTATTCTGATTTCGTTATAATGAGGCATTTGAATAATATTTCGCTATATAGAGGCTTTTTTGCTCAGAATTTATTCGTTATATTTATAGTGCAATTTTGTATGAAAAACTTTGCAATAAAAGAGGTTTTCTCAAGGGACTCAATAAAACATACGTTATATTGAGTTTTTCGTTATAACGAAATTCGTTATATCGAAGTTTCACTGCATAATATTTCCTAAAGGGTACGAACAGCAAATACTTAGCAAGTAATTTAAAACCGCTAAGGTCAAATCGACACATTTGTATCGAACATCATTCGGCTTATTATATGTAGATTCTCTTTTGGGCCGAGACTAGTTTAAAAACAGAAGTATGTATCTTCGTTATTACCCGTATAGTAGCTCGTTAGTTTTTGTTTCGATCACATCCGAATCAACAGCAGAACAAGTGAGTGATTGTTCGTAAGCACGCCATATAGTTTGTAAAGAAATCAATCCAAGTATAATGTTATTACTGATAAATACTTGTTACAGACTTTTTCGGTTGGTGAATGAAACTCGATCGAGAACAAAACCGCTGAAAGCCTGATTAGATTGTACTTGTTATTAAATGGTTCGATCATACTTGTTGCAGCTCTCTGGTAAGCACAAACAACAAATTCTATGGAAGAATGAAAATTTACAGTTTATAGCTTCTACTTACCAACATATTTAATTTCGTCAAAAGCTTTCCGAGCCTTCTTCAACTCTTCGTTCATTGTGAGTAAATCTTTGACGCGAGCATATTTTCTGGGATCTTTACGAACTAAGAATATAATGTCTTCAACTTGTACTCGACCAGTTCGACCAATTTCCATTGCTTTGTGCGTCATTTCGGTAACAAATTCTATCACTAGGTCTTCCAATAAGTCAACACTTTCTGTATAAGGATTTTTGTCGTCACCAAAGCCATACATCATGCATCGCAGTTCCTTGCTAAACAGACGTTTGCGGCCAGCATTTGTGGGTACAAATTGTTCTTCACCTTCTTCTTCATCGAACTAGAATTCAATGACATCTACTAAAACATTTGCATTTATAAATACGATATATCTTGCTTACATCCGGATTTTCGAAGGGTTCTTCTGCATTTGCAGCCATATCTGTTTGGGTTTTTTTTCTATATTACAAACAATAATAATAATGTGTTCTGTTTAATAGTTACAGGGCACGAGGCCGACAAGTTTTCGGCGGCGGTGAACAAAAACACGAACGCCGATGGCTTACACTACGTTTACAACCAATGCGTATCCAATAGGTGAGCTTAATAGCACAGCTGACTGAGCTCCCTTTATACCAAAGTTTCATACAAACTGATCATGGTGGAATAATAAGGTGCGCGTAAGAATACAACAATAAAAAACGACATGCATTTTGTTTGTGTAAAATTAATTCAAAATTGTCAAAACAAAGCTGTATACAAAACATAACAAAAGTTGTTTTGTATGTATTTATTGGTTATGCAAAAACAAAAAGCATAACGTAAACAAAAATATTCATGATGGCGGCCAAAAATGTATACAACTTTTGACAAGAAAAGCATACTTTTCCATTTTTTTAACGGTCAAAACACAACCCTACAAAAAACCATATTCCTTCTTGCGCACACCTGATTATTCCACCATGAAACTTATATAGTTTGAAGAGAGTACATAAATAATGGTTACAATTACTCATACTTAAGAAAATGCTTTAAATTTGTTTGTGTTTTTTTATGAAGCGAGTATTTATAGCAACAAAATACATGTTGTTTTTGGATTGTTGTACTTGTTGTCGAACTGCGCATACCTGTTAGTTTTGCATTTTTACAACACACAACACATAAAGGTAGAATTAGTTTTGACTTTCTGTTCTGTTCCGGATCAGCTGTTCATTTTTTGTGTAAGCAAAACATGTACATATTTTCAATTAGTTGTTCTGGGGCCAAATCACCACATACCATATAGTCTATGCCGCATACGATATCGAACAGAATTTATCGAAATTTTTCATTTTGGTATTATCGCATACGATATCGAATGTATTGTATCGTAATTTGACGCATCGTATGCCATAATTTGCTTATTCGACACGTATCGTAATGTTATTCGATTCGATAGTTAATCCTGTCGGAAACAAAACTAACTTTAAACTAACTTGAATGTTTGAAAAAAACAAAGTTTCTTAACATGGCGATGTCCTAGGGAAAAGTCAGTTTTTCATTCCACTACTTGTAGCTAACTTTAAGTAAGTTTTAAAAAGTCAAAATGTAGTTAGTTAATATACATAAAAAAAATATATTTCATTTTTATTTTATTTTCTCAATTCTATATTCAGTAGTTTTATAGTAATATTGTAATAATAAATTTTTCTTCAAATTTTTTTTTCCCCGGTGCTGTGCTGGGACTCGAACCACAGGTCATTGGATTAACAGTCAACGCGCATACCACTCAGCTAAGTTACCACTTAAATATTGACGGCAAGAAGGTATGAAATACTTGAAATAATTTTAAGAGTTCCTAAATGAGTAAATTTGTTGGCGCTCACCATATGCAATTATAAATGAGAGTATAATACATATATATATATACTCAACCTACTAATTGATTTTGGTTACATTCTGCATTGTATTGTAGTTAGCTGTAAGTTAGTCTAGAAAAATCAATTTAAAAGTTAGCTTTTCTTGTAGCTATAGCTACACATTTGACGACAGGGTGTGTATTCGTAAGTGTGTATGATATATGCTGAATTCACAACAATTTATATCGTCTATCTTGTATGATATACACTTTTGTTTATATGTTTGTGAACACCTAGTGTATATTGTATCGGCTTGAATCTTGTATTGATGGACGAAAGAAGAACAAGCACCATGCAAATACTCTCTGAGAGTATAAACATATACTCTCTGAGTATTGTATGAAATACGCTTTTTGTAAAACATATGAAATAAAAGTGTAATTGTGTATTTCCTTTTTATATGAAAATTACCAACAACAAATTTTACACTATTGTATATGATACTATAATACACTCGATACAATGATACAAGAGGTTTTGTGAATTCAGCAATAGTTTTGTGCTGGTTGTGCGGGTATGAGGCAGAGAAGCAAGTCGATGGGTTTTTGTCGGCGGCGAGGGTATAATGTGTCGGCGGCGGCGGCTAAGCCGCTTACGCCGAAGTTTTACCGGCTAGCCATTATTATATCGGCGCGCCGCTAAGTGCGTGCATATAATTTCCAATGGTTGTACATATTAATAAAAATAAAGTGATGTGAATTTGTTTCTAATGCTAAAAAATTTAAAACTAAATCTTTTTAATTTCAAATAAATGTACATAACTTTTAGCTCAGTTTCATTTGTTTATTTAAAAAATTATTAATCGAGCCTATATACGAGTACATACATACAATTAAAGTAGTAGGAAGATATCAATTAAAACACTTAAGAATAATCTGATACTCAAAAATTTCACCTTCACTTGTTTTCCGTAGTATTAAAATAATTATTTAGAGTATTCATTTTGTTATATTTAAAGTTTAAACGACAAAATAAAATTTAAACTTTTTACCAAAATATATTAGCCCTATTCACAATCTTGTGCAAATAGTCTTGCATCACTGCATTTGCAAAATCGTGCAGTATATTTTTACTCTACACTAACAAAATACAGAGAAGTAGCATGTGCATTTCTCTTTGCAAATAAGTAACACTAAAAACCAATAGCTTATATTTACTCTACTTATGCAACACTTAACTGCAAAATGGCAGCTGATATGCAGTGAACTAAGGCGATTTTGCTTATTCAAATTTTAATAATTTTATTCAAAATTATAAAACAAAAATATTTCAAACAAAAGGAAATTAACCAGACAAACAAAAATTAATGATAATAAAACTGAACTTGAGCCTGATAATATTACATTTCATATGTACAATATAATTTAATTTATAACAAAATTAAATTTAGAGAAAACGAACTTAAGCCTGAAAAAATAACATATGTATGTTTGTTAGCGTCAAACATCAATTAAGATTTTTTTTGCATAAGGCTGTTAAAAATTATTATACCATTAAAATTAAAAATGTCAAGAAAATTAGAAAACTATTTAAACATTTTTTACAATAAATATAAATATGTATGTATTATTTAAACTTTTTTCCAAAGTACATATGTATATATGTATATTGTTTTTCTTTAATCTATGACTTCTACAAAGCGATTAGGTTGTCTGCAGAAAACACCCAGGATCTCTGGCCGGAATCGAACCGAAAGAACCTCAGGACTACTAGCCTAGCATTGCTACCTATCAACCACGGCGGCATATACATATATAAACTTTTTTCACCAATCTTATCCTTTTGAAATGTACATCTATAATAAATGCTAAGGCTAACTGTTTCGCATATAAGTATGAAGTGCAAAATACCACTTACTTCCAAATGGGTAAAGCTACTTTCTCTGTTGCATTTTCATAAATTTTGTATTTGCGATTTAAGTGACGTATACAACACGGTTTTCCATGCTGTACAATAATATCGCAGATATGTGCATCGAAATTGAAAAAAAACGGTTAAAAATTTCCGCAAAGCCGATCAAATCGCAACAACAAAAAACGACATGCATTTTGTTTGTGTAAAAATTAGCCAATGTTGTCAAAAAAAAGCTGTATACATAACATATATAGTGGTTATGCAAAAACAAAAAGCATAACGTACACAAAAATATTCATAATGGAGGCCAAAAATGTAAACAACTTTTGATAAGACCGAAGTAACTTACCATATTTTTGCAGATTATTTAACGGTCAAAACACAACCCTACAAAAAACCATATTCCTTCTTGCGCGCACCTTATTAATTCCACCATGACTCTCATTTCTGCCAGCATAATTAGACTCGTGTGTGAATCCACAATGGTAACCAGCGGCATGATGAAATAAACAAGGTGGTAGCGCTACGAAAGCTGATTATTTCTGCTCTACTTTTTAGGTAGCAGCAAATGTCAATGAGATATTGTTCTGGTTATATTTTTGACAGCTTAAGTGACCTAGCCGTTACTTTTTCTCGTGCTGCCAAGTTCTTTTTTTCTACTGCTATCACCTTATTTATTACATCATGACCAGGTTGTCTAATTGTGTAGGAGTTGAAAAGTAAACACAGTTATTGTCTGTGTTCACACTATCCAAGTCTTATTGCAAAACTTATCACGATTTCTTCTTTGAACTTTCATTGGCATTCACACAGCACTCGTCTTATTGCTTATTTTGTATGAATGTATGTATGTATACCTACTTAACACTACGAATAATACAACAAAACGAATTTCTTGAGTACATGAGAGGGTGTACTCGTTTCTTTCCCTCTGTCTCTCTCTCCTAAAAGCTAATAAGCTTAAAAATTAGACTTGCATCGTCTGAACACAGCCATAGTAAAATTTAAAAACATAAATTCTTGAGTACATACTCAAATAAATGTAAAATTTTATTCCTTATATGTTTAGAAAGCAAGCTATGAAAATATATATGCTTATAAGAATAATTTTCTGTAATATGTGAAAATCGTCACATAGCGGATGAGCAAATTCTTTATCTTGACAAACTTTTAATAACTATCTACTTTAATTTTCAATTGGTCTTAACAATATCAGCACCACAGAATATGTATAGTCTATGATCAGCACAGCTCAGCAAAAATTCGTCAGATTGCCATACGTAAGTTTTTGACGCCCAATTCGTCCAATATATTAAATCGTCCAGTCTGGCAGCAGTAAATTTCTGACGACATAAAGACTATAATATGCAACTGTGCCTCAGTCTCTGCTTGGCTGCGTTTGATTCGTGTTCGTTTATTGAAAAGTTACGGTGGAATGGACGTCTAATATATTTTAATATTAAGTGCATTTTTCCAGAATTGGATATTGCCTTTATAGTTAATCAAAAGGCAAATACAAATTGCAAGATTTTACCTGCTTACAAAATATTATAAATATTAATGGCTTCCTTTAAAGGTTTAATAAAGTAAACAACTTTTCAAAAGATATAAAATAATATTTAAACAAAAGCAAAATACACAAGTGAAATTTCTTTTTATTGATTTTTTACAAACAGTTCTTTGAATGTGTGAAAATTCGATTTCTCTCCAATAGAAAAAAATAAAAATTGAAAAGCAAATAAACAAATAAGACAAAGGAGAAAAGTAAAAATAAAGGGAAATTAAAAAAAATCATTCCCAGTTGAAAAAATTGCAAAACAACTAAAAATATAATTGACAGAAAACTAATTAACAATTTTCCTTGAAAAAAAAACAACAAAAAGAAAATTAACTGCTTAAAATAGATCAGAAAAAAATTTTAAATTAATAAATTAATGTACTTATGTATGTATTTGAAAAACCCGTTATACGTCATTGGGTCTAGTATATTTCTTTATATTAAACTCTTCGTTTTTTAAATATTGTTCTCTTTGCGCGCCTTTGAAAAAATTACCGTTCTCCTTTTGTTATATACAATTTAATTAAATTGTTTATTTTGAGTCTGTATTATATGTATTAATTTCATTTATTAATCACAAATTATGTAGTACAAAGAAACCGAGGCCAAATTACAAATTATTAAACAGCGGCAATTTTTCTCTTCTCCAAATACAATATATTGAATAATTTAGTATTGACGGCACTCAAAAACTTTGTATTGCTTTCTTTCGGGTGGTTGCTGTTTCAGCTAAACAAAGAAACTCCATGATAAAGAAATTAGTATTTGGGGTGGGTTTCAAATTTTCCATTTTGACCTACCATCCTTTTCCAAGAGTCGGTTGAGAGAAAACGAGAGAAAGTGAATTTATTAAAAAAATATAGAGGTTTCTTGGTGACATTTAAAGTGCATCGCAATTACGAAAACCTGATTAATACATTATCGAAAGCAACCGCATCATTTGTATTAAAAAAAATTTAATTCACTTGAATATAAATTGATTTGCATGGTTTAATTTTGGATCATGGTGGTATGTAAATACATAAGTATTTATTTCATTATTTTATCTTCTAGAAAAATATATAATCCAGCTGTATAGCAAATGAACTAAAAACCGAAAAACATCCTAAAAAGGAAGTAGAAAGTGAAAAAAAAATACTAAATAGTTGGCCTTCTCAAGGGCACTTCACTACCAATACATGTACTAGAAATAATAATAAATAGTAAATAACGACAGCAAAATCATTCCACAACTACTTTTTCTCAGCTCCCAAACATACTTATACAATTGCATCCAGTCAGATTTTTATATTATAATTAATATATTACGGTGACAATGGCGGCAGAACTAGTTTCAATGCCGTTATATAGAACTCGTCGCAACTTTTTCACTATGGCTGCCTCATCGTCCTGCTACAAGTCATCGCTCACATCATCGCTTTCGGCAACAAAATCGTTGTTACATCTATTATGCTTTACTGTGATATTTTTTAATTTTATTGCTCCCAGTATTCAGGTAAGTGGCAATAAACTTTTTAACGATTTTTATTCAAATCCTATTATATTACATACATAATTTACATATGTACATATGTATGTATGTATGTAAATTGAATGGTTAATTAATTAATTTCAGTTTATGTACCTACATTATGTCATTAAATCGAATTAATTTCTGTTAATATACATACATACATATGTATACTCAATACGTTTATACATACATATATATAAATCGGAAAATAAACTTAGACTGTGTGACTTTATAAACAAAAATCAAGTCACTAGTTGATGAAAATTTTATGTTCGTATATTGTGTACATGAGATGCGAGGCAGTTTTATTTGGAATTTAAATTGATAAATTTTTAATGTACTCCGATTTATAAAGGAGGTGATAAATCTGATATTTGTAATTATCGGAAAATTTCTAAATTGTCAAATGTATCAAAAATATTTGAGCATATATTTAAAGAAAATATGTATTTTTCAATTAAGCGCTATATTTGTAATGAACAGCATGGATTTTTTCCTGGTCGGTCCACTGCTACTAATTGCGCAGTCTTTAATCATTTCTGTATTTCAGTCTTTGAAAGACATAATCAAGTTGATGCAATCTTTATGGACCTTTGCAAAGCATTTGATATGGTTGCACATAATATTCTGTGCCTCAAACTTAATAATAATGGTAGTATATTAGGTGCGTTGCTGTTTTTAATTTTTATAAATGACATTGGAAATTTCTTTTAGGTTCCAAGTTTTTGTTATATGCTGATGACCTCAAAATTTTGAAAGAAATGAGTTCTGATAACGATACCCTTACTCTACAGCATTGTATCAATCAAATATCTTCATGGTGTGATGTTAATAATTTATCTTTGAATATAAATAAATGTTACTAAATGACTTTTCATTAAGCTTATATTCGTAACCATAGGGTACACATTAAGTGATACTAATTTAAAAGTGGTCAACGAAATGTTATATATTGGCATTGTTTTGGACTCGTGTGTTAAATTTCAATGCACATCTTGTCTATATAATACCTAAGGCCTATTCGCCGTGTTAATTTATAAGAAGGAACTGTAAAGACTTTTTGGATCCTATAACATTGAGAATATTGTATACAGCTTTTGGGCGCTCTAAATTAGAATATTGTTGGTTTGTATTGAACCCCACTTAAGGCGTCCATTCGGATGGAATTGCAAGAATTGAAAAGAAATTTGTTAAATTTGCTCCGCGTAACAATCGCTTCTTCTTGTCTCCAACCTCATATCATGCTCGTTCTTTGCTTTTAGGCTTAAATCCTCTTTATTTAAGAAGGACTGTTCACTCTGTCATGATTATTTATAACTTGATAAATGGTTTAATTGATTGTGAATACCTGTTAAACTTGATTAATTTTTGTATACCTGTTAAATCGTCTTAGATGTAATAATTTATTTTATGTATCAACACATTTTTTTATTTATTTATTTAATCAATCACGGTCTATGGACTAATATCCTTACAGACCTATAAAATAAGCTACACATATTTAAACATTTAAACTGATTAAATATTGACTTACATTTAGGAATAAAATTATGTTACGTTTTATAATACATATAAAATCATTAAAATTTTTGCATAATCTCCTCAGGGGGTCAGCGTTTGCATAATTTGTTTGAAGACAACTGAGATGAAGTGGTGTAAAGTTCCGAGTAGATCTTAGAGGAGGTACTAATTATGCTATGCGTGAACCTACATATATTGCGAGCATTAAATACATTAAATAATGTGAATACTTTTGTTACACCCGATTTATACGATCATTAAAAATTCATGAATTTTTTCATCTTATCTTTGAAAGTATCTTCGTAAATCCTCTTGCATTTATACTATGATTTTTAAGCTTGGTTTATTTCTCTTGAAGTGTTGAGTTTTCAGCGTACAATTAGGGTGACCATATTTTTCAACAAAAACAAAAGGACACTCAAAATTAAATAAAAATTATAGGTATTAACTTAATTACATAGATATATGTATTTTATATCAATATAATAAAAGTATAATTCAAACAATGTAATATTAGTGACTAGTACAAGTAGTTACATACATATGTATGTACTTATTTTAATGTTTAAAACAGAAATTAAATATGCCTAGAAGTTCATACGTCGTTAAAACAAAAAATTAACTAATTAATCAAAATTAACAAAGAAATTAAATTTAGCCAAAAAAAAAAAAAAAGTAACAAAATTCAATAAATAAAAATAACTAAAAATAATAGTTTAAGGATTATAAAATATTAATATTTTTCTGAAGAATGTATTGTTTTATTATGTCAATGTTATTTGATAAAAACAATTTAAATTCTGCAATCCATTTGAAAGCCGACAGAAAATTTGACACATTGAACATACACTTTTCAGTTTTGCCAGGCAATTCCTGTCTTGGGTGGTGGTTATAAATTTATATTGTATTGAGTTTAAAATTTCGGTATTTTGAGAAAATAAAACTTTTAATTTTGGAAACTAAAGAAGACAATTCAATTAAAAAAGGACAAAAGTAAAAGGAAATGCAAAAAAATGCATGGAAAACAGAAAATGTGTCTATTTTGCTACTCCTCTTTCTTCTCTACCCCGCACGCCTACAAAAAAACAAGGCTTAAATCTAGTTTAGTGACGCAGCTCCAAATGAAAAAAAAAATTACATAGGGCGATAGAAAATCGAAAAATAAGACGAAAATTTAATGTATTAACTTTCTCGGAAACGCATAGTTTTCGAGTTATTGGCCTCTGAAGTTTGCATATATATGTGCGATTTCCCTTTGCATTTCTCAACATATAAGGGGCTGTGCATATATTACGTAACGCTCCAGGGGGGAGGGGGGTTAAAGATTTGTTACGGATTAAAAATTTTGCACTGAAAAATTAGTAAAAAGCGTTACGAAGGGGGGTGTGTATAAAATCTCTGAAAACAGCGTTACGTAATATGTGCACAGCCCCTAAGGCCAATTTTGGTATCATTTGAAATGAGTTTCATCAACTTTTACAGCAACTGTTAAGTGTTTAACAGTGCTCTGTTAACTGCAAAATTGGCTTGACTAAAATTTTTGGTTAAAATCTTTGCTACTTAAATTTAATTTATCTTCACTCACATTAGAATCCAATATTAATTGAAAAAAATTAGTAATTATGCTTTGCTGGGCAAATATTTCCCAAATGTTTCCGTACATTTGGTTTTAAATGCTGCAATTCACAATTTTGTACTCGAGGGATGGGATATCGACAGTAAATATATTATAGAGGGTATGTTAATTGATTAAGATTTTTTTTTTGTGGTAGTTTTATTATTTATTGAATCTTCAATTATAAATTGAAACATCAATAAGTTCTTCAAATCTTAAATCTAAAAATACATTAATATATGTTTAGCCAGTCGAGCCCTTAGAATAAAAGGGTTCCAACTAACATTTTGGCAAAAACGCCGTTTTCAGTTAAAAATAGTTCCAACTACGTTGTATTACAATTTTCGCTAACAAAATGTTTCACATGCTATCTTAAAATGAAAGTACTAGCTTAACTTAGTTCTAACTCAGAGATTTGGTGAATCTTTTCAGTTAAAAAGGTTCTATTTGGCAGTTAGAACTTTGTTTTACTTTATTTTAAAATGGTACGAATGTATTTGAATGTATTAAATAAGTTCCATCTGTTGTTGGTTGGCTTTGTCTTTTAAGTTAAAGTTTAACTGTCAGATCGTACAAAACACGTAGGCAAGCAGATACTGAAAACGTCATTAAAAAAATTAGTTACAAATAAATACGTTATGTCTGCAAGTCCTTTTAGTGATATTGACCCATTTGGGAGTGAATCAACTTGCTCATATTACAAACCTAGTGAAGCAAGCGGAAGTGATGATGGATCTCAAACGGATGGGTATGTACTACTACTTATGACGAATATCATATAAGTAATTAAAAAACTACCACCAATATCTCGCTTTTCCACTTTTAAGGAAAGAAGTTGAAAATGCCCAAGTATCACATGATAACTTACCGCTATTAGATACTGGTGACGAACCAAAGAAGAGGACTCGAAAAAGAAATAGACAGCCAAAAAAATGGAAGATCAACGTGTTAAAAGAGAAACATCAGTTCGGTCAAGAATACATAAATAGTAGAGGTTCGTTTATACCTGCAAAACGAGTTAAATCTTCAAAAGATTGTATGCATTCCTGCAAGTTTAGTTGCAGCAAAAAAATTTCTGACTCGGAACGGCTGCTCATTTTTACAAGTTATTACAAACTTACACAAAATCAAAAACATTTGTTTATTCTCAACACAACTACACGTTGTGCTACAGTCAGACCAAATAAAAACTTAAATAATTCAAAAAGAAAATATTCTTTTTCATACTACGTGCATCTCAATAACGCAAAATTACAAGTTTGCAAAAACTTTTACCTAGGTATATCTCAGAAACCGGTATATAATGTTCACAAAGATGGTGCTAATATCCCAAAAGCAGATGGTAGGGGTAAAACCAGTAGCCGTAAAATTCCAGAAAATAAAGTAAAGATGGTTAAAGATCATATTAACTCATTTCCCAGGATTGAATCTCACTACTGTAGAAGTTCAACTAATCGAGAATACTTAGAATCTGCTTTGACTTTAAGAAAAATTTATGACTTTTACATTGAAAAATGTAAGGAAACAGAAGTGGAACCTGTTAAATTTTCTATGTATAGATTCATTTTCAATACAAAGTTCAATTTATCCTTTCATATGAGGAAATCTGATAGGTGTGATCTCTGCGAAGAATATGATATTGCAAGAAAAGAAAATACAGCTTCAAATGTACTTAAAACTAAATATGAGGAACATATTATTAAAAAGAGGGCTATGCGTGCCGAAAGAGAAAAAGATAGGATGAATACTGAAATTCCTGTTCTCTGCTTTGATTTACAGAATGTCATAACATTACCACGAGCAGAGATAAGCTCGTTTTTTACAAAAGGAAATTAACAGTTTATAACTTAACTGCTCATCTCTCCACAACAAAAACCAAATACTGTGCAATATGGACAGAGTGCGCTTCAGGCCGTGGAGGTAATGAGTTGGCTAGTGCATTCAAAAAAATATTAGATAAAGTTGCTGAAGAAAATCACTTCACAAAACTTATTACTTGGAGTGATTCGTGTATTCCACAGAACCGAAATTCATATATTAGTTCAGCTGTTTTACACTTTCTTCGAGATAATTCCCATGTATCTGAAATTACTATGAAATATTCCACCCCAGGACACTCCTGTATCCAAGAAGTAGACAGTGCTCATAGTGCTATTGAGAAGGCTATGTTATCAACTGAGATTTACTCACCTGCTGGACTAATAAGGCTATTGAAAGTGATAAATACCAATCATCCTTTTAGGGTTATTGAAATGCTTCAAAACGATTTTAAAGATTATGCTGTTTTGGCAAAGTCCATGAATTTTAAAGATGTCCGTTTTACTGATGTATGCTGCCTTAAGTTTACCGAAAATTTGGTTCAAGTAGGTTTTCTAACCTCCTTCGCGGATTCAAATTTCAAAATGTGCAATTTGAGAGCAAAGGATAAACCCACTAGAAGCCAGAAACTTTCTCAAACTAACATTGACCTAACCCCAAAGCTCTACAGAAAAGTACCGATCATTTCGAATGATAAAAAGAAAGATATTAGGTCTATGTTAAAAATTATGCCTGTTATTGATCAGCAAATTTATAAAACGATGCTTAATATTTAATGAAAAAGTCCCAAATAAAAGATATAAAATTATAAATATGAAGTTTGTTTTTTGGTAGTAGTAAGGCGAAAAGTCTTCTTAATATAATTTCTTACAGTTATAACATATAAAGGTTCTATGTGCGTTTGGGACCTTTTTAAATTACAATTCGTGTTCAAACTTGATTTAAAAAGGTTCTAACTCGCATTTCTAATTTTTTAAATTGCCAATAAAATGCAAATTATACATCATATTTACGATAAGACTAATAGCATAAGTACATTGCTTAATATATAAAAGAAAAAAATATTAAAACTGCATATATAACAAAATTATTGCGATTCAAAACTTTGATCACGTTTTTCTCGATACTGATATAAAGTTACATGGAACCTTGTTATTCTAAGGGCTCGCAGTGCTAAACAAAATTTTTAATTCCAACTGTTGATTTTTGATGTTTTACATCTCTCGTGTACGGCTGAGAAAAAGAGTATCCCTCCTTCTCAACCGGGTGTGGCCTCTATAATTTAGAATGTTGCGCGCAAGTGGATTTGGGTGCAATTCTAGTTTTTCAATATATTTTTTTGCGTGTTTTGAAAATACAGTCTTCACCAACGGAACATCAAGATCTTTGTGAATTCGCTGATTTCGGATATACCAGGGGGCTGCAGTAATTGTACGTAGAATTTTGTTTTGTCCCCTTTTGAATTTTTTCTACACTTATGGGGCACTACCTCAGCATCAAGTGTAGAAAAAATTTAGAAATGATCTATCAAAAAGATACATTCAATGCTTACAAAAGCTTTTACCTTTAACCGTTTTTTCAAGATGTTATATTCATTTCTGTTTATTTGTAACACATCGTTATTTTGTGTGTTAATGGTTTATTTTTAATTTTTTTGGTAGGACCAGCACTCAGGGATCATCCCTACTTTTGTAATGCATTTTGCAGGAAAGGAAATAGTAGGGAAGATACATGTTCAATATTTTAAAACAATAGGCATCATCAACTCTATTATTGCGGGTTTTTATTAATTCTTAGAGCAGTGTTGCGGCGCATCTGGTGTTAAGTAGACGCATTAACATTCTTAAGCTGTCTGTAAAGGAATTTTATTAATTGTTTTATTTTTCCGGCGGCTCTGCTAACCGAAAAAAAAAACTACCTGAGAAGTGACACCATTTTTGTTGTGGATTTTGAAATTTGCAAAACACCTCCTAAAACAGGAGTTACGCGTATAAAACATGGTTATTGTAATCTTGGAAACTATAACCCAGTAACTCGGTGTTGCAAGCGAAAAAAAACCTAACAGAACATTACCACTTTCCAGGGCTTTCAACTTTGTTCTTTTGCTATCTAATCAAATAAAAATTAGGAAGCAGATAGGAAAATACATAAATATTATAATCAATTTTCAAAGCTACGCATAATTGTTTGAAAAGTAAAATTTTTAAACATCTGTTTGCTGGGTAGTAAAATATTCTGTAGAATTTGAATGACTAAGATTAAAATAAGCCAAATTATTTCCTAATTTTCTTTATTTGTGGACTTTTTTTCAACGTGTAGTTCTATTGCTAATAACTTGTTATAAAAACAATGATAATACATACATATGTGTATGTATGTACTTACAGGCAGTTAATTTTGTTTTCCATTGAATATTGTTTACTCATTTTATTTAATTTTAATGAATCACTTTGTTTAAGTGACATTTATTTTCTTCTCAAATATGTATAATTTTTTACCAATATAAGAAAGAGTTATAAATAACAAATATCTGTAATCGTTTAGCTAATATTTAAAGAAACGCTTGTCTGATAGAGAATACTTTTATAGAATAAGAATGTGAAAATAAATTATTGTGCAATTAATGTACAAAATAATAATTCCTTGCGGTTTTTATTGATGTTGAAGTTTTCTCACGATGATTGATTTAACTACATACATACGTTTTTATTACATCTTTAAAATGATTTTGCAATATAGAAATATAGAAACCAAAAATTTTAGTCCAGCCAACTTTGCTGTTAACAGCCCTAGTAAAAGTTGTTGAATCTCATTTAGGATGAAGATTATTCCCCATTACCTGACGTCTACAACTGCGATGAACTGTGATATAAAATGAGAGAGAACGTCGGCAGAGACACTATCACAAAATATCTGTGCCACTATTTCTTGTAGTGCTGTTTTTATTCAATTAATTTAGTTTATTTAATTTAGAACTTTATATGCATTATAATAGCTAATGTTTTTAGTAAGAATATTCCAAATATATTTTTTAATTGTATTTTGCAAATATTTGCACAAGCACGTATTTGCTTTTTTGACAGTTCATCTCGTAAGAGTGTTGTTATGAGATTTATTATAATAAATAACTGCAATAACATTAATTTCAAGTCTACACGTAGTATAATTAATTCTCTCTGCGGTTGAATTTGACGTTCTCATCTCAGATATTATGTTAAGCGCCATGGCCACGTATCAAATTGGCTTGACAAATAACATGTATGTGTTGTTAAATATTATTTTGCTTAACACAGCAACGTGTCAAATTCGCGCCGTCAAATTTCATTTGAAAGTTATTTTTGAAGGATGAGAACGTGTGACGTGTTTGATCGCAAACTATTTCTTGTTTTCAAAATTTTATCAATTTAAATTATTTTTTTCTCAGAATATGAGCGAAATAGAAAATTGTGGCATAGCTATTGCTCTGGCACATGCAAGAGAAAAAAAGGGAAAAAAGATCTTTGCATGAAAAACTGACACAAGAAAAGAAATGAATTTACGCACGAAAATTGACTTAATTAGCTTAAATTGAGTTCAAGCGATTTGCGAAAATTTTTTGCGCATGAGTGAAGACACGTATGAGGACCATTTAACTTTGGTTGGCCCGAAAGTTAAATAAAAAACAGAATACTGCAATCACACTCCTC
Source organism: Lypha dubia (assembly GCA_947311025.1). NCBI lineage: Eukaryota > Metazoa > Arthropoda > Insecta > Diptera > Tachinidae > Lypha > Lypha dubia. The sequence continues at coordinate 98,546,534 of OX371261.1, forward strand.
TTCTACTCCGGCACCACTTTTTCAATTCTTCGTAATTTATACCGGTGTGATGTTCTTAGTATGTTAATTTTTTGTATTAAATCTTTTTTTTCCGCGTTCGAATATTTTTCCTTATATTTTTGGAGTAGTATCTCGTACTGTGCATTTTTTCATCCCTGTTGCTGTATGCTTTCCATAAAGCAGGCAAACCGCGATACACTTCAATTAGCTCCAGTATGCAATTTTTTTCTTCCATTTTTTTATTTATTGCGCTATCAAGTTTACGAGTTGTCGCTGCCCAAAATTAATAAAAATGATATTTGATATAATTACGCACAACACATCAAATTCGCTTAAAAATACAGTATCGACGGCAGTGAATATCTAAATTGACCCCTTTTGCACACGCAAAGTCTTGAGTTTGTGGGAGAGAAGGGAAAGAAGAATGGGGGTAAGTACAGACTTTGATGATCTCGTTAAGTTGCTTTGTTCTTCGTTCGTCGTTTATACATAGTTGTATTTGGTTGCATTTTTATTTCACGATACAAGAAAAGATCAAAAAATTTGTCAAAGTAAACTTTGCGTATGCAGAAGTGAAACAAAATTTGAAAGAAAACTGAAAAAACTTTGTCGTAATAAACTTTGTGTGTGCAAAAGGCGTCATTGTTTTGATTTTCGTCAAACTCACATGGACATCATATACGTGAGAGTGTTTTTTCACTAATACAATCAAAAAAACCTTGGTTTGTCAAGCCAATTTGATACGTGGCAATGGCGCGTATACACCAGGTTAGTAAAAAATATGATTTGTAGCCACTGTTGCCGGCTTTTTCCCAAAAAATGTCACTAAATTAGAATCGGAGAAAGCTAGAAAATAGCTAAATTTGAAAAATACGTAAAAATTTAGCTAAATTTTTATTTAGTATAAATTGTTGCATACATTTTAAGAAAACTAGTTCAATTTCCACAACATCTATAGATTCATCCATTAATATGCTAAGCTCAATTACTAAACGAGAATCTTAAACGTTTTTTTATTATTGCAGTACATTTTGCTCTATGAATAAGAAATATGCCATCAAAATTCTTTTTTCACCAAGCACTGAGGTGGTCAATTGAATTATTCGACGTATGTTGACATATAAATAAAGCTAATGCGGCTTCTTGTACTTTACAATTATCAACAAGAGTTTCATTTTGCTCAAAATTCAATTTTCTCCAATATGACCCTCTAATCAAAGCGGCCGATATGTGTTTTAGTTTCAGCGTGACGTAGAAGATCATATAACTGAAAGTGGTCATATGCAATTTTTGCAAAATCCTTTTGTTTCGTTCTTTTCATCCTGCACCAGGCAAGGCTTTAATTGACCATGGTTTACCCATTCCCGACGAAATTTTTGGTTGCATTAACATTTTTTATATATTTCTTTTTTTTTTTTAAGTAAAAGATTACAAGGAAAAAAACTAGCACAATTCACATGTTAAAAGATTTTTATAAATACCGTTCGTTATTCGAGACTCACTTTGTATCTTTTCACAACTAACAGGTATACCCATTTCTACAACAATTAAAGACTTGTAGTAGAAATTACTCTATAGCTGTCAAAAAAACTTGAAATAGTTTAAAAAAGTGTCAAATGCCATAAAGAAGGGAATATTTATAAAGAGTTTGATAATTGAAAGGCGGTGATGTTATAATGTTTATTTAACCAAACGACTAAGTATGTGCTGTCAGCTGCTCTAGTGCGTTAACTTGCCAGATACATCTTGCTTTGTAGCAACTCTTTGACAATGTTGACCAAAATTATATTATTAAAAAACTCTTGAAAAGTAAGAAGTCAGTAAACAGAAAATCGCTAGATTTTCCGCTAATTGCTAACTTGGGGTTCACACGATCAAGTTTTCTTTCAAATTGTATGTTTCAATTTGCTTTCAAGAAAGCAGCTGATTGCTATTTTAATTATAAACTCTTTCGTTTGTTCTTTTTGTTCGTTTCTTTTTTTGTGTTCTTGAAAGTAAATTGCTTTAAAATTGAATGCCACTACGTCACAGCTTTCAATTTTTGTATGTGTAAAATACTTAAAAGCAAAACTTGATCGTGTGACTGCAGTGTTAATCATAGTTTTTCCCGCAAAATGTAATGGAAAATAGCTAGATTTGACGAGAAAATAGCTGAATTGGCAACACTATATACAAATGGTGACCCAGGTACTTATTTTCGCCTTTATTCGCCCATTGTATTTGTGCGCCAGTTACTTTGTCAAATGCTTTGTTGACACATTTTTCGGTACATTTTTTAAAAAGTAACTGGAGGTTATTCAAAGCGAATTAAGCCGAGTCTACCTGTTATGAATTTGCCATGATTTTTTCGTATTACCTTTATGCAGCTACATCCAATTCACACGTTGACGTTTGTTTTTAATTCCCATTTGAAGTTGCCACCAAAAACTGTGAGCGTTCATACGATGTCTTTTAGTTGCATGTCTTTTTTTCCCAATTTTGTTTTGTTTTTTACAATGAGGGTTGTTTTTTATTATTCAATCGGCTAATCTGCTTTATTAACAAAGAGAAATAGAAAAAAAGACTTGAAAAAAACCTTTCGTTGACAATGAAAGTATGTATTTATATGGCAAAACAAAAAAAAATAAACCTCCCTTTTACAAAATATAACAAATATTAAATAAAATTTTTGAAAGCATAAATTCTTCAGTACTTGCTCGAATAAAATGTTATATTTTCTTATCTTTTTATTATTATGATAACGTGAGTTTAGTTTCAAATGCAACCTTGTAATAACGTTGATAGATTTTAGCCATTTAAATGGGTAAAAACAAATTAATTATGGAATTTTATCAGCATGTTGGCTAATGCACAAAGATTTTTTGGCTTAAAAAAAATTACATTTGGTGCAACCAGGTAAGATAAATAAATTCTTGTATTCGAGCGAAATAAAGCCTGAAATTGGACAGCAAATAAACGCAGAAATATCTATAATAGAAAAACGCTTACAAGACTCGGAAAAAGTATGTCATATATCTTCAAAACAAAATCTCAGACCCTTGGAAAAATGTGAAAACGGTGAAACACGGTAGCAGATATATATATTACTGTACTTCGTGCCTTTTCTATTTGTTCGAATTTATTAAATAATGGAAACAACATCATTACAAAATTTTCTAAATAGAGCAGCAATCGTCAATAGAATCTCCATAACTATTATTCCATCAAAGTGACAACCGAATTTGTTGCCAAGCGAATTGTGGCTGGATTTATACCCTTATTTTTTATCCTGGAACACAGTTGAATTAATATTTATAATACTTAACTTTTAAATTAAAATGTTTTACTTACTCATTTGCAATTCTAATTTATTTGTTCCATTATTGGTCAGAGTCAATGTTTGTAACACATCGGCTTAGACAACGCAGCCACATTTGTTTATTAAAACCGGCAAATATTGAGTAAAAACTTGATTGTACTATTAATTCGTTATGGCAAACGAATAATCGGTTGGGAGTTTCAACCAAACCTTAACTATAAATTTTAATTTGCTGCTATAAATTACAATAAGAAAACTAACCAATAGTTAGTTGCAACAACCGATATAAGATCATTATTTTAACGAAAATTTAAAAAGACAACTGTTTTATTTGCATCAACCAACTAATGGTACTAAAATCCAATTCATTGCATATTATTTAGTGTTGCCCGCCATATTTGGAATTTAGTCGTAACAAAATCATACGTTCGCTTGACCTAATCAATTTAAGTAGTGTCACAACCGTATGTTTGTTACAATTGTGGTCTTATGGTAATATTGGTAGCGGTAGCTATTTTATTGGCATAACCGTTTTCCAAAAAATCTTTTTTGAGTCGTGTTATTGAGACACTATCGTTTTGAACATGATCAAAAAACTATCGGAAAAACATTTTCGTTCGTATATTACATCGGCCAGGACAAGTAATCAATATTATTAATTTATCTAATGTGTGGTAGTGAACTAATTGGCGGTGGGCTGTTTAAAGTGATGAAAGCAAAACCCTGGTCCCTAAACTGTTCCTTCCGCGGTCGATACTGTTCTCTGCTAATGTACATCACAGCGCCCAACTGCGTCCTTTAAGAGCATCTTCGGAGAAATGAAATATTTAGCAAAATATATTAATACATTTTTCATATCTTCTATATTTTCTCATTCTACTCGTATCTTCTCCCTGAGTGCGTGCTGGTAAAAAAATTTATGTAATATAGCAGTTAACGAAAGCTGCTTTAGATATATGTATATATTTTCTCCTCTGGATATATGTATAAAAAGCCATTGAATTATCAAACTGTCCACATCGCAGTAAAATAGTAAAGTTGATCCTCGAAAATTATTTCCAATTATTTCAGTGGTAAACTAAATTAAGGATGTTTTTTAGAGTTCTAAAACTTAAAGTTAGCAAACCTTTTTACTGGCGGATATTTTGTCAGCTGTCAAGTGATTTATGTTTAGTTTGGTTTGCCAATGCAACATGAATAGACTGGCGCCAGAAGAACTGTTCCAAATTGTGGAAATTTATTTTGAAATACGTATTGCGCACTACGTTCATTTTAAGGGTCAACATAATCGTTCATCAGAGCATTTAGTTCGATTAACTGTGGAACATTTTCGCACCACGTTTAGTCTAAATGATAATACGCATCGTGCATAGGAATTGGATTTGTGTCCATCCACTTAATGGAAGATTTTGCGGAAAGATCTTGGTTTGCGTGCTTAGAAAATCCAACTCGTGCAAGAATTGAAGAAACACGATCCGGTAGCAAGGCGTAGATTTAGTGATTCCGAACTTCTTTAAAAACGATGCTGGTCAGAATTTTACAGTCAATGGTGACTGCTATAGACCCATGATTACTGACTTTTTCGTTCATCAATTGAACAACCATGATGTACAGGAGCTGTGGTTTCAACAAGACGGCGTAACATGTCACACAGATCGTGCCACAATTGATTTATTGAATGAAACGTTTGGTAAACACATAGTTTCACGTTTCGGATCCGTGAATTGGCCTGCAAGATCGTGGGAGTTAACGCCGCTGATTATTTTCTGTGTTGATATGTGAAGTTGCTAATCTACGCCGATAAGCCCGAAACGATTGACCACTTGGTGGACAACAATCGCAGCGTTATTGCCGATATTCGGCCACAAATGTTAGAAAAATTCATGGGAAATTGGAACCCCAGATTAGATTAATTCCGAGCCAGCCGTTGCGGTCATATGCCAGAAGTCATATTTAAATTTATAATGCCAGAATATTGGGCCTTACTACGGTTCTCGAATCGACTTCGACTGTTGTACTAGATTAAAGAAATACACAACATTTTTCTTTAATCTATTACAGCAGTCGAAGTCGAATCGAGAACCGTAGTAAACCCCATTGTCTTACGAATAAATTAAATTTAATGTCAATTAAAAAAAATTATCTCTGTTTTATACCATACCAAAAGTTCTATACCTCCATAAAAACCCCTTCATTTGACCATTTTATAATTTATACGTCTTTAATCAAAATTTCTACAGGTACATAATTAAATTTGTTTTTATAATAATAAACAAAACAAAAAAAAAAAAAAAAAAAATTCAAGACCTTCTGTACATTCAAATTGTTATTTTTAAATAACTTTTATTTTTTTATTAATATTAAAATGAACTTTAGTCAAAAAAGCCACACGTGATTCTCATAATAATAGTTGTTGTATTTTACTAAATTATACATACAACAATTTAAAGCGAAAAATTACAACCTTAATTTTATGCAAATATGCGTTGATACCTTGATACCTTTTAAGGAATTGACAAAGTTTTCGTCTCGCGAACTTTAAACTTAATTTTTTTTTATAATAAAATTTCATGTTAAAGATCATAAATTATACGAATCATTTGGAGTTTTATGTTGAAACTTTCAATTGCTAAATATTTAATTCAACTTTATTAAAGTTAAGAAATCTTTTCATTCTTAACTTAAAAAACAAATAATGTCGAATGTAATCATGCGATTTCAAAAAATATCATCTAATTTGCTAGAACTTAACTCTTATTAGAACAATTTCTTACGATTTGTTGACAATGTGCAAAAATACGAGCATAAAACTTAAATTTAAACTTAATTTGTGTCATTGGCGTTTTGAGGTTTTAGAAAAGCATTAAATTTAGTTATTACGAGTTTGTTATGACAAACGAGACGTACTTTTATATTTCATAAAAATAGAAATAAATGTTTCTAGGTGCTTCTTTTCTTCTTTAATATGTTTTGTGTGAAGTGGTACATAATCTGTTAAACGAATGTTCCATTTCCATATGACGCACAAATGCAGAGTTACCATTTTGGTGCTTTTCGGGTATTTTTTGGTGCTTTTTTACTTAAGCAATACCCGAAATTTTCTTAAATACCCGTTTTTGAAAAGCGGGTATTTATAGTGCTTTTAACAATTTCTCGCAGTGCTTTTAAGTGCGTTTTAAATATTCAAAATTTTGGACATTGAACCATTTTCCTACTATTCTTTAAACACACCTAATACTTTTTAAACAAATGCGTATTATTTGCATTTCGTGCAGAAAATTTTATGATTTATTTGTTGTGAAAATTTAAGCAAGAAAGTGCCTTGTTTATTATAAAGCTGAACAGTGATTAAAAGTAAGTTCTTCATTGATTTTATATGTGTTAAAGTTCATCATCTAACAATGACTTTCCTTTAGATGGAAAAACAAATATATAGAAAACCTTGGGAGAATGATCCAGCTTTCAAAAGGTGGCTTAGATTAGCAAAAGATGAAATAAAAGCATATTGCTTTTGTTGTAATTGTGAAATAAATTCACGATAAAGCGATTTACTCCGACAAAGTCGCACAAAAAAAAAAAGAAAAACAGGAAAAAGCAATTGATCCAAATGCAAGTTTTTCATTGCACCCAAGGCTGTCTTTTGATCCACCAGACCCAAAACAAAATTAGTTTAGTGCTTTTGTACCCGAAATTTTTTTCATTTTTACCATTTTTTACCCTATTTCCATGGGCTCACCGTGCTTTTGATGGTGCAAGAGTTGGCATCACTGCACAAATGGTTTGAAGGAAAAATTTGTATGAAAATTACTAAAAAACAGTGAGTGCTTTTCGTACAAATTTAACTCTTCAAATCATTTGTGTGATGTGGATATGGAACATTGGAAACACTCAGTCTACTAAAAAAAATATGACTTCAATCGATTTGTATCGAGCTTTCTCAGAGATCGCATTATACGAGTTGTTCTAGATTGGATCTTATGCAACGAGTTCAGGATAAATACAGGAGTACCCTTTTTCTGACACCCCCATCGTCCATTCATTTTCATTCATTAATAGGCTTGTCGGAGATCAAGTCAATGCAGCAAAACATGAACGATACACTAAATCGCGATCTCCTGACAATTTCAAATTGAGGCCAAGGTAATAGGGTCGGTTTTTATGCACGTAAGATCCAATGTGCTATGCTTATGCACAGGCGTATGACCGGACATGCTGCTCCATTTTATTTATTATGTTTTCTCGATATTTCATTACTTTTTAAATATTATATTTTATTTCACTCTTTGTGTAACTAGTTTATTATTAAATGAATATTGTTTTCGTTATTATTATATTAACATAAAAAGTATTATTGAAAAAAACTTCAAATCAAATAAAAATACTAAAAGGCAAGAAATGTATTTTACTTTTGGCAACAGACAAATTTTGCGAGTGTATTATTATTGACAGTCGTTCGTTTTTTTGCTCCCTCCCACACGAACCCATATGAGAGAGTATGTGTGTGCCCTTCACTGGTATAAATATTGAGGAATTAGAAGCTCTTAATGTTCTTGGCATGAAAAATCATTGTGATGTTCGATGGAATGATCACATTTTTCATGTCTCAAGAGAAGCATTCAAGGTTCTCGGTTTTTTAAGGCGGTGTAAGGCATACTTAACCCCATCTGATCTCCTTAATATTTATATCACCTTGTATCTTCCATGTATGGGACGGTGTCTCAAAGTATATTTTGAAGTTATTCGATCGCGTACAAGACAGGGCGAAGAAGCTTATCGGTGTCAGTAGGGTAGCCAACTCTATTGACTCACTGGAGCATCGACGCAATGTGGGTGCGTTTCACTGTTCTATCGCTACTACAACGGAATCTGTTCTAATAAAATCGGAGAACTTGTTCCCGAAACCAGTAATTTTGTATGTACACCACGCTATTCATTAAGAACACATCCGTTTGTGGTCGATATGCCACTGCACTGCACAACACATTACAGAGAAAAATCGTACTTTAAATGAACCGTTCGTATGTGGAATAAACTACACGCAGAGGTTTTTGCAGTAACCTTCAGTGTGTTAAAGTTCAAATGTCCACAAACACTACTTCCTTTATCATCCTCCATCCCATAACCAATTTTCCTAGTTCCGTCACAATGCACTGCATGTGTAGGGGTCTCCCTAATAAAAAAAAATCGGATGCCTTTTATTACTTTTGTGTGTGTGTGTATGTGAAAGTTAAAAAACTATTAAAGATTTTTGTACGATACTCGCAGTTTACAATTTTTTTTAAAAAATCTCCAAAGTGATTTTTTTTTAGTATTTTCGGACTTTCAGGCAGCAGCATAAATATTTTTATTCCTGTTTTGGGATTTGAGATTACAAGTCTTAAATTTGATATTTTCAATTAATATAAATCTATTTTGAAATACAAATAAAACTTGAACTTTTCAAACATGAATCGTAAAGATCTACTGCTAGGTTGGTATTTAGCTACCAACGATATATATATAGATTAGCAATCCCTAAAAAAGTGAATTTCGAAAGTAATGAGAGTTAAGGCCTTTTTAACATTTTGGTTGTGTTTTGGTCTTCAATGAAAAGAGATCTTAAAGTAAATATGAATCATAAATGATTACTTGTTACTTAAAGAATATGAAGTGATTTTTTTATCAATCTCTTCCCTACATACAAACACACACACATACACACAAATACATTTTCAACACCAAAAACAATGATATTTGAAAATATTTATATCAATATTTTGTAGGGCCTTTTAAAAGTTTTATGTTATAAACAAAATTATGAACTTGATTTGTATTGAATGACAGAAACATCGTGTGAAGCCTTATTCATACATATTTTAAGCATTTTTTTTGTTAAATCGATTCAGTTTTCATATGACTCATTCACACATATCACGAACAATACAACATACGATTAACCTTATCATCTTTTAATGCTTTTAACGAGCAATTCATAATTAAAAGTTGTTTATAAATAAAATCGTAAAATAAATATTTACATTCGCAAGAAAATAAGTAAAAGATAATACGGGCGGGTATCGTTAATACATAAAAAACAGAAGTTGTTTTATGTACATGTATTTGTAACTTGAATATTATCGCACAACTTAGCAATCCGATTTCTCAGGTGGTGAACGGCCACGGGGGAGAAAACTGTAATTTACACCTTTATATCAACTGTATTAACATTTAAAATGTTTTAGTATTGTTTTTTTTTGTTCTATTTAAATTATGACTTCGAAAAATAAAATATCATATTCGTTTTACGTTTAAACGAAATCCAAGCTAAGAATCACGTCGTGGGACAAATAATATACATAAATTCCATTCTGCTAGTTGGAAGTAATATTCCGAAAATAATTAAAAATGAATTTATTTACACTGTTCTTTTGTGTTTTAGCAGAAATTATGTATGTATGTATTTTACAAAATTTGCTATGAAATTTTTTTCGGTAGAAAAATGTTTTTAAACAATATCGAGGTACATTTACTACTTACTCGTACAAGGTAGTGTTAAAAACAATAAAAAAATTTATACGTTTTTCTATTTTGCTTTTACACTATTTTTCTCACAACAATAATTTGGTAAACATTTTCATAGGAACCGGCTAAATTTATGAAATCAGCTGTATACTATCCTGTAAGTAAAATGTACCTTGAACAGTAATAAAAAAAATATATTGAATACAATAGTGTTTGATTAATAAGTAATTTTCCATTTAATTGAACGTAATATATGAAAAGCTAACAACAACCTTTACATCTTTAACTTGCAAAGCGGAACAGAACAACGATGTTTACATAAGTCGACATTCTTCCTTTAAATTTTATAATAACACTCAAATAATTTGCTGGTGATACTATTAGTCATTTGCTGAGCATCTATTCTGTAATTCAATATAAAAAATTTACTTTGTGAATTTCCGTTTGAAATTTCTACACACAAAGAAACTCGTACTAAATTCAAGTATTTTATAACTACGTGACGCTGTGATTAGAAATTTGAACCCGAAATGTACTTCAGTCAATGCCAAAAGGGATTAAACTCTTTTTAAGCTGACTCTCTTCAATAGCATAAATGAAATGTGTACGGCTTTCAATTGGATGCATGATAAGGTTCGCAGTGACCGATCTTAGTCACTCCAGGATTCTCAGGCATCACCAAGCGCTCCATGACTTCACCGACTACTGCCCACCGGAACCTTATTTTGGCGGGCTTTTTCAATCCATTGTTCCCAATAGGGAATATCACTCCCTACCCCCTGCCACCGAAGGGGCCATCAGAGTTTACACTGATGGCTCCAAAAGAGGCGTAAACACTGGGGGAGGCTTCTATGTGGAAAACTTCAACGTCAAGGTTCCATTCAGACTTCGGGATGGCTGTAGCGTCCTGCAAGCCGAAGTCGCGGCCATTACAAGGGCGGCAAGATGGCTTAGGTATTATAGGGTATCGGAAGACATCCATATTTTTACCGACAGCAAAGCGGCCATTGCTGCTATCAATGGTGTATACACTATATCGACGGTGGTAAACGAATGCCGGAAGTCTCTAAACAAGATAGCGAGACATTCAAGAGTAACACTAGTCTGGATTCCAGGGCACTCAGAGTGCACTGGAAACGATATTGCGGACGAAACTGCCAAAAAGGGAACATCATTGAGCAACTCGATGATATGTCACTTCGTTGGCATTCCTCTATCTCACTGCAAGCGATTGATCCAGCAGGAATCATACAATCTTGCTCAAGAAAGGTGGGAACAAGAGCACACCTGTCGAGTGGCCAGGTCCACTTGGCCCCGCTACAGCCTGCACAGAACTCGCGATCTGCTCAGGCTTGGTAAATGTCACACAAGACGACTAGTAACAGTGCTAACGGGGCACTGGTGTTTCGGTACTCATGCCAAAAGGATGGGCCTAAGTTACAATGACTACTGCAGAAGTTGTAACGATGAGGAGGAAGAAGAAACAGTTCTTCATCTTCTATGTCAATGCCCCGCGCTTAACAGCATTAGGGCGATTACCATAGGCTACAACACTCTGCCAGACCTCGACAGTCTGGCGAACATGGGGCTAACCAACATATCCTCCTTCTTGCAACAATCAGGATGGTTTGATTCGGCGACAGGGCAACTACAGGCAATTGAATAACCAATTGACTGAGCCCTGTCTGCTGTAGGGTATCACAAAGGGACCGAATTAACGGACCCAAGTGCGTCACGTCTCAGATGTGGCGGCCCTCGAAACCTAACCTAACCTAAGGTTCGCAGTGGACTCATGCATCCACTCAAAGCTGTTAATTTACGTCTTAAATCAAGCCAAGAGCTTTTTTGAAAGTTACCTAAACGTATTTTGAACACCGCTTGAGATTGGCTCAAGTACACTCAAAAAAAGATATGTATGTATGCTAGGGCGGGTCAAATTTTATGGAACGATTTTTTTTTGGTGAAGCGTATAGCAAAAACGTAATCTATAGGTGATTCTGAGAAATTTTGCTCAAAAGACCATAGCTCTAAGTCGGATTTGGAGCCCCCCAAAATTTCAAAATAGAAAATTTTTCCATATATACATAGAACAATTTAATTAAATTCGTCATAAAATCGGATAGAATTATAGTAAATTTCTCAATCTGGGCTTGTTTGAAAGGTATTTTTATCACCTTTCAGAATCTGTATTGATACCAATATTTTTTTTATTTTTAGTAGAGATATTAGGAATTTTTTGTCGAAAATGTACTTTTAAGTAATAAATTCTGAATTTTCTTCGAGTTTTTTCGAGATTTTTTTTTCAGATTTGAAAGTTCAGATAATTTCCAACAACTTTTATTACGATAAATTTTTTTGTTTTCGAACTCCTTCTTGTAGGAAAATCGATCTGAAAAAAATCAACATTTTCAAGGTTTCAACAAAAAAACACTATTTTTACATTTTTAATTCAATTTATTTTTAAATATTATTCTCGACCTACAATTTAATGTTTTAACGTGGTAATATTATTTCTTAAGGTCCTTTTTACTTTTCATTCGAAGAGTCTTATTACGACTTTCTAATGTCACTGCCATAACTCCTTATCGATTCTTTTCTATAACTCGTTTTGAAACACTCGTTAATAATTGTACATGTCTTTCTGTTCCTTGTATGTGTATTGGAATTTGTGGATCAGCCAGTGGTGGTTCACCGAAATCTAAGTATTCTACCAAGTGATCATATGGAATCTGTCGGGTAAATGCTGGTTCAAATAATATATCATCGTTATTCATATCAACCATATTGACATAATCGGTAGCATCGAAATTTAAGATTTATTTTTTGTAAACTCTGAGTTTAGATGGATCGTACAATTTTTATCGATAGTGTAAAATCTTTTTGATAGCTCTATCCCGTATTGCTTTTCGATCATCCAATAACATTGTTAATAAGATATTTTCCGGATGTGCATAATATGAGTTGTTTTGAATTACACCAAATTTTAGTTAATTATTTTTTGATTGTATGTTTTTGATTATTTTTTTCTGTGTAGTACATACACTAAAACAAATTAAATAAGGAAAAATATTAAAAAAAAAAACTTAAAAAGCAACATAAAAATTAATTTTTATTCGATATGAATCTGTTTATTTTTCTATATTTACTATTTTTCTTGTGCTTTAGTAATTCCCAAATCTTTCTTGGGAGTTCATGTACGGGCAGATGAGTTTTGATACTTTTCAAACATAATGTTAAAGGATCTATTGATTAGTTGGTATTTAGCTACCACTGAAATGCATATAGATTAGCTAACCCATAGCAAATAAAAATAAAAAAAAAAAAACAGAAAATTTTAAAAATTATTTTGAAAGAAATTTTTATTTAAATTTAGTAGATACATGTCTCTTTTTTGAGTGTATCGTATATGTTTCGCTCCTCTATTGCAATGTAATGACAAGGGAAACCGCAAATATGCAACTGCATATTTTATCATATGCGATGAATGTTGACCGAAATAAAATATATATTTATAAATTTCAGAAATTTGTTAGAGTCAATCAATTTGTTAATGCATTAATTTGCATACTTTAGTTGTTGTTTTTGTGGCATATTTGTATTGTCCTTATTCCACATTAAGAAATTTTTCCAAAAAGTGCTTTTATTCCGAGTTTTATCGTCACCAACATTTTTGAAATTAATTTAGGTTTCGTTTTGTTCGTACATATTTTTGCATATTTCCAACAACGTATTTGGCTATTTTTCCTGCATATTTTGAATGTTTTCATTCAAACTTACAAAAATTAAAATAAAAAACACAATTCGGCGATCAAACAATTTTAAAATTTATCAGAAATTAAAAAAAAAAATTTAAACTAAAAAAAAATAATGTTTTCCTCAATTTTAAATTCATTTTAGGCACTTGTGAATGCATTTTTTTGCATATTTCGGTTTTCATTGCATATTTAGGGGAATTTAGTTTAAATTTGTGGTATATATTTGTGTTTTTCCTATATATTTTAAAGTTTTTAGACTTTAATGTCGACTTTTGCAAAGAAGAATAAAAATAATGTGTCTAAAATATAAAATTTTTTGGTGATTTTTAGATTCATTTTAGGTATCTATTTTTAGTGCATATTTTACTCTTTACAGCATACGTTTGCTTATTTCCAACAGTAATTGCATTTTTACTCACATCTTCAACAATTTTCAATTAATTTTTGTGTTTTTATTAAATAATAGCAATTTTTAAGCTTTTTCGCTTATATGCAGTCGTTGGAATATATTTGCAGTTCATGGGCAGTATAAACTATTTACGAGCTTTTGCTCATTTATGGGGCAAAAAAAAAAGGAAAATTATTTTATATAGAAATCTTGATGTTCAATATTTTATATACGATTAGACGAAAGAATAGACTTGCGTCGTTTAGTCGCCACCCATGCTCACGACAAGCCAAAATTCTACTTCGTTGTGTCAGAAATGAATATTAAGAAAATTATTGCTTATTTTTTAAATAATATTTTTAAATAATTGGTCCATATTTAACAGTTTTAAAGGCATATTTCCGGTTTCCCGGAAGTTACTGAAGTACAAGTAATCGTTAATATCTTCCAAGACCCAAGTTTAACTCTCCCTCAGATGTCAACATAAATTTTTGACGTTATTTTCACACCGAATTCTTGACAAGTTTCATTCGTTCCATTTAAGTAGCGATATAAATATTCAGCAAATTCCAATCAATCATCCACAGGTCCCATTTAACATTCAATGTCACGTCTGTGCATTTAAAAGATAAAAGTCAATTAAAAATGTATTAATTTTAAATTGTTAATTTGGGTTTTTTTATCATGGAAACTTTAAATTAGTTGTGATCGAACTGCGTGACAACGTTTTGTATGTAATAAAGCGTATAACGTTACACAATACTTATATTATTATGAATTTTGCAGATTCCTTTTCCATTTTCATGCTAATAACTAAATAAGTGAATATTTTAAGGACAACTAATGGTTTTAATAAAACAAGCAAAAAACCAATATATTAAAAAAAAAAAAAAACACAAAGTTTCAAATACTTTTCGTCTTATGTATTGTATTGACTTTTTAATGAAACGAAATTGAATTAAATTAAAGTTCAATTATACAGATACCAGTTGCTGTTTGTCGTAAAAAAATTAAAAATAAAGAAATAAAAAAAAAAAACTTGCCATTTATTAGACCGTATAGATGATGTGATGCTTTGCTTCACCCTTAAGTAACTCAATAAGGGTAATCACGATGGGTAGTGCAAAGTGTGCAAACGATGCAAGTGTAGGTATGTATGTATTTGCAATTTGCTTCGTTTGCACTAAAAAAACCATGAGCAAAGATAGTAGTGCATATTTAAACAATTGCAAATGAAAATAAACAACAACTTGTGACATACAGACCGTCATATTTTTATTTGTAGAAAAACGAATATTTAATTTTGTAACTAATTTTAATTTATTTTATTAAATTTACAAAATTTTAGTCATCTTTTTTATAATTTATTAGTAAATATTAATTTTATGCATTTCTAACTTAATATCTGATGCCAGTGCTGCCAGAATTTTTGGTGAGCTGCCACATTTTTGTTGAGAAAATTACATGTTCTTCCCAAAAATGCAATAAGTTTAAAAGTACGCTCACGAACTACACAAATATGCACAGCAAATTTGCAAAATGCAAATTTGCACAATCACCATCGTGATTACCCTTAATAATTGTTTCCATAGTTTGCACACCATGTCATGAGTATTTGCGAGCAGAACAATTATTGTACGTACATTTTCGTTTTCATCGTTGTCTTTGATTCAACTGAATGTGTCTTCAAGAATACTTTCCCCTCCTAATTGCCAAGCCAGTCAATAAGAAGGTAATTTATTTAAATAAACAACCTGTTAACATATTGAACTTTAAAAGAAAATCATATTTAATTTATATGTGTGAAGTTCAATTTTAAAATATAAAACTCTAGAAACGAATCATAACGTTTTACAGAGCTCTGTTAACAGGTTAACATCACGCTGTAAAAAAATATAATAAATGCACTTAAAACGATTGCGTTTTTTAGGAAGGAGTTAACATGCGCTTATAGCTCCCAAAATAGTGAACCGACAATAACCCAAAAGATCTCGTTCACTTCTGTGGAAAAATATTTTTAATATCGGTTGTATAATATGTGCATTAAGTCGATTACAAAAAACCTTATTGTCTATTAATTATATGTATATCGCTCTTTATTGCAACGTAGTCATATCACAAAAAACTATATTTTCCAGTTACTGAAGAAAAAGAGTTTCTCAATACCTTCGTTATTTGTAAAAAAAATTTTCATAAACATATCTCTATCTAAATTGAAGTTATAAACACTTACATGCTCAAGCCGTCCATATAAATGCTTACGTTTTGAAAACTCTAAATGTATTTTACCATGTTTAAGTTTTTTTGAGATATGACTACGTTGCAATGAAGGGGCGATATGTAGATATGGTGTTTTATACATGCATGAGTAATATGTACATGTGAATGCGATTCCATATATGTACATACGGTGACCATCTGTCCTTTTTTTTGACACAACGTCCTTTAAAATTTAAACAAAATAAATTGTCCTTTTTTGTCCTTTCTTTTTGATGGCTAATGTTCTTCTTTAGTTTCCAAAATTAAAAAGTTTTATTTTCTCAAAACACCAAAATTTTAAACTCAATACAATATAAATTTATAATCACCAAGACAGGAATTGCCTGGCAACACTGAAAAGTGTATGTTCATTGTGTCAAATTTTCTGTCGGCTTTCAAATGGACTGTGCAGAATTTAAATTGTTTTTATCAAATAACATTGACATAATAAAAAAATACATTCTTCAGAAAAATATCAATAATATATAATCCTTAAACTATTGTTTTTAGTTATTTTTATTTATTGAATTTTGTTACTTTTGTATTATTGGCTAAATTTAATTTCTTTGTTAATTTTGATTAATTAGTTAATTTTTTGCTTTAACGACGTGTGAATTTCTAGGCATATTTAATTTCTGTTTTAAACATTAAAATAAGTACATACATATGTATGTAACTACTTGTACTAGTCACTAATATTACATTGTTTGAATTATATTTTTATTTTATTGATATAAAATATATCTATGTAATTAAGTTAATACCAATAATTTTTATTTAATTTTGAGTGTCCTTTGTTTTTTGTCGAAAAATATGGTCACCGTACATATACATGATTTGCGCCAAAGCATTTCATTGGGGTAAATGAAGTAATTTGCGAGATGATTTCCCATACATTCTTCATATGAGAAAATTACCTCAAATGACTTAATTTGCTCCAAATTATTTCTAATTTCGTCTATGCAACACTGCGCCGCTGCTATTATTACAAATGCAACCTTGGGGCATCCATTATTAGTGACTTACAAATCCGAAAAAGTGACATTTAAGTACGAATAAAAATGGTGTTGACCTTGACACAAAGCTGTAGCACTTGAAAAGTAGTTACATACTTTTGCTATAAACCGTTGTTGTGTTGAATATACATTATTTAATAAAAACTCGATGTTATCTTCCATTTTTATAGATTGTTTTATTTTGCTACTTAAATTTTTTTAAGCTAAAAAATAAATAAACACAAACGTCAAATTGATTTCGAAAATTCGAACACCAAATTATTTCAACATAATGGAAACACTTCGACATGATTTCCTCAAATCAACATAATTTGCTCATAATGGAAATGTACTATTAGAGATAATTTTCGGACGCTCAAACTTTGTAGATCATATTTTATGCGACGGCATAATACGGGTATCCAACCAACGGATTTGTTTAGAAGACAGCTGATGACAAAGCGTAATAACTCTAGAGTTGGGTTTTTCAGCTCAGTTGAGTGAGCGCTCTTTGCCGCTCAGCTCAGTTAACTGAACTAGTTCGCTCTTTTAGTTCAATAGCTCACTTTAGTTCAGTAGCTCAGTTTAGTTCAACAGCTCACTTTAGTTCAATAGCTCACTTTAGTTCAGTCTATCTTTGTTACGAAAGTAAACAAAGCGAAAACAAAAAATGTTTCTGCTATATCAGCGTTACCATAACGTTTTTATTTTTAAACAACTAATTTGGAAAACAACTTAATTTTAATTATATAAAAATAAGCTACAATATACAGCTAATTTTATATATTTTTTATTAAGACATAGCCTAACATAGGTGTCACACGATCAAGTTTTCATTTAATTTTTGTATCAAGATTCAATCCTCTCTCGTTTTTTTACCAATACACTCTCACTTTTAAAATTTGCTGAGAATTTGCTTTCAAATTTTCGTTCAATTGAGTGTTTCAAATTGCTTTCAAGAAAGCAGCTGATTGCCATTTTGATTATAAACTCTCGTTAGTTTTCATATACATACATAAGTACATATATTCTGCCGCCATAATTTTTGAGTTCTTGAAAGCAAATTGCGTGCAGCCTACGTCACAGCCTTCAATTTTTGTGAATTTTGACTAGCAGTTTGTGTAAATTTCTTGAAAGAGAATTGAATAAAAACTTGAACGTCTGACTGCATTGTTACTTGAATGAAAAATTGAAACAAAACTTGAAAGCAAAATTTATATCAAATAGATAGACAATTTTTAAATGTGTGACTGTTTATTAAATTGAAACAAATCTTAATCGAGTGACACCCATGTAAAAAAACAAATATAAGAAAAATTCAAAATAATTAATTTATGTAAAAAAATTGTGAAAAAATATTCATGCATCAAAAAGTTTTAAAAATGAGTGATTTTTCGGAAAATTGCTTAAATATTTTCCTTTGCCCCAAACATATTTTTAAGTTTCTATTATTTGAGAATAATGATACTAAATTTAAAGTTGTTAGTATAATTGGTATTCCAATAATTCTGTTTCCAAAACTTATCAATAAACTTTTTTTTTTAATTATTCGTTAAACCTACTGAGTCATCATCATCTGTTTCATGATTTACGTTTGGCGTTAAATGATTTAATTCAAAAATACTTTGGTTGTTATTCTTCTCAATATTAGCAGGTATAAAGAAGTAAGTTTAAACCTTAGCACTGTGATATAAGGAAAATGGGGCAGGA
The DNA here is from genome assembly GCA_947311025.1 of Lypha dubia. Taxonomy (NCBI): domain Eukaryota; kingdom Metazoa; phylum Arthropoda; class Insecta; order Diptera; family Tachinidae; genus Lypha; species Lypha dubia. The sequence continues at coordinate 98,565,440 of OX371261.1, forward strand.
ATAATAGGTTCAGAAAATGGAATTAATATAACAAAATTCAGACTATATGAAATATAAATCCTGCAGTCTGCTGTATTTATATATTTAATGTTTTAAATAAGTTATTTCAAAATTGATCAATGCTTAGAAAAACTATAAAGTAAAGATAAATTAGCTTATTTGGCAACGCTGGCTATCAAAATCAACCCTTATTTAATACAATACTGTAGTTACTATCGCAAAAGTATTGTATTGTGCCAAATGTCATATTCCATACGAAATAAAAGCTCTTTAGGGTACGTAAAATCCAATTGTCATAATACATGAATTTGAATTGATTGATTGTAAAGAGCGCTCACTTGTGTGAATCGTTCAGTTGAACTAGTTCGTTCAGGAGCTACACACCTCTAAATAACTCTAATCACAATATACATAAAAAATTCATATACGATTACATTTGGCGTAGTGTAGTGTATATAAGTTTCGGTACAGCCGAATTTAGTACTTTTACTTGTTTTATTACGGACTTCTCAGTACGACTCTCTGTTTTTGAGTGGGTTTTATGTTGTTTCCAGAAGCGAAATTTTTCTAATGGCGGTATTGGTTGTTTGGATCAAACGGTTTAACGAAAGTGTAAATGGAAATTATTGTAGATATTTTATTAAATCTAACGGCAACTCTGTGCATTTTATTGCTGAATTTGATCAAAATGTTAAGATATTTTCAAAGTGCGCTTTTTCAAGGGCATTTGCACCAAACACTGAATACCCCAATATATACATATTTTTTTATTTTTTAAGATTAGAATGTATTGTGTTTTATAATTTGTTTACATAAAGTATTTCATTTGTAAAAAACTTTGCAAATTTCAAGAAATTAACCAATCTATTTGCTATTCTCTATAAATTACCGGTATACGAGTACATACATATAAACAAATTTTGTTAGCGTTGTATTGTTTTATATCGTTTTTCAGGGTCAATTAAAAAATTTTTATTTATATTCGCATGAATATATCCGCATTTAATTGGTCATGTATTTATTATACAAATGTAAATGAAAATGTCGAAAGACAGATTTATATATGTACATATGTACATGCATATATACATACTTGTAGATATTTATATGTATGTATCTATATGTGAACACGTCAATACAAATGTTTAAAGTTTACTTGCTGTAATATTTGTAAAATGAATATTAAAAATTATATTGCAAAAATTTATTTTTTAATTGTTTTGTTTCATTTTTGTATTTTTTAACTGGTTCATATTGATGCCTCGTAATGAAACGTACGAATGCATCATGCACTTTGAAATTCATATTAAGTAAGATTCTTGTCCATTATTGCAGTTGATTTTTATTTTTTTTACTTATACATACTTATGTATATACATATGTGTATACTTATGTACATAGTACATGAAGTATCTGTACTATCTTGCACAGTGTGGAAAAATAAAAATATTAATTTGAGCTCTCTAAAAGATATCGGTGTTGAAAAAGAAACATGTTTCTTTGTGTTTTGGCATTTTAACTAATTACTTAAAAATTTCATTATATAGAAGTTATTAAAAATTCAAAACATAATCACCCTTATCGTGAATAATAAATGGAATTTTTGTTCCCGTGATATTATTATTCCCTTCGTGTTGAAAAATGCTATCATGAATATTACGTGAAAAATTATTCCCTCTATCTATTCCCTCTCAGTGAATGTAAAAAAGATAGAAGATAAAAAAAAAACAAAAAATAAAAGTAATTTTTGTTTAAAAATAAATTGTAAAGAAAACTTCAAAAAAAAATAGCTAAATTCAGCATTGGAGCGATAGTTTATTTGCAGCGTTTGTTTATTGCATTCTAACTTGTCTTATATGGTAAAATAATTCGTCTACTTTTTGGAAAGCCAACAAAACGAAAGAATTCCAACAAATTAAGGCTTTAAAAATCCGCAGGCAATCGATTTGTTGTTTTGCATTTTGTTGACCAACACGTCAGTTCGTGCCTTATTATCAGATATTTTTCTTAAAATAAATTCTGTAAGTTTTAATAATCGAATTATAAGATGAACTATATACATGTTCTGTTCTATTCCCCATCAAAAATAAAGTGAAAATATCAAAGGGAGAAGTGAAAAAATTTCGAGAGAAAAATTATTCGCGATAAGCCGAATTTTTTTCAGTGAACATTTTTTCACGTTGTTATTTTGGACTGAATAAACTTTTTTCATGGGAGTTTTTCATGATTGCAAATACGTGGAAAGTGAAAAAATTACGAAGGAAAAATTATTCACGATAGGGGTGAATAAAAATTTATAGTCTCTTCTGAGTATTGAACACGTGTCAAGTGTGTTCTATGCCAAAGCGCACACTGGGGATTTCGCGGAAAAAAGTCAAATTGTCAACATACTCTTTATGCAATATGCAGTGATATTTTGAAATTTTAGACAAAATAGTACAATTAAATCAAAAAGAATTACTCCGATCTGACTGCTAGTTGTTTTTATAGCGTCTCAAAGTCAGTACTTGTATGTTTTACCGAAACAACTTAATTTAAACCTAAGAGCTTCAAGACGAATATTATTTTATAAAGTGAGCTAACGTTTTTCTTTTTATTTTTTATTTAAAGTAGGATATTATAGTATACTAAAATTGAAAGAATAAACTCTGCAGAGACTTAAGTTTTTTGCTGTTGTTTATTTTTATGAACATATAACAAAAATCCCTTTTTACTCCAAACATTTGGACCTGCAATTTTAGCCATACTTTCCCACAGTTCAAAATCACTTCTAATACATTGTCTCATATCTGTTTTTAAATTTTTAATCAATTTCAAGTGCCACCAGGTGCCACCTGTCAATTTGTTTAACATAACTCAAGAACCACTAGTCGGATTTTGCTTAAACGAATTTAGAAAAATCAAGAATTACAATTACTTTCATCTGTTTTTTATTTTGATGAAACTTTATATTTTTCTTAATTAAGGTAATATAATGCTCTGTGCCAAATTTCAAAAAGTTTGGGCCAAAAATAAATTTTGGGTTCTATGGGCGGTGGGAGTTAGGCGTGCCCAATTTTGATGAAACTTTATATTTTTCTTAGTTGACCTAACCAAAGGCTCAGAGAAAAATTTCAACATTCTACGAGCACTCCTTATAGTTTTTTCCAAGCTTGTATGAACAAATCCCCACTGTGAAGCGTGTTACTCCTTGGTCTACTCTACGAGTACTTTGTTGTTGGCTTAAAATATGTTTTGCAAACTCGGACACTAATTAAAAAAAAATCGAATTTAGTTCGACAGGGGTTGATCTTCTGAATATATGAATGATAAGCTCAAAACTGCTATGTAATATGCTTTTTTTTGCATTCCAGTAAGTAGTTGGTGTAATTGACATTTTGGAAGTCCATTCAATTTTTTGCTAACGTATTGTCTATATAAACTGCGAAAACAGATTCATTGTGACTACTGAATTTGTAGACAAACGAATTTTGTCGGTTTATTGAACATATTTAAATAAAATAAGCCGCCTCTAAAACATATTTCGTTCCCAGTAAATCAATAATCAATCTTTTATTACGCTGTGATAGTTTAATATAAATTAGCGAATTTCCATGCAAAACATGTTTCAATTAAGCGCGGTTTCTTTTAAGGGGATTTTATTTTAAGCGAATACAAGTGGTTTGAAATTGACCCAAAATAATATATGTTTTCCATATAGCGATTTTTTCAATTAAACAGCGCTCGCTTATCCGAATTCGACTTTACTTATATAGTACATATGTACAAATTATAATTCTCTTTTATTCGTTTTCATGTATACTTTTAATATTATTTAGTTTCAAATGTCAACTTCTCGTAATTTAAACATTTTATTGATTACCTGGAACTTCCAAATAAGCACTTTGAATCGTTCTCGAGTTAGGCTGAAATATGTCTTCGTACCTGACTAATTTAGGTGGAAAAAATTGCCACGCCCATAGTTAAAAACCGTACGTGATGGAGAAAAACCGAAAACGATTTTGAGTTTAGGACATCAAAATCCATATAGTCCACATAGTTTTATTTAAAGGAGAGAAAAAAAGTGATTTTTTGTAGAGCATTGTAATAAACCAAGCAAATACAGATGTAATGAATCCATTGGATTAGAATTTTGTTACCCGGAATTTTTCGTTGAGTTCCTAAGACTTTGATCTTTAATTTTTTGCTGTAAATATAAAAATCGACTAATACTAAAACAAGCTATGGAAAGTTTAAGATATACTTTAATTTTAATTAAAATTTCAGTATAAATGTGAGGTTTTCAAACGGGTTTTTCAAATTTTATTTTTCATATAACTTTTACAAATAATACTTATTTTGAAATAATTTTCTATATTTAAATCTTGTCACTTTACCCCGAAATCATTTTAGTCGCAATATTCCAAGGGAGTAAAATTTTAGCTATTTTAAAATGGCAGTTTAGACATACATAAATGCGTATATGAAAACGTACATAATAATTTATGTTTAAGTATGCATGACAGTAGTTTCACGTAATTTTGCCTTATCATACAAATTCATCTTATTCAAATTGTTTTAAAATCAGTCATTTAAACTTTATATTTTAAAGTTATGAAATAATTAGTTTTTAAACAAAAATAAATTACAAATTAATACGATTTTAAATAATGTGTTTCTGATTCAATGCTTGGTTAAAGAAGAAAACTTTGTGTACCAATTAAAAGTACATAATGCTGAATTACATGCCAACGTGAAATATGTATGTACATATATAAAAATTAATTTTGTACCGTATAAAAATATCATTTTAAAAATGTACATTTTCTTATAATATAAGTTTGCAAAATTTTCTTATATTCAGCTATTTTTTGTAGCGAACTTGATTCGCAAATTAAAACTCAAAACAGCTGATTGGACAATTCTTCAAAGTAAAAATTGTCAACAATTTTTTGGTGTGTCAATTTTTTGTTCTCTTTTGACGCTCTCTCATTTAAAACGTTTGAAGTTAATGAGCACTTTCTGTTAACAATTGTTGATAATTATTCACAATTTTCAGTCAGTCAAGGTTTCCCTACGTTTACATTTTTTCATATTATTGTCTTATTTTATCGAAATAATGGTCTAGAAGATGTGCTTACTAGACATCTACCGACGAACCAAAATAAGATCTGTACCGTCGAAAGAAACAGAAAGTATTTTAAATTTCCATCTAGTGAAGTATTTGGAGTACAACTGTACAAGGATGCTCTACAATTGTAAGTCTGTAGTTATGGATGATATATGAGGAGTCTGTAGCTCTTGATGTTCTTAGCATAAAAAGCCAGTGTACGTTTAATAGACGAATTAAATTTTTCAAGACTCAAATGAATCACTCAAGTACCTTGGTTTCATGAAGAACAGTCGTTGTGCTCCACCCCATTTAAACTTCTTAATAATTATACCACTTATATCTGATCGAAAATGGAATACAACTCTTATGTTTGCCATATGCTCCGAAGTATATTTTAAAGTTACACTACCGAGTAAATGAGAATTTTTCTTAATTTTGCAGAACGCATTGCATGAGTAGGGCCTATACCATGAGTATTAGTGCCTGTTCGCCGATATCGAAGAAGTTCTTTCTTTCGAGCAATTACATTTGAAGCAACGTAAACGTTAGACATTTTAAATTCTTGCAGGTTATGTATTATTATGGCCGATCTACCTAAATAAAAGAAAGTTAAAAATTAAGTTTTGCATAGACGAATAGTTTTACTAGTCAGGTGTATACTTCCTTTATAATACCTCGATTTTCAATTATTGATGGTTAGGGCGTTTTGCGTTTTAGATAACGATATATATATTGAATAGATTTTTTTTCAATTTAAGTAATTTTCATTGATTGTTTTAAGAGAACACACCAGTCTCTCACACTTGTAGTGGCTTGGGAAAACCGATTTCACACGCAGATAGACGGCGATGGCTCATTCAACTGCCTCATCTGTAAGGATCCAGAACATATACATATGTATATACATATACATATGTACTTAATTGATATTTTGCAAATTAAATACGAAATGAAAAATATATACCCGTAAATACCTTTGCTGAAGGGCACAAAGAAAATGTTTTAAAGTTTTGTAGTACATTCATCATATTGTTCGTTAAAAATGTTTCAAAGTTTTATAATTGAGTTATTTCTACAAATAATGTCTCGATTAATTATTTTACTAAGAGCTTTATATTTGATGTGATTTATTAGGTACTCGGTTATTCGCCTGTTTAATGCTACTAAAATTTGACTTGGCAATTTATAATAGTTTTAAGTAAAGATCTTAAATATATTTTTGTACATTAAATTAATTAATTGTACATTAAATGTTAAATGAATACTTAAAGTTAATTAATTAGATAATCGTAAACTAAATATAATCAAATGCTGGTTATGGCATTAAACATGTCATTTTATAAGCTGCGTTGTCAAATTTTACAAAACAAAGTTTACACATTCATTGGGCTGTATTGAAATGTTAATGACAATATTTTAAGAATTTCAATTTTGAAAATATAAAAAGGATAGTCGTAAAGTACTTAAGTATACTTTAAAATTGTTGCTAGAAAAGAGTTTGAAATCTCAATAAGCTGTTTCGTGTTCTGTACCAACGCATGAATTCATTACATATAAATTTAATAAAACTTTTGTTTTTATTAACAACAGACGACACAATCGTCCATATTCTACATGTAGATATTTTTTATGTTCATAGAGAAATTATTCAAACGTCATTAAAAATGTATTAAAAACAATCATAATTACTTAATTACTTATATTGCATTTACAGCGATTGTATAAACCTGTCGATAAATAAACTTTATGCCGTGGATGTGAGTCGACAAAAAACATTTTTATATATTTTCATCTTATTGGTCTTAAAAAATATTAGAGGTTAAGAGATCTAATTCGTTTCCATCTAAAGCCCGGTATTGTGTGTGCGGAATCCTGTCAAAATGCATGTTGGTGAAAAAATGTTGCAATAGTAATTTTTTTAGAGGAGATACATTGGAAGCTGCGAAAAAAAGCAAATGGTCAAAATTTCATACGAAATTTTCATACTAAATTTTGACAGCTGATCAACAATGTAGTTAAGAGTCTGAACACAATATAGCGATAATTTATTGCAGTGCGGTTTTTCATACGATTTTGAAATATGCACAAATAAATTAATAAAAATGTAAACAAACAATGACAAGTATTGCCGTCGCCGTCTTCCGTTGTATTATGTTTATTTTTTCTCTTTCGCAACGAGAAATCGCACCGCACCGCAAACATTCACCCCTATCGCGAATAAATATTCCCATGAAAAAACTCCCAAATTTTTTTGTTTTACTATCGTGAATGATTCCCATAAATTTTTTTTGGAAATGAATTCCCATACCTTACAAATATGGCATCGCAAATGTTTACTCCCGCGAATAATTTGACTAAAATTATTCACAACAATTGAAAGTGGGAACAAGAAGTGAACATGTAAGTAGCAATTTGTTTTTTAATCCAGAACTTCATATAATCAGATTTTTCTCTTATTTATTAACACAGGAGTGTTAATAAAGAACAAATTAATTGTCTGGTTGATGCAATGTGTGCGAATCAAGACTATGGCAAAGGTTTCCAAAAGGATAAAAAAGAGGACGTGGGTAAATTTTGAAACGAGTTAAGCTTTTGTAAATGGTGTTAATTATTAGTTTAATAAGCGTAACTTCCGTAAAAACGGAACATAAGAAAAAAAACTGACTGAAAACAAAAAAAAAAACCGCAACAAAACAAAGCGGACCAGATTCATCACGTATTTGTCTTCGCTGCAGTCGTTCTAAGGATTGATTTTCCTTTTCCAGCAATAGAAAACGCAAATAAACGTTATTCATAATTTTTACCTTATTAAATTTAATTTCTTTTATTCATACACCACAAAATAAATCCCGCAAAAATTATATGTTAAATCAAAACAAACAATTCAAAATATAAACTTTTATTCCCAAGTAATTCACAATAGAGACTTAAACTCCCAAAATATTCGCGATAGCAATTTGTTGGGGATGCGAATACAATTTTTCCTCCAAACAACTTACTCCCATAATATTCGCGATAGGGGTGATTGTGTTAGACTCTTACTTCGAACAATGAAAACTTTGCAACTTTTACAAATCGCTAGATATACACCACATTTGTTATATTTTCCAAGTGAAATAATCAATGTTGCTCAACATTTTCCACAAATTCGAACAGAGTTCTAGGCTGAGGTGTCTGTATAGCTATTTTTTTCGAATATGAATAAAGAACTGCTAATTCGAAAGAATTTTGCTTTTTATTAACTTGTACTTCTTCGTATTCAAAAGAAAAGTTGATCATATATTTCAAGCGAATATTTGCGCGGCATGGATGAAAATTCCTTAAAAAGAGAGAAATATATCAATTAAGAATACTCACTGTTTTCCCCTGTCAAATTTTCGTAAAGGAAATTGTAATTAATAATTGAAGGAAAGGGAAGAGAACAAATCCTCAGGGAAAATTGTTATTAATAATTGAGCTGAATATGAAAAAAATTTATTTATTAAAAACATTTTACATACTACCTGTAAGTACATATGTGTGTGTATATGTACGACATGTATATACAAATGACTAATTATACCCAATGGACTTTAAAACGACTACTATATAAACTGACACGATTTTTATTCTCATGAGATTAAAGACAATCATTTATTATTGAAAAAAAAAAACTATTAGAATTATCTATAATAAAACAATTTAAAATCTTTGTTTTTAGGACTGCGTCTGGTATGGAGTTTGTAATACAGATGATTTTAATCGTAATCAGTATTGTGCTTACAATGGGACGGCGAAACCGATCTCACCAGAAGGCAAAAAACTTTTACAAGAACGTTGTGGTTATCTTTTAGAGAATGATGCAACGGATTTTTGCTGTGATAGCCAACAGGTATTCAAAAAGAAAAAAAAAGCATTCATTCAAAAACAAGTTTTCATTTGTAATTAAATTTCTTACATAAAATGTATATTTTTTTTCTACTTTTCATCAATGTTTTTAATCGAAAAAAAAGGTGGATATACTGAATACGAATATTAAATTAGCTGGCAATTTCCTAGACCGTTGTCCATCATGTATGGCCAATTTAGTGCGACATTTATGTGAATTTACATGTTCACCCAAGCAATCGGAATTTATTCACGTTGTTTCAACGGAAAGCAACAAAGAAGGTAAGTAAGCATTAATCTAAATTCTCTTTATCCGAATGTATTTTAAAATCTAAAAAAGTACATTTAACTATTGTCGTCATATATTTAATTAATTGTTATTTATGTAGATCATGACGACATCATGAATCAATAGTTATTGTATGTACATTTTTAAACAGAATAAATTTCAAACTGATTTTTTATATATTTTTTTTGCGAAACTTTTTTGTTTTAGGAAAATTATACATCAACAATATTGATTTACATATAACATCCAGCTACACAAATAGTACCTATAAATCATGCTCTCAGGTAAGTTTCTGTTCTCTGTGAACGTAGTCAATTCAGTTATGATTGTGATTATAATGCATTCAAATTAAAATTGAAAAGTTTGGTAAATTTATTCACATATCCCAGCAAGCACAGAAATGCACTTAATGTATTGCCAAACATATTATTTGGATGCAAAATATTATTGCGGCAATAGGCGATTTCGTAATGCGGAAGATACTTCCGTCGGTATGGAATGTGTCTCGATGGCAATACCCCTACGATGATAAATTGGCAATAATGCTAAATAAGATCTTATAAAGTAATAAGAAGATATCGCTAAAATAGCATTAGGAAGATAAAAAAAGATTATGTATTTTCAAATACAGTAAAAGCTTGATAATCCGTATAATTGATTGCGGACCCTAATCCAGATTATCAAATTATCCAAATTACCGAATTAAAATTTTAAAACATTATTTTGCATTAAAAATGCGTTTAAAACACATATCGTATGATATTTTTTTTTTTTTTTTTTTTTTTTTTTTTTTTAATTAGGACCAGCACTCAGGGGATGACCCCAACGTATGCAGTGCATTGCGCCGGAACTCAGAGAGAGGGATAGATTAGAGAAGATAGATGTTGAAAATGTAGAAGGCTTAACTCTTTTACAACTCTGCTTTGCGCGTTATGTTAATTTTTATAGCAGTGTTGAGACGCCTCCGGTGTTAGGTAGACGCATTAACTTTGTTAAGCTGTATTGGCAGGCATTTTATGAATTGTTTTACTTCGTCGATGTTTCTGCTAACCGACGAAAGAGGGCGATGTTGTGTACATTAGCTTAGAACATCATCAATCGCTGTCGGAACAGTTTTTTAGTGACCAGTGCTATGCCTTCATCACTTAAATAGTCCGACAACAATTAATACAATGTCTCACTAATGTACATTACAGAAATTAATGATGTTGATTGACTTGCTCTGGCCAGGGTTTGAACCATAGCTTGGGAATTTCGATTAGAATTAGAAATCATTACGATTAGAGAAATAAAATAATCTAATCATTAGAATTGAATTTTGATAAAAATTTCAGATTACTAATTGATTAGATTAGAAATAATCAAAAATCTAATCACAATTAGTGACGATTAGCATTTCTAATCAAATCTAATCAAAACTAATCAAAAAAATAATTGATTAGATTTCTTAATTATTTTTGATTAGATTTGACTACAAATGCTAATCGTCACTAATTGTGATTAGATATTTGTTTGAATTATATATAAGCAGAATCAGCACACATGCACCGTATGCAATTTTATGCAATATTCAAAAACCGTTACATTATGTAAATATAGCAACAAATGTGATAAATAAATATTTTCTTTTCACAAAAATAGTTAAAATTAGTGGATCTAATCAAATCTAATCAAAAATAATCAAGAAATCTAATCAATTATTTTTTTGATTAGTTTGATTAGAAATGCTAATCGTCACTAATTGTGATTAGATTTTTGATTATTTCTAATCTAATCAATTAGTAATCGTCTAAAATGGCTAACTAATCATAATTAATCAATTTTTCAGCACAATTAAAATTTCTAATCCAATTGCTAATCATTAGGATTACTAATCATTATTCCCAAGCTATGGTTTGAACCCAGGCCCCACGTCATTGTTTGCTTAGTAGTCAACGCGCTAACCACTTCAGCCAACACCAAATAAATAATTACATTTAAAAAGAATAAAACCATGCGTTCATATCACATATTTCAGAATTAATAAAAACAAAAAAAAAAACATAGAATTGCGTAGCAAAAGAGTTTGTTTTTGCAGAAAAAAAAAAGAAAAAATATGTTTTTGGAGTAACAATTAATAGAGACTAACAGCACACAGCAGTTTGTATACAATCAGGATTATAGAGTACACAATTTAATGAAAATCAATGTCCGGATTAGCGAGGTCCGGATTATCAAGCTTTTAATACTCTATGTATACACATACAATAATGCCTATGTATTCTCACAGAATTTTTAACGGGCGCACACTTTCTAATGGGTCAATGGATCGATCTTTTTTTCATATTTAAAAAATCATTTTTATTGAGCTTGCGTTTTTTTATGTTTCACAAAATTTATCGTCATAATTTCATTAATATGTACAAATATGTACAAATAATATTAAATAGTTTAATTTATTTTTCTTTCAACATATCGCACTGGTTTCTCTAAAGAAAGTCATCTGAAAATTTTTAAATTTTCATTTTTTGAAAGAAATCGATCTACAGTGGTCATGTCTACCCACTTAAATTATTTTCTCTACTCGTAATAGTTGTATCTCTCTTTGTGATAAAATCGTAGTATATATATATATATATATATATATATATATATATATATATATATATATATATATATATGTGTGTGTGTGACCTTCTCCGAGAAAAGGTACCTAGTGTGTGAAAATGAAGTTTTGAGAAAAACGCATTTCATCTTATTCTACATCCTTTTAGGTTCCAGAATCCACTCTTAAGTCCAAACCCGTTTTTTGACACACTACGTCCCTTTTCACGGAGAAGGTCACATATATATAAAACTGTTTTTTTGCCTGTACTGAAAATTTGTAAATTTGGAGTTGACGCTATTTAGAGGAATCCGCGCGATATATTGCGATTGAAAATTTTTAATCGTGTTCAATTATATGCTGAGAATAGGCAGTAAATTTAAATGATTCGATTTCGACATTTCCTTTTAAACAACAAACTAAATATTGAATTTTTTTTACGCGAAATCCTAAATTTAAAAATGTTCAAATTGGATTATTCTGCATTTTAAGGTGGATGACACAATTGTCGCATTGCAGCAATACTACACAATTTTTATTTTGCTGAAATGGGTCACAATAATAAAATTTTAGCAATGCATTTTTTCCAGTCACCAGATTGCCAATCTATATATATAAAATACAAAAAATGTTTGTACCCATGTTCGCTATAGACTCGGAAACTATCCAACCGATTTGACCCAAACTGGTGTCATTCAAAAGGGAATTTATAGAGGATGGTTTTAGGCTTTTAATATTTCAAGTGGGCGTAGCCCCTCCCACATAAATTGAATAACATCATATATCTTGACTATTGTGATAGCAAGAGTTTTGAAACATTGCAATAGTTCATATGTTACTAATGTGAGTAATCACGACAAAAATGGGCGTTATCGGACAAGTGGGCGTGGCAGCTCCCATATAACCCAAAAATTGAAATCGCCATATTTTGGGCATTTTTTGACCTACGCCGATGATATTTGGTACATATAGTATTGACATAATTAGGAATACGTACTAGGAGAAAAGTGAGTGGGACCACGCCCCTTTATAGGAAAATAAAAAATCGTAATATAGGCTTAACTACTGGACCGATCGTCATTAAATTTTCACAATAGGACTTTTATTTTATAACGAGGGGGTAGCGAAGCGCACCGGATATATCTAGTTGTTATATAAATTTGATTTCCAGTGATTAAAAAAAAAATTTAAAAACGTAGGTATGTATATGGGTCAGAGAATGGCTTACAAAAAGAAGCACTGCTGGTGCATATTGGACAAAACTGATGGAGTTTCGTGTTAAAAAATTGTAGTAGACTTACACAGTGGCCAAGGGCCATTCACATATTACGTAACGCTGTTTTCGGTGATGGGGGGTATGAAATCTTTGTAACGCTTTTTACACATTTTTCAGTGCAAAATTTCCAATCCGTAACAAATCTGTAACACCCTCCCCCAATGGAGCGTTATGTAATATTTGCACAGCCCCCAACACTATGGACAGTACACTATTTTTTATGTAGGCTATAAAGCGCCCCATACACGTTTCAATTCAATTGGCAACTGAGTCGGTTGTTGTCCAAATCAAGACGTGTATGGCTGTCAATTGATTAGTTTGGCAGTTGTCAAGTTGGTTGAAGAAAAATCAAAAGATTTTGATTTTTTCAAGTTGGCTAGCAAGTCTTTCAATTCGATTGTGCTGTGTGTGTGCTCGAGTCTCTTGAATTATTTATGTTTATAGCATGATGAAATAATACATGTGGTATTATTAGAGCAACAAATAAATACAAAACGAGAAATTTTTGACATAAGGCTGGATAAAAATGCTAGAGCAAATTGACAGTTGAATGAAAATCTTTCAATTCAGTTTATGAAGTGTGTGGCCAAGAATCAATTCAATTGATAGACTGAACTGACTATTGAATTAAAACGTGTATGGTGCGATTAATGTATTTAGTTTTAACCAATGTCCTTTTGCAAATTATTTGTTCTCGCAAATCTTAACTTTAGATCGCTTTTTTATTACTTCCAAAATATTTAAAAAATAATTTAAAATCAAAAATAGGAGGTTTTTCTAGGATACTTTTAAATATAGTTCCATCTTGGCTAAAGTAACACAAATTAAAAATGACTTAAATCAAAACAAAACCGACATTTTTGTAAAAAAAAATAAGAAACCATAAAAATAGAAATATGGAAAAAATCTTAAAAAGTGCTGGTATAATTATTATATATTCGCATAACAATAAGATGCAATTTTGACATAGAGTGTTCTGCGCCAATCGTGTGAATGAATTAATGTATTTTGACATGATTTTAATCTTGAAATTTTCTTTGTTGCTTTTAATTTCAGGTGTCAGTACCTTCAACAGGTCAACTTGCTATGGATATAGTATGTGGTAGTTATGGCGCTTCACGCTGCAGTGCCACCAAATGGTTTACTTATATGGGTGATTCCAATAACATATATGTACCATTTCAAATAAGTTATGTGCAGCATGAGAATAACTCGTCCTCTATAGATGGCTACCGTCCATTAAATCCTCTAACAGTTCCTTGCAGTAGTCCATTAAATGTAAGATATGACTATGCAAGAAATCTTTGAGTAACATCCAATTAAATTATTTCTCTATTTATTTACATGATGGTAGGATAAGACACCAGCATGTTCCTGTACAGATTGTGAAGCATCATGCCCAGTTCCACCACCTGATCCACCAATACCACAACCATTCACAATAGCAGGATTTGATGCTTTTACCGTTATAATGTTTACCGTTTTTATAATTGGTAGTTTATTGTTCCTCATGGGCGTATGTTTATTCCCATCCAAGAATATGGATGGTAAGTTTACTGTTTGTTTTCATTTGCATTTTTGGATTCTTTCTTTCTTTGAATATTTTTTTTATTTTTTTTTTTGGTTTTTCATTAAAAAATGAAATTTTTGTCAACACAAGTAAAGCACCAACGCCTAATATACAATTTCAGCTTTTTGTTTATAAATGTAAAATAATTTATTTATTAACTTCAATTCTTCATACGTCAGCACATTTGAGTCTAGAAATATGAGTTCACTTTTATGGTGAGTTGGTACAATTTTTTTTTTTTTTTTTTTTTAATTTTGAAAAAGCCTGCATTACGTGATGAACCTAATATACAACTATATTTTTTGATGAATAAGCATGTGGTATTAATTTTAATGATGATCATTATATAAAAGTAAAAGTTTAGTTATAGAATTACAATCATACACACATACAATTTGGGAACTATGAATAACATATTTGGTTTAATTTGTGCATGTTTAGGTTTTAATAACATAATGATGAACAAATCGGATTTTAAAACATTATTTTGTTAACTAAAATTTTAAGATAATATAAAAAAGCTGATTTAGTATTTTTCAATAAGAAATTGTTCATTAAGAAATTTTTCAACAAGATTTTAAATAAAAAATATGCAGGTTTAAGAAATAGAAAGACTGTTGAAAGAGATATACATAAATATTTTAGCACACTAACGATTTGAGCTAAATATCGAATATCTAATATGTCGTCAGCTTATTATTGGTTTGGAGCATATGCCACAAACTCGGAATGGAGAAAAACGACAAAGAAGGTTTACATAAAGTTTTTTCAAAATATACCCGATAGATTTTTTTATATTTTCACCACTGCTACCGGCATATGTTCTGATCAAAAATGTAAATTTTTATGAACTTTCATGCGTTTAATCCAAAGTTAGTACCCTGTTTCTGAAAATGTAAAATCTTGTTTTGTGCTGCATATCAAACTTTTTTTCAAACATTGCTTTTTTTTGCCGCATATTCAAAGAAACAGATGTATAATTTTTAGTAGAAACGAATAATGAACATGTATATCAATGAAAAATATATTAGTAATGAAATAAAACATCTAGGTGAAGAAATTTTGTAATTTATTTTAATTTAATTGATAAAAACATAAAAAACAGTTCTACTGTTATGAGTTAATTTGTTATATAAAATATATTAATGTACATTTAAAAAGTGCAAGGTATTTTGACGGCATAAGAAGTACATTTTATTTAAATTAAGGCTACCACCAATATATTTTGATCGGCAGTAATGGGAATCGATAGTGGGAAAACTTGATATGTGAGCACACACATCGGACAAATTATCGTCTGGAGTAACGCGCTTAACATTTTTACTCTTTTTTCTTGCAAGTGGAACTCCCACTTTAGCGTCATTGAAATGTTGGAAGCAATAATATATTCGGTTTTGATCTATGCAAAGCGTAATGGTCGGTGCGCCAAACCAATAATAAGCTGACGATGTGTATTTAATACGTTCACGTCTTGTTGCAAAATGTTGAATTGAAATGTTGATTAAAAACTAAAAAAACTAAATAAGAAAGGTAACGACTTTCACATTAGATATTTGACCATGATAGGGGCAAGAAATTTTTGTTTGGAAAAGTTTTGAATGGTCACTTTTCTTTCCCATTCAAAAAAGCAAAATGTATAGGACCAAACTGCAAGCAACGAGGTGGTCATGGGGAAATGTTTCTGATTTCTTAATTTGTATCTGGTTAGTAACGCATTTTGTAGCCTATTTTATATACCAAAATTTACACCTTTAGGATTTCAACTAGTATTTTTTCGTTATATACAACTCCTAAATTTGTGCTATCCTGCAAGCAAATTTCATGTTTTTCTAGTTCAAAAATTACCCATGAAATTTAATAACATTTCGAAATTTTGATTTCATGATTTTATTCTTAATATAAAATCAATTCATATAGTGTTTTCGCACTGCCAAAGTAGGGTATTATTTTTTCTGTTAAAAATTTTTTATTATTAAAAATATGACTGAATTTTTTATAAATAAAAATATATCATTTATTGTTTTCATTATATGGTGAGATGTAGTGAAATTTTACGTAAAACATACATATTTCTAATTTAAACAACCCTCGGAAATTCCTTGCATTAAAATTGTGTCGTGGAGCTTTTGTATCTTTGAAGAATTTTATGGCAAATATTTTTGTGAAACATTTCAGCCTGTAAAATATTACGCCATCTACCCTTCGATGGTAGTTTTTTGCCCCTTTGCTGAGCATAGCACAATATTATTTTATTTAGTGCTGAATACTGTTGTAAAAATATTTAGTAATTGATTATTGTGTAGTCAATGCCGCACATAATTTCAGGTACTCGATACCCAATAATAGTTATTCAATATTTTCAGAAATATACATATTTTTTTTTTGCTAAATATGAAGTTTTCTTTTAATATTTTTAAAACAAACTATTAAATAATAAAAATAATACAATATCTTGATCATATTAAAGTTCGTACAAGTTCACATAAAAACTAATTTCATACCATTGAAGTTTTTATTTTCAAATTAAACAAACCGTTAAAAGTATTAAGAACATACTTTTTCTAAGGTGATCTGTGGGTGATGCAAATCTTTTTTTATTTGAGAAAAATGTACACTAATAATGTACATCGCGGGGAGGGCGTGAGGGTAGGCGGATCATTCATTCACATCCAAATGAAATAGGAATAAACAAAAATCATTTAATTTATTATTTTGAACAATTTTATGTCGTTACTTGTATTAATTATTGTTTTTTCTTTTTAATTATTGTTTTATTTCAATATTAATTGGCAAAAATGAAATTAATTTAAGTTTTGTTAGGTGATGGTTTGATGGATAATCGTTATAGTTCGGCCATTGGCAGACGTTTTACTGGTGATCACTGTGTCAGCAATGAGTTGGCACCCGAGGAGGATTCACCCCTGCAATCAAAAATATCCAGTACGTTTTGGTTTATATATTTTACAAGCAAAAAAAAAAAGAAAAATTAATGAAAACTTACACGTTATTAATTGTGTTTGGTGGCACCAATTTTATAATTGTTTACATGTATTTATTTAGAAATGCAATTGCTTTTGAAATGCATAATTTTCTCATCAGATGTCATTCATTCATTCATCTATCCATCATCATTTGTTAATATGTACGAGTATTTCATTATTAACTGTTTGCCGAATAATTAAAACCACAAATCATTGAAACATTCAGTTACATTTAAAAAGATTTAATTGAGCAAAATGAAAGTTCAAGTGTGTTTTTGCTTTTTCTGCTTTATCGCTTGTCATTAAATATTTCATTAAAAAAAGTTAAAATTAAAGGAATATTAAATTATTCTTGCTTCTCGTTACTGTATTGAAATGCATTTTTTTTTTGTTGTTTTGTTTTTTTATTTATGTCTTATAAAAATATTCTAATTAAGTTTTATATCAGGATTTTTTTAATGAATTAAATTATATTTTTGATCCTTTTTTGTTTTTTAAACAATATTTGTTAAATTGAATTATTATGATTTCAAATTTGTCTGTGTGTTAGTTTAGGGAAGTGAACTAATTTGGCAAATTTAGTATTGTTGAGAGTTTTATATGATTTGATGTTAACCTTTACATATAAATTAAATAAGTGTTTATTTTAATGGGTCGATTATGGATGAGAACCGAACCTCATATGGATTGACAGTGGTTAAAAATTATGTTACGAATGGCAGGTGCCAAAAGAGATATATCAGTTTCACTTGGTAGCACCGATCTCTTTGCTATGCTGGATTGGTTACCTGCGAATTTAGTAATCAAGGAGCTCGCTCTCAACGTTGGATCAGAATCCGTTAGGAGGTCCCTCACGCCCTGGAACACTTCTATGTGTACACGGATGGCTCCATGAGAAGGACAAGGTAGGAGGAGGTATTTTTATCGAAAGTCTGGAAGTTAGAGTCTCATTTAGGATTTCAGCCAAGTGTAGTGTTATTCAAGCGGAAATATCAGCCATACATAAGGTAGCCCCCTTGTGGTTTCGGTATCAGAGGATATTTGAGTTTTCACCGACTGTAAAGCCCCAATTCGGTCCCTAACAGGTATTTACTCAAGATCTAACCTAGTCCAGGAATGCCGGACATCCCTAAACGGAATGGAGAGACGTTCCCTTGTTTGTGTACAGTGTCGTGGGTAATAAGATCGCTGATATACTGGCGAGGGCGGGTGTATCACTGTTGAAGTCAGTACCTTGTTTCTGTTGTGAGAAGTTTTCACATCGGAAAAAAATTTATGTGAGAGTTACAGAAACGAGGTACAGATATCGACAACTTCTGTGGTGTTCGACTTTCCGCCTGTAAGTAGCAAATGCAAATTTTTCAGGAATCTTGTCCAGGACAGATGTTTTAGGGAGCCTACTTGAGGGATCTCGAAATGATCTGGCCTATACTTGACCCAATCTCTACCAGGAACCTCTTAAGTTTTCCGAATGCGCTCCTGAAAAATCTAGTTTAAGCGATCACCAGTCACTGCAAATTTAACAATCCTGCCAAGCAAATGCGGCTAACGCCCAATGAATTCTGCAGAAGCTGCCTAAATTAGGAGCAGGAATCAATCTCCCTTCTTCTCGAATAATAATAATGAGCCGGTCCTTCGTCAGTTTGTCTGACTTGGCGGAGCGGTGGATGGTTCCATGCCATCCCTCTCTTATGGCATGCGAAATCAGGGATGACAGATTCCTAAATGCTGATTTTTGAATTCTCAGCAGCTTCTTAGACCTCTTTCCACACTAAATTCATCAGTTTATCTTGTAAAGACATTGCCACTGAGTGTGTTTTAGTAAAAGTAATTTTGTTGATTTTCCAAACAAAAAGAATGATATTAAATACTGCCTTATAAAGATAGTTACATTATGGACTCTGGGCTGATGCAATGTTTCTATTTTTGGAGAAAATTTAACTGATTGAGTTAAATTTGGTAGACTTTAATAGATCTTAGATATGATCCCACTGTTGGATAACGTCGGATTTATATTTTTTTAGTTTCTGCTTTCCTTTTTTCTTTTTTTTGCAATATGTTTACGGTTATTATTACATTGAGTTAAGATCTTAGAGTGATACTATACCAGTACCCCTCATTCAACTGCTATAAGAAGAATGTGATTTCTTAAAATTTTCGAAACTTGACTCGAGGAAATCTGATCTAATACTACTAGAATGAATAGAAAGGTTATGAAAGTCTTAACAGTCGTGTTGCCTCGCTATTGCTCGGTCCAGCAGATGGTAAATGACACTTCGGATTTCTGTACGCGGAGGAAGAGGAGCCTGAAACTATTGAGCAGTTCATCTGTCATTGCCCAAGGTTGCAACGCCACAGAAACAGATGGGTCAGTTCAGCCATCTTTACATCTTGATATCGCGAATTTAATTCTCATAAGTTGATAAATGACAGATGACATGGGCTTTTTGGTGTCATTTTAGTCATAAAGGATGGTAAGAAAATTACCCAACAAAATTATTAGCTGAAGGAAATCACAATGGTTCCAATTGGGTTTTCTAAGGAGTCTGTGCTTTAAACTACCCTAGAGTAGACGAAACCGTAACTACTGTAGTAATCAATTGTAAATACTTACTTCCATATTCATAAAAAATTAAACTTAAAATTGAGGTTTAACGTACAAATTTTGTATGGCAAGACCTGTTTTATTGCGTACTTGAACTTTATCAATTATTTATGAATACGGAGATTATTATTGGAGACAAATAAAAAAATATATGTATATTTTGCTAAATTTGATATTAGTAAATATTTTTTTTAAATTTATTTGGAAATGGTGTAATTTTCACTGTATAATTTGATGATATTGTGTGATATAAAAAAACTGTCTGTCCTTGTTCAAAACTTTAATTTGATCTTGTCTATTGAGTTTGTATTTTTGTAATTTATTTGTGTTTCGTTTTCTTTTTAGAATTAATTTAATTAAATACTTTTAGAAACATTTACTTTGATAGTAGAGATGGAAAGTGTTTAATTAAAAACTAAATATTCACGTAAACGAATAATATATAATATTTTCATTACATTTTATACATACTTATATTTGCTTCTCAATCAGATGATGGCAATGAAGTGGATGGGCCCAATAATGATGGAATTGATATTGTGTTGGAATCAGAATCGGGCTACTTTGAAGAATTGGGTGCCAAAACGGAAAAATTTTTAGAAACAATGTTTACAGCTTGGGGAAAATTTTTTGCCACCTATCCTTGGCTGACATTACTTGGTGGCTTAGTATTTGTTGCTGCTCTTGGATTTGGCATAAAGTTTCTACACATCACTACTGATCCAGTAAAATTGTGGGCTTCACCTCAATCACGTTCCCGTATCGAAAGAGAATATTTCGATTCTACTTTCCAGCCATTCTATCGCATCGAACAGATTATTATTAAGGCAATTGATTTAGATAATATCGTACACAATACATCTAATGGTCCCATAGTTTTTGGACCAGTATTTGATAAACAATTTCTGATTAATGTCCACAATATGCAAGAGGATATAAAGAATTTGGGCGCTGACATTAAAGGTGCCACTATGCTGAAAGATATTTGTTATGCGCCTTTGGTATCGGGTGGTCAAGATAAAGTTCAAACATCCGATTGTATCGTACAATCTTTATGGGGCTACTTTAAAGATGACTTGGAACGTTTGGATGACGAAGATGATGACAATGGATTTGAGGTAATAAATTGAAATTTTTTTGAAAATCAAAAATTATTTTCACAATAACAAATAATCAATTTTAGGTGAATTACTTGGACGAACTGTATCAGTGCATAAGTAATCCCTATTTGTGTTTGGCCTCTTATGGCGGTCCAGTTGATCCAGCTATTGCTCTTGGCGGTTTCCTTAAGCCAGGCGAACAATTAGGCTCGAATACTAAATATGAACGTGCCAGCGCTTTAATTTTAACATTTTTGGTGCGCAATCATCATGACAAGGAGAAGTTGGGCCCTGCACTAGAGTGGGAGCAACGTTATGTTGATTATATGCTCAACTATACTAAAAGTAATATGAGTAAGCACATGGACATAGCTTTCACCTCGGAGCGTTCAATTGAGGATGAATTGAATCGTGAATCTCAATCGGATGTTTTAACCATTTTAGTTTCATACTTGATAATGTTTGCCTATATTGCTATCTCTTTGGGACATGTTCAGGAATTGGGACGTGCTTTTATTGACAGCAAAATAACTTTGGGTGTTGGTGGCGTTATTATTGTGTTGGCTTCAGTGGTGTCGTCAGTTGGTGTGTTTGGCTATATTGGTGTACCGGCCACTTTGATTATTGTCGAGGTTATACCATTTTTGGTGCTGGCTGTTGGTGTGGACAACATTTTTATTTTGGTGCAAACTTATCAGCGTGACAACCGTAGACCGGATGAAACCCATGAAGAACATATTGGTAGAATATTGGGTCGTGTTGGACCCTCTATGTTGCTAACATCAGTAAGTGAGAGTTGCTGTTTTTTCTTGGGTGGTCTGTCGGACATGCCAGCCGTAAAAGCTTTTGCGTTGTACGCCGGTATGGCTTTGTTCATTGATTTCCTGCTACAAATCACCTGCTTTGTTAGTTTACTGACTTTGGATACCAAACGTCAAGCTGAAAACCGTTTAGATGTCTGTTGTTTTATACGCGGTAAGAAAACGGATGCTGCTCCCATTACCGAAGGCCTGCTGTACAAGTTCTTCAAAAGTGTCTATGTGCCATTTCTAATGAAGAAAACAGTTCGTGTTGTGGTCATGATTGTATTCTTTGGTTGGCTTTGTTCGAGTATTGCAATTGCACCGCGTATAGAAATTGGCCTGAATCAAGAACTATCGATGCCGGAAGACAGTTTTGTTTTACATTATTTCCAAGCGTTAAATAAATACTTGAGTATTGGGCCACCAGTTTACTTTGTTTTGAAGTCTGGTTTGAAGTTTTCCATAACATTTGATCAAAATCTAGTTTGCTCTGGGCAATTTTGCAATGACGACAGTCTTGGCATTCAAATTTATTTGGCTAGCAAACGTGCAAATTTAACGTATATAGCACGACCAGCTTCTAATTGGATTGATGACTATTTCAGCTGGAGTCAGGCCTCAAGTTGCTGTAAATATGATCCAAATACTGGCGGTTTTTGCCCACATCAAGGTGAGTTGATAAAGTTTTTTTCTTTACTTTTTACTTGTCACCGACTAAATACTTCCTGCATTTTGGAATACAGTTCTACGTTGCAACACAAACCTCAGTCCGATAATAAAATTTTGTTGTTTGATTATCATTTTTACATTGCTAGAGTACGAGGTCTGTTAAAAAAAGGAGGTGAAGTTTCTATATGTTCACAGTTTCAGCTGTTGAGCTAAAAGTTAGAAGTGTTTTTCGTGTTCGGGGATTTTTAACTTTGGCTCTCCTGGACTCTTTCATTGGGCTTTTGCTTCGGTTTTATGACCATATACCCATGATTCGTCCCCAGATATGGACCTTTCAACCAAATCTGGAACGCCGAAAATATTGCATGGCATGAGCCAACCGATATCCCGACATCCTTAGAAACTACTTTAATAGTAATTCGACGATTCTGTTTAACAATTGTTGATGTACTGGGCCGTCCAGGGCCAGCATCGTCATTCACAACTTCTCTAGCAGTTAATTTAATATTTTACACAAAATTTTATGCAAATTCTTTGATCCTTTTTTTCCGTAGCACAAAATATCCGAAAACGCAAAACACTTCAAACTTTTATGCTTCTCACCAACAAACTAAATATGATGAACAGCTAAAACTAAAAACATATGTTAGAGACGAGTGTTCCAACACAGAAAAAAAAAAAAAAAATAATTATGTAAATCGCTAATCAAATGTACGTAGCCAGAGCAAACCTCGTATGTATGTAATCCAGTGTTGTAGTGCAGTACTGCATTTACGAATTTAGAAACTTTCCTAAAGTCGCATCAAATATATTTGATCGTTTGGTAATTATTTTCCATCTTGTATTTGCAGATACTTCATGTGATTCGTGCGTAATTAATCGTAACAATTTAAAACGTCCAGACGAAAAAGATTTTGGTAAATATTTACCATTTTTCTTGCAAGATAATCCCGATGATTCGTGTGCCAAAGCTGGACACGCGGCTTATGTTGATGGTGTACGTTACAAAAATCTACCAACAACAAATGAAACCGCAGTTGAATCCTCATATTTTATGGCATATCATTCCATATTAAAAACATCAGAAGATTATTATTTCGCTTTACGTTCGGCGCGCAAAATAGCCGCTAATATTACGCACATGATACAAGGACGCTTATTGTCGCACGGTGTACCTTTTGAAGATGCCCTTCAAGTTGAAGTATTTCCCTATTCCGTATTTTATGTATTCTACGAACAATATCTCACAATGTGGCCTGATACACTGCAAAGTATGGGCATATCGGTGCTGGCTATTTTCATTGTTACATTCCTGCTGATGGGTTTTGATATACACTCATCTTTGGTTGTGGTCATAACGATAACAATGATTGTTGTTAATCTCGGTGGCAATATGTATTATTGGAATATATCTTTAAATGCCGTGTCGCTGGTTAATCTTGTTATGGCGGTTGGCATATCTGTAGAATTCTGTTCACATTTGGTTCATAGCTTCTCGATATCAACAGAAGGAACACGAGAAAGACGTGCTGCAGATTGTCTAACCAAAATGGGCAGTTCAATATTTTCGGGCATAACTCTCACAAAATTTGGAGGAATTTTAGTATTGGCTTTTGCCAAGAGCCAAATCTTCCAAGTATTCTACTTTAGAATGTATTTGGGTATTGTTTTAATTGGTGCCGCTCACGGCTTGATCTTTTTACCCGTTTTGTTAAGTTATATTGGTAAGTAGTTGTTCGGTTATATCAAAACTACATTTAATTTTCTCTATGTACAATTTTACTTGAATTACTTTGTTATTGTAATTTAAAATTCCTCAAAAGAATGCTGTTTATAAACAATTAATGCCTTGTATTTTTTTAACACTCCCATATAAATTAATTGTACAACATTTCAAATTAATATTATTTCTATCCTTCATACGCATTGATAAAGATGATCCAAAATTTCTGTGACTTGTTTTTTCTATATTTGTGGACAACCTTTTTCCAGTAATTATCATAAACAATGGACGGATATTTTTTTAATTTTTAACATTATCTTTGTAAAACTCTTTTTGTTCCCAAAAGAAGTTAGAGTTTAAATATAAAGCTTACTGAAATTTTTCTCTAGTGGGTATGACAAAGGTCACAATGAAAATTATAGTTGGTTTCCGAACCATAATAAGGGACTTCAAAAAGAGAAGTGGTTAAATGATGTTGAAAATTTTCTGAAACTATGATTAAATCGTCAAGACAGCCGAAGACGCTGTTCTTCAGGTCGGGAGGAATTATTTCATCCATAAGGCGGCACATTGTTTGAGGTGGATTGCACAGTCCAAAGGGCATAACCCTAAATTGGTAAAGCGGCCTACCGGGGACTGTGAATGGTGCAAGCAATTTTGATTCTTCGGTCAACTCAATCTGCCAATAAGCATCTTTGAGATCTATTTTAGAGATTAAGTTAGCTTTTGGCACACGATAAAATATTCCGTCAATGGATGGCAAAGGGTGTTCATCTTTTTTAGTGACTGCATTTACCTTTCTGGCGTCAAGACAAAGGCGAACTTTATGCGGTTTGACAACGAGTCTCATAAGAAGCTCCAAGCCGAACACGATGTTTCAATTACACCTAAGCTTAGCATGCGATCTATCTCTTTGAACATTAGTTTCTCAACGACCGGTGACACCGGATAATAACGCTGTTTTATGGATATTGAATCACCCACGCCAATCTCATGTTTTATCAGCGTAGTTCTACGTAGACCTTGATTTTCGAAATTAGGAAACATAGAAATTACCGTGTCCAATTGCTGACGTTGATCATCACTTAGCGGGTAACAGAGCTCTTCATTTTTATCGAGTTCCGCTTGCAATAAATCCTCAGATTCAGTGTGAGTGATTTCTGAAGAATTTATATTAACAGCAGATTCGTCAATTAAGTCTATTGACTCGATAATATTTGGAATCAAATCAAATGCTTTCCAAAAATTAACCCAAGTATTAGTCTCAGCGATATTGTTGGTATTACAAAAAAAATTACTAGACGAGTTTTTCCTTTAAAGGTAATCTTGACTTTAAGCCAACCCGTTACTCGTTGCGCTTTGCCATCCGCAGTTTTAACAAACGGGGTGCATTTTGAAAAACTTGTTAATTTAGAAAAGTTTTCTTTTGCCAAATCAGATCATATACAACTTATAATCGCGCCAGTATCAAGCAAGCCATATTCCATGTAGTTTAGAAAATAAACTTTTGCATAGTATCTTTTATCATTAGAGTAGTTTGTTTACAATAGCAGAAATAACAATTTTTGAACAAAATTTTCGGGTTTTATAAAATGTACGTAATCGCAAAGTAAATAGAATCATTACTAAATATTTGGTTTCGTTTGGAAACATACATTTCCCAACGTTTGTGATACGGAAGTTTCGGATAAATAATTTTTGCACAGTCGAAATTGTTATTACCTTGCAATGCAATCGGATCTCGCTTTACAATTACAGAGTAGCTATTTTTATTTAATAATTCATTGGGAGACGATGCTTTAATATCGGAATTTTGTGTTAATGGTCCCGTGAGGATACTAGTTTTTGGTAGTTTTTTGATTTTCGCGACAGACAGGTTTCACATTGAGGTTTGTATGTATTTTTCAAACCACACTTAGGCAATCTTGCCAGTGATGTCCCCTTTGATCGCAGTTCCAGCAGTGAGGAAGTGGATTCGCCGGTTGCACTGCATCAATTGATGAGTCTAATTTGTTTTCCGAATCAGTCTTAACAAGGTCGGGATTTATTTTAATTTCGGAAATTGTCTCCGGGGGAAAAAATTATTATTTGTGTTTCGTGCAGAAAAGTTTCGGCGAATATAGTCATCATTCAAAAAACTTTCTCTTTTTTGTACTAATTTACGTAACTGGATAATAAAACACGTAAATTTCTGGTAAAAATTTCAATAAGCTCAGAGTCCAATAATGGCACTGGCATTCGATCTGCAATATTAGAAATTGCTTCGAAAAATATATCAAAAGTTTCTACTGATCTTTGTTTACGATTCCAATATATTCAATATTAAATTTAATTTATGTTGGAATTTGCGTTTATGGGCTGTGCACATATTACGTACTGCTCCATGGCGTGGGGGTTAAAGATTTTTTGTTATGGATTGGAAATTTTGCACTGAAAAATGAGTAAAAATCGTTACGAAGTGGGGGTATAAAATCTCTGAAAACAGATTTACGTGGTATGTGCACAGTCCCTTATAAGGATTTATCGCGTTTCGGGATTAAAAAAAATTCACAATGTCCCGAAATTTCATGCTTTGCACTTTTACATATCATTAATCTACCCGATGCCAGTGATCATGACGTGAATTATAACTCTGACGTTGTAGTTCCGGACAATGAGTAATAAAGTGATCATTAGCTTATGAACCTCCATCTGCAACCTAAAAAAAAAATTGTAAAAGTGTTTCAAAACTTTGCATTACCGCCTGACGCTAACAAGTGGGACAAATTGGTTTTTTTCTAAGCTCTAATTTATAGCTTCATATAGGAAAATTTACTATCATATCTCCTACTAGCCCATCCCAGGACGTCCAGTTTATTTTCCTCATCAATTTAAGGAACTGGAACCCATCATCTGAAATTTTAGTTACTCGTTAATTCTTTTCGATAAGTAGCTTCGATTTGACAGTGTCCTTTCACATTTTTAAACGTTGCCTGATTGTCAACTTGGCGATTAATGTCTTCGCCTGCAGACACCTTCCTGGTCAACAATTCCTCGGCTTTTAAAACGTGTATGCCTTAAACATAAAAAATGCGACATATGTATATGTGGAAGTCTGAGCAATCTCCGAACATTAGTTGGCATCTGCATCAGTTCCTGTTCCCACTTCCGGCCCTTCTATAAATATTTCACAAAACTAGTAGAGCCCGTCTTATCCTACCCAAAGGTGAATTAATTGTCAACCATGTGCAAACGTGCCATGAGAAATCGATTTCATTTAATATTCCTGTCCAAAACATTGCTGTTGGAATTAATTTAGTCATCGTAAGGAAACATTTCCCACCGTTTTGTTTTTACGGAATGACATGTAAAATCGGCAGACGATCAGGAATCTTACTATACAGCATATGCATACGAAAAAAATATGCCTTGCAACCGATATGCAAATCGAATTCCCCATTTTCGGTCCCACTTCATTTCTCTAGAGTTTCTGAATGGGTAGTCGACTTGAGAGCTTTATTTAGCCTTTACTCTTGCTCTTCCATCATAGTTCGCTATCTAAATAAGCACCGAGAATTCATTTAAACCTTCTGATAAAGAGAACTTGCGATTTCTCTGGGCTTGCATGATGTCGCTGCGGTAAGACAACTGCCGGTATGTCAACGTAATCCGCTTAACCCACATTAATCTTAGTCATAATTTCTATCAGTCTTTTGCTAAACATGAGAATTATCTATTCCACGCTTAGCTCCCCTAGCAACTTCCTGACATCATCTATGAGGCTGTGCACATATTACGTAACGCTGTTTTCAGAGATTTTACAACCCCCTTCCGTAACGCTTTTTAATAATTTTTCATTGCAAAATTTCCAATCCGTAACAAATCTTTAACACCCCCAACCCCCTTTGAGCGATTCGTAATATGTGCACAGCCCCTATACCAATATTTTTAAAAAGATCCCTCAATAGAACCCAGCTAACATATAATCTTGATTCTCTAGGACACGTTCTAGTTAACCAGACATCTTTACGATAGACGTGCTGAGCCTCACTGAAGACGCGTATATCAATTGTAATTCTAAGAAGAAAATCGATAAATCATTCGATAGTTTTCAATGGAACAATACCATCTGATGTTCCAAATGGCTCGAAGGAATCCAGCAAACATGTTTTTGGCAAGTAATGAATTACAATGCTTATAAACGTACCCTCAATTCTGTGCTGAGGGTTGAAATCGTGCCATATTTACCTATTGTTGCGTTTTATTTCAAGACATTTACTCACTGATCTGCTGCACATGACTATTTTATTTTTTAGTAACTAGTTGATTTAACAGCTGAAAACTAATACAAATACTATAAAGTTTATGTTGAAAAGTGTATTGTCGGTAACAACAGCATTTAATAAGTAATTATTGCCAATGCAGCTTTATGCAACGGCTCAGAGTAGTTCCCTTTCCTTGTTTTTCCCTCTGTATGCACGTTATTAAGAAAACTGGATGTATGGTAAACCGTTGGAGCGCATATTTCTTATATTTATTGTATAACAATTTGTAGCTATTTCTTGAACAGTCTTCTTACACTTGCCCGCAAATCTTTCGTACACAACGAGTTTGACAAGATAACTAAGGATTCTAAATTTGATTGAAATTATTCGGCACCACTTCAACTTCTCCCTGTGTCTCCCTGACGCTATCGCAATTGCTTCAACGCTGGCCTTAAAAGTGTCCTACTGAGTTCATTTACCATTTCTAGAACGGATGACGAATATATTTTATAAAGTTTAGATTATGTTGCCATTTATGTAATTATATACTTATATTAATAAGAAAAAAATGTGTCACTTTTTTTTCTTGTTGAGATGGTCCACTCATTCCCAAATTGTTGGCTTGAGCTGTTCATATGGCCGGTCAAAACATATGAACATCATGTTTTGACCGGCCTGGCAAAATCGAATTTTAACGTCTCTCGGCTTCAATTCATATGGGACATAATTTCCTTGCATCTGAGCGAATCACAATGCTTTTAAACGTAGGGAATTGACTTGTTATGGGCCTCCCAATGATAATGCAAGTTCTTCTTGCGTTTGACAACAATCTTCGTCGAGTAATGCTTTCAATTCCTCATCTTCAAACTTTTTCGGCTGACCAGGCTTCTCCTTGTCTTCTGTGTAGAAATCACCACTTTTGAATCACGCAAACCATCGTTTACAAGTTTTTTGAGTTAGTGCATGTTGATGGTAAGCTTGTACCAACAATCGATAACTTTCAGCAGCCGTTTTCTTCAAATGAAAGAAAGTTATAAGACTTCCCCGCGAATGACCTTTTTTAGCCACGAAATTCGAAATTATCATAGCGATTAAAAAATGTGTGTTTACATTTTGACGTCTATCGAATATTGAATTATAATGACAGATGTTTACCCTTCAAAATACAATATTTGTTATTATTGACACCAACCATATGTGACAGTTTCATATGCCATATATTCTCCAAATTGACATTATTAATCTGGTACGAATTACTTCGCCCATTTGATTTGCCCGATTTTTGACTATTTTTTCCAATTATCCTGGCCGTATCGTCAGTGGTGGCATGAATATTTTCTTCCAATATTTTAAAAAGAGGGTTTGTCAGCATACATCAATGACAACATAACCTCATAAAAACTAATCCAGAATGCTTAAATCACACAGATGAGGGCGTCAGTGAAACGGCCTGCTTCTGGAAAAAAAAATCCATCAAATTGATTTTGAAATAAATCGCTGTATAGCAACTTTTACAGTCTTGCTAATTTTTGGTATCAAAAATTCAGTCAGTAGTCAAAGGGCAATAGCCAACAAATTGAGAACGCTGCCGAATCTACATTTCGGTGTCTTCTTCAATACTTCGCACTACAGCAGCAATATTCTGTTCTGTTATTTCATTGTCTTGTTAATGATGGATTTGAATCAAAAAGAGTAAAATTAATGTTAAAAATATCAATAAATGCACCAATTGCTTGCCGATTATGGGGACCGTAAAATAGACGAAGTGATCTATGAACGTCGTAAACAGATTTATTTTGTTTTTCAAGTAAATTTTCACAATTTCGAAGCGTTCTGACGTTAAACGATTCATGACGACTTGACCAACCTTACTGAACAGAAATGTCAATACAGTTTGACATTCTCAGATGTCAAAACATAGCCATCGATATCGATAGTTTTCCTAAAGCTAAAAAAACTGCCGATGCTTATGATCATGTATAAAAATTTAACCAAATAAATTTGATTTAATTAGAAATAAAAATTTTAGCATAAGAAAACGGAAACAGTGATAACTCTGAGATTTGTGATGAAGCTAGCATCAATTTAATAAGAGATATAATTCTCGTATTCATATTTCTCTTAATTTTTCCTTGGTCCACGGAATATTTCCATTGTCTAATGCTTTCTCAATGTGACGGATACAATTTCTTATTCAAAAATTCAAAGTTGGATACTCTGATTACTTTTTTTTGAGCATTTCTTTTGATTTACAGCAATTATTAGTTTGTAAAGTTTTTAAACACATATTATAATTTTACTTACTTTTTGCTTCTCCAATTCAAATCAATATTAGAATTGTATATAATAAATATTTGTTTTATTTGTTGTTTCTACATTTTTCTTCTTCTTCTTCCTCCTATGTAAATTTACATTTCAGGTGCACCCATGAACAAGGTTAAACTGGAAAATTTTCGTCGTGAAGCATTTAAAGTGCAAGAAACATCGCTATCGACTGTAAGATTTTAACGAAAACTAAATACAAATCTTAAAAAAAACAAAACCAAAAAATGAACAATCAAGTCTCTTTTTATAAATAAAAATGAAAGAAGAAAAACGTTTAAAAAATCTTACAAAAACATAAATCAACTGAAACCGAAAATAGAAAGAATGAACTTTATAATAAAAATAATAATGATTTTTTTGATACAGAGAGAAAAAAGTTTTTAACAAAATAATAAAAAATGAAATTAAGATAAACAAAAGAAACTTGAATCGTACGCTAAACAGACATCTCTTTCTCAATTCATCCATCCTTTTTTTGTGTGTGGAATATGAATGAAACTAAACAGAACAAAACAAAAAACCAAAAAAAAAAAAATACTAGAAATGAAATGAGTGCCTACTTACAATGCCTGCCTGCCTTAATTGATATTGGTTTGCTACTTTTTTGATGTTTTTTAAATCTATTTCCTTTCACTTGATGAATCTCATAACACTCAATTCAGTACTCAATCTACCCACAAACACTAAGAAACAAATCTTTACACACCGATGTAACATCCGTCCAATTAAAAACAATCACCCCAACATGTATTAATTATAACTTTGCACATTTAACTTGCATACATATATACACTTTTAAATAAGTACATACATACATACATATCGCTCCTTTATTGCAACATAGTCATATTTCAAAAAGACTCAAACGTGGCAAAATGTATTTAAAATTTTCAAAACGTAAGCATTTATATGGACGGCTTGAGCATGTAACTGGTTATAACTTGGGCTTAGATGGAGATACTCGTATGTTTATGAAATTTTGTTTACAAATAAATAAGGTATTGAGAAACTCTTTTTCGTCAGTAACTTAAAAATTTTGTTTTTTTGCAATAAAGGAGCGTATGTACATATTTTCAAAACTTTCTTTCTATTTTATTCTTGTTGTTATACTATTGTTTCCGATAGTAGTAGTAGCACATTGCATTTTTAGCGGCTTTCACTATAAGACTTAAGTTTACAACTCTAGTACACATTTTTACTACGATTTATCATTCAAAAGCCTGAGTTTCTTTCCCGTTTTGCATCATAAACAAGACATACATACATACGTAGTTTACTGGCCAGTTTTTTACTTCATATTTATATATGTATGTAATTAGTAAACTTTTATTTAAATTTATGTTGTATTTAAATAAGATTCCATTTTTTTCAGCGAGTAATTAAAGTTCTTAGTTAATTACGATGAAAATATGGTAACACTACGTAATATAAAAAATTTCCCACAAATTTCCCTAAAGACCAGCTGACTATTAAGGTACGGTCACATCAGGCAAATATTTGCCCAAAACTTAAATATCAAATCAAAAACTGGCCCAAGTATTTAATGTACTTCAAAATAGTGCAAAAAATTTCCCAAATTTAATAAAAATTTTATTTAAATCAAATATAAGTCAAAAGAAAACACGATTTCAAATCGAATATTTTTCTATAATTTTCTGGGTTGTGTAGCACTTCAACTACAGCTGTTGAGTTAACAACGTCTACAAGGTTACTTTACTAACAAAATTGAAAACAGCTGTTATTCCTAATTGTAACTACAATCGACTCTTGATAATTTGAAACTTGAAAGTGAATCACTTAATAATTTGAATAGTTTCTTTCATTTGTGTTGGTTTATATGCAATTGCTTCACGACACTACAATTTTAAGTTTGGCTTTTCTACATTCTATAATTTGGAAGCCAGCAAATATTGAGATCTTTTGCTTTAGTTCTTGTGCGATGGTTTTTCGATAGTTGCATTTAGCATAACTATCGCAATTAAATTAAAAAAAGGAAATCAATTGGTCTTTGCTTTCCCTTATTTGTGAAATTTAGTCAATGATTTTACGGAAGTGCGAAATGAACTCTTGTTAATAAGAAGAGTCGATTATTCTACTTTTTATTCTGGTCCCTTGTATATCAAATTATCGAGTGTTGATTGTATTTAATTACTTATTTAACATAGTTATTTATATATTAATATATAATTCGAAAAAAACTTAATTTATTGTTTTTTAAGCAGATAGCATTTCATTGGCCGTTATGCCAACGCATCAGTAAACTTTAACAACATTTCTTTGTTTAACTTTTCAAAATTTATGTATTACGCACACTCTACTGAGTGAACTGCTATAAATCCAACGATTTCCTTTTCTGATTAACTGCCTGTTTTTAGAAAATGAAAATAAAATAGTGAGTCTGAATTTATATAAAAAAAAAAAACAAATTTTCATATTTTATTGTTGTTTTCAATATAAATTCTGACTCACAATTTTGTTATCATTTTCTAAAATCAGGTAGTAAGAGTATTTATTGGACAGAAATGTATTCACAAGAAATCTAAAATTTTCATTGATTTTATAATAAATTTTACTTAAGTCCTTTAGTCCATGCATATCTTTTGGCATATAGTATATATGTCTGTAATTAGATTTAACGTACTGTTTGTTGTATTTTATAGAGCAAGATTTCTGAAATCCGTAATAATATTCTAAAAATGATTTTTTATATTCTTAAGTATTTTAAAAATTTTTCATTTGGTTTTTGTTAAGCATGTCTACATGTCTGCATTTCATTGGCTATTATACAAAATCATCAGTAGACCTTTACTAATGGCTCGATTATGGATAGCAACCGAACTTCAGTTGCGTTGCCAGCCGGCAACTGAAAATTTTTGGTTGCCAGAAAAGCACTAAATAGCAACTGAAACTGGAACCTCTCAGTTGCCAGTTGCCATCCGTAATACAATTGTCACCAACTGACAACGCAACTGGAGTTCGGTTGCCATCCATAATCGACCCATAAATTTTGAAAACCTACAAAACTTTTATAAAATATTGCATATAATAAATTTATGAAATATAAATATTACTTTATCATTCTATTTGTTTTAGTCCCAATAGTCCACTAAAATGAGCATTGCACTTTGCATTTTAAATAGGTGGCGGCAATAATTTTGTATGTTTAGTAACAAATGTGATACAGTCAAACTTTTCTATAGTGAACAATATACATACAATAAAGTTCTCCCTATTATGAATTCATTTTAAAAAGACAGCTTTTTCTTTAAATCGTTAGTGTGTTTTCATCTCCTTATAGTAAATTTCCATACAGTGAATTCTTTTTTACAATGAACTAATTTTTCAAACGTAAGTTTGAGTTTATTGCGCTTTTGTCTCCATATAATGAACTATTTCCAAAAAATTTTTGGTGCGCTTGGTAACAACACTGTGTGAGGAGAATAAAGTAATAATAATTACGTGATTCCCAAAAAATGGAAAAACATAAGAACGAAAAGGATCAGAGTCC
Source organism: Lypha dubia (assembly GCA_947311025.1). Taxonomy (NCBI): domain Eukaryota; kingdom Metazoa; phylum Arthropoda; class Insecta; order Diptera; family Tachinidae; genus Lypha; species Lypha dubia. The sequence continues at coordinate 98,600,076 of OX371261.1, forward strand.
CAATAATACAGATGAGGACAAAGGTTCCAACTAAAGTATTTAAATTTCTAAATGTATTAGAACCTTTTCTTGAAGAAGAAAAATGAAGCAGTGTTATCCAAACTAAATAAGTAAAATAAAATATTTTAAATAACAGTGCAAACAAATATAATTTCTGTATAATAAAGTAATTTTCTCGTCCAATGTGGATTCATTATAAGGAAGTTCGACAGTAATTGAAAAGTTGAGGTCAGAAACATATATAAAATTTAGAGAGTTTTCTCTTAAAAGCCTCATAACTTTTATGTTTATTGATTTTAGAAAAACCTTTAAACAGAAATTTTTTGTATAACTTTTTCCAACAACAAATGTGAAATGTCGTCATATGAAATAGTATAAGTAATAGTTGTCACGTTGTTTACTTTTTCATTTATAATGTCGCCAAGCAAAACTGTTGTGAATACTTGAACAAACTATTTATCATTTACTAATCGCTAAATTGTTAACACTCTTTAATGTAAACAGTTCTTTTACTTTTCAATAAACTTCAGTTCTTTATTAACTTTCGTAACAACGAAAAACAGCAAGAGATTGACTTTAATATAAGGTAGAATAATTAGTTAAAGCTCGATTTTAAAATTTTAGCCATTTATGTGGGTTTTTCGAGGCACTGTGGGACCTGTTCTAATATATATTATAACACTCATTACATTTTTTCATATATGGAAATAGATTTAATTGTTATATACATATATTTTGTAAATATGTATATATGATAAGAAATATGTAGTTCGGTGTATTTATGTATATGTATTTAGCGTTTACTTATTCATAAATGATTTTTAAAGTTTTATACATACATGTTTTTAAACCCAAAATTCGTTCAAGCCAAGGTTGAGTTCAATAATCGGTTATGACTCGGCCCCATTAAATTTCAAATTAAAATATCTCTTAAAATAATTTTTAAAATATTTATTTTGGAAAAAGGAATGTACTTTATATTGTTTCGTTATTTTAATTTATCTTTAGATGGATTATGTTCGAATGCTCGCGTTAAAATAAACAAACAACAACAATAAAATACACAAACAATACTTACTAACTCTACATATAACATTATACTGACTCCTCCTGTCTCTATATATATACTCCGCAAACTAAACTCTTTTCCAACTATGCTTTATTGCGCTTTTCCACACACATACACAACCAACTAACCACCCACATAAACAAATACAAAATAATATTAAAAACTTTTAACATTATTTTTCACGATCTTTAAAATCTGTTAAAAATTACATAAAAAAACATTTTGTTTGAAAAATCCGTAAGATGAAGAAAAGACTTGAAGATTGTGAAAATTATTTTTCCCTCACTTATTTATATGTATATAAAGATATAAACATACAAACTTGTAATTAATTGAAATCATAATGTTTGAAAAATATTTTCTTTTATAAATTTTCTTATAAAATTAGGCGTGATGCAAGGTCCCCGTGGAAGATTTAGCAGCAGTAACATTAGATCCAAAACAACACCCACCAATACAAATAATACATCATCAACAGCAGCAACAAGCTTTCATCCAGACGAAGCAGTCATCGAAAGTACTAACAGCTTTTCTCCAATGTATGCATCAGCCTCCCAATCATCCTTCGGAAGTATAAATTCTTCAACAAATTTACAACCAACTGGAGTTGGTTACAGACGTATACCAGAAGTTTAAGTTTATTTTTTTTTTACAATTAATTATACATAAATTTAATTAGAAATATTTAAAATAATACGGTTATGGCAGAGCCATTATAAATTATTTATTGGATGTATGTACATACATACATACACACATACATACATACATACATATGTACATACTCTCAGTCTGATCAATGAACGCAAGTTGTTTTCGTTTGTTTCTGTTGCAACTTGCCTTTCGCTTTAAAATAAGTGTAAAAATGTTGCAAGTGAAATTTCACAATAACATGAAAGTAAATTTGCGTTCTTTGCAATAAGTGCTGGCTTACACCGTCACATTTCCCTCATCAAGTTTTAATTCAGCTGGGAGAAAAACAAAGAAAACAATATAAATTTCTCCGCCTCACTCCCAGCTGAATTAAAACTTGACCAGGGAAACTTGATGCGTGTGTGAACCAGGTATAAATAAATCAATATTATCGAACATTCTCTATTCTCATTAAAAATTGTTAGTACATACTATTTTTTTGTTAAGATTCAGAACTGTTTTGTAGTTCATGCGGAATCAAAATATTTGAACTATCAAACATTTAAAATAATTTCGAAAATTGTTATTTCGCTTGGAAAACAAAAGAGTCGACATTTTATTTTATTTTTACTCATTTAATTTTTATATTATTTACATTTATTATTTAGTTCTATTTAATAACATCCCAATAAGTCATTTTGCTCGAAATCTATTATGAAACAATTATTATTCAAGTCATGAACTTAAACTTTCTAGGGTTGAAATGTGTTTTACATATTATTTTAATAAGTATTATCCAGTAAAATTTGCACTTGAATTCATGTGGAAAATAACGCTTGAAATATGAGTTTTTAGTTTAATTCTAACTTTAAATTATAGTTTTATCTCATGCTTTGAATTAAAATTAAATTTGTGCCTTTCACTTTCAGAGTTTAGTCTATTTAAATATACATACATACATATATAAATGAATGCTTTCTATTCCAGAAAGATCGTCGGAGAAGAGACGAGGGCCTGTTCGGAAATGCATCACTGCGCCGCATCTGATGCGTTGTACGTTCTGAAAATCAATCAATCTGGTAACACTGCATATGCTGTTTTGTATCAGCTGAGCAAAATATTCACACATGCGCATCAGATGCGGCGCATTGATGCATTTATGAACAGGCCCAGAGTCCATGCATGTGTTTTAGAACAGGCCTTTTGTTAGTGAAAAAGTAAAATAAGTTCAATGATTCGAAATTGAACGCCGCGCCACCGTCATTAAATTGTGACGGCTCATAAATTTACACAGAAACATTTTTTCCTCTATCGATTTATTTGATTAAAATCTAGAAATTGAACTCAAATTTACTTTCAGTTGAATTTTAATTGTTGGAACATTTTTAATGCTTATTGGGATTGGTTTTTGTAAGATTTTAAGCTTCTTTGATCGAAAATTTATTAACTGGCTGTCAAAAGAATTCTTTATTTCGTAAAATTACACTAAAAGAAGACGTCATGTTGAGCAGCCAGTAAAAGTATAAAATTCATTTAAACTTTTTCTATTGTAATTTGAATGTATATTTTATAATTAAATATGGTAAAAATCCTTGATGTTTCTTTTATATTACTATATTTTTTCCAATATCGAAATAATTTTCCTAAATTGGTGTTTTTTTGTATTAAAAAATCTTGTCACTAACTTTTAAATAGTTCGTATTGAATTATTAAAAGAAATTTTGAAGTTTTTATATAAGAAATTTGGTTTTTTTTATTAATGTGATAGAACAAGAATAGTATATCTACAAGTGATGTTACGAATACACGTATTCGTATTCGATTATTCGCCTATTTCAAGATTTTCGTATTCGTATTCGCCAAATTCAAGCGAATAGTTTGCACATACTTTCCAAAGAAAAAAAAAAAAAAATACAAAAATTTTTAAAAAGTTCATAAAATGTAAAAAATTATTTTTTATAATAATTTTTATTTAAAGAACACCCAGTATCAATGGCGAAAGATAATAATAACCTTCTTTAAAAACAAACACAAATATGTATTTTGCAACTAGTATTTAAAAATTAAATTCTTATATGCTATATATTCATATCACGTTATGTTAGTAATCAAATCTCAATAGAAAAATGTTGAGCTTCAAAAATAGAAGAATTAAAATTTAATATGTGAAAGACAAACGACACAGGTTGCTGTGCCATCTGCGGAAATATGAATTATGAAGCACTGAATTACTAATTAAAAGCGTAAACAGAGTAAGAAAAATGAAATCTGAATGTATGTATGCAATTAAAATAATTTTAAAATGATCAGTGAGGTCTTCAAATTCGGCATCACAATGTCAAAATAATGTTTATACCTAAAGTAGAGAGACAGTTTTTTTTCAATTTATTTTTATTAACACAAAGAAAGGAATTTTTTCCAATTAAATTTGAAATTTTATAAATATATAAATTAGCAAATAAATTGTCAGACTGTTAAGTTTAGTCGGCATGGGCTAACAATCGTTAATCACAAAATAATCGTTATTCTAAAGCTGGTTTTTATTCCCAACAATACTTTTTTTAAATTAGATTTTATTAGAAAATTATTATTATTTTTAATTAATTTTTGTTTGTATTGCAACATTTGCATCCATCAAGTTTTTAAGTAAATTTTTATAAAATTAATGATCTCGAAAACCAACTAAATAATATTCGGCTTCGGTGTTGGCAGCTTTTACCGAACTGTATCTTCTGCACAAGGTCATACAGAAGGCGCTGCAGTCGCACAATTTTTATTCGAATTAATTTTTAATTAGTAGCAAGAGTATACTGAGACTTGAAATAGTTACATAACAGGTTTTTTTCTTCTGTAATTCATTGTTTTGGGAACTTAAAATTATAAAGTACTAGCTGACCCGGATTCGCACGGAAGCTAATTACTTTTATAAATTTCGATTTAATAATCAAAGCAACTTACGACTTTCACAAAAAGTCATAACTCACGAACGCGTCGACTTTAGATAAACCATCTACACGACCATACGAACAAACCCTAATAATTTAATCGAATTCGGTTTGACCGTTCGTGAGTTATAAAGTCACAACACACTTGCAACAATTTTTTATATATATAAATAGTATTTTAGAATTATAAAACTTAAAACTAAATTTGTAAATAAACAAAATTTTACACTAGAAAAATTAAATCGCTCTTGCCTAAGTTACACCTACAGTTATTCAAAATCATATCAAGATCTCATATTCAAACATATAAACATTGAAAAATTAAGAAAGTAAAATAAAATGGGAATTCTAGAAAGGATGGCATTTGCTTAAAAAAACTTATCTAACCTTTTTTTCGAAATATACTTTTTGATGTAGAACTACACAGATATATAATGTGAAACTTATCTTTAAATTGAATAAGATCATTTGTAGGCAGCAGTTAAATTTTCATTGAAAAAATTTCAAGGAATTGGAAATGAACTAAAAAAATCCATCTCCTCTAAAATTTGTGCTTTGCGGGTTACTTTTTTTTAGCGGTTACAGCAAAACGTTTTTCTTCTTATGTATTTTATATGTTTAAAATTTTCGAAATAATGCGAAGAACTTTAGATTTTTAACTTCAATATAAGAAAAAGAAGGAAGTTACTGATTTCAATTCGATTTTTAAAAATTGAATTATCATCAGATCTTTAAATATTTCCACGATGATGTTCGTATAGATTTTCTTATGTCTGGGTTATGCAAAATTCTCATAATTTAAGAGTTGATTTCCGGAAATATGTTGAAAATCGGATAATTGGGTTAAGAGATATCAATCAATCAGTGTCGAAAAATTTCGAAAAAAGCGTTTGTTGTTAAATACTCTAAACCAAAGTGTATTTAACCAAGTGGCATCGCCAATCCATGTGATAATTTTTTGATTCACAAATTTGAATAAATCAATATCTGCATATGTATGTATGTATGTATGTATGTCAAAAACTATTTTTTGTTCTAAAAAATAAAAAAAATTTGACAGAAAGTCTTAATATTTTGGATTTACTTTTTCTCGTGCTGCCAAGTTCTTTTTCCTCGTACTGCCACCTTGTTTATTACACCGTGCTCTAAACCTTTTTGTTAAATAAATTTTTAAAATTCGACCTTGCTGGCCAACCGTATCCCATATTTTTGTTTAGAAACAGTTTTTACTTACTCGCTATTCTATTTATTCACCAAATGTTGAAATAAGTCCATGGAAAGCAAATAAATTTTAACAGATTTGCTCGTTACGGACTTGGATTCCAGTCGAGTGCCGTTTATACTTATCGTTACATGAAACGCAAAATGCTCTAACTAATATTTTCATTATTTTATATGTGAAAGCATAACGATGCTTACGGGACGGCTTTCGAATTTGAATGTTATAATGAAGTTTGTGTATTCATTGATTTAATAGCCTATCCAATTTTTTTTTGTCATCTCTGGTTATCTGTGATACAACTCATTATGTTTCGTATTTTAGTTTGTCTCTTCTGTTTGGTTCGTGTTGTGTATGTGTAAATGATGATTGGTGCTCGGCCCCTAGGGGCTAGTTTGACTATCAACGGTATACAGTATTGCTACTGTATTTAAATCACATGCATATGTAAAGTTCCGAAACAATGAATCAACTATAACACAGATGCCTTGTTTGCTTTCTTACTGCGTTAAAACTACTTGGCGGCGGCGTTTTTAAATGTTATACATTGTATAATTATTGTACTGCAGCGTTAGGAAATGTGATGCTTTGTTTGTGTGCGTATTTAAAATACATACATATCGTTAGCTGAAATATAAAATAATGTAATAAATAAAAAACTCGAAATGCCAACTCACAACTGAAAGCTGTAAGTTTTAGTTGCTATTAAACTTATACGGTATTTATACTACTCAAGTTTGTTACATGCATTTTTATTTTTTCAGTGAGAAAAACTGAGAAGAAATAAAAATTGTATACCTTTCTAATTCAACACTTTCACTTAAAATTGCATGCAACAAAGTTGCGTAGTCTGAATACGGTATGAGTTAACATATGGGCAAATCCTGCGTTACGAACGCTACATTCGTAAGCGTTTTCGGATTGAAATATAACAATTTTTCGGTCTTTCAAATGACATACCTTCAAGTTATACACAGTGTTTAGTGGGATTTGAGTGAACTTTCGAATGTCATCAAAATATTTTTTTTCTTACGTAATATGTGCACAGCCCCTAGCTTTGAAGGTTGAGGTATGTTTTCGTAATTTTTAGCAAATTTTGCATAATAAACCAGAAAAATGAAATACCTAAAAGAAACATGAATATAAGAGAATTTTAAAATAACTTATATACACAGAGAAAACAGTGCCTAATAAATTCCTAATAAAATAGAACAAAATTTATAAGATATCTCTATGGTTTTTTTTCAAGAAGGAAGTCAAGAAGAAAACCTTATTGAAAAAAAACAATAGGAATACCTAATGAAAACCATAAGATTCCTTATTGATTTTTTCAAAAAGGTTTTCCTTATTAAAATAATAAGACTTCCTTTTTGAAAAAAATTCGTAGAGATATCTTATTAATTTTGTTCTATTTTATGAGGTATTTATTAGGCTCTGTTTTCTCTGTTATGATGTTAGGAAATACAAATTTGATGTCATCAGAACGTCATGGTACGTCCCGAATGTTTATTTACAAGATGTATTTGTATTATCTGGAAGGTGGGGTGATGAAAACATTTTTATAAAACTTACGTATTCAGGGAGTTGAACCAAGGAGCTTCGGTTTAGTAGATTGGCACTCTAACCACCTCACTACTACACCTTACTATAGTATACATGTTAGCAGCCAGTTTAAGAAGATGATTTATTGTAGCACAAAAAAATTATGAAAAAATTGTTTCTTTGTTGATTTATATGTATGAAATAACAAGCAAGCTAATGAAATCAAGAAGATATTCTTATTAAAAAAATTAAGAAGATGATTTACGCATGATCATACAGGAACCTAATAAAATCAAGAAGAAAACCTTATTGAAAAAAACAATAAGATGGCCTAATAAAATCAAGAAGAAAACCTTTTTGAAAAAAACAATAAGACGACCTAATGAAATCAATAAGAAATCCCTTTTATTTACAATTCATATGAAAACCTAATAGAATCAAGAAGTTTTTCTCTATGGATTGTTTTTTTGGTGCCAAAAATAACGGAAATTGGGTAAAAAAATTGTAAATAACAAGTTTTCTTCTTGATTTTATGTGGTTTCCTTATTGAAAAAATTAATAAGATTTACCACATAAAAACAATAAGGAATCTCTTCGAAAAAATCTTCGCTTCTTTCTGCTGGGATACCCCTTAGCCTAAAAGCGTTTCATAGAGAAAATCTTATTGATTCTATTAGGCAGTTTTGGCTCTGTATACAGCCAAAAAATTTTGTAGTTTTTTAACAATGGCCGTGAATCCAACGTTACGCACGCTACATTTTTTCCAGTAGTATATAAATAAATCATTTTTACATCTTCGTCAACCGTATTTATTATTTATTTAGAAAATTATATATCTAGTCTAATATTCCATAAAAAAACATTAAAAATAAGTTGGATAAATTTCAAAAAATTTTGATTGGTGGACTGTTTCTGGGATTTGCCCATATACCGAATTTTAGCTTACAGTTGGCTGCCTAAACATAGATGATCCATAATCAAGCCAATCAAGCTGGATTTTATTTTTGTTTTGCTTACATATTTGAACACTGCAAAATGTATTGGGAAATATATTTTATACAAATTTTTAACTTTTTCTTCCTTTCGAAAAAGTTTTCATAATGCAACTTTTTTGCAAGCCATTTTTATTTTAAGAGAGTATTGAAACACAAATATATACATTATATATTTCTTCTCTCTCTTTCTCACTGAAAAAGGAGAATTGCATGTACTACAGTTGCGTAGTGTAAATGCCGCCATAAATTGTACTTACTAATTGCAAATTTTTGTCAGCAGATTAACTGTCAAAAACACACAAAAAAGTTCAAATTTAGGGATGCCAATCCAGATCCCGAAAATACTGTATTCCCCGGGATATATAAATCCTGAATAATGGAGAATACCAAAATTTTGAAATTGTGATTTTTAATAAATTTTTATACGTTACGAAGCTTATAATTTAAATTCATAAAAAAATGATAAGCATTTTACGAGTGTAAAATATGATAAAAAAAAACCCAGTTCAGGTTTAACAAACCCAAGACAACAGGATTCCGCTGAGTAGCGTTTCCGCACAGAAAATCGGTAATAAAAATATTCCATTCTGCTCGTGCAAATCTAAAGAACACAAACACTGGTTTATGCTTAAAATTGTATAAAAAGCATACTGAAAGAAAATACATATAAAAGATGCAAACGTGTCGTTACTTAACATCTGACAGTCACTCATAAATAAACGATTTATTTATAGAAATAATAATTTAGATATTTTTCGGTAAATAAAAATAAAATCCCTAATTTCGAAAAATTCCGGAATCTCAAAATTATAAAATCCCGAATGCCGGGATTCACAAAACCAGTCCCGTTTGGCATTCCAAATGCAAATACCCTAATTTTAGATTTTTTAACAGAAGCTCACGAACTAATGCGTGCTATGTAGTTCCACCTTTAGCGTATTAGAGCAAATTTTTGTTTCGTTTGCCCCAAACACCTGCCCCATAATATACATACATATATACATATGTAAAAAAACATTTACACAAAGCTTGTTGAAGCGTATATAAAATGCGGCACTGCCGAATATACCACTCTTACTTTCATTTCTACATTTCAGCCGAAACATTGAATTTCGAAATTAATTATGGATATTTTGAAAATTATATGTATGTATGTATTTACGAGTAAATGAATGTAACCCAACAAGAAAAAAAGAAGCAAAAAACCCACAATGAAATTAAGTTATACATACTTATATAAGAACAAGAACAACACCAATAAAAAAATCACTTCATATATGTATCCTTTTTTATACACCTAAAATTGAAACAGAAATTTCCTAAATGTCTATTTATAAATAAACAAAAAAGAAAATAATTAAACCTATAATTGTATTAGTTTGTAAATTAATAAAACAAAAAACTATATACATACATACATACTTATGAATAAATTAGTTACACAAAATATAACGAAACTACAAATTATTTAAAATGTATA